>CM051267.1:22821011-23263511 GCA_027921565.1 Artemia sinica | reverse complement strand
TGTGTGTGTAAGTTTTTGTGTGCATGTAAGTTTTCGTGTGCATGTGTAAGTTTTTGTGTGTGTAAGTTTTTGTGTGTGTGTAAGTTTTTGTGTGTGTGTGTGTGTGTGTGTAAGTTTTTGTGTGTGTGTGTAAGTTTTTGTGCGTGTGTGTAAGTTTTTGTGTGCATGTAAGTTTTTGTGTGCATGTAAGTTTTTGCGTGTGGGTGTAAGTTTTTGTGTGTGCGTGTAAGTTTTTGTGTGTCTAAGCCTTTGTGTGTGGGTGTAAGTTTTTGTGTGTGTGTAAGTTTGTGTGTGTTTGTGTGTGTGTGTGTGTAAGTTTTGTGTGTGTAAGTTTTTGTGTGTGTGTGTGTGTGTGTGTAAGTTTTTGTGTGTGTGTGTGTGTAAGTTTTTGTGTGCATGTAAGTTTTTGTGTGCATGTAAGTTTTTGCGTGCGGGTGTAAGTTGTGTGTGTGTGTGTAAGTTTTGGCGTGTGTGTGTGCGGGTGTGAGTTTTTGTGTGTGTGTAAGTTTTGGCATGTGTGTGTAAGTTTTTGTGTGTGTGTGTGTAAGTTTTCGTGTGTGTGTGTAAGTTTTTGTGTGTGTGTGTAAGTTTTTGTGTGTGTGTGTAAGTTTTTGTGTGTGTGTGTAAGTTTTTGTGTGTGTGTGTGTGTGTGTGTGTAAGTTTTTGTGTGTGTGTGTAAGTTTTTGTGTGCATGTAAGTTTTTGTGTGCATGTAAGTTTTTGCGTGTGGGTGTAAGTTTTGTGTGTATGTAAGTTTGTCGTGTGCATATGTAAGTTTGTGTGTGTGTGTGTGTGTTTGTGTGTGTGTGTGAGTTTTTGTGTGTGTGTAAGTTTTGCCGTGTGTGTGTAAGTTTTCGTGTGTGTGTGTAAGTTTCGCGTGTGTGCGTAAGTTTTGTGTGTGTGTTGTGTGTGAATGTGTAAGTTTTTGTGCGTGTGTGTAAGTTTTTGTGGGTGCGTGGGTAAGTTTTTGTGTGTGTGTAAGTTTTTGTGTGCATGTAAGTTTTTGTGTCCATGTAAGTTTTTGCGTGTGGGTGTAAGTTTTGTGTGTGTGTGTAAGTTTTTTTGTGAGTGTGTGTGTAAGTTTTTATGTGTGTGTAAGTTTTCGTGTGTGTGTTTAAGTTTTTGTGTGTGTGAGTGTAAGTTTTTGTGCGTGTGTGTAAGTTTTTGTGTGTGTGTGTGTGTGTAAGTTTTTGTGTGCATGTAAGTTTTTGTGTGCATGTAAGTTTTTGCATGTGGGTGTAAGTTTTTGTGTGTGTGTGTAAGTTTTTGTGTGTGTAAGCTTTTTGTGGGTGTAAGTTTGTTGTGTGTGTGTGTAAGTTTTTGTGCGTGTGTGTAAGTTTTTGTGTGCATGTAAGTTTTGTGTGCATGTAAGTTTTTGCGTGTGGGTGTAAGTTTTTGTGTGTGCGTGTAAGTTTTTGTGTGTCTAAGCCTTTGTGTGTGGGTGTAAGTTTTTTTTGTGTGTGTGTAAGTTTGTGTGTGTTTGTGTGTGTGTGTGTAAGTTTTTGTGTGTGTAAGTTTTGTGTGTGTGTGTGTGTAAGTTTTTGTGTGTGTGTAAGTTTTTGTGTGCATGTAAGTTTTTGTGTGCATGTAAGTTTTTGCGTGTGGGTGTAAGTTTTGTGTGTGTAAGTTTTGGCGTGTGTGTGCGGGTGTGAGTTTTTGTGTGTGTGTAAGTTTTGGCATGTGTGTGTAAGTTTTTGTGTGTGTGTGTAAGTTTTTCGTGTGTGTGTGTAAGTTTTTGTGTGTGTGTGTAAGTTTTTGTGCGTGTGTGTAAGTTTTTGTGTGTGTGTGTGTAAGTTTTTGTGTGTGTGTGTGTGTGTGTGTGTGTGTGTGTGTGTGTAAGTTTTTTGTGTGTGTGTAAGTTTTTGTGTGCATGTAAGTTTTTGTGTGCATGTAAGTTTTTGCGTGTGGGTGTAAGTTTTTGTGTGTATGTAAGTTTTCGTGTGCATATGTAAGTTTGTGTGTGTGTGTGTGTGTGTGTGTGTGAGTTTTTGTGTGTGTGTAAGTTTTGGCGTGTGTGTGTAAGTTTTTGTGTGTGTGTGTGTGTGTGTAAGTTTTTTTGTGTGTGTAAGTTTTTGTGTGCATGTATGGGGACCGGGGAGGACCTTTGGGGCCCAGGGAGGGCGTTTGGGGATCCGGGGGCCCTTGAGGATTGAGTGGTCTTTGGGAGCCCGGGGGACCTTTGTGGACCGGGGGAGGGCCTTATGGAGCCCAGTGGACCTTTGGGGACCGGGGGAGGACCTTTGGGGGTCCGGGGGGGGGCCCTTGAGTGCCGATTGGTCCTTTGGGAGCCCTGGGAGCCCGGTGAGGGCCTTTGGGGACAGGGGGAGGGCCTTTGGGAGCCTGGGGAGGGTGTTTAGGGGTCTGGGTGGCACTTGAGGACCGATTGGTCCTTTGGGAGCCCAGTGGACCTTTGGGGACCGAAGGAGGGCCTTTGGAAGCCTGGGGAGGGTGTTTAGGGGTCTGGGCGGCACTTGAGGCCCGACTGGTCCCTTGGGAGCCCGGGGGGACCTTTGGGGACCAGGGGAGGACCTTTGGGGGCTCGGGTAGGGCTTTTGGGGTCTGGGGAGGGCCTTTGGGAGCCTGGGGAGGTTGTTTAGGGGTCTGGGCGGCACTTGAGGGCCGATTGGTCCTTTGGGAGCTCGGTGGACCTTTGGGGACCGAAGGAGAGCCTTTGGGGGCTCGGGTATGGCCTTTTGGGGTCTGGGGGTCCTTGGGTGCCTGGGGGACCTTTGGGGACCGGGGGAGGGCCTTTGGGGACTGGTGGAGGGCCTTTGGGGGTCTGGTGGACCTTTGGGGACCGGGGAGGGCCTTTGGGGGCTCGGGTATGGCCTTTTTGGGGTCTGGGGGTCCTTGGGTGCCTGGGGACCTTTGAGGACCGGGAGAGGGCCTTTGGGGACTGGTGGAGGGCCTTTGGGGGTCTGGTGGACCTTTGGGGACCGGGTATGGCCTTTGGGGGCTCGGGTAAGGCTTTTTGGGGTCTGGGGAGGGCCTTTGGGGTCCGGTGGGCCAGTTGGGAGCCTGGGGGGCTTTTGGGGACAGGATGATGGCCTTTGGGGGTGCCGGGGGCCCTTTGGAAGCCCAGAGAACCTTTGAGTACCGGGGGCTTCCTTCGGGGTTGAGGTAGAGGGATTGGAACCCTTTGGGGTTGGGGTAGAGGACCTCACAACACTGTTCAATGAAACTTGTGTATTATAACGACCACACTCAAAACCTCAACCGCAAGTTCTTCATAAATCATCTTTTAAAATGTCTCTAAATGTTTCGCCGAAATAATTCCATAACCTGTCTAAAACAGTTTCGCCCAAATAATCCCTAAACGTAATTCAGCGTGTTCCTTTTGTTTTTGGCATCTCTGTGCTAATGCATTTCAAATTAATAAGAAACCTGATTCCCGCGCTAAAACAATTCATCGCTAAGATGTTTCTTGGAGAATTGTTTTCCATGGCGTTTGGTTATTAGTATCCTTTGGAGTTCGACCAAAAGAGTTGTTTCCGAGGCAAAGACATTAATGACTTGGATCTATTCCTGGAGAATTGTTTCTATGCGAAAATTTTTAAAGTCTGACAGATGATGTCATTGGTTGATTGATCTGTCAAGAAAGGGGAATTAATTTGTTGTTTCTAAGGGGAATTATTGATTCACGATATGTGAATTGAGGTCGACAGCACAGGTGTTCCAAATTCCCAATCGCTTTAATTAACCACGCGTTCTCCCAAATGACTCTATCGCGTGCCCAAAACAACAACAACATTGACCCCATTAACCATGTGTTCCCCTTATGACTCTATCGCGTGCCCAAAACAACAACAAGAAGGAAGTGACAAAGTTCCTGTTTTTCCATTCTCACTGACAAAATCCATAAAACCGTCAAATAATCAACACACATAACCATCTATGAAAACAGACATAAATGTGACAAAATTCCTGTTTTTTCATTCTCACTGACGAAATCCATAAAACCGTCCATAAACGTGACAAAATTCCTGTTTTTTCAAATTCTCACTGACAAAAACCATAAACCACGTGGTTCTCGTGGGAGTTTTAAAAAAAAGTGTCCGGATCGGGGTTCGAAGGGGTATTGTCCTCGTGGGAGTAGCACCCCCATCTCTACTCTCAATAGTAATCGAAACTCTAAAAAACGGAATTTTTATACCAATAGATACATCAAAAGAATCGGATTTTTATGCTGATTTCAAATATATAAGTTTCATCAAGTTTAGTTCTACCCATCAAAAGTTAAGTTCAAACTTCATTCAGTCCATCAATCAGAATAAAATCCCCTGGCTGCCTCACGGTTGCCTGGAATACTAAATACTTCGTTTGGTACCTTCAAAATAATCGTCAAAACATTGTAATTCCTAGATTTTCTAATGCTCTTGACTGGTGGATGTATGGGAGCCAAGTTAGCGGCTTACCGTGTCAAGGCGAAACGTCCCGGGCATCATGAAAGGGTTGTTAAACTGATCAAAAGGCAACATGTAAATGCTACTACTGTTATTAATGCTGCTGCTACCCCCGTTACTACTACTAATACAACACTACTACTGCTACTACTTCTACTACCACCACTACTACTATTACACTAGTATTATTAAGGCTAAGCCTATGAGGCTGAAAATTTGAGATGGTGTTGAGGGGAAATTTGAACTAAATCAAAAGATGCTATGTGCCTGCAGATTGTCAAAAGGGCGTATCTCAAAAATGGATTTGGTTATTAAGTTGGAACTTCCAGAGAATGCTTAAAGGGGAAGATCAATTGGCCAAAAGGTAATATGTGCATGCTACTACTAATACTACTACCACTGGAAAATTGTACAATTTGTAAATTAATTGTAAATTATGCAATTTACCTTTTTTAAATTGTAGGACTTGTTGTTAGGAAAACGGGGAATATTTGATTTCGGTTGTGTTAGAAAAAATTTTGTGCATTTAGGTTAAGATTTGGGGAATGTCGAGGAGAATGTTTAACTAAATCAAAAGATATGATGTGCATCCAGTTTTTCAAAAAGGGTCTTAAACTTTAAGAGGATGTTGAACAATGGTATGAGGTTAACCAGACCCCCTCTCCTGCCCTTTTGGGGTACAGTGCCCCAAAAACATCTTATCTAAATTTTGGAATAGCCCTCTTGTTCAAAATAGTTGGAAAGTCAAATTACTAGGCCTATTCTCACAGGTATGACAAAACCACCCACAGCCCCAGGGGCAAGTGTTGTATGTTAAATAAGTTGCCCTTTGTTTATATATAAGGGGAGTAGAACCCTATCAGGAGGTCCGAGGTACACATAATTTATGCATGTTTTTATGGTTTTTGTCACCGAGAATGAAAAAACAGGATTTTTGTCACTTTGATGTATTTTCAAGGTCGATTTATTTGTTGTTTGTCCAGGTGTAATGACACTGGGGTGAAGTTTGCACATGCGCATTGACGGTGGAGAGAGAGAGAGATGTATTGATCTAGGACTCGAGAGGGGGAAAGTGAATTTCCGAGAAATTGATTGCGTAACCGAGGGGGAACTAGATTTCCGAGAAATTGATTGCGTAACCGAGGGGGGAGTGGATTTCCAAGAACTTGATTTGCGTAATCGAGGGGGAAGTGAATTTCCGAGAAATTGATTTACATAATTGATGGGGGAATTTATTGATCCGATAACGGGAAACATGATCACGTGTCTCCTTCTAAGCCAATCAGGTAGTCGGTTACATCTCCTTCTAAGCCAATCAGAGAGTCTGTTACATATCCTTCTAAGCCAATCAGGGAGTCGGTTACATATGGTTTCCCATTACATCACAATTCGCCCTTGAGATTTCATATATAACGGACATGCGTTGTGATTAAACATTCAGAAAGTTCCAAGACACTATGGATATAACATTTGATATTATCGAGCTTGAAGCTTCAACTACAGCGATTTATAATGTGAGTTCTGTTTAGTAAATTTTCATACTTTATTTTCAAAATAGCCCCCACAATATATTCAAATTCAGGTACCCCCCACACACAGTACAAACTCCACTATATGTTGTTTATACTCGATAGAAAGGGTAAAACATGCTCTTTTTACCTTGTAACCCCCCCTCCCCCTCTCTGTTTATGACTTTAATTCTTCCAATAGAAATAACTATGTTTTTGAACTCTCCTTTTGACAGCCAAATTTCTGTCAATCCCTTAATATACTGTTTCCATTTAAGCTGTGAACTTGACTTAATCATTTCCGCAAAGTTTTAAATAGCTGATAATTACTGTTACCCTTTTAAAGTACATCCGGCTTCTTAATCCTTACGTTAGCGGCTTAGCCAAAAGGTTTCTCTGAAAAAAGAATACTTTTTGATCAAATTAACATCATAGTTTCTTCATCGCAAATTTTACTTTTGCTTTACTGAAAAGGGAGAGGGGCTTTCTTCTGTAAAAGAGTGGAGGGGGGATTGTTAAGAGGGGATGGGTGTCATTTTCATGTAATATTCATTTTCCATTTTGAGTACTCAGTGTTCATATGGGGGGGGGGGGGGTTTAGGGTTGCAATGCCTCGCTTCTAACACCTTCATTGTAAAGTGAAAACAAACTGTTTCTTCGCGTGAAAAGTAAGAGGGGCGGGATTTCTAAGAAAAAGGTACATAGCTTTATTATGTGTAAATTGAATAGCATTTACGTCTAAGATCGTAATTTTAGGCCTATAAGCTGTATGTTAACCATCTTTTTTTCTATTTTAAAGCCTATAGACTGGAACATTTAAAAATTTTTCTAAATGGTAAAAATAGAAACATTGATTTTTATCCTAAGGCTACAAACTACAGATTGTCAAGTTTTATTTTTTTCACAAGTTATGTAATAAAAACGTATGATTTACATGCATAGTATATTTCTCGTAAAATTTTACTTTTTGCTTTGCTGAAAAAAGGGGGGGGGGGCTTCTTTGTGATAAATGCCTTCTAGACAAAATTATGGTTAGGGGGCTGGAGGTACTAATTTTTCTTCTGTAAAAAAGCGAATCATTTTTCCATACTAAATGTTTTCTTCTTTTTAAGCACAATTATGAAGAATGTGTGCCCCCTCCAAGAAAGAGGGCAAGGATTAATGATGCTACTCCTTTAAGACCATCAGTTATCAAATACACTGGCCCATTCAACCCCCATATTGGCTATTCAAGACCGACGCTGCCTGCACAAGCCGCAGCCCAATCTGCGCAAGAATGTAACGCTGCCGGCCCGTCCGGCCTCCATCATGCGTTGCCTGGGCCTTCAAGAGCTGCCCCACCTACGCAAGGTCAGGAGGTTGCCCTCCAGCATGCTTCGCCAGGGCCTTCAGGCACACAAGTGCAGCCGAAATATAAAAATGTAAGCATTTTTACCCGCTACTTTCTACCTGGTTATAGAAATATCTAAACAAACCTATTTTTCAACCTAATACAAGCTTGTCGAATATATTAAAATGCTATTTTTGCTATAATCCCCCTCCACACCCCTTGTTTTAAATTTCACTGCTCCCTTCCCTCAGAGATACCTAAATATAATGTAATTTTTTTTGCTTGTCAAAGAAACCGCTATTTCCTATTTTCTCTACCTACTGTAGGCATCTTCGCTATCTTTTCAACCTCATAATAATATTTTTAGCTAATTTCTAGTTTACTGTTAGAGAGTCTTTTATCTCGCCATATGAAACTAATAATGCTATTTTTCGCTAGAATATTATAGTTTTAAGGGGCCTAGAAGTAAGCCTTTCATTTCATCACAGTAAAAGCATGCCAGAGATATTTTTCTCCTAAAGGAAATATAGCGTTCCCCCTTTTAAATCAGGTCAATTTTTGTATACATTCAGTCTGCTGAATTCTCATAGTGAAGCCAAAAAAGGCACTATATCTCGGACATCATTTCCTCATAGCAAAATCTTTGCGTTGTAAACTGCCGAATTTCAAAAGCAGATATAGAGTATTAATATGATTTTTTTTGATGGGTTGTTTAAACAAAATCAAAACCTTCTATGTCATCTTTTAGATTATATCAAGTTGGAAATTTCAGAATATATATAGAGTTGGGAACTAAATGCTACTGCTAAGCGCGTTTTTAAATAATAATCCAATTTTTAAAAACAGGGATGATTTAGACACTTTGAAAATAAGCTATTTTTCTTTTATAGGTTGTTCTGGTTCCGTATTCGCGCCATCGATTGTAGAAGAAGATATGTCTATGGAGTTCTACAATGAAGCATCGCCTATCAATGAAGCATCGCTTATCAATGAAGCATTGCCTATCAATGAATGGGATGGTATCATTAACGAAATTCCAGATAATATTGATGAGTTTTTGGCTGATTTTTTTAAATTTAGATAATAGCACAGTTGGGCAGGGGGACTTGAGTCCAAACACATTACAGCTTTTAGAGGATTTTTCCAATGAATTAACGGGGAACCCTCCCCCCACTGATTACATTACCCAACTTTAAACAACTGAAGTTGCTTCCCATGACTCTAGTATTGAACAATGTGGGGGAGGGGGTGGTGATAATATACAAGAGGAGGGGGAGGGGAGAATATCCAATTTACATCATTCCCTGACTTTCAACTCTCAAACTCAATTTTAAACACAATAATTGTCTACACTGCAACTTTTGGAGACCCTTTTAATTCGCTTTTGGGTGGTAATTTTGTGTTTGACCCTCTAGAAATTGTTCATGAATATGTAGATAGAATTCGTGCACTGCTTGAAAACCAAATTCAGTTGTGGGGAGGTAGGGGTTCAATTTAGGTTTCTATAGTTTTAAAGGTGTTTTATTTAAATGAGAGAAAAAGTGAGGTTTATCACCATTATGTACACACCGAGATGCAAGTGGTCTATCCCAATTTAGAGAATTTTGAGGGTGTTTTTTCGGAGTGGATAGGTCATATTATTACGCATCTCGAGAATTATAACGAAAACGGGAGTGGGTCTGTAGTTTTATTTGTTGAAAATTTAAGCGTTAATATTTGTAAATTTAAAAAAGATTTTTATTTTAAGAGGGGGCATGGGGAAAGGGCAATAGTTTTAAAATATAATCACGATTTAGAAGGTTGTCAAGGTGTCCAGCGAATCTGTTTTGAAACAGGTCAAAAATGTTTCAAGTACGCTTTCCTCATTTCAGCTTTCCTGCTTTTGAAAGATGGCGTTACCAAGACGAATTTAGATCACTGGGCTGCACATGGGAATGAGGGGTCCGATTTTTCCATTGTAGATTTTTCTTGTTTAGAGGGGAAATACCCAGTAACGCTCAGGTCTATTGATATTTTTGAAAGGGTCAATGCTCATTTAAATATTGGCGTTACTGTGGTTCAATATGAAACTGAATTTGAAGATGGGGTTCGTTCTAAAAAGAAGGGGGTGGTATTCCCAGTAAGAGGCCCGTCGATTGAACTGGTAAAGCACTGGGTTTGGTTGTTGTACACACCACCTAGTGACCCTAATGCAATTGGCCATTTTAACCCAATTACAGACATCAGTAGAGTTCTGTGGGAGGGTAAGAATAAGGGGGTACGTTTCTACTGTCCGACATGCCTGTCTCGATTTTGGACAGAATTAAAGTTGCAAAATCATATGAAGCACTGTAGACGACATGGCTACCAGTCAGTGGAAACTGTTTCAGGGGATAGGGCTATTTTACGCTTTAAAAATTTTCAAAACACCCTCCTCCAGAGCAATAAAATCTCTTTGGATTGTGAAGCGAAGTTAGTGGAAGTGAACGATCTTCGATTTCCAAATCGAATCAAAGAACATCAAGCTACTGCAGTCTCCTACGCCCACGCGCAAAGAGACAGTTCTAACACTATGCAGCTGTTAGAAATAGTTGAAACGTTGGACGAGGGAGAGTGTATGGTCAAGGCACTAACTAAATTGATTGGCACCGCTAATGCCGCTATTTCTTGTTTGAGAAATACTCATTACCCTATGGTGTTGTCTGCAGAGGATCGTCTCGCGATTAAAAATAAAAAAAATATGCCGGGTTTGTGAGGGGGAGTTTGAAGAGGGGGATAAGGGGACTAGAGGGAAAAGAGGGGGGAAGGGGAAATTCAGAGACCACAATCACTTGTGGCAGGAAATATCCTCTGGGGGTAGTAATTTTATAGGGGTAGCGCATCAATCATGCAACTTAAACGTTAGCCAGCAGTTTTTTATTCCAGTTTTTATTCATAATTCAAATTATGATTTAAAGTTTATTTCACCGGCACTGGCACGTATGCACAGGGAGGGATGGGGAGTAGATAGTCCATGGGTAAATAATTCATTTACCTATAACATCATTCCCAAATCAGCAGAGAAGCTAGTGCTTCTCGAGTTGAAATGGCAGGTTGTAAATAATGGGCATACGTGCTGGAATAAAATCAGGTTTTTAGATTCTTTTAGTTTTTTCCCAAGGCATTGAGTCAATTGATTCAAGTGCTGAAAAGTGACAATTTTGATAGTTTTCCTTTGCTTAAACAGCACTTTCCAAACAATGAAATGTATGACCTATTGACCTGTAAAGGTGTATATGCATACGACTATTACTGTTCTGGTGCTCGCTTAAGCGAGGTGAAACTACCTCCAATTGAAGCTTTCTATAATTCACTCACCAACAGTGAATGCACAGCCGAGGAATATGAATTTGCCAAGAAGGTGTGGGCTAAGGGGAATTGTAAAAAAGGGTGGGATTATTGTAGACTGTACTTGGCCAGTGACGTTTTAACTCTGTTAGATATTGTCTGCAAGAACACAGACCAAATCTATTCAGAGTTTGGACTAGATATAGGCTATTATTTTTCCACATCACATTTGGTGATGGACTTGATTTTAAAAATTAGTACGGAGGAAATAGGCTTAATAACTGATGTAGATCAACACCTTTTTGTAGAAAGATCAATGAGGGGTGGGTATGTTTTTCATGGGGATCGCGTTTTGACAACCGATCCAAGCGGACAAAACAGCACCGGTGCAAAGTCAAATGCAGTGTTCTTGGACACTATAAATGGGAACTATAAATGGCTTGAGAATCCTTGTGAGTTCCCCGACATTAACACTGTCGAGGACAATGGGCCACAAGGATGGTTCTTTGAAATTGATGGTCACATTCCATTGGCGCTTCATGATTCAGTCAGAAATTTTGTTTTTCCCTGTATCAATCGACCAGTGGCTAGGGACTCGCTGAGCCCCTACAATCGATCATTGGTTGAGGATATGGGGATGCACTGGACCCCCCTAAGAAAAACTGATTGCAGATCTGGACCCTAAAGAGAATATCGTTGTTCATCATGTGCTTTTGCACTGGATGGTGAACAATGGTTTCAAGATCACCAAAATACATAGGGTCCTGCAATTCAGTCAAAAACCCTACTTAAAGACGTTTATCGACACTTTTGTTGATAAACGCTCTCGGGCAAACATCAAAGTAGAGAAGGAAATGTACAAACTCATTCTAAATTCAGCGTTTGGCAAAATGTGTGAAAGCGTACGGAACAGATCTCGTTGCGACGTCGTGACTGACCCTCAAGAGTGTGCACGAATTATTGCTGACCCCAATTTTACAACGTTCACGAGCATAGATGCGGGCATGGTTCTTCTGCACAGAAAAAAAGAAATGTGGTACTGGACAAGAATATAGCAGGAGGTAGTTCAGTACTTGAAATTTCCAAAATGCTCATGTTGTCGTTTTTTACAACGTGTGCAAGGTGCAATGGCCAAGGGAGGGGGAGGTTCAAGTTTACTATGGGGATACAGATTCTCTGCTGTTAAAAGTAAAAACCGGGGATTTACTGGGAGATTTAGAAAATGGGGAACACATCAGCTCGCGGATGGATTTCACCAACTGGAATCCGTCCCTCTACCCCGAGTTGGTGAAACGTCAAGCCCCCAACCAACTACTAATGTTAAAATCAGAGACGGGGAGTGATTTGATATCCAGGGGGGTGTTCCCGGGTCCTAAAGTTTATTTCGTGGAAACTCATAATAGGGATGTAAAGCAGGCGTGTAAAGGGGTGCCTACACATTTTGTAAAGAACAATTCCAACATGAGTGTGTACAGAGACTGTGTAGAAAGTAGCCTAGTGCCGAGAGCACAAGTGCTTGCAATTCGCTCTCTACAGTATAAAAATTATACTGTAAGAGTGGAAAAGAATGCAATGTAATGTATATCCGACAAAGTCTTTGTGCTCGAGAATGGTGTAAGTGTACTACCCCATGGCCACTACCGTATTTCAGACCGGGTTGAATGCTTAGACTATCGCAATCAACTTGGTCTGGATAAATTAACCTACACCAACCCAACCCTAACCTAACCTTTCATAAATTCAACCTAACCGAACCTGTAGCAGCAGCAGCAGCAGTGACGACGACTATACAGTTTTTCCCCGGGGGGGGGGGGGAGGGTCCCGCCCGTGGCCGGCTTTCGGCCCCGAGGCTCCCGGGGGGTGGGGGGTCCCGCCCGCGGCCGGCTTTCGGTCCGCGGCTCCCCGGAGGGGGGGATCTTTTAAATTCTTAATATTCAACTGTGCTATTTTAAGTTCATGTTCCAAGTGTTTTTTCAAGTGTTTTACAAAAAGTGTGTATTTGTACAAATAGTAATGTTGTACAAATAGTGATGCTGAACAAAAAAGTGTTTTTTTATGACAATAAGTGTTGTACATAAAGTTTTATTGTTGTTCTTGTTGAACAAAAGTGTTTTTGATAATAAATGTTGTTGTTCTTGTTGAACAAGTGTTTTTATGTCGAATAAATGAATGAAATATTGTTTTTGTTGTTCTTGTACTAGATAGATCTATGGGAAAATTATTTAGTCATTAGACAAGTATGGTTTATAGTTAGTTGCAGTTTGACTGTTGTCAACAGCAGCAGTAGTATGTATCAATTTAAAACACCTTTCTGGTCGTTTCTGTGTGGTCCATCAATGTCTGGGAAAACGACACTTTTAGCCAAAATAATTCAAAATTGTAATAAAATGTTTTTGGAAAAACCAAAGAAAATTTATTATTGCTATAGTATTTGGCAGGAGTCCTATGATAAAATAAAAGCTATTGCCACACCCATACCAATACAATTCATACGGGACTTGATGTTCTCAATAGTATTGAACCAAACTCGTGGTTGATTATTGATGAGTTGGTTGAATCCATTGAACAGTTCTCACAGGAAATGCTACAGCTGTTCACTGTTCGCTCTCATCATGAACAGATTTTCATAACCCTAGTTCTACACAATCTATTTCATCAGAGCAAATGTATGAGAACCCTTGCTTTGAATTGCACCATCTATATTATCTATCGAGTTGTTCGTGATTCTAGCTCGCTAATAACTCGCAATAAGCAAATATATCCCGGCGCTCCCAAATTTCTGCTGTCAGCGTACACTCAGACGATAAATAAGCCCTACATCTATATTTTGATAGATCTTAATCAGAGCACACCCGAGGATCTACGTGTAGTCACCGACATTTTCGACAATGCAATTACAGTATATCTTCCAGTGAACAGTAGAAAAAGCTATTAGTTTCCATTATGACACTGAAGAAGCTACATGAACATAGGCATTTATTTTCTGTGCTATCCACTTCAAAGCCATAACTAAAAATAAACTAACTAAAACTAAACTAAACTATACTAAAATCTAAAATAGAACATTAAAATAAAACTAAACTAAAACTCCAAACTGAACTCTAGCTAAAATTCTAAAGTAAAACGAAAACTCTTAACTAAAAAAAACTAAAAGTAAACTATAACTCAAACTAAAACTCTTAGGTAAA
Organism: Artemia sinica; assembly: GCA_027921565.1. Lineage (NCBI taxonomy): Eukaryota > Metazoa > Arthropoda > Branchiopoda > Anostraca > Artemiidae > Artemia > Artemia sinica. Next base: position 23,249,777 of record CM051267.1, on the reverse strand, counting down.
ACTCTAGCTAAACTAAAACTCTAATCTAAAACTAAACTAAAAACAAAGGTAATAAATAAACTTAAAATAAACTAAAAATCTAAACTAAATAACTAATAAAATAATAAAATACAAATCTAAACTAAACTAAACTAAAACTAAACTAAACTTCTAAATTAAAACTCTTAAATAAAACTCTGGCTAAATTAAAACTCTAAACTAAAACTAAACTGAAAAATTAAACTACTAAACTAACTAAAATCTAACTACTAAATTAACTAAAATTCTAAACTGAAACTAAACACTAATCTAAAACTAAACTAAATTAAACTGAAAATCTAACTAAAACTCTAAAATAAAACTAAACATTAAACTAAAACTAAACTAAACTAAACTGAACTAAAACTAAACTAAACTGCTAAATTAAAACTCTAACTAGAACTCTTAAGTAAAACTCTAGCTAAACTAAAACTCTAATCTAAAACTAAACTAACTATAACGAAACTAAAAATAAAGGTAATAAATAAACTTAAAATAAACTAAAAATATAAACTAAATAACTAATAAAATAATAAACTAAAAATCTAAAGCTAAACTAAAACTAAACTAAACTTCTAAATTAACACTAATTAAAACTCTAGCTAAATTAAAACTCTAAACTAAAACTAAACTAAAAAACTAAACTACTAAACTAACTAAAATCTAAACTACTAAACTAACTAAAAATTCTAAACTAAACACTAATCTAAAACTAAACTAAATTAAAGTGAAAATCTAACTAAAACTCTAAAATAAAACTAAACGTTAAACTAAAACTAAACTTAACTACTAAACTAAAACTAAACTCTAGCTAAAAACGCTAAACTAAAACTGAACTAAAACTAAACAAAATATAAATTATAACACTAAACTAAAACTAAACTAAAACTAAACTAAAATCTAAACTAAACTAAACTAAAACTAAACTAAACTACTAAACTAACTAAAATTTAAACTGTCTAACTAACTAAAACTAACTCTAAACTCTAAACTACTAAACTAAACACTAAACTATAATAAAATCTAACCTACTAAACTAACTAAAATCTAAACTACTAAATTAACTAAAACTAAATTCTAAACTCTAAACTACTAAACTAACTAAAAATCTAAACTATAACTCTAACTAAAACTCTTAAGTACTAAACTAACTAAAACTCTAAACTAAAACTAAACACTAATCTAAAACTAAACTAAAACAAAATCAAACTAAGCTACTAAATTAAAACTCTAACTAAAACTCTTAACTAAAACTCTAGCTAAACTAAAACCCTAAACTAAAACTAAACTAAAAAACTAAAACTATACTCTAAACTACTAAACTAACTAAAAATCTAAACTATAACTCTAACTAAAACTCTAAACTAAAACTATACACTAATCTAAACTAAACTAAATAAACTGAAAATCTAACTAAAACACTAAAATAAAACTAAACGTTAAACTAAAACTAAACTAAACTACTAAACTAAAACTAAACTAAAAATCTAACTAAACTAAAACTAAACTAAACTTCTAAATTAAAACTCAAATTAAAACTAAACTAACTAAAACTAAACTAAAAATAAAGGTAATAAATAAACTAAAACTAAACTGAAAAACTAAACTAACTAAAATCTAAACTACTAAACTAACTAAAATTCTAAACTAAAACTAAACACTAATCTAAAACTAAACTAAATTAAACTGAAAATCTAACTAAAACACTAAAATAAAACTAAACGTTAAACTAAAACTAAACTTAACTACTAAACTAAAACTAAACTCTAGCTAAAAACGCTAAACTAAAACTGAACTAAAACTAAACAAAATATAAACTATAACACTAAACTAAAACTAAACTAAAACTAAACTAAAAATCTAAACTAAACTAAACTAAAACTAAGCTAAACTACTAAACTAAACTCTAAACTCTAAACTACTAAACTAAACACTAAACTAAACTATAATAAAATCTAAACTACTAAACTAACTAAAAATCTAAACTACTAAATTAAACTGAAAATCTAACTAAAACTCTAAAATAAAACTAAACGTTAAACTAAAACTAAACTAACTACTAAACTAAACTAAAACTCTAGCTAAAAACGCTAAACTAAAACTGAACTAAAACTAAACAAAATATAAACTATAACACTAAACTAAAACTAAACTAAAACTAAACTAAACCACTAAACTAACTAAAAATTTAAACTCTATAACTAACTAAAACTAAACTCTAAACTAAACTAAACTAAAACTAAACTCAACTACTAAACTAACTAAAAATCTAAACTACTAAATTAACTAAAACTAAATTCTAAACTCTAAACTACGAAACTAACTAAAAATCTAAACTATAACTCTAACTAAAACTCTTTAACTATTTAACTAACTAAAACTCTAAACTAAAACTAAACACTAATCTAAGACTAACTAAAATTAAACTAAACTGAACTAAGCTACTAAATTAAAACTCTAACTAAAACTCTTAAGTAAAACTCTAGTTAAACTAAAACTCTAATCTAAAACTAAACTAACTAAAACTAAACTAAAAATAAAGGTAATAAATAAACTTAAAATAAACTAAAAATCTAAACTAAATAACTAATAAAATAATAAACTAAAAATCTAAACTAAACTAAAACTAAACTAAACTTCAACTCTAACTAAAACTCTTAAATAAAACTCTAGCTACATTAAAACTCTAAACTAAAACTAAACTAAAAAACTAAACTACTAAACTAACTAAAATCTAAACTACTAAACTAACTAAAAATTCTAAACTAAAACTAAACACTAATCTAAAACTAAACTAAACTAAACTGAAAATCTAACTAATACTCTTAATAAAACTAAACGTAAACTAAAAGTAAACTTAACTACTAAACTAAAACTAAACTCTAACTAAAAACGCTAAACTAAAACTGAACTAAAACTAAACAAAATATAAACTATAACACTAAACTAAAACTAAACTAAAACTAAACTTAACTACTAAACTAACTAAAATTTAAACTGTCTAACTAACTAAAATTAAACTCTAAACTACTAAACTAAACACCAAACTAAACTATAATAAAATCTAAACTACTAAACTAACTAAAAATCTAAACTATGACTCTAACTAAAACTCTTAACTACTAAACTAACTAAAACTCTAAACTAAAACTAAACACTAATCTAAAACTAAACTAAAATTCAACTAAAACTGAACTAAGCTACTAAATTAAAACTCTAACTAAAACTCTTAAGTGAAACTCTAGCTAAACTTAAACTCTAATCTAAAACTAAACTAAAAATAAAGGTAATAAAGAAACTGAAAATAAACTAAAAATCTAAACTAAAACTAAACTAAAAATGTAAACTGAATTAAACTAAAGATAAAAGTAAACTATAAAACTAAACTTAAACTAAACTAAAAATCTAAATTAAACTAAAACTAAAACTAAACTTAAAATCTAAACAAAATTATACTAAAAATAAAAGTAAACTATAACATTAAACTAAAACTAAACTAAAAATCTAAACTAAACTAAAACTAAACTAAACTGCTAAATTAAAACTCTAACTAAAACTCTTAAGTAAAACTCTAGCTAAACTAAAACTCTAATCTAAAACTAAACTAAAAATAAAGGTAATAAGTAAACTTAAAATAAACTAAAAATCTAAACTAAATAACTAATAAAATAATAAACTAAAAATCTAACCTAAACTAAACTAAAACTAAACTAAACTTCTAAATTAAAACTCTAATTAAAACTCTTAAATAAAACTCTAGCTAAATTAAAACTCTAAACTAAACTGAAAAACTAAACTACTAAACTAACTAAAATCTAAACTACTAAACTAACTAAAGTTCTAAACTAAAACTAAACACTAATCTAAAACTAAACTAAATTAAACTGAAAATCTAACTAAAACTCTAAAATAAAACTAAACGTTAAACTAAAACTAAACTTAACTACTAAACTAAAACTAAACTAAAACTAAACTAAAACTGCTAAATTAAAACTCTAACTATAACTCTAAGTAAAACTCTAGCTAAACTAAAACTCTAATCTAAAACTAAACTAACTAAAACTAAACTAAAAATAAAGGTAATAAATAAACTTAAAATAAACTAAAAATCTAAACTAAATAACTAATAAAATAATAAACTAAAAATCTAAAACTAAACTAAACTAAACTAAAACTAAACTAAACTTCTAAATTAAAACTCTAATTAAAACTCTAGCTAAATTAAAACTCTAAACTAAAACTAAACTAAAAAACTAAACTACTAAACTAACTAAAATGTAAACTACTAAACTAACTAAAAATTCTAAACTAAAACTAAACACTAATCTAAAAATAAACTAAATTAAACTGAAAATCTAACTAAAACTCTAAAATTAAACTAAACGTTAAACTAAAACTAAACTTAACTACTAAACTAAAACTAAACTCTAGCTAAAAACGCTAAACTAAAACTGAACTAAAACTAAACAAAATATAAACTATAACACTAAACTAAAACTAAATTAAAACTAAACTAAAAATCTAAACTAAATTAAAACTAAACTAAACTACTAAACTAACTAAAAATTTAAAGTGTCTAACAAACTAAAACTAAACTCTAAACTACTAAACTAAACACTAAACTAAACTATAATAAAATCTAAACTACTAAAGTAACTAAAAATCTAAACTACTAAACTAACTAAAAATTCTAAACTAAAACTAAACACTAATCTAAAACTAAACTAAATTAAACTGAAAATCTAACTAAAACTCTAAAATAAAACTAAACGTTAAACTAAAACTAAACTTAACTACTAAACTAAAACTACACTCCAGCTAAAAACGCTAAACTAAAATTGAACTAAAACTAAACAAAATATAATCTATAACACTAAACTAAAACTAAACTAAAATTAAACTAAAAATCTAAACTAAACTAAAACTAAACTAAACTACTAAACTAACTAAAAATTTAAAATGTCTAAATAACTAAAACTAAACTCTAAACTCTAAACTACTAAACTAAACACTAAACTAAACTATAATAAAATCTAAACTACTAAACTAACTAAAAATCTAAACTACTAAACTAACTGAAAATCTAAACTACTAAACTAACTTAAAATTCTAAACTAAAACTAAATACTAATCTAAAACTAAACTAAATTAAACTGAAAATCTAACTTTAAACTCTACAATATAACTAAACGTTAAACTAAAACTAAACTTAACTACTAAACTAAAACTACACTCTAGCTAAAAACGCTAAACTAAAACTAAACAAAATATAAACTATAACACTAAACTAAAACTAAACCAAAACTAAACTAAAAATCTAAACTAAAATAAAACTAAACTAAACTACTAAACTAACTAAAAATTTAAACTGTCTAACTAACTAAAACTAAACTGTAAACTCTAAACTACTAAACTAAACACTAAAATAAACTATAATAAAATCTAAACTACTAAACTAACTAAAAATCTAAACTACTAAATTAACTAAAACTAAATTCTAAACTCTAAACTATTAAGCTGACTAAAAATCTAAACTATAACTCTAACTAAAACTCTTAACTACTAAACTAACTAAAACTCTAAACTAAATTCTAAACTCTAAACTACTAAACTAACTAAAAATCTAAACTATAACTCTAACTAAAACTCTTAACTACTAAACTAACTAAAACTCTAAACTAAAACTAAACACTAATCTAAAACTAAACTAAACTAAAATTAAACTAAAACTGAACTAAGCTACTAAATTAAAACTCTAACTAAAACTCTTAAGTAAAACTCTAGCTAAACTAAAACTCTAATCTAAAACTAAACTAACTAAAACTAAACTAAAAATAAAGGTAATAAATAAAAATGTAAACTAAATAACTAATAAAATAATAAACTAAAAATCTAAACTAACCTAACCTGCAATCCTCTCCCGGTAATATTTCCGGCCCCCTGATTGGCTTAGAAGGAGACACGTGATCCTGTTTCCCGTTATCGAATCAATAAATTCCCCCATCGATTATGTAAATCAATTTCTCGGAAATTCACTTCCCCCTCGTTTACGCAAATCAAGTTCTTGGAAATCCACTTCCCCCTCGGTTACGCAATCAATTTTTTCGGAAATCTAGTTCCCCCTCGGTTACGCAATCAATTTCTCGGAAATTCACTTCCCCCCTCTCGAGTCCTAGATCAATACATCTCTCTCTCCACCGTCAATGCGCATGTGCAACCTTCACCCCAGTGTCATTACACCTGGACAAACAACAAATAAATCGACCTTGAAAATACATCAAAGTGAGAAAAATCCTGTTTTTTCATTCTCAGTGACAAAACCATAAAAACATGCATAAAGTATGTGTACCTCGGACCTCCTGATAGGGTTCTACTAAGGGGGCAAGTTTGATCCTGAGTCTCCAAGAAAGGCTTAGGGTATTAAGGTAAAACCTTTAGAAAAATGTTGAGCCGGACGTCAAACAAAATCAAAACACACTATATGCTTGAGTGCTGTCTAAAGGTTACAATAGCAATATCTAAGGAATGGCTAAGGGTATTAATTTGTAACTTCAAAATCATGTTGAGAGGGAAGTTGAAAAAGGAACGGAGAGAAACTAGTCCCCTCCTCTTGCACCTTTAGATGCTCCCCTTTACACTGATAGAAATATTAAAAAGCTATTTTATTCAAAATAGTCACAAGGCCTAATAGCTTTGCCCCGCAGATGCCAAGCCCCCGCAGCACCCGGGGTAAGGATTTTAAACTATCCAATTTGTCCATTTTCAACATGCAGGATTTATCATTTGGAAAGAGGGGAGTGTTCGATCCTGGGTCCTTCCGAAAAGACTGAGGGTATTGAATTGAAATTTCGGGGAATGTTAAGGAATATGTACAGCTAAATCAAGACACTATCTGCATCCAAGTTATCAAAAAGACATCTGCAATATCATAGGAACGGGTAAATGTATTAACTTGTAAGTATCAGGGCTACTAATACTACTACTGTGGCTGCAAACGCGCTTGGCTACGACTGTGACAGCTCGTGATTGTGACTGCGACGGTTTGTTACTGGTACTATATTTACTTGTGACCACTTTCAGAGAATGTTAGGGGATGTTGAACAAAATAATTTCACACTATGTGCGTATTGATTGTCAAAGGGGTGCATCAGCAATATCTCAGGAATGGGTGGAGCCATTAAGTTCAAAATTTCAGGGCATGTTGACCACTGGTTGAACCTTCAGGAAATGCTTAGTGGGATTTTAAACTAAAAGACACTGTGTGCATCCAGGTTATCAGCAGAGTATATCAGCATTAAGTTAGGAGCGGCAAAGAATCAGAATATTTAATCAAAAGATAGTATGTGCATCTCATTTGTCAAAAGTGCGTATCTGAAATAACCCAGAAACTACTAATGTTACTTGAAACTACTAATGTTAGTTGAAACCTTCAGGGAATGTTGACGGGGTGTTGAAATAAATTGAAAGCCACGAATTAGAACTATTAACAGAAACCAGCAGAAATAAACTCCGGTAATAATTCAAACTCCAAACGACCAAAAATTTCTATTAAAGAATAAATGAAACCCAAAACGAATAGAAATTAAAAGAAACGATCGTAGGAAAGATATAGATAGCAGGTACTAATATAAGATAAATAAATAGCCTAAATCTTAGCAACGAGTAAAAATTATATTGAATGTGCAAGTCAAACTTAAACGAAAAAAGTTATTACAAACAAGTGTTTTGCTACTGCCCTTTTCCCCTTCCCTAAACGTAAAAGTCTAAAGCTTATTGCGTCGGAAAGCTTTTTTTAGTAACACCAAACAACGATAGGACCTTCGCTAATACTCTTTTACTGAATGAATCAAACGCTTGCTCATAACCTATAAAGCTTAAGACTAAAAGGGTTGAATGACTCAGGCACTTCTCAATTATTAATCTTGAAGTAAAATTTTGATTGAATCATCCTCTCTCTTTCCTAAAACCACACTTTTCTTCTCTTTGCACTTTACTGAAAAAATAAATGTTTTTACTTTTATAACTTTAGTAAATCAAATAAAATTAGCATTTTGATTACTAAATACCAGTATATGTATATTAAACTGACAATGCACATTCATTTATATTTTTGTCAGTGAAGTGCAAATTATGTTCTGGCCTTGGGAAGGCATAGGGGTTTTAAGCCCAACTCATGTTAATTTCTGCTCGTTTTGAGTTTGAGTCGGTTATTTATTGTAATTTCTGTTCGTTTTGGGTTTCATTTATTTATCGATGCTGATTAGCGGTAGTTTCACGCTTGGTAGATTATTTGATTGTATTTTTCGCTCATTTTTTGTTTATTGGAGTTCTTTACTTTTCTTTGAAAAACTTATTTTGTGGAAAAAGTTTTTTATAATTAATTTCTGTTCGTTTTATATTGACATAGTCTTTTCAGGGAAAAAGAAAATAATACTTTAATCTTTTGTTTTTTTTAAGACTTTATAGTTTGGCCTGCTATTTGTATGCTGGAGAAACATTTTCAGCAATTTTTAACAACATACACTCTTTTAAAAACGTAGTGTTTAATTGAATTTCACACCTCCTCTAGTTGACCTGAAATGGAAAACTTGATGCCATTCGCAAAAAAATCTGCTTACTCTCTTTGATAGCTTGGATACACTTACGATACTTTGACTTGGTTAAATTTTAAGAGCAGAAGTAGCCCCGAAATTTTGAACATAATACCCTCAGTCGTTCTTGGATACTGCTGAGATGTCTTATTGGGAATTAACATTAACACAGTGCATTTTGATTTAATCTTAAGGCAACATTTAGTTTTTAAACATAATGGGCGAATGGGAGGGTGGGCGTGGGAGGGGCTCTCAATTTTCAATTGAATGAGCCCCTTTTGAAGTTTTAACGACAACGCTATGTATAAAAACCTTATATGCCTCCAGGGCATAACTTACAACATTTGTCCTGGGGGCTCTGGGGGGTTTGTCATCCTCAAATACATAATTTCCAGAACTTTCAACTACGTTGAACAAAATGGCTATCTCTAAACTTTGATTGAATGTGTTTGGGGAATGGTGGGCGTGAGAGGGGCTTTAGTTGCTCTCCAGTCACTTTCAACTATTAAAAAAGGCACTACCCCTTTCAATTTCCAATCAAATCAGCCCTTTTGAAGTTTCTACTTCAACGCTTTCAATAAAAACCTTATATGCCCCCAAGGCATAACTTACAACCCTTGCCCTGAGGGCTGGGGGGGGATTGTCATCCTCAAAAACCTAATTTCCAGAACTTTCTACTACGTTGAACAAAATGGCTATCTGAAAATTTTTATTGGATGTGTTTGGGGAAATGGTGGGCGCGAGAGGGGGGTTAGTTGCTCTTCAATCACTTTCGACTATTAAAAAGGGCACTAGCCCTTTCAATTTCCAATTGAATGAACCCTTTTTGAAGTTTCTACAACATCGCTTTCTAGAAAAACCTTATGCACCCCCAGGGCATAAATTACAACCCTTGCCCCGAGGGCGGGGGGAGAGGTTGTCATCCTTAATCACCTAATTTCCAAAACTTTCAACTACGTTGAATAAAATGGCTATCTAAAAATTTTTATTGGATGAGTTTGGGGAAAAGGTGGGCGTGAAAGGGGGGCTAGTTGCCCTCAAATCACTTTCGACTAGTAAAAAGGGCACTAGCGCTTTGAATTTCGAATGAACCCTTTTTCAAGTTTCTTCGACAAAGATTTTAATAAAAACCTTATATGCCCCCAGGGCATAACTTATAACCCTTGCCCTGAAGACTCTGGGGGGAGTCTCCTGCTCAAAGGTATAATTTCCAGAACTTTCAACTGCGTGGAACAAAATGGCAATCTCAAAATCTTGATTTGTTTGGGTAAATGGTGGGTGTTAGTTGCCTCCCAATCGCTTTCGACTATTAAAAAGGGCACTAGCCATTTCAATTTCTAATCGAATGAGCCCTTTTTGAAGTTTCTACGACAACACTTTTTATAAAAACCTTATATGCCCCCTGGGCATAACTAAAAAGCCTTGCCCTGAGGGCTTCGGGGGGGGGGGGGTGGGGGGGGGGTGGGGGGGTGTTGTCATCCTCAAAGACCTAATTTTCAGAACTTTCAACTATGTTGAACAAAATGGCTATCTTAAAACTTTGATTGGATGTGTATGGGGAAAGTGTGGGCCTGAGAAGGGGGTTAGTTGCCCTCCAATCACTTTCGACTATTAAAAAGGGCACCAGCCTTTTGAATTTCCAATTGAATGAGCCTTTTTGAAGTTTCTACGACAACGCTTTCTATAAAAATCTTATATGCCCCCAGGGCTTAACTTACAACCCTTGCCTTGAGGGCTGTTAGGGAGTGTCCTTCTCAAAAAAATAATTTCTATCTGGAAATATATGTTGAACAAAATGGCTATCTCGAAATTTTGATTGGATATGTTTCGGGAAATAGTGGGCTTGGAAGGTGTGTTGCCTTCCAATCACTTTCGACTATTATAAAGGTCACAAGCCACTCCAATTTCCAATTGAATGAGTCGTTTTTGAAGTTTCTACGACAACTTCTTCGATACGAAGTGCCCTGGTCTAAAGAAAAAAAAATTAATAAATAATACATATCGTTCTTATATGCCCCCAGGGCATAACTTAAAACCCTTGCCCTGAGGGGGGAAGTGTCCTCCTCAAAAACATTATTTCTATCTGGAAATCAACTACGCTGATCAAAATGGCTATCTCAAAGTTTTTATTGGACGTGTTTGGGGAAATGGTGGGCGTGGAAGGGGTGTTAGCTGCCTTCCAATCACTTTCGACTATTAAAAAGAGCACTACCCATTCCAATTTCCAATCGAATGAACCCTTTTCGAAGTTTCTACGACAACTCCTTCGATACGAAGTGCCCTGGTATGAAAAAAAATAATACATTGTGCCATCATCGTTCTTTGCTTAGGCAGCGCGATTGCGCTGCCTATGATCTGTCTCTCAAATACTTCTTATGCAAGCCCCTTTCCTTCTCTGCTAAAACTTAAAGTGTTTCACACTTTTAGACTCTTTAGTTATCTATAGACTCTTTAGTCTTTAGTATTGACAAAGTTTAAACTGTTCCTGGAAAGTTTCTCTTAAATTCTCATCCTGGAGTCTATCATCGTCTTAGCTTCCCGGAAGGTAGTTATACTTCCGAAATTTCAGCTTTAAATTAACCCTGTACGCCTGCTAGATCGTGATTTTCACTTTTAACATTAATAACGTCACTCCTATATATTCTGGTATCTTCTATCGATCATGCCAGTCTTCTGTTTATGACCATTTTATGTCCAAATACTTTATTGGTCATAACTAGATTGTTATATCTACAAAATTGCAGCAGTTTGTAGCTATTACTGTATTCTTTTCCTACACAAAATATACCTAGGCTAGGATACCATCTATCTCTATTTCTACCGACCTGGGCGTTAAAATCTCCTAATAAAATATCATATTTCTACCGGTGACCCTGTCTATTTGTTGTAAAATTAATCTGACCCTGTCTGTAAGTAAAATTAATCTGAGTCGCTATTATTTCCATCGGTCGGTTCTATAGGAGCACATACTACTATGGCTGATACCTTGTACTTTTCAGTCGTCAATTGAGCAATTACCATTCTATTATGAATACCTTTCCATCCTCAGCAACGCTTAGCAGCCTCTTAATTCATCATGAGCCCTACTCCTTGCATATGCACCAAATCTCCTCCTGTTTGAGTAAATGGATTCTATATCGATTCCTTTCCCCTTTCCGCCCTTGAAACCCCACTTATTTTTTCAGTAAAGTCAAACGTTTTCTGTAAAGAACTGAAAAAAATTCAAGTAAATTTACTGAAAAATGTGCATTGTCAGTTTAATATACGTATGCTGATATTTATTCCTTAAAATCTTAATTAATTTTTGATTTCTTAAAGTTATAAAAGTGAAAACATTCAAAAGATATTTTTTCAGTAAAGTACAAATTATATTCTGGCTTTTAGAAAGCATGGGGTTTAGAACCCTACTCAGATTAATTTCTGCTCGTTTTTAGTTTGACTTATTTTAATTTATGTTTGTTTTGGGTTTCATTTATTTATTGATACTGATTTATGGTAGTTGTATGCTTGGTAAATTATTTGATTCTATTTTTGTTCATTGTTTGTTTAATGGAGTTGTTTACTTTTTTCGACTTATTTTGTGCAAAAAGTTTTTTCGATTAATTTCTGTTCGTTTTATATTAACAAAGTACTTTCAGGGAGAAGGACTGAGCCTCTTCTGAAGTTAAACAACCATCCCTTCCACAAAACATTGAAAGGACAATAGCCCTTTTAATTTCCAATCGAATGAGCCCTTTTTGAAACTTTTACGACAACACTTTTTATAAAAATGTTCTATGCCCCAGGGCATACCTTACAAACTTAGCCCTGAGGGCTGTGGGAGGGGGGGGGGAAGTTGTCATCCTCAAAGACCTATTTTCAGAATTTTCAACTACGTTCAACAAAATAACTATCTCAAAATTGTGATTGGAAGTGTTTGGGAAAATAGTGGGCGTGAGAGGGGTTAGTTACCCTCCAATCACTTTCGACTATTAAAAAGGGCACTAGCCCTTTCAATTTCTAATTGAATGAGCCCCTTTTGAAATTTCTACGACAACGCTATCTATACAAACCTTAGATGCCCCCAGGGCATAACTTACAACCTTTGCCCTGGGGGCTCCGGGGGTTTGTCATCTTCAAATACATAATTTCCAAAACATTCAACTACGTTGAACAAAATGGCTATCTCAAAACTTTGATTGGATGTGTTTTGGGAAATGGTAGGTGTGAGAGGAGGGTTAGTTGCCTTTCAATCGCTTTCGACTATTAATAAGAGCACTAGCCCTTTCAATTTCCAATCGAATGAGCCCTTTTTGAAGTTTCTACGACATCGCTTTCTATAAAAACCTTATATGCCCTCAGGGCATAACTTATAACCCTTGCCCTTTGGGCTATGCGGGGGGGAAGGGGGGTTGTCATCCTCAAAGACATAATTTCCAAAACTATCAACTACGTTGAAAAAAATGGCTATCTCAAAATTTTGATTGTATGTATTTGCAGAAATTGTGAGCGTGAGAGGGGGTTAGTTGCCCTCCAATCATTTTCAAAGGGCACTAGCCATTCCAATTTCTAATCGAATGAGCCCTTTTTGAAGTTTTTTAAAGACATAATTTCCAGAACTTTTAACTGAGTTGAACAAAATGGCCATCTCAAAATTTTGATTGGATGTGTTTGGGGAAATGGTGGGCTTGGAAGGGGTATTAGTTGCTTTCCAATCACTTTCGACTATTAAAAAGGGCACTAGCTATTTTAATTTCCAATCGAATGAGCCCCTTTTCAAGTTTCTACGAAAACGCTTTCTATAAAACCTTATATTCCCCCAGGGCATAACTTACAACCCTTGCCCTGAGGGCTTTGGGGGAAGGGGGTTGTCATCCTCAAAGACCTAATTTCTAAAACTTTCAACTACGTTAAACAAAATGGCTATCTCAAAATTTTGATTGGATGTGTTTGGGGAATAGGTGGGCGTGAGAGGGGGATTAGTTGCCCTCCATTCACTTTTGACTATTAAAAAGGGCACTAGCCCTTTGAATTTCCAGTCGAATGAGCACTTTTTCAAGTTTCTACGACAAAGCTTTCAATAAAAACATTATATACCCCCAGGACATAACTTACAACATTAGCCCTGAGGACTCTGAGGGGAGTGTCATCCTCAAAGACCTAATTTTCAGAACTTGCAACTACGTTAAACAAAGTGGCTATCTGAAAATTTTGATTGGATGTGTTTGGGAAAATGATGGGCCTAAAAGGGGGGATAGTTACCCTCCAATCACTTTCGACTATTAAAAAGGGCACTAGCCCTTTCAATTTCCAATCGAATGAGCCCCTTTTGAAGTTTCTACGATAACGCTGTCTATAAAAACCTTATATGCCCCCAGAGCATAACTTAGACCTTTGTCCTGGGGGGTTGTTCATCCTCAAATACATAATTTCCAGAACTTTCAACTATGTTGAACACAATGGCTATCTCTAAACTTTGATTGAATGTATTTGGGGAAATGGTGGGCGTGAGAGGGGGTTAGTTGCTCTCCATTCACTTTCGACTATTAAAAAGGGCACTAGCCATTTCAATTTCCAATCAAATGAGCCCTTTTTGGAGTTTTTATGACAAAACTTTCTATAAAAACCTTACATGCCCCCAGCAAAAACCTTACATACCACTTACAACCCTTGCCCCGAGGGCTCTAAGGGGGTTATGTTCCTCAATGACCTAATTTCTTTAATTTTCAACTACGTTGAACAAAATGGATATCTGAAAATTTTTATTGGATGTATTTTGGGAAATGGTTGGCGTGAGAGGGGGGTTAGTTGCCCTTCAATCACTTTCGACTATTAAAAGGGGCACTAGCTCTTTCAATTTCCAATCAAATAAGCCCTTTGTGAACTTTCTACAACATCGCTTTCTATAAAAACCTTATATGCTCCCAGGGTATAACTGACAACCCTTGGCTTGAGGGCTGTGGGGGGGGGATGTCATCCTCAAAGACATAATTTCCAAAACTTTCAACTACGTTGAACAAAATGGCTAATTAAAAATTTTAATTGGATGCGTTTGGGGAAAAGTGGGCGTAAGAGGGGGTTAGTTGCCCTCCCATCACTTTCGACTATTAAAAAGGGTACAAACCCTTTGAATTTCCAATCAAATGAACCCTTTTTTAAGCTTCTATGACAAAGCTTACAATAAAACTTATATGCCCCCAGGGCATAACTTACAACCCTTGCTCTGAGGGCTATGGGGGGAGTGTCATCCTCAAAGATATAATTTCCGGACCTTTCAACTACTTTGAACAAAATGGCTATCTCAGAATTTTGATTGGATGTGTTTGGATAAATGGTGGGCATGGAAGGGTTGTTAGTTGCCTTCCAGTCACTTTCGACTATTAAAAAGGTCACTAGCCATTTCAATATCCAATCGATTGAGCCCTTTTTGACGTTTCTATGACAACGCTTTCTATAAAACTTATATGCTCCCAGGGCATGACTTACAACACTTGCCCTGAGGGCTCTAGGAGGGGTTGTTATCCTGAAAGACCTAATTTCCAGAACTTTCAACTACGTTGGACAAAATGGCTATGTCAAAAATTTGATTTTCTGTGTTTGGGGAAAAGGTGGGCGTGAGAGGGGGGTTAGTTGCCCTCCAATCACTTTTGACTATTAAAAAGGGCACTAGCTCTTTGAATTTCCAATCGAATGAGCTTTTTTTGAAGTTTATATGACAAAGCTTTCTATAGAAACCTTATATGCCCCCAGGGCATAACTTACAACCCTTGCCCTGAGGGCTGTGGGGGGAGTGTCCTCCTCAAAAACATATTTTCTATCTGGAAATCAACTACGCTGAACAAAATGGCAATCTCAAAATTTTGATTGGATGTGTTTGGGTGAATGATGGGCGTGGGGGGGGGTCTAGTTGCCCTCCAATCACTTTCGACTATTAAAAAGGGCGTGGAAGGAGTGTTAGTTGCCTTCCAATCACTTTCGACTATTAAAAAGGGCACTAGCCATTCTAATATCCAATCGAATGCACCCTTTTCGAAGTTTCTGCGACAACTCCTTCGATACGAATTGTCCTGGTATGGAAAAATAAATAATACATTGTGCCAACATCGCTCTTTACTTAGACAACGCGTTCTATAAGAACCTTATATGCCCCCAGGGAATAACGTGAAACCCTTGCCATGACGGCTGTGGGAGGGTATCATCTTTAAAGGCCTAATTTCCAAAACTTTCAACTACGTTGAACAAAAGTGGCTATCTAAAAATTTTGATTGGATGTGTTTGGGGAAAAGGTGGGCGTACGAGGGGTTAGTTGCCCTCCGATCACTTTCGACTCTTGAAAAGGGTATTAGTCCTTTGAATTTTCAATCAAGTGAGCTCTTTTTCAAGGTTCTACAACAAAGTTTTCAATAAGGTGGATAAGGCGTGAGAGGGGGTTTAGTTGCCCTCCTTTTACTTTCGACTATTAAAAAGGGGCCCTAGCCCTTTGAATTTCCGATCGAATGAGCTGTTTTGAAGTGTCTACGACAAAGCTTTCTGTAGAAACCTTATATGCCCCCAGGGCATAACTTACAGCCCTGAGGGCTGTGGGGGATTGTCATCCTCAAAGGTATAATTTTCGGACCTTTCAACTACTTTGAACAAAATGGCTATATCAGAATTTTGATTGGATGTGCTTGGATAAATGGTGGGCGTGGAAGGGGTGTTAGTTGCCTTCCAATCACTTTTGACTATTAAAAGGGCACAAGCCATTTCAATTTCCAATTGAATGAACCCTTTTTGAAGTTTCTACGACACCGCTTTCTATAATAACCTTACATGCCCCCAGGGCATAACTTACAACTCTTACCCTGAGGACTGTGTGGGGGGGGGGGTTTCATCCTCAAAGACCCAGTTCCAACTACGTTGAACAAAGTGGCTATCTCAAAATTTTGATTGGACGTGTTGGGTGAAAAGGCGGGCGTAAGAGGGGGTTAGTTGCCCTTCAATCACTTTTGACTACTAAAAAGGGCAATAGCCCTTTGAATTTCCAATCGAATGAGCTTTTTTTGAAATTTCTACGACAAAGCTTTCTATAGAAGCCTTATATGCCCCCAGGGCATAACTTACAGCCCTTGCCGTAAGGGTTGTGGGTGGAGTGTTCTCCTCAAAAACATATTTTCTATCTCGAAATCAACTACGCTGAAAAAAAATGGCTATCTCAAAATTTTGATTGGATGTGTTTGGGGATATGGTGGGCGTGGTTGCTTTAAGGGTTGGTGGGCGGGGTGTTAGTTGCTTTCCAATCACTTTTCGACTATTAAAAAGAGCACTAGCCATTCCAATTTCCAATCGAATGAGCCCTTTCCGAAGTTTCTATGACAACTCCTTCCATACGAAGTGCCCTGGTATGGAAAAATAAATAATACAGTGTGCCAACATCGTTCTTTACTTAGGCAGCGCTATTGCGCTGCCTATGGTGGTGAAAAAGAGGTCACAACGATGAGAAGGATAAACTCAAATATTGATGATTATGAAACTTTTTTCTGGTACATCGTACATCACATTTGCTTTCATTTTCGGGCTCAGCTCTTCATTTTACATCGGGACGGTACTTCACATACAAAAAAACTGAATATTTACTGACAGTTCATTTTTTTAGAAAAAAAGTGTAAAAATTGACACGAAAAACAAAAAAAAAAGTAATTTGCGTCGACCTTGAATGTGCAACTTTGGATACTTTGTTGAGCTTTTTTTTTCTCTACAATATGGTATAAAAATCATTTCTGTTGCAATTTGTTTCGGATCGGCCCACATTTTCGGCTTGTTTGCCTGTACTATAACAGTTTGCTACTACTAGTTTGCCTGTACTAAGACATACTCATCTTCTTTCACCTATAAAACCTATCTGGTACACAATGGATAATTTGCATAATTTAGTTCACTTGTCCCTGGGGCTACGTGTGTTATGTCATCAATTAAGGTATACGTATTTATCGAACTTTCTGACTATTCTGAGAAAAATGCTTGTCAGGAAATGTTTATTCTACTTCATGGGAGTTACAGGGGGGGGGGGGGAGATGCTAGTTGCCCTGCAGTTATTTTTCTGCTTAAAAACTGCAAGAGCACCTTCAGTTTCAAATTGAGTGAGCCGTCTCCCAAGTTTTTACAACCATTCTTACCACGTAGTGGTCGAAAAAAAAAAAAAAAAAAATAGACGGATGACCTTCCGCCCCTTTCTAAGTCAATACTAGTGTAAAGACTCTGATCATATGAATTAACTTGTATTAATTTATCAAACCAGAGTAATCTTAAGCAATATCGCTAGCTGATTGAAAAAAAGAGTAAATACAAGAATACCTACGGTACTATCTCAAAGGAATGCTGAGTTTCCAACCCAATCGTGGTGATATTTTTCACTTTGAAATCTTTTTCTTCTTTTCTTTTAAGCAAAAGTAAAAGCGAAAGTACTCAATCCATAGTTTTTCGTTATAGTCAATTTGTCTGATGTTGGGATCTACTCCGTCTGTTCCTCTCATTTTTTTCTTTCTGTATTTCTATCTCTTCTCTTTTGTCTCTTTTTATGCATATATATATATATATATATATATATATATATATATATATATATATATATATATATATATATATATATTATATATATATATATATATATATATATATATTTATATATATATTTATTTTCCTGTGTATCTTCATTCCACTTTGTGTACAACACAAAATTCGGGAGTGATTTAAAGAATTTTCCAAACTTGTTTTTGCAATTTCTCCTCCTTCAACCTGCCTTTGAAGTCTCAGAAACAATAACTCTTTTTCTTTTTCTGTCAAATAAATCTTATACTCTATCCTGAAGTTTATATTCGATGTTGATTCGGTATTTTCCACCCACATTTGTGTCGTCGCAGCAAAAAAAAAAAAACAAAAAAAAAACGACAGAAACTAGGATACATATTTCGTGCTGATTTGACATGATAATTACAAATAAAATTTACCCTCCTTCCCTTACTTTATATATCTATTGGTTCAATATCATTAACTAGGAGGGAGGGTGGATTGAACAGCCCTTTCCAAGCGATCTCATTGCTGCAAAAAAAGGAAGACCTAAGAAAGACACCGCTGAAGAAGCGGAACGCAAGGCTATCTGACACCGCTGAAGAAGCGGAACGCAAGGCTATCTGTCATCCTTGATCAACCTGTCTAATTTGTATCTATGTTTCATCACTTTTCAGGGTTGTGCTTCATTTTTATTGAATCATGCACATTTTCTTATTAACGTCATTGTCAAAAAGTTATGTTTAAAGAATCGGAATAAATTTAGGAATTTCTTCATTATGTTACTTTTAGGTTATGCTTTGGTGTTCTAATAGTTGATTTTTAAGGATATTTCTTTTCACAAGGGAAAATTTTTAATTGAAAAGTTTTATATAAAAAAAGTAACCAACCCTAGATTGAAATGATCTGTGTTCTTTAAACAACACCGACAAATGAGCGTGATTATAACCCAAATAGATGTTAACCACCTCAAATTCTCAAGGAATTCAAATCAGCCCATGCAATACATTTAGAAATTCAAGTTTTGAAATCTTTATCATTAATACCACGTCAAAATTTTAAATTAAGCAATGACCAATTATATTCCAAAACTTAGGAAATTGACAACGAGATGGAATATAAATTCTAGCTCCATAAGTTTACTCTATTTTAAGTATTTTTAAAATTATTCCAAGGAGATAGGTATTCACGTGACTGCATTTTCAATTACATCGCTGACATGATGTTTGATCTTGTTTGCACTCATTCAGTTTAGTGTCTTGTTTGTCGTAGGAACCTCTAAGGATGGAAAATCGAGAAGGTATACTCCATTGCTTTATTAACTTTTTAAACTCTCCTTTAATTTCAAATTTTATGTTCTACGTAGACAATTAAAGGGAAAAGTACTAATTTTATGGCACCTATTACATGCAATTTTTATTACACCGACAGTTCATGGCTCGAAGTCCACTTTGGCTTACTACCTCGAGTTCTATATGGTGCTGGACATTTGCCAATAATGATGACATTTATTTGGTACATTGCCTTTATTCTCTGAAATTCTTCCTCTAAGTTTATGGTGGTTCACCACCTCGAGTTATCATGGAACAAGATACGACTAGATAGTTAAATATAATATTTTAAATAATCAAGGATTGCTTTTCGTTTTTTTGCGGTCATTAATGATTCATGCCTTTTTAAGAAACAGCTGTGTCAGTTTTCTGCAATTTTTGTATTCAACCTCCTCTCTTTAAGGGAGTTTCTAATATAATGGATGTCAGAAACGTGGAGGTAAGAGTAACTCATCGTTGCACCATTAGTACTGAAAATCGACGTCACCAGGGGATTTTTAGGTGGGAAGATTAATCAAAATCATCCTAGGATTAACTGGCTCTTGGAGTCATCTTTAAAATTGGTAGTTGTAGTCACCGTGAAAAGTGTAGTCACCTGCTGTAAAAAATAAATAATAAATAAGTAAATGTACTTAGGAAGACAATGCTATATTGTCTGACAATGCAATAATATTGGATTTTTTTTTTCTGAACATACGATCATATTCTTCGAATAGTTTTTTCATCAGGTGATGCAGACAAGACCGGAAGTAACCAAAAAATAGAAAAAAAAATCCTGCGCGAATTGGAGGGGAAAGCGCTCACTCTAGCCCAGTTAAATATCTGTGGATTCCAAAATAAATAATTGTTCAATTCTGACCAATGGAGTTTTCTTCTTATATCATATATTACAATTCTTTTTAACTTATTTCTTAAATAAGTCACAAACATAAAGACCGAAGTCTTTCTCTCAGATTATACATATTCGAAACATGAGGAGGGATATATTTGATTGAATATTTTGAAGTCCAGGATCTAATTTCTAGAAATGTATAATAAATAAATACAAGGGAACTGGCTGAAATTAATAAAAATGATCTATCATAAGAATAATCATTCGACTACCGGATAGTCAAATACCATACGATAGCTTTTTGATGTGTAGCCTACCTAAAATCCAAAAGATTAAAAAAAAGAAAAATGATTCACTTCTTGAGGCATGCTAAGGATTAGTGATTTATGGAAGTAATTTGCTTGCAATTTTAGTCCCTTCTCTTGCAAAATTTGAAAAGCTTGACCAAAAAATATTTAAATAAACTATAAGCCAATTATTTAATTACGTTTCAATAATTGAATGGCTAATAATTTTCAAACGTCAAGATGGAAAATGTGCTTAAAGTAGCATTGGCAACCCATATCCTGTGCTAGTTTGACTCGTAGATGCTTAATATGGAGTCGATTAGTCAATTTTGTATCAATAAATTTCTTGCGAACGATATGAGGCATCTCTTTTAATTCTATAATTGGCAATAGCAGTTTCACGAAAGTTTATCATATTTATGGCTCTTGTTAACCGATCAAAAATCGTATTTTAGCAAAATTTGCGGCTAATTCATTAGATCGAAACAAACTATTTATAATACTTACACTTACTTTTATACTTTTCATTAGTGCTGAAGGCAGTCCCCCTTTTATTATTAAAACAAAAAAATATCCAGCGAGAAAAATTTCGATTTCTAGCTAATTCAGGAAGTGGACCTATAATTTCGATTAAATCTTGATAGCAAAATGTTATTTTGAAAACAAATCTATGGGAATTTTGAAAAATATCCCGAAATTTCTTGACATTGGTGTCGGGTCAAAGCGGAAGGTACAGCATTGGAATCACCTTTGCCGAAAACCTCATTCAGGAAATTTACATCCCTACATGCATGGGTAGTACTGATGTGTCCTCGTTTTCCTTGCTTTTCCTTCTTTTTTTCTTTTCTTTACCACTAGCGAGATACTGGAACATCATAGATAGCTGTTTAAGTGCTAATTTTAATGGAACTCACTATAACTAAGTGCTTTTTAAGCAAAAACATAATATTTAAAATAGATTGTAATTTTTTATAAAAACTGCATCTTCATATGCAAAATGATATAACACCCGTATCTTTTAAAAGTTGCTTTCTGGGATACGATGTCATCTTTGAGTGACTCTGATGCCTGATTCCCTGGTGTTTGTTCTTTACTAGGTCCACCTGAGAAAAAAAAAAACGATGACTTTTTTTCTTTGTGCTATTCATCAAAATCGAGAAAAACTCGATTTATCTCAAATATAATTTTCTGGTCAGAAAAGTAGGATTGAAATAATGACAATTTTTTCCACCAATCCTTCAGTTACCAATTCATCAAAAAGATTTTAGTTGTTTATTGTCTTAGAACCTTTTGTATCATAAAAAAACAGAAGTAATAAATTGAAATTGGGAAAAATAAATATGTCTAACTGAAATTGTCTTGAACAATGTGTTGGAGGAAATAAGATATATAAAATTAGCCATAATTTACCTTTCAATTCATAACTGAGTTGGGACCTCCGTGTATATACCCGAGACTGTGTAACTGAATAGGCAATTTAATATTGAGAAATGAGTGAACCTTTTTGAATATTGAACTACGGAATAATTTTCTTGGTTGTAACGAAGATCATACTTTATTTAATGAAACCAGGCAAAAACACAGAATTTATCTGAGGAGAGGGGGAAAGTGTCAAAGTAAGTGAATATTGCGAAATATAAGAAATCTTGGGGAAATATTTTGAATTTAGGGCTACTGATGGGAAGGGTGGGGAAAGAAGCTACTTTCTATTTCTATATTACAGAATGAAAGCCAAGGATCTGATTAGGCTAGCTCATTAAACAAGTTGGTTCAGATATCAGCCTCTTATTAATGAGCTAAAGCACCTAAGGCACCGTGGAGTTTTTCACCGTAAATAAGGAGCCTTAGTTTATTGGTTTAAGGCCTGTTGACAATGAATCTTTACTAATACCCAGATTTAGCTAGCATTGATTTAAGCCAATCGGTTTTTTTTTTTTTTTTTTTTTTTTTTTTTTTTTTTTTTTTTTTTTTTTTTTTTTTTTTACAAAATCTCTTGGTTAGTTGAACTTTTTTTTTGAAATCTTTTATTTGCTCAAATTAGTGCCAGATAGATCCGGATATTAGTAAAATATCATTGTGAATCGGCTTTTACTTCAATATTTCGAGAAGATAGACTCTGTCTGTAGCGAATCCAAATCTCATTGGCGTCGCTCATGCTATTCGATTCAGCTCATTTCTTCAAATATAGTTGCGTCGACAAGTCTAAACATTACGAAATGGTTGTTGCTCCATGCTATCTTCTTTAAAATTTAGCTTGGGATCAGCTGTTTACATCGTCTCCTGGTTTAACAATATGCTTTATATTATCGTTTTAAATGATAAATAATTATTTATTCAGTAAAGATGCTACAGTTGCAATTCCAAAGAATAAGTTGCTGGGCTCATTTATATTCACGCAGTATCTTTATTTGTTACTAACTCCAAATGAATAATTGCGAAGAAAATATAATATATTTTCACTATCTACTCCTCATTATGATGACATGGTTTGCATATTAATTATTTAATAATTTAATAATAAGTTTATTTAAATATTTATTAAAAAAGATATTTATTTAAAAAATATTTATTAAATATTTATTTATTAAATAAAAAAATATTTATTAAATATTTATTAAAAAATATTTAAATAAATATTAATTATTTTATTTAAATATTTAATAATAATTATTTATGATGACGTCCTGAATATGTTTTCAGACATACCTGTGCAAGTTCGACCATCTTTGAAAAGGAACAGAAGCTTAGGCCGTTTATAGCTACTAAAATTTGCCGGGGAACTTAAAAAAACGAAAAATTTTGGAGTAAATAGTTTTGAGCAGTTTATGCATAGAGTTAGGAGGAGGGGTACTCAGAGTGGAGTTTGGCAACACCTCTTGGGCTAATATTTTTTGACCAGAATAGGTTTTAGAGATAACGTTTATTGGCCAGTTTTAGAGGCAAGCTCCTCAATTTTCTTCTTTGAAATGGAGTATCTGCTTTATAATTATTCAAATGACTTGATTTTGGATATCTTCTTCTTGCAGTGGCTTCAGTTCATTAAAATTTAGTGGGAGTGGGGAGACAAACCTGTCGGTTTTTTAGTTTTTTTAATAAAAAAAAAAACAGAGAAAAACAAAAAACAATAACATATTTGAATGAAATAAACCACATTTTTATTTTTGTATGTTTTGCTTTTTGTTGGTGTGGTTTAAATCATAGACAGCGCAATAGTGCTGCCTAAGTAAAGAACGATGTTCGCAAAATGTATTATTATTTTTTTTTTGGTTTCCATACCTGAGCACTTCGTATCGAAGGAGTTGGCGTAGAAACTTGGAAAATGGCTCATTCGATTGGAAATTGGAACGGCTAGTGCCTTTTTTAATAGTCAAGAGTGATTGGAAGGCAACTAACACCCTTCCACGCCCACCATTTCCCCAAACACATCCAATCAAAATTTTTAAATAGCCATTTTGTTCAGCGTAGTTGATTTCCAGATAGAAATTATATTTTGAGGAGGACACTCCCCCACAGCCCTCAGGGCAAGGATTTTAAGTTATGCCCTGGGGGCATATAAGAACAATGTTGGCACAATGTATTATTTTTTTTTCCTTTAGACCAGGGCACTTTTTATCGAAGAAGTTGTCGTAGAAACTTCGAAAAGGGGTCATTCAATTGGAAATTGGAGTGGCTTGTGCCCTTTTTAATAGTCGAAAGTGATCGGAAGGGAACTAACACCCTTTCCACACCCACCATTTCTCGAAACACATCCAATCAAAATTCTTAGATAGCCATTTTGTTCAACGTAATTGAAAATTCTGGAAATTATACCTTTGAGCAGGACACTCCCCCCAGAGCCCTAAGGGCAAGGGTTACAAGTTATGCCCTGGGGGCATATAAGGTGTTTATTGAAAGCTTTGTCGTAGAAACTTGAAAAAAGGCTCATTCGATTGGCAATCC
This sequence comes from Artemia sinica, assembly GCA_027921565.1. Taxonomy (NCBI): domain Eukaryota; kingdom Metazoa; phylum Arthropoda; class Branchiopoda; order Anostraca; family Artemiidae; genus Artemia; species Artemia sinica. The sequence continues at coordinate 23,225,254 of CM051267.1, read as the reverse complement.
AAAGGGCTAGTGCCATTTTTAATAGTCGAAAGTGATTGGAGGGCAACTAACCCCCTCTCGCGTCCACCATTTATCCAAACACATCCAATTAAAATTTTGAGATAGCCATTTTGTTCAACGTAGTTGTAAGTTCTGGAAATTAGGTCTTTGAGGATGACAACCCCTCCCCCATCAGAGCCCTAAGGGCAAGGGTTACAAGTTATGCCCTGGGGGCATATAAGGTTTTTATTGAAAGCTTTGTCGTAGAAACTTGAAAAAAGGCTCATTCGATTGGCAATCCAAAGGGCTAGTGCCATTTTTAATAGTCGAAAGTGATTGGAGGACAACTAACCCCCATCTCAAGCCCACCTTTTCCCCAAACACATCCAATGAAAACTTTTAGATAGTCATTTTGCTCAGTTTAGTTGAAAGTTTTGGAAATTAGGTCTTTAAGGATGACAACCCCCCTCCCCCACAGCACTCAGGGCAAGGGCTGTAAGTTATGCCCTGGGGTCATATAAGGTTTTTATAGAAAGTGTTGCCGTTAAAACTTCAAAAGTGACTTATTCGATTGGAAATTGAAATGGCTAGCGCCCTTTTTAATAGTCGAAAGTAATTGGAGGGCAAGTAATCCCCTTTTCACGCCCACAATTTCCCCAAACACATACAATAAAAATTTTGAGATAGCCATTTTTCTAAGTAGTTGAAAGTTCTGGAAATTATGTCTTTGTGGATGACAACCCCCCTACAGTCCTCAGGGCAAGGGTTTTAAGTTATGTCCTTGGGGCATATGAGGTTCTTATAGAAAGAATTGTCGTAGAACTTCAAAAAGGGCTTATTCGATTTGACATTGAAACGGGTAACGTAGTTGAAAGTTCTGGAAATTATGTCTTTGTGGATGACAACCCCCCTACAGTCCTCAGGGCAAGGGTTGTAAGTTATGTCCTTGGGGCATATGAGGTTCTTATAGAAAGAATTGTCGTAGAACTTCAAAAAGGGCTTATTCGATTTGACATTGAAACGGGTAAAGCCCTTTTTAATAGTCGAAAGTGATTGAAGAGCAACTAACTCTCCTCTCACGCCCACCATTTTCCCAAACACATCCAATCAAAATTTTGAGATATTCATTTTGTTCAACGTAATTGAAAGTTCTGGAAATTAGGTCTTTGAAGATGATAACCCTCCCCCCCCCCACTACCCTCAGGGCAAAGGTTGTAAGTTATGCCCTGGGGGCATATAAGGTTTTTATAGAAATTTTTGTCAAATGGCTCATTTGATTGGAAATTGAAAGGGCTAGTGCCGTTTTTAATAGTCAAAAGTGATTGAAGGGCAACTAGCCCCTTCTCACACCCAGCATTTCCCCAAACACGTCCAATCAAAATTTTGAGGTAGCCGTTTTGTTTAACGTAGCTGAAAGTTAGGTCTCTGGAAATTAGGTCTTTGAGGATGACAACCTCCTCACAGCCCTCAGGGCAAGGATTGTTTGTTATGCCCTGGGGGCATATAAGGTGTTTATAGAAAGCGTTGTCGTAGAAAATCAAAAAGGGCTCATTCGATTGGAAATTGAAAGGGCTAGTACCCTTTTCAATTGTCGAAAGTGATTGGAAAGCTTGACATTTTTATAGTAAAGATCGATCTGGGTACAATGTATTATTATTATTTAGTTATTTTTGTTTAGACCAGGGCACTTCGTATCAAAGGAGTTGTCGTAGGAACTTCGAAAAGGGCTCATTCGATTGAAAATAGAAAGGACTAATGCCCTTTTTAATAGTCAAAAGTGATTGGAGGGCAACTAGTCCCCCTCCCACGCCCACCCTCCCATTTGCCCATTATGTTTAAAAACTAAATGTTGCCTTAAGATTAAAGCAAAATGCTTTGTGTTAATGCTAATTCCCAATACAGCATCAAAGCAGTATGCCAAGAACCACCGAGGGTATTATGTTCAAACTTTCGGGGCTACTTCTGCTCTTAAAATTTAACCAAATCAAAATAGCGGAAGTGTATCCAAGCTATCAAAGAAAGTAAACAGATTTTTTTCTGCGAATGGTATTAAGTTTTCTATTTCAGGTCAACTAGAGGAGGTATCAAACTAAATTAAACACTACTATTTGTCCAGATTTTTAAAAGGGTGTATGTTGTTAAAGATTGCTGAAAATTTTTCTCCAGCATACAAATAGCAGGCCAAACTATAAAGTTTTGGAAAAAAAGGAAAAGATTTAAAGTATTATTTTCTTTTTCCCTGAAAAGACTATGTCAATATAAACGAACAGAAATTAATAAAAAAAAACTTTTCCACAAAATAAGTTTTTCCAAGAAAAGTAAAGAACTCCATTAAACCAAAAATGAGCAAAAGTAAAATCAAATAATCTACCAAGCGTGAAACTACCACAAATCAGTATCGATAAATAAATGAAACCCAAAAACGAACAGAAATTACAAGAAATTACCGAGTCAAATTCAAAATGAGCAGAAATTAACATGAGTAGGGCTAAAAAAATACGAATGAATGTGCATTTTCAGTTTAATATACATCTACTGATGTTTATTAATCAAAATGTTAGTACTTGATTTATTAAAGTTATAAAAGTAAAAAAAAATTATATTTTTTTCAGTAAAGTGCAAATTGTGGTCTGGCCTTGGGAAGGCATTGGGGTTTTGAGCCCTTTTTTTTAAATCCATATACAATAAAACATATTTCGGTAAGCTAAAACTTGTTTTTTTGGAAGAAATAACGGAAGCAAAATAAAATAGCCATAATAAAAACAGTTAATATAAATTTCTATTTTCTGTTCTGCATTTCGGAAACGTAAAAACAGAAAAAAATAGGTATAGTAAAAACAGATGTCTGTTTTTGTTTTTAAGAAAAAAGAAACAAGACAAGTCAAAAGGAAAACAGAAACAACACCGTTGCTGAGTTTTAATGTGCTGAAAATGTATTCTGAAATTTTCTTCATTGCAGTTGCCTCCCACAGGGTAATCTAATTTGTACTAACTTTTGTAGTAAATTCTACTGTCATTTGGATCCTAATTATTTAAGTTCTTTGAATTTAAATTTCAGTTTGAAAAAAAAAACAGTTTTAAATACTGTATTTGAATTTATGGGAAGCAGAACAGTATTCCCCCATGTTGAACGAATTTTTTTTTCAGAATAACTTTTTCATGGGATTATTTTTCAATATATATGTTTTTTCACAAAATGGTTTATTTTTTCATGTAGAACGCAACAAAATATAATTTTAAGATATTATTATGCGTAAGTATAACTGCTCTTTTATTTTAGATGACGAATTACCCTTTCCTGATGTGGGTGTATCGAAACCTATGGCGAAGTTCGTCCGCCAGCCATCCAGAGCAAATCGACTTACCAAGACCGATTCCTTAGTTGGTCAAATCAGTAAGATATTAATTTTCAGTTCATATCTATAAAGAACGAAAATCTGAAAAAAACGCGGGCTTGACAACACAAAAGAAGCATGAACCATGGGGCTTTTTTCTTTGTGTACACTGTAACTTGTTGTTCAGATTTTGTCTTTTTTGGCTCCGTTTCTTCAGCATACCATATATTGTATGAATTGTCTAGTAATTTATTCAGCTTTTGCATATATATATATATATATATATATATATATATATATATATATATATATATATATATATATATATATATATATATATATATATATATATATATATATATATATATTATATATATATATATATATATATATATATATATATATATATATATATATATATATATATATATTTATAGAGGGACATGAGTCAGAACAGCTTATTTTTTGTTAATGTTGCTTGGAAATTGGAAAAATAACCAAAAATTTCATGAAAAATGTATGTTTTTATTTACATTGTATAGAAAAATTAATTTCTTAATTTTTCCATAATTTTAGTCCAGGAATCTTAGCCTTAATTGAATTTTTTTACAATTTGTTTTAGAAAAGAAATAAATGCCAAATTGCCACTTCAGGGCTTAATGTCCGGTGCACAGCTGAGCAAGTATATATTGTGTATATTACGAGTAGAAAAATCCAAAAAATTCTTACTTATGCTTTTTTTGCATAGCTCTACTCCTACTGTTAGAAGGATAGAACTATGCAAACATAACAAAAACTTTTAGATAATAGGGTGACAAAACATACAGTATTTATCTTAATAAGAAATGTAGATGAACTAGTTTGATCCTTGGAAGGTGATCAGCTGATTTTCTGTGGGGGAAGGCGTTAAAAAAGTACATTTTTCTTAGTGATTCATTATAGGCAGACTGGTTCTTGTAACTGATATGAAGATGCATGGCTCACTCTCTGTACAGGTCTATAGTAAGTTGGAACTGATTCGAAGAGGCATGGCTCACTCTGTGCAGGTCTATAGTAAGTGGGAACTGATTCGAAGAGGCATGGCTCACTCTCTGTGCAGGTCTATAGTAAGTTAGGATTCAACGATGAATAAACTCGATTACTGAGCTAGAGACTTTCAACAAAGGAGCTGTTCCAACCTGTTTGGATTTCCTTAGCTGTTTCTTACTACAAAAGGTTACTGTAAACGTTCTGGCCTTCAAATTTTGTAATTATCTGGCTCGAGGTTTATTATAATTTTAGTGTCAACTTACTATTGTCGACCACAGCTTACCATGGTCACTTACCATAGTAAGTGGGGGTAGTTATTGACATTTAGGCAAACATTTTAAAAGTAGCTACTGAATATTTTCGCTTGTTTTTGCTTCTAGTTCTTTGAGCTAAGTCGCAGTCTGTTAAATTTGAATTATGTATTTACAATTAAAATCGCATAAATTCCATAAAAATTGTTCAATATTGCAGCCTGAAGTAATATGTCACTCGAATCAGAACCTAGAAGTGTTTGTAGCGCTTTAAGAAAAATTTCCTGGTTCACGTTTTTTAACTTTAGAATTGATTACTAAAAATCTATTATCTGCTTACTACAAACATTCCATCCGCATTTTTAGTCACGACGTCGGCACTTACCATGGTAACTAAAGTTTGAAATACACAAGATTCAACAAAAAAACTTCAAAAACCGTCACACAAAACACATGGGTGTAAGAACACATCTGACTACACTTTTGAATTTAGCATTAGAAAATGCGTTGAGAATTTTCCTAAACATTAAAATTGAAAATATTAAATACACTCAAATTTTATGAGAAAAAAACAAAAACAAAGATAAAACGATTGTGCACAGCATCGTGATAGAAACCTTCTAATTTTAGTATTCGAGTTCGGCGGAAAAGTGCAGTGGAAGTACAAAGAAATGTTTTATTTGCCAAATTGTGTTTCACAAATTGTGTTTGCCAAATTGTGTGAAACATTGGTGCTGTGCGATAAGTAATAATAAGAATTCTAGTGGACGTATCAATGTTTGTGCAGCTTATTTAATGTGTAATGCGAACTTGCATATCAAATGTGTCTCAATATATAGTATGCTATGGTTTATCAGGACATGATGACATAATTAAGGAGTAACAAATATGTTCTGTTACTCCCTATACCTACTCCTTTTTTTCAACAAATCCCCAACGCCGTTTAGCATTTGGCGTTATATGATATTATATAAATGCAATAATAAGGCAAAATTAGGGTAGTTAATAGGCAAAATTAGTGCAGTAATAGGTGCCTGATCTGTGCTTCGAAAAAATACAATTACAAAGCTTGAAAAATTGGGAAGATATGGCAAATGCTAGACGGTGTTGGAGATTTATTTTTGTCGACGCTAGTATCAGTTTCCGCTTTTGTAAGTTACCGATATTCACCTTGGATTTCTTTTATCCTAGCTCCTTAGTCCTACTTGTTAGTAGATTCTACTGACAAGTAGATATTGACAAGATTCTACAAAATAATTTATGTGATGGCAAATTGGATGCTGCAATTATAGGCCGGGACAAACCCTCCTAGACACGTAGACATTGTCAGGACTAGGGAGGGGAGGAAGGTAGGTTATCCTCTAAACATTAAAATAATACATAATGACATGAACATTCAAAAAAATTCCGTGAGCCATTTGTTTGTGATAAGTCGGTTTTTTTTTTAACCAGGACTAATATATGGGAATATTATATAGCAAAAAAAATTTTTTTTTCTGGCCCAGCTTAATTCATATCTACTAGGAATTAAATTTTAGAATAGATACCTAGCGAGCACATTGTGGATGGCTTCAATTAATACATTTATTACTTGTATATATAGATTAGCAGCTCATTAAACTTTAACTCAGCTTTGTTATTGCATCGAAGGGAATTCTATAAGTTTGAAGACATTTTTGATTCCCATGATTTTAGCCAACTTCTTTTTTTAGTACTTTCACCGGCAGAAAAGGTACATTTCCTATTAGGAGGAGATTCGCAATTTGATGACAGCATTCAAGTTCACCCTCTTTTCTGCGAGCTGGAGGAGTTAACTGTCAGCCCAACTGGCGAAATGGAATGGAGTGAGGCTGCCAGGTAAAGATATTTGCTGAATAAAAAGAAAACTTTCTTTTTTTATTTATTTGATATTATTTAATAAATAGTTCTGATTATCAAATATTCTTTTATATTAGATACAGGCGCCAGTTACTTAATAAGCCTATTTCTCTTCGAACAACAGTACATTTTTTCAGGCAGAAAAAAACTAAAAATTCGATATTTTGCCTAGATAATCAAAAAGGTAAAAAAACAGTAGATGAAAGTTTAATTTATTAGTGGTTGGTGAGTTTAAATAAAAAGGAAATAAAGTTACAAATCGAAATGAGGGCTAATAGTTTTCCACTAGGCCAAAGAAGAAAGTTTGTTTGGAGGGAAAGTTCAAACAGTGGTCCGTATTTATGTACTATGCGTGGTGGTTTGAATGAGAGTGCTTATCGCTAGATATGTGAAGGTGAAGAACTGAATAATTAGATAATTAAAGTGTTTCGTCAGGAGGATTTTGATTTTGAATGGTGGTTTAGAGCGTGTGCGGATGAATTTTTTATTAATGTATGAAATTTGGTGCAATTACTCCGTCTTGCAGTGGACCATAGAGCTGGGTTTCTGTTGATTTATGTTAAGATTTTTGTAATTTCTGTGTTATTGTTGTTTTTATATATATTTTGCCATGGCCAATGGGCTTTGAGCGCAAATAAATTCATTTACATAAGAAATTGTTTGTTTTAATTTTGTTTTTGATGTCAACCATTTTTGTATTTTTATCTGGTTAATTTCATAAATCCAGTTATTTTTCTGATGTTTAACTATCGTACGGATGTACGAAACACGTTAAAGAGGGCATGTTTTTAGACGCTACGTTTCTGAATCACAACGTAAAACAAAACCTTATATTTTTTGGGAGAACCTTCTATGGGGGGAGAGGTCCGGTTCTCTAAAATCTATTTATCTGGCCCAAATCTCTTAGCTTTTCTTGTAAGGGTGTTTTTGGTCAATCTTGTGAGAGGTAGAATCTCTCTTTTTTTGTCTTCTTCATGCATGCTAAATATTAACTATTCAAAAGTATCACGAAGAGATTAGCTAGAACGTTTTGTACATATTTCATTCTCGTTTTGCAGATGGGTGAAATTTGAAGAAGCCGTAGAGATTGGTGGGGCGCGTTGGTCCAAGCCCCGCGTAGCATCACTAACCCTTCACTCGATTTTTGAACTCAGAAGTATTATTGGTAAAGGAGTTGTGCTTCTCGATTGTAATGCAGCCTCTCTCGATGGTATCTTTAATCAGGCTGTTGGAAAAATTGCAGATGAACAAAAGCTAGATGCAACATTAAAAGATGAGGTATATTCATTATTCCCGAATTATAAAACACGTTTCATGTAGATATTTTAACCCGTCACTTGGCACGAATAGTATGACATAGTTTATAGTTATAAAGTGTGGCGGGTAGAACCAACAGGATCAGGGCTCATGCCTCAAAAGCCCATTGCCTCCACTCTCCAGACGGCTAAGCTTGCAGAGTCACACCACTGACCCCCATTGCAAGCCAGAACTTGAAATTGACAACACCAGAACTCGAATCAGTGTCCTGAACCACATAGAATTGCAAGTCCGGTGTGCCATCCACTCGGCCAAGTTTGCTCGTCGTATGACATAGGTCAATTCCTTCTGCTATAGCGCTACAGGAACGGTACCATTGTTGCCCAATTAGAATTTTAGAGGTGCTGTAAAGCGCTATAGAACCGGTACCATTGTTGCCCAATTAGAATTTTAGAGGTGCTCTTTTTTTCTTTTTAAACGTGTTTTAAATCCACTTTACCCTCTGGTGTACAGCTTACACTCTTCAATAAAATGAGTTTAAGTAAATTGTCAAGTACTGCTACTGCTATTTCCACTACTACTATCATCACTTCTACTACTACTAAATCACTGCACCACTAGGCCACCTGAAGCCAAACACAGCTGCGCATGCTCCTTCAGCTCCCCAATCTATTCAAAGTTTCACTGTTTACCTCCTTCACATACATTCCTTTTTCCCTTAAATCCTTCCTTAAGACATCTTCCCATCCTGTTTGGAGACGACCTGTTTTTCGCTTGACCTTAGGTGAATGGCCAAAAAGAATGATCTTTGGCAATCGCTCATTTTTCATTCGTAAAAGGTGTCCTAGCCATATTAACTTTCCTTTTATTATAGCCATATAAAACAGGATAGGACTACATTTTTGATGCAGATTGTTGTTTGACTTATGCGGGAAAGTATGAATTTTTTAAGGGGAATGGGGACTATTTTTACAAGTATTTGGGGGGACATCCATCGAACTTTTGGAATTTAGCAATTTAGGTAACGAAAGCAGTATATGGGTAAAGCAATAGAGACTTGAGTTTTCTGACTCTTGCTACATAACTCATGCACTACTAGTAGCTCTGTTCTGTTTTTTAAAAATTCCAATGTAGTATTTATGTGTTTATGCAATGAAGGCAATGAAGGAAATGAAGGAAAGAACTCGACGAAGGGATTTTTGACGACAGCGGACGACAATTGCGTTGTCTGAGTTTAATAAAGAATGGGATGTGGTTCGATTTCCATTCGCGATGCTGGTCAGTAGCATAAAAAATTCAAAAGATTGTGGATCAGTAGCTTAAAAATTCTTAAAGAAAAGTATGTCAGTGAAATATGAGGGTTGTGTCATTTATCACATGAGAATCATTTGGAGCCTATTACTGGTATTATCAAGATTGCAGCTCAAAAATTCTGCTAGTGGACAGGGACCTACAATTAATTTCAAGGGGGAGTTTGAGGAAACGTTTTTGTGCCAGAAAAAATCTTTAAAATATATCTGGGTATTACCAAACTTGGGCATTTGAATCTTTTCAGGGGGGGTATAAACCTCTTCCCCTAAATCCGGGTTAAAGCTTTGCTGAAGCTCACTTTCAGAAGAAGAATATTCTGTTCGACCGAAACTTATTTGTAACTTTAAAAAAATTAATTATCTATAGAATTAGTTATCTATGTCCGAATGGCGGCAGGGTTGCAAATAGCCCAATCTTATAAATTCACTAGGCCAATCATCCAAAATTCATAGACTAACTAAAATATGAGAATACTAAAGTTGTGTCATATTCGGCCGTTTTTTTTTTTTTTTTTTACTGCCATCCAATTGATCTCGCCCTTTCTAAATGTTACGACTGAAAATTTTATCTTATATTCTTTTTTGAATCACTTAGAATATGACATCCTTGATTTTTTGGCCTAAAATGAACAAAAAAACTTAAAGTTTTAGGAGAAGTTTTAGTAGGAAGCAAGAAAGATTCGTGCGCAATCATTCAAATAACGAAAAAAATGTCGTTGGGGAGAAAATAATTCATGAAAACTAGCTATTTACTACTAGGGGTGGAAACAGTAGCCAATAATCATGGTAGCAAATTGGAGATTAGATTTGCTTTAAAAAACATATTTATTTAATCTACTAAGTATTTTTCTTTTGATATTGGGTAAGTACTATAATATAAATTGGCCATCTGTTATAGATTGTCTCATTACTTCTTCACAAACATCGACATCTTCATGAACTTCGGAAGGACCTTCCACTTATGGCCGATAAAAAGCTTCAAGCAAGAAGACCGTCAGTGCCATCGAGATCTTTGATCACTTCCCCATCCTCTGCACGTTTTCCATCTAGTCCCAGCTCAGCCGGATTTTTGACAGACTACTCAGACGACGTACCCAAGGTACATCTTTTTTACCTTACTTTTTTAGTATGAGGCTAATATACCACTTTTGAGTACCATTTGGTAACTTCTTGGACCTTGTTTTATCCCATATTTGCTATTTTTGGCAATTATGTCTGCTACAATTACGAGTAGCCTACTGAACGTCTGTTGTGAGAATAAAACAGATTTTTGAATCTGTCTCTATTAAGACATGATTGAAAGTATCTTATAGAGTTCGTAATAGAATCAAAAGAAAAAAAGGGATGAATGCAGTTTCATCAGATAGGCCTAGGCTACCTGAAGGGAGAAAGATTTGTGCTCTTTCTTAACATTATTTGAAAAAAACTACGTTTTCTAAAGAGTTAAAGAGGCTGAGTTACAAGGTCGAACCTTAAAACGTACAGGGATTAGGAGACACAGTTGGGGGGCTGCCGCCCCCCAAACCCCCCGCTTTCGCAGCCTTTAAATAAAAAAAAAAGTTTTTTAAACTGAAAGTAAGGAGCGACATTAAATCTTAAAACGAACAGAAATTATTCCGTATATGAAAGGGGCTGTGCCCTCCTCAACGCCTCGCTCTTTACGCTAAAGCTTTTATTGTTTAAAAAAAAGAGTTGTGAGAAAGTCAAACTTTAGCGTAAAGAGCGAGGCGTTCGCGGGCTCCTATAGGAAAACGATAAGAGCCCGCTTATAGCGGGCTCTTATAGGAAAACGAGGTTTTTCGTAAATGTAAATTCGGGGGATAATTTTTTCGGTCTGAAAATATCAAAAGGCCCTAACAGGTTGAATTCTGCTTCGAATGAGTCCTCATTCACCCGGATCAGTTGCCAACTGTGGCCTGTAGGCGTGGATAACAAGAAAAAAAAGAGAAATGAACTTTAAGTTGCTACATTTGGTTTTTTGAAAACAGGAAGGAGTGATCGGATTGAGCTGAAATTTCGAGGAAGAGTATGATTTTTGCAAAACCCCCCAGAGAGAGGGAAAAAGGAAGCATTTGGGACATTAGGTATAATTTACGCTATGCTTGCGTAAAACGCAGATTAATAAAGTTTGTATAAGCTCCCGGGCCCTAGGAAAGCTTAACCTCTAAATTTCAGCCAAATCGGACAACGTTAAAGGGGAGCTGTGGTGGGAAGGTCGAAACTTCTGGCCCAGTTTACCCCATGAAGATAAAGTCGGAGGAGGATGAAATCGCTTAACATTGTGGTGGGTCGCCTCTTTATAGAGGCACAAGTGTGCCTCCTTGATTGTTACGCTCAGAAACGTAGCTTCTGTAACTATGATGTCAAGATTCAGCTTGCCCTAAGGTAAATTTTGTATTTAATCTGAAACATATTGAGTAAATATTCTGTGCTCTGAAGTCTCATTAGATATCCTAAGTCTTCTATGTTTCCATCTTCTTTGCAAAATCCTAATGCAAACGTTGTTTGCATATTTTTATTAATCTGGATATTTTCGCTTGTTTGGATATTTTATTAATCTTATCCAAACATTGTTTGGATAAGGTTATACAAATGACAGAATGAAAATATTTTAACCCCATTTTTAACATCGACCGCACGTATGATTTTCGTACGATATTGTTTAATATCTGCAGTAAACCCCCAGCGGCTTCATTAGAACACAGTTGATAATACCTGAATATCCGTTGGCTACTGTTTCTTGTTAATGTGAAACCATGTTTATATCAATCAATCAATTAATATCTTTATTGCCGAAAAAAACACACAAGGGTTGAATATGGAGTAGATGAGAAGACAGAAAAAAAAGGAAGAAGAACACACTCACAAAGAAAATTTGTTCCACCAAGAATAGATTCAAATATTTCTACCAACACATAACAGGATGGATCCTGTTTGTCCTATCAAGCCTAGAGAAATATCGACCGTGACGCTGCTCAGCCACGGTTAGTACCTAGTGGTGCAGTTAACACTAGTCTTTTGTTTCTAGCATATAGGGGTATATACAAAAGAAATTTCGCGAAACGAAAATATACGGATCTATTAGTTTTTTTTATCAGTAGCCGTAAACATATTCCAAAATGGATTCAATGCGAGGACATGATGAATTGCAAAAATGTTGTAGACACGGGCGAGAATACGCCTGCTGTAGCAAGCTTTACAGCAAACTAGCATACCAAATGCTTTTCTAAGTTTTACGCTATCTCCTATCGGAAGACCGAGATACTTAATACAAGCAGATAACTGAACACTCCGATTTCCTAAGTGTACGCATCCAACATCACCAACAGATTTGGCGAAAGTAAGGACCTCGCTCTTCGAAGCATTAAAATTGAGACCAATTTCGGCATATTCCCTACTAAGCACGGATCTAAGAGTCTTTTTATCAGTAGCCGTAAACATATTCCAAAATGGATTCAATGCGAGGACATGATGAATCGGAAAAGCGTTGTAGCCACGGTCGAGAATACGCCTGCTGTAGTAAGCTTTACAGCAAACTAGCACACCAAACGCTTTTCTAAGTTTTTATGTTATCCCCTATCGGAAGATCGAGATACTTAATACAAGCAGATAACTGAACACTCTGATTTCCTAACTGTACGCATCCAACATCACCAACAGATTTGCCGAAAGCAAGGACCTCGCTCTTCGAAGCATTAAAATTGAGACCAATTTCGGGCTATTCCCTGCTAAGCACAAAAAAATTCTCCTCGACAGACGATACATTCCTACTTAAATTCAGGATGTTGTCAGCGTAATTGAGTATGGAAAGCTCCAAACCTTTAAAAACAAAACTAATTCTAGCCTTTTTCTGTGGTGCAACCACACTCTTATTATAAAATGATGGCGAAGTTACACCACCCTGGTAGATTCCTTTCCAAACTCGAATTACGGCTTTATACATTACATAACCATGACGAGTAGGTACTTTCACGACAACACATAATCTCGCATACAGATTTTTAAATACCTGCACAACTGAACGATTGAGACTTCGCTGTTGTGCACTATACAGCAAATGGGAATGCACACTAGAATTGGAGGCACGAGAGACATCATGAGCCGCAAGGACGAGAAACTCGCACTATTCTCTATATCCATCAGAACGTTGGCAAGTATATAATGCACGTGTTACCGACTATAGCCTTCCTTAAATCCAAATTGTTTGTCCGGAGTTGAACAAGCCTTATTTATGTTCTTAATCACTAGTAACTCCAGTAATTTACACAAAACAGAAGAAACTGTTATAGGCGTATAGGAGTGACATTGCCGGCTATCTTTATCTTTTTTCAGTACAGGAGTCAATGTACCAACACAAAAAGATTCGGGGACAAAACCAGAATTAAAAATTATTTGGTAAAACAAACGTAGATGCTACAGCAGCTTATCAATTTCATGTAGTAAATGAAAACCACATAATTGATCATAACCATGCGACAACTCTTTCGAAGGTGAATGATAGCACTATAGATTTCAGGGGCCGTAACTACAAAACCAATATCTGATTCAGTATCAACTAGACGATCCACTAGTAGTGATTCATAGCGCGTTTCTCAGGTGGATAAAATTTGCTGGTGAAATTGTTGATCTAGTCACTCATTTGGAAGCTCAGAAGCGACACCTTTTGACTTTTTTCCACAATGAATATGTAAAGATGCCTCAAACTTCATTTTAAATGAAAGTAGGATATTTAGTTTCAGAGAAGAAATAAGCTAGGATATTAAAGTTGATGTGAAATTTATAGATTACTCCCCCCCCCCTCCTAAGAAAATCTATTGTGAAAAGAGAGAGCTGTAGTGTAAGTGCTGGCTAAGCACTTATTATGGGCTGTTTAAAGACTTTTTTTCAAAGCATTGACCCGCTTTTAACTCTATGGTGTTTATTCTATTTTTTTTATGAGATTCTCACATTACGGATTCTGAGTCTTTTGCTACTAAAAATGGGCCTGGTTTAGTGCTAAACATAACATAAGATTAATTATTAATTTATATCTGACTCTAATGTAATTTATATCTGACTCACATATTGTTAATTATAATTATTAATAATGTTATTAACAATATTAACAATATTCACACTTAATTACTATATTACATACTATATAACATTGTTAATAACATAATTAATTAATTAATTTTACTATATAACACTATTACTATATAACACAATTGCTACTACTGTATAACATTGTTAATAACATAATTGTTAACAATATTCACAATTAGTTGTGACATAGCCTTAATGAAAGCAAAGAAATAATAACAAATTAATCACAATCAAAATGATACCTTAAGGGAAATGGTTGCTTGGGTATATTGCATCATATTTCAAGAAAATAATATGTGTTGTTGTCTTAGAGCTATTGTTTTTTCAGAAAAATAAAGCATTTATGAGGAAACTCCCACCTGGTGCAGAGTCAGCAGTCCTTCTAGTCGGTGAATACGAAGGTCTCGAGCGTCCAGTTTCAGCATTTATACGCTTAACAAATCCTCAGGTCTTTGGTGATCTTATTGAGGTCGATGTTCCCACCAAATTTATTTTCTTCCATATTGGACCTGTGGTAAGACTCACTGAAATATTAGGCTAATTTTGTCTGATGAAATTGCCTAGAAATCTAAAAATAATGTGTCTTTTTAAAGGTTAGATACGCACAAGATAAAGAAACCAACGAAGACCAATAAATACAGTAATAAAGCGAACCGTTCAAGTTTTCTATTTATATTCCTCATCAAAATTTAATTGCGATTGTCGTTTGATCGTCTGGCCATTTCTAATTTCCTTTTTTAATGCCGACCTCTGACAAGGTTTTTCCTTTTTTTTTCTTTTATTAATATTAACAGGTCAATATTATGTAGCTGTGCGTTTGAAATACCTGTTCCATAATAGGATGTCAAAAAATTAATGAAAAATGCTTTAAGGTGAGCAGATTTAGTATCAAAAAGGTGAATATTTCAATAACATGAATATTGCAACTCATATATTATATACAGCGTACATTCCTGGAACTAAAACTGTCACTAAACGACAATTTTACCGAGGCTGTTACTAGGTTATGGCTATAGTTCTCTTACTTTCTCTACCCCTCTCTCTCTATCTCGCCCTTTCTCTCTCTCTTCATATCTTTTAATTTGTAAAGGATATGGAGTCTGTTGCTTTTACCGTCACTGTGATATTTTTCAAACCGCAGTTATCTTTTAAAGGGCCTAAAAGCAGGATCTAACGTATTTCATCGGTTCAGTTTGTAATTCAATTGGTTCATTTGGTTCAGTTTATAATTTATCTTTTTCAACAGATCTTATGACTCTTAGAATCATCTAGAATCATTCTAGAATCATCCAATGAGAAGACTGATAGAGTTTCTCATTGGGAAATGATTTTACGCTGCCTTTATCTATTTTAAGTAAAAGAAAGCAAGTAGAGTTTGCTGTCGTGCAATTTTTTTTACTACTTAAAAAGGGCATTATACCTTTTAATTTTTGTTCGAATGAGCCTTCTTCTAAATTTCTCGAATCATCCAATGAGAAGACTATCGTTAGATTTTCTCATTGTGAAGTGACTTTATTTCAAGTAACAAATTTTAGATTTCAGCGACAAGTCAATTACAAGTCCCGCTCTGAATTATCAAGTTTTGGTTATTTCTTGATGTTCAGCTCCAAAATAAGTTGATTCTCTTCTAAGCTTCTAAAATTTAATACGGTCATGTTTGCCGGTGGTAGTCTGTCATGAATATGAAAACGACTGCATGTATAAAAGAATGCTGATTCTTCTTCTATTCATGCTTACATCTTTTTATTCTTCCAGGGCTCTAGTGAAGCAAATAAAGAAGTAGGCAGGTCACTGGCAACCATGCTAGTCGATGAAGTCTTTCACGAAGTTGTATATAGAAGCAAGAACAGAGAGAATCTATTAGCTGGCGTTGACGAGTTTATCGACAACGTTACTGCCTTGCCTCCCGGTGAATGGGATCCTGATATTCTATTAGAACCACCAAGCACCGTTCCCTCTCAGGTAAATTTATTTCTTTAAGACAACCTCATAGATTTATAAATTACATAATTGTTATATTCCTATTTCCATGATATCAACAAAAAATTCTATCACCTATAGCCTACATTCGGAGAATTAATGTCAACAGCTTTGTCCCATAGCATGAGTGGACTGACAGTACTGCCTAGTTCTAATCAGATATAAATCATTAATGAAAATTGACCATTGAATATATTTTTTTTTAACAGAAGAATAAAATTGTTTCTTCATATATTCAACATCGCTGTTCATATACTGCTGTTGGAATTGCCATAAAATGTGGAAAGTCTAACTTTTACTGCTGCATTAATCTGCTGAGTGTGAAAATTTACACTTAGTTGGCTGTGGTTTTGGACAGCTGAGGAAAGTATTGATACGTTTCACGACTTTGATAGAAGATTTTAATTTTAGTACTAAATAGTTGCAGCTGTACTGCTTGTATTAAATGCTGTTCAAATTTGTTTTCCTTTATAATTGATCTATGGGCAGAGTATTTAAAAGTATCTATAAAATTCTGTCTACTATGCAAATTGCTCTGACAGTTTGCAATCCATAGTTGAATTAGAATGTCTCTAGATTATTTTTCACCTACTATCTTCTGTTACCTAACATACAACAAAGATTGAACATGGAACGGTGTCTTCAAGTGACTGAAATTCTAATCAATAATCTAAAGTGCAGAGTAAACATAAACTCTAAAAGACTCTGGGTCCTTAGAATAAAAGTATAAAGTAACCATGCCAAGCTCGTGGCTCAAGTTTTACATGTTGCATAGAATCTTGTGTTTTAGAAAACGAGCTTATTTTGTGTAGCTAATGTAATGGTTAATAAAGTGACTTCTTAATCTTTGAAATTATATATCTTAGGCGAAAACATCTGCAAATATAATATGTACAATGTTGTGGACGACTGGTTTTCCCTATCCTCGAATTATTTTGGAACTTGTCCAAAAGTGTTTATAAGCCATTCATTTGGCAGGGTGTTCATTAACTAAAAAACAAAATAAAACATCTACTTGTCCTCTATTTCTTCTAACTTTGTTTTTTATCCACTTTTAGGAATCCCGAAAAAAGCCAGAGCCCTTGCAACTTGAACACGTTGATCTTGACAAGGAAGAACTAGAATATCTCCAATCTCAAGGATTAGTACGGACTGGCCGTCTCTTTGGGGGTTTGATAAATGACATAAAACGAAAGGCACCTTTTTACATTTCAGATTTTACAGACGCTTTCCATGTGCAAAGTATTGCTTCAATCACTTTCTTGTATTTTGCTTCTCTGAGTCCAATTATCACTTTTGGTGGTTTATTAGGTGATGCAACTGAGGACAGATTGGCTGCAATTGAGTCTCTAATTGGAGGATGTTTATGTGGCTTGATTTTTAGTCTGTTTTCTGGCCAGCCTCTTAGTTTGCTAAACGCAACAGGACCGGTCTTGGTTTTTGAAACTATTCTCTATAACTTTTGCAAGTAAGTGATCTATGTTTTCCAAGTTATTAATTAAAATGCCCATAATTTACCCCAAAATTCAAGTGCTGCTACTAGATTTAGCAGCAAAATAATTTGTTTGTTTTCGCCAGAGAACGGTGAGGCCACGATGCTTACCTATAATAGGTAATAATTGTTTGCTTATAATAGTTTACTTATAAAAGCTAATAATTGAGTATAGTTTCTTTTTCCTTGAACAATATAGTAGCAAAAAGGTAAAGATATTCTAAAGAAAACTGACGCGTTTATGCGGATGCTTGAATCAATGCAGGCTTATGTTAGTATTGACAATTTTTTTTGAGAAACTAAATTTCAGCCGATAGGGCAAACTGGGGAGTGGTTGGAGGGGGGGGGGGGGGTGGTAAACTGAGCTATGGGAGGGACAATTGCCCCCTACCCCACAGAGAATTGCGCCCCTGGCTCTTTGTCCAGATGTATGTCCAGGTACATGCCTAGAATTTCTAGAAAAGTGTGCTTGGCAAATAACTTTGATTGGTGCTTGGTTTCTTCAAACTCTTCTCTCTTTAGCATTGATTACTTCAAAGTTTTTTGTTTATTCAGGCGCAGGCTTGGCAGATTAATAAAAACTAGATATAAAACTGGATAAATAGCTAGTGGTGAATGGATTTGCCCCACCTCATGAAATGTGTCATAAAAAGAGATGAAACAGTGTATGCTAGGTATTAAAGGGGGGTTCCGAGCATTAAAAGAGCTTTCTCGGTTTAGATTTTTTTAAAAAATGAAAATGAGCTTTCTCGGCCTAATATTTTTCTTAAAGAATGAAATTGAAACACGATAAAATTATAGACTGTCAAACGTGGTATCAAAAATGGTTAATTTTTTTTTCAAGTCATCTGCTATTCAGAATCTGTCTTACCATGCGAAGGCCTAGTAACGCTGGTTTCTGAAAGATACTCCCTGTTTTGAAAGCTAAACTATGGTAATTTAGTTTAGTTATACGAGTCAATTTAGTGAATTCGTAGTCAATTTACTTATTGTCATTGCAGATGCTTAGAAATTCTTCTTAAAGACACTTTTTTGCCTGTTCATGGAGCGACATTTTTTTGGTTTTGCCTTTGGTTCCCTCGCCCAGAAAACATAAATTTTAAAGACTTTAATATTTTTTAATAAAGGCAAATGATTTTTTACTTTCCAGGTTCTTGTTATTTAAGGTATAATTTGTCTTGATTATTTTTTTTAAAGAATTGAAAAAGAGTCTTCTATGTCAAACGGTTGTTGCGATACATGCTATCATTTGCTGACTTGTAAGCAAAATATGACAGTCGAGGCAACAATGCTTAATATTGCAGAAACGTAAAAAAGGAAAGAAACGATTAAATAAATGCGAATACATTTTAAGTGAATAAATAAACACAGATCATATTTCGGCTTAGAAACCGCATACTTGCTGTTGCTGCTGTCAAAGATTTTAAGTTGGGTGCTAAAGTATACGAGATAAAAGACTAATCCTTTATGTGATTAGGGAATTAATATCCACAAAGATCAAATTTCTGATTGTGTAGAAATTCAGATTCGTAAAGCACCATTGATACAGTCAAACACAGATTATATATCCTTAGAGACAGATTTGGTCCATGTTGTGGTCTCAAAGCTGTTTCTACCCAGTGGTTTCCTTAAAATATTAAGCAAAAACATGGGTTTTATCAAATAAAAGTAAAGAGCAACACAAAAACTTCAAAGATCAGAAATTAAGCCGTGTATTTGGGACTAACCCCTTCTCACCCTCCCCCCCCTGCTCTTTGCGGAAAGGTCTTATGATGCTCTGTGAAAAGTATTTATGAGTGCGCCTGTGCTTGAGTAGTTGTTCGTAAAGCGTTGTGAACAAAAAGCCAAACTTCTGCGTGACGAACGGGAAGTTAAGCAGGTTACAGCACCTCTCATATGCCGAATACTTTCTGCTCGCTTTAAGTTTTAATATCACTTTTTCCATTCATTAAAAAGCAAACTTTTTTTTATGATTTCTGTTCGTTTTTAATACCGTACTGAGGGTTACCTTAGATGTGAGGAGAGCTACAGCTCTCTCAACCTCAACTTTTTAAATCAGAAGTTAACTCCGGCAGAACGATGCTTCGGGAAAAAGAGCTCAGTACTTTTTTTTAGTGTTTTTTGTTCGAGATGATAATAATAATAATCTTTATTCGTTCCCTTTATCACCCTGCAATAACATGGGTATCGTCAATTTAAGCACAAAAAAAACGAAAAGCATGAAAAGACACAACACCAAGAAAAACACAAATGATGAACCATCACCTCCACTTCAGGGCACTATTGTTGTAACATCTGACGTTGTAGGGCACAAAGGAGTTTAAAAATCTTGTCGTCAAGTGTGTAGGTTGGCATTTCCCTCTTTCTGAGTTGTCAACCTTGTTGGCAACTCTGTGTGATGTTTCCGGAAGGAACTTTTGTCTCCGATATATTTGTATATTCATATCTAATATTCATATAACAGAGATTTGATTATCCGCAATAGATAATCATCCTTGAATCCTTGAAGCTAGTAAAATGTTTCTTAGGGGGGGGGGGATAAACAGACAATTTTATTATATAAACGAAAATTCCAAGAATAGTGCTTAAAACGACTTTTTTTTTATAGGGGATGGCTCCCCTTCCCTCCTTAATTCAAGGCTGGTGTAAAGATGAATATAATCTTATATAGTACACTTAAAGTAGTTCGGCAATAAGAGGGAAGCTATCGCCCCCGAAACACCGATATTACAGATTTTTGTCCAAAAATATTACGGGGGAATGAAAGGAGATTAAAAATTAATGTCAACCCCCATCCCCACCCACAAAAAAGTATCCTTCTGCATTTGTCTGAAGGCTCACAGAGAGCTATACTATTTGGGCATGAAAATGCATTTTTTTAAGGCTTCAGGCGCACTCTCCACATGTCCTTTCTTAACAATAGGTAATGCACAATTAAACTATACATAATTTTATCAAGCCTCAAACAGGTCAGTCTTTTTGATAACTTTAAATTAATTGGCTATCTCAGAGTTTTCAATCGATAGCTTTTTCTCCCTCTCTGGGCAATGTTGTTGTTTTGTGCCACGAAATGGCAGAAAAAGCTATTTAGCTGTGGTACGATATTTTTTGCTACTTAAAAGGCTCGCTATAACTTTTAATTTCCGTTCAAAGGAGCATTCTCCCAATTTTCTAGACCATTGGTTCAGAACCATCATCCCTTGAAACAAAAGAAAAAAACAATAAACACGGTTTAATGATCATGCGTCTAGGAAAAAAAAAAAAAAAAAAAAAAAAAAAAAAAAAATGCAAAATTCCACATTTATGTAGATAGGTTTCAAACTTCTGAAATATACTCAATCTTATATTGTAAAGTTTCACTATGCTCTTACAGGTAAAGTTTCTTAGGCTCTTAATGTTTGTTGGATAACTTTAGTATAAATGAATTTTACATATTTAGAATCAGCATGAAAAATCAATTCTTTTGATTCTTTGAAAAGTACCCCATGCTTACAGTTTATTACCACGAACTGTTTGAAGTTAGTTAAGTAAAATACGATAACCTTGTTTTGGTTTATTTTGGGTTCTAGTTTGTTGAATTTTTTCCGTTTTAACGTATTTTCAGTAAGTCTGGACTTGAATGTCAACCCCAGCGACAAAATTTCTTTGAATTTGTTGATTTCTAGAAAACTCCTTAAAAATTGCGATTTCCTATCCCTTTCTCTAGGAAAAACGTAACATCAATTAGCCTTATGTTCCACATATGGCTAAGGTGAGGGGAAAGATTAAGCTAAATTTGCACACGTAAAACATACATAAATTCTATTGCTTCCCAACTTCAAAAAGGTCGAGGACAACCGTAAGATTAGTTTTTTCAAAGTTAAATTATCAAATTTGTTCTGTTATCTACATGTTATCACTTCTGAAAATTTCTCAAAGAATAGTAGTCATCACTTTGGAATTAAAGTCTACTCGTAATCTTGTCTTTATTCTCATTACTTTTTATTTCAGATCAAACAATTTCTATTATCTTACCGTAAGATTTTGGGTTGGTGCCTGGATGGGAGTGATTATGCTCATCCTTTGTGCTTTGGACATATCAGCTTGGGTCTGCTTTATTACCAGATTTACGGAAGAAAATTTTGCCCTTCTCATTGCCTCTGTATATGTCTACAAAGCTGTTGAGAACATTATCAAAATTTACCATAAGTACCCTATGACCCCACCTGATGTGATGAACATAACTGGGGATTGTTTCTGCACACCTTCTGGAGGTAACTTCACTGGTGGAAACTTCACTGGGGGAGCTCTTAATTGGACTGGAATGGCTGCAAATGAATGCAGCATGGTCAGTTTTTTCTTTTTTTCTTCTATTTTTTTACTATTATGTTCTCCTTTTGTGCTATTATTTCGGCATGTCAAAAAACAAGGGCGTGCCCCCCCCCCTGTTAATCTTACGTAGACTCTAGTTAATGGAAAGGTTCACGTGACCATTAACACCGTGAAAGGGATAGCCCAATATTTTCTCAGACAGGAAAGGGATAAAAGAAAATTCAAAATTTATTTCCTATTCTCAGGAGATTTTTACTTCTTTCTGGTAAAACTTTAACTATCTTGAACCTTGGGGAGGTCTTGGTCCGATTAGCCCTCTTTCACACAGTATATATACACATGAAAAGTATAGTTGGGAATTACCGCTTAAAACAGGGCTTTCCCACCGTTGAAATTGTGGGAAAAGCGGGCCTAAAAATTTAACAACTGTGTTTTAGCAAGAGGACTGTTGGTGGCGGGGAGGGCGGTCAGATCTTCCCAAAAATATTCTTGAAAATTAGACATGAACGTTAAATTTTTAACATACGAATGCCTTTGTATGCTTTAATATATAAATATATTTTTCTAAGTGAACCCCCCCCCCCCCCACCGCCTCAAAGTGAGCGTAGCCAGAGTTTCTGGCATATTTCTGTCAAAATTATAGTTTGTAAACTGCTCAAATTTCAGTTTAGATACGTTTGGGTGCTGTTTCCCAAAAAATCCAAATTATGGAATATTTAACGTAGAATTCAAATAAGAAAGTAATCAGAAATCTATTTTAAGGGAAAAACTCTGAAAACTCCGACAATTGGCAATTGTTTTGTAAAAGGTAGGAAAATTAGAGAAATCGTAACAACATTTTAGGGTTGGGTGGACCTTAAGAATGCTATTTTCCTATAATGATTTTTCGTGCTTGACTTGACAGAAAGCAAAAATGTGCCTGAAAGATAAAATATAGCTATACGGTTACTTCTTTAGCTCTTTTTTCGGTAATAAGTTTAGGGGCAACTTGAATTGACTGCCTTACTATGTAAAAATTCTGATAACACCTCTAATTAGGAACTAGACACCATCATCTATTAAAATCCTTTTTCGCAAATCTAATATCTTCCTGGTATAGTAGTCTAGAAGCCAAATCAAGTCTTAGAGGTTTCGAGAACATCTCTAAAGAAACAGTTTACCCTCATGTTTAATTGACTCTTAAAATCAACTCAAATCAAGTCTTAGAGGTTTAGAGAACATCCTAAAGAAACAGTTTACCCTCATGTTTAATTGACTCTTAAAATCAACTTAAATAAACTCTTAGAAGATTAGAGAACATCTCTAAAGAAACAGTTTACCCTCATGTTTAATTGTCTCTTAAAATCAACTTAAATCAATTCTTAGAAGTTTAGAGAACATCTCTAAAGTAACAGTTTACCCTCATGTTTAATTGACTCTTAAAATCAACTTAAATCAACTCTTAGAGGTTTAGAGAACATCTCTAAAGAAATAGTTTACCCTCATGTTTAATTGACTGTTAAAATCAACTTAAATCAAGTCTTAGAGGTTTCGAGAACATCTCTAAAGAAACAGTTTACCCTCATGTTTAATTGACTCTTAAAATCAACTTAAATCAACTCTTAGAAGTTTAGAGAACATCTCTAAAGAAACAGTTTACCCTCGTGCTTAATTGAGTATTAAAATCAACTTAATTCAGCTCTTAGAAGTTTAGAGAACATCTCTAAAGAAACAGTTTACCCTCATGTTTAATTGACTCTTAAAATCAACTTAAATCAACTCTTAGAGGTTTAGAGAACATCTCTAAAGAAACAGTTTACCCTCGTGCTTAATTGACTATTAAAATCAACTTAAATCAACTCTTAGAAGTTCAGAGAACATCTCTAAAGAAACAGTTTACCCTCATGTTTAATTGATAAATTAAACAAAAACTTACCAAGTTTGAAGTTTGATTGTAATTCTACTCCAAAGAAGGAGCGCCAGCGTAGCTGAGAGTTCAACTGAGAGATAGACGCGTGCAATCGCCTCGATTGACCAAAGCAACACCAGTATTTTAAAGTCATTATAATATGGAGTGGTTAAGCTCATGATGAAACGCTGAGAGTTCAACGGGAAGGGAAATTGGGAGGGAAGTTGAACTCTCAGCTACGCTGGCGCTCCTTCTTTGAAGTAGAATTACAATCAAACTTACTTGGTAAGTTTTTGTTTAATTTATCAATTCTACTCCAAAAGGAGCGCCTTAGCTCCGCCTTCGAGTTCAACTGAGATTTTAAAGTTCAGCATGAGCTATACCAACACTAATGATGAATAATAGCCCTATTCATTAAAAGAGGCTGTTGTACAAAAATTCATTTATACGAAGATATTTAAAATATAACAAATTACAGTGAATAAATTCAAAAGACAGATTACTGCTGACCACTTTCAATTGGTTTATTATAAAACCTTGCAAACGTTTTGGCATTTGTCCAGCCTAGATATTTTATGATTTGATCTACATCAATTCCTCTTGCTTTAAGGTGGGACGTTGAAGCAGACCGTGTGCTATGAGCACCATAAACACCGATATCTATACCTGCAAGAAATAAAACTTCTTTTATCCATCTAGAAATAGATGACTTGGACGCAGCAGTATGAGGCTTACGATATGTAAGAAAAAGTGCGTCGTTTCTATTTGGATATGATGTCATTCTAATATACCTAGCTAGGTGCGTCGCCGGACACAGGGACGACTCTTGAAAAGGCCGAAATTTAACTACTGATTTGTGGTTGCCCGGTTTCGATGTTTTTAACAACACATTGATTTGAAAATCAAAACTTCCATCGTCATTATGTACCATATTACTAAGTGATAAACTGGTCAAAAACTGAACTCTTTCACAAGCTGATAAAATCAATAAAACTGCTAATTTTTGTGTTAGTGTCTTTAATTGAAGATTTTCGATATCCCAAGCTGGCAGTCTAAAGAGATCGAATTACACATTTTACATCCCAAATACTTGAAATCTTGGGTAAACTAGGCCTTCTATTAAAGACACCTCTCATAAACTTCTTGGTGATGTGATTACTGCCTAACTGAAGGCTTGGTAGAATTGCCGATAAAGCACTCCTCGCAGTATTAATAGTACTGTATCCAACACCTGAGTGAAAAAGTTCCGTAAGAAATGTCAAAGTCTCCGGTAGAGTTTCCTCCAAGGCCTGGATTGTGTTTCGTCCACAAAAGTCGATCCATTTTTCAATGTAAACTTTTTACTGGCGCTTAGTTGAATCCCGCCACCCATCCATGATAATATCGACTGTGGAGGGAGAATATCCTTGGTGGTGAAGTCCTTGCCGGAGACGACACAAGCCGCTAGGTGTAACGTCTTGGACAACGGATGGTGCAAGGTCGGTTTCTGTGGGAGAGACAAAGTAAAAATATCATTTGGTAGAAATATTGGACTTCCTATTAAAAGCTTTAATAGTAAGGGATACCATACTTGTGTGGTCCAATTTGGAAAGATCAAAATACCAGTGGCCTGATCTGTTTCCACCTTCTGCAGGGTCCTCAGAAGTAAACTGAATGGGGGGAATGCATAAAAGAAATAATGCTTCCAATTCATTGCAAATGCATCTACGAAAAAACATTCTGGATCTGGTTTCCAAGAAACAAATGGTTCAATCTGAAAATTTAATCTAGTCGCAAACAAATCAATATCTATTGACTGACATACCAAAAATTCAAAATAGTAAATATTTCAGAATCCAATTTCCATTCCTTTTCATTATCAAATTTTCGTGATGCTTTATCCGCGATATTAGCAACCCCAGA
Organism: Artemia sinica; assembly: GCA_027921565.1. Taxonomy (NCBI): domain Eukaryota; kingdom Metazoa; phylum Arthropoda; class Branchiopoda; order Anostraca; family Artemiidae; genus Artemia; species Artemia sinica. Next base: position 23,199,557 of record CM051267.1, on the reverse strand, counting down.
CACATGTTCTGCAGATATCCACCCTTTGCCCTGCAATACTACCTGCCAGACCTTATTTGCGAAATAATTACAAAATTTAGATTTTGATCCTCCCATTTTATTTATATAAGCTACTGTGGTTATATTGTCAGAACGCAGCCGAACATGCATGCCTTTAATATCATGGGCAAAACATTTTAATCACAGATAAACGGCCTTCGTTTCTAAGACATTGATATCAAATCTCTTCTCCTCTGAGGACCATTCACCTGTGACCGTTCATGGAATATTCATCCACGAGTGCCCAACCTAGTTTCGACGCATCACTACACAAATATTTGTCAATTGATCTAGACTCAATTGCTTTAGAAGCATGATTGGCAATATCCAACCACCATTGTAGCTCCGAATTTACATCGGATTTTAAAATTATCCTTGCCGCAAAATCACCCTTCGCGTACCTTAATGCTTGAGTTTTCAACGTTCCGCTTTTCGGTAATATAAAGGCCCTAATTCTACTGCTGGAAATGTTGAAACAAGAACGCCAAGAGTTTCGGCCAATTCTTGAATCGTAGTCAATTTTTGACTAAGAATTTTTGAAACCCAATATATAACTTTTTTTATTTTTCTTTCCGGCAGGAAAATACGCATTGATCGCGAATCTAACAAAAAGCCCAGAAATTCTATTTGTTGGCTTGGAATGAGAACTGACTTTCCCGGGTGGATCACAAACCCCAGCTCTGACAGTAATTTCGCTGTTTCATAGACATTATTTTGACATTCTAAATATGACCTTCCCAGAAGGAGAGAATCGTCTAAATACGTAACTGACAAATACCCTTTTCTTCGAAGCAGAGAGATAACAGGTTTCATAAGTTTCGTCAGAACCCTTGGGGCAGATGATAAGCCATTCGGCATTGAAGTGAACGCATAACAAAGGTCAACATGAAAACAAAGCCACATTTGATCATCAAAATCAACAGGGCATGAATAATAAAAATCGGCTGGGTCAATAGAGGCCATATAACAATTTTTTGTCATCAAAAGAACCGCAAAATGAACACTTTCCATTTTAAAATGGTAATATTTAATGTGTTCATTTAAATTTTTAAGATTAAGAATAAACCGAGTAGACCCATCTTTCTTTGGGACTGTAAAAACGGGAGAAATACAACGTATTTCTTTTATTCTGAAGTCGGGTACTTAAACAATAACACCTTTATGCAATAAAATATCAACTTCTTTTCTTATAGCCTGTATTTCTTCAAACGTAAAACTTTTGTTTTTTTGTTTTCAAAGCTTTTAGTGGTGTTTTCTCAAATTCAATCTTATAGCCTGAGGCTACAATATTCAAAATATTCAAATCACTGGTTATTGACTGCCATTTTGAGATGTACTTACTAATTCTCCCAGCTTTGAAGTTATCAGCCAAATGTTGTGACTGCCTATTGAAATTAACAACAAAATCATAAAAATCAATGGCGGGGTATGTTAAATAGTACATACCAGCCATTTGCGATCCCTTTTCTGGAAATTCTGGAATTTCTGGAATTTGGACCTCTCTTGACGGTCCTGGCCCTGCCTTCTGCGATAATTTGGACGGGGGGCCTCGTTCTGCCATCGGCGATAACGGTAGGCCCCCCTTGCACGTTTTTTGGTTTTCCAAAAGATTTTTTCAAATCCGCCACGGATTTAGCTTTAGACGTTGTTTTGGCAATATCTTTGCCAAAAAGATACTCCGTGACTTTGACTTCAGGAGCACATAAAGCTGATGCTACAGTGGGATCTGGGCTCAATTCGAATTTCATCGCATGACGTCTGTTTAATCTTAGATCGTAATTGGTGAGGCCAAGCATGTGAACTGCATCTGTAAGGTTTTTGACAACCTTTTCTTTAATATGCTCATTTTCTAGCTCAAGAATGCATTTGCTGCCTCTAAAACACAAAATGTTGAGTGAGCAATTGTCCGCTGCACTTGAAGTGCCTTAGCATCCCTCTGTTTAGCCTGTGATGAGAGAATAGCCCAAATTTCACTATTCACCTTTGGAGGAACAATTTTTTCGGTATTCGCAGGCCTAGGATGGTGCTCAAATAACTCTTTTAGCTTCACTATTTCGAAAGGCCCAGAAAAAGCTCTATTTGCAACTTTGGCAAGTTTCTTATGGATCTTGGGACCCTCTTTGGTACCAGAACGTTCTTCAGAAATCTTTTTGAATAGAGTGTCATTTGACGTGTTTTCTTTTAATCTTTTACCTTTGTGCTTATCCGGAGAAGCCTTCCGCTTTGTGTCATGGATTTTTGTGGGGCTCCGAGAGCAAGATTTTTCGTTCCTAGGACTAATTTCAGGGCTCCGAGAGCCATACCGAGCACGAGTTTGAAACTCTGGCTCCGAGAGCCATTTGTTTGATCGCTATCACTCTCACTTGAGAGTATTCTGCGACGCGAATGAGCTTTATGTTGCCTTCCACGCCTCTCACGATCATAATATTCATCGACTAAATTGTCCAACAATCTAATCACTATCTCACTATCACTCATTATTTAGTTTGGTCCGAATCAAAGCGAATGCTAACGTCAACTGGTGTTGCTTTGGTCAATCGAGGCGATTGCACGCGTCTATCTCTCAGTTGAACTCGAAGGCGGAGCTAAGGCGCTCCTTTTGGAGTAGAATTGACTCTTAAACTCAACTTAAGTCAACTCATAGAGGTTTAGAGAACATCTCTAAAGAAACAGTTTACCCTCATGTTTAATTGACTCCTAAAATTAACTTAAATCAACTCTTAAAAGTTTAGAGAACATCTCTAAAGAAACAGTTTACCCTCATGTTTAATTGACTCTTAAAATCAACTTAAATCAACTCTTAGAAGTTTAGAGAACATCTCTAAAGAAACATCTCTAAAGAACATCTCTAAAGAAACAGTTTACCCTCATGTTTAATTGATCCCAATCGGTCCATCGTCATTGGTTCCAAGACGAAAAGTTGCGATTTTTCGAAAATGAGCTTGAAAGCGATAAAGATTCCTATAGTGGATTTATATCTAGGGATCCTATTTGCAGATTAGGTGTACTAAATTCATAGAAGATAGGAGAGAAGATATTTTGTGATTGAAACAAAAAGTCTTATAATTTTATATACTATATACCGAAACGAAGCAAAATTATTCAGTAGCAAGCTCTCATTTTAAAAAAATCTCTTATATTATCAAGTAAAAGCTGTTTTGACCTGAAACTCAAGAAATCTATGCATGGTCTCAGTCTATATTATGAAAATGTGAGAAAATTCGAGATGTTAAAATATGAGTCCATGAGACAAATCCTATGCACAGAAAAAGATGAGAAAAACGGATTTGCTCGAATACTGGTAAAAAAAATACTACACGACTGACCTTTCTAAGGATATCTAGGTGCCCAATTTTGATTTTAGTCAAGAAGTACCTAATTGCGTTAAACTTGGAATCTCCCTTTTTGTGGCATTTATTTTCGCTTTGGACATGCCAATCATCGTGATTTGTATTGCTTTACCCTCGGTCCTTACTAAAAACAGAAAAAATGGATACATCCAAGATTGGCTCCTCTGTTTTATGTAATTTTCTTTGCATTATTGCACGCATACAAAAACATCTTACCAGAAAATGTTGATATATAAGCTCTGATTCAAAAACCATTACAATGAAGTCTTTTTTATGTAAAGTACATTGAAATATCTCCGGGTAAGAATTCATATTTCCGTTTCATTGCCCTAGTTTAGGTTTTTACTTTCGGTTCGCTATTTTCCAATGTGCTGATAAATTTGCTGTTTCTTGTAATACAGAAGAAAAACAAAATTGAAACCTGTAGCTTATTGATGGACTTAAATACAAAAAGTATCTGCAAAGTCTTTTGATGGAGTCTCTACAAAATGCCAAAAATTATCCGTTTGACACACCTGCTGGAGATAAAATTATATTTTATTTTTTCATGTGATCACGGTTGTATAGCAATTGCCTAGTGAAAGAACCAATATGTGAATAGCTCATAAGGAAAGATAATCCAAACTTAGATTTTTGGTGCAAACTGATAAAAATCCGAAAGAATATTTTAAATTTTAGATTGGCCGTCATAAAAAATATAACATTTCAGAAAACCCGGAATTTCAAAACATACAGAAATGCTATTCTTACTGTTTTTCCATTAGTCCCTTAAGAAAATCCAAGCCTAAGTCATTATCAATAGCACTGGGAATAAAATGAAAACATCGAAGTATATAACAATCTGAAATATTTTTAATTAAGATAGCCAATTCATTTTTTTCAAATTTAGTTTTATTTTAAGGTCGTTATCTTATTCCTTCTTAATTATAGCTTTAAGTGTATTAACTTAGATAATGCCTTAGGCTTTTAAAGAAAATAATTATTTCGTTTTGTTGACATTTTACTTCAGCAGACAATTTTGCCTGTGTTCGTCCTGTTAATTTCCATTGTTAGTATCAATGAATTTAATAGTTAAGTTAAATCCCAAGGGTACTAAAATAATAATTTATGAAAGGGATGCTAATTCACAACGTGATTTATAGCATAAACAGATGCGGAACAAAACATTTGAGCTTTTCAGATATCCGGACTAATTTCCGAATATTAATTTCCTTTACTTTTTTGCAGCTCTATAATGGTACCGTTGAAGGTACAGGTTGCATGGAAGAGCATACACCATATGAGCCTAATGTCTTCCTTATGTCTGTTTTGCTTGCCAGCTTCACATTCTGGCTTTGTATTAAGCTAAAGCATTTCAAACATGAACTTTACTTCTCATACAAGGTAGGTCACATTACATATACTTTTTTTCTAGAGATAATTCTGACTGTAGCCACTCAGCGTGCCATATTATAAGTAATCGGTCAATTGTGGGTGATATAATAATGCTTTATGTCTAGTATCCTATTTCTAAAATTAAGATATATTCGACGCACTGTTTAAACCATAAGTAGCTTTATATTTATTAAGCTTATAGTTGAATAAATATCTTTATTAATTTAGACTTGAAATAGATAGAAACCAGCTAACATTAACAGCTATCATTAAGAGAAAATGATTTTTGGGTCTTGTTTACTCTGCAAAAACAGAATACTTGACTTGAGTTTTGCCATGCTTAGAAATTTGAGTGTCAACTAAGAAATCATTCCTAATAAAAATAATGGGAAAAATCTAAAATGAAACTCGAGCGTAACAGAAAGAATTTAGAAAAATAAATAAACATATAATTTAGCATAATTTACTTTGTAATTCCCAATTTTTAATTTTTCAAACCGTGTTGAATGGTGCGACCTGATAAACATCAGGATGTGGTTAAATAGTTAAAACTAAAGTTTGAATGTTAGAAATTCATTATTACATAAAGACTATTTTTTATTTTTTCTTGTCCAAGCTATAAGAAATTGATATGTAGAATCTGGTTCACATGTCCTGATTCATATTAAATAAAAAAAAAACAAGATTTTTTAACTGCAAGTAAGGAGCGACATTAAAACTTAAAAAGAACAGAAATTAATCCGTATATGAAAGGGGCTGTCCCCTCCCCTCCTCTTTACGCAAAAGTTTTTATTGTTTTCAAAAGTAGAGTTGGGAGAAAGAGTCAAACTTTAGCACAAAGAGAGGGGCGTTGAGGAAGGGACAGTCCCTTTCATATACGGAATAATTTCTGTTCCTTTTAAGTTTAAATGTCGCTCCTTACTTGCAGCTAAAACAAACTTTGTTTTTTTATTTAATTTCTGAACGTTTTTTGAATTAATGCAGGTTTTGAATTTGGACCGTCGTACATGAATAATCAAAACGAAATTTGTATATTAGTTTTACGGTTTTTTTAACTGATAATAACCTTATAATAACCTAAGTTTGATTTTTTTTTTCAGTTATTTAAGAATGACTCCTGAATCACAAAGGCTGTTTAATTAGAATAATAATATCTTTTAAAAGTAAAAAAAAAAAACTTAAGCGTAAGAGCAGATGCAATTGAGAAGATGCAACCCCCCTTATATAATTAATATTTTCTGTTCGTTTTAAGTTTTAATATTGCTCCTTACTTTCAGTTGAAAAAACTTGTTTTTTTATTTAAAATCTGATTGTTTTTTAAATAATGTTGGGAAATCCTGCGCCCCCTTCAGGTAAATTCTCTTCCCCCATGAAACAATCCTCCATTGAAAGATCCATCCTCTTAATCCCGTCCCTCTGACACCCCCCCCCTACCAGAAAAAGTCCCCCCTGAAAACGTCTGTATACGTCCCAGTAGCCAATGCTATATGTAAGCAATGATCAAAGTTCGTAACTTGCAACCCTTACCCCGGGGACTGTGGGGGGTTAAGTCTTCCTTATAGACATAGTTATTAGATTTTTCGACTATGCTGAACAAAATGGCTATCTCAAAATTTTGATCAGGTGACTTTGAGAAACAAATTAGCATGGGAGGGGGCCTAGTTGCCTTCCAATTTTGTGGTCGCTTAAAAAGAGCACTAGAACTTTTAATTTCCATTTGAATGAGCCCTCTTGCGATATTATAGGACCACTGGGTCGATACGATCACCTGCAAAAAAAAAAACAACAAATAAACACTCATCCCTGATCTTTCTTCTGGCAAAAAATACAAAATTCCACATTTTTGCAGATAGAAGCTTGAAACCCCTACAGTAGGATTACCTGATACCGTGAATCTGATGGTGTGATTTTCAATAAGATTCCATGACTTTTAGGGGGTGTTTCCCCCTTTTTTTGAAAATAAGGCAAATTTTCTCAGGCTTATAACTTTTGATGCGTAAGACTGGACTTGATGAAACTTATGTATTTAAAATCAGCATAAAAATACAATTCTTTTGATGTATCTATTGGTATCAAAATTCCTTTTTTTAGAGTTTCGGTTACTATTGAGCCGGGTCGCTCCTTACTTACAATTCGTTACCACGAACTGTTTGATTTTTCGCCTAAGCCACGAGATGTTTCTCAAATTAAAGACTTTTTGCTCTAATGGTGTAAATATAGGACGTAAAACAAGTTATAAAAGAATAAAGATTAATTGTTAATTTTATTAAATGATATCATACTTTTCTACCATATAATACCAGAAAAGCTTTCATTGATAAATGTTTAACATTTAGACTGGTGTCCACTCTTTAGTTAATATTCTAGAAATAATTTTGTTTTAAAAGGTTAATTTAGGTAAACTATGGTAAAATAATATGTGAATGAAATTTGCATCTTAAAGCTAATGATTAATTCATAGTAAAACTCCTATAAATGGAACTTGATTAAGGTAAGTTTCGTTTGCCCCACCCCCTCCCCTAAGTTGCAACGGTGCCCCAAAATAAAAGTACTCCAGTCTGAAAACGAAGAAAATGCTTTCTGAGAATACATATCGAGCAAGATGATACTGTCAGTTTGTCAAGTAAAATTTCCCAACATGTGCCTGAAGTACTATTTTGTGCATAAATATTGTAGATATGGCTCCCAGGCAATAGTTGATATTTTTCAAAATGACGTTACGACACAAAATAGTTGTTAGGTTTATTCAAACTTACAATTTCTGATTTACTTAAGGTAAGTTGCTATTAATTGATCTGTAGAAATCCATTTGTTTTTAAAAACAGCTAACATACAGCAAAATGAAGACTCATTGTTTCTCTGGAGAATTTCCAAAATCGAGTGCTGCAATAAACAACACTCAAAGTATGTACTTGCGACTTGTGTTTTTTCCAGAAAAATTGGCCAAATGGAATGAATATTTTTTCAATAAATTCTATTTCAACCTTTCATATTTTTTCACTAGAAGTTATTAACTATGTTTGCACTTTGCATAAGCGTAACGATTCTATTTTTTATGTAATAAGTTAGTGCCAAAATTTGCTTTTCTTAACTTGTATAAACAAATAAACTTTCAAATGGGGATAAATCCATTTATTTAGACAGTGAAAAAACAGGTACAAAAGTCCAGATATTTCGGTCACATATACAGCGACCGTCTTCAGTAGGAATACTAAAATAATAAAATTGAAACTAGCATATTTATATACAACAAAAAAATAACTTTTCGGGTGAAACTCTTCTGAAAATAATCCAGTGAATAATCCGGAACTTCATTTGTGAATTACCCGAAAAGTTATTTATTTTGTTGTATATAAATATGCTAGTTTCAATTTTATTATTTTAGTATTTCTACTGAAGACGGTCGCTGTATATGTAATCGAAATATCTGGACTTTTGTACCTGTTTTTTCACTGTCTAAATAAATGGATTTATCCCCATTTGAAAGTTTATTTGTTCGTCTTAGAATGGCAGTGTGGTCTAAGAAAACAACACCTAATTTAAAGGTGTTATGTCGAAAATTAACTTGTATATTTCCATGATTTTTAGGTACGATGCTTGATCAGTGATTTTTCAGTCTTTATTTGTATTGTGTCCATGACAGCACTGGATTGGGCTTCAGGCATCGCTACTCCAAAACTCTCGGTAAGTGAGGCTCAATTTATAATAGAAAAGTGTACATATAATGTACATTAATGTGTATTATATGTAAAACTCTCAGTATATTATACAAAACTCTCGGTATCTGAGCTTCAATTTATCATACAAAAATTATAAATATATGTATATAAGATGTAAGGTTCTCAGTATATTGTATAGAACTCTCGGTATAGGAGCTTCCATTCATTTTACAAAATTGTACATATAATGTATATTTATATAATAACATACGCACATTATATGTAGAACTCTCGGTATATTATTTAAAACTCGGTAAGTGAACTTCATTTTATTCTATAAAATTGTACATTAAGTGTACATATATGTTCATTATACGTAAAGATCTCGGTATATTACTTAAAACTCTCGGCATGTGAGCTTCAATTTATTTTATAAAATTGCACAATATGTACACTATACATAAAATTCTGGTTATATCATTTAAAACTCTCGGTATGTAAGCTTCGATTTACTGTGCAAAATTGTACATATAATATACATATATGTATGTTATGTGTAAACCTTCCGGTATGTGAGCTTCAACTTATTATAAAAAAATGTACACATAATGCACTAATATGTACATTTAATTAGGTTTTTATATACAAAATTTTCAAAATTGACGAAAATCAAGAATGTGTTCTTGATCGATTAAAGCCATAGGTTTTAAAAATTCTGGATTGTCAAATAACGACGAATTTAGCCGTTACAAATGATCCGTTTGTGTTTATATTCTTAGTCAGGGCATTTTATAAAATAGTCTTACTTATTTTCTTTATTGATTTTAACAATTAAATGATAGCTATTATATATCAAACAGACTTTGGTGTTTCAGAAATAAACTATAGGTAATTAATGAGGTTTACTGTCCTCGAAAGAGGAAAAATGGCCAAATGTTCCCCATAAGTTATATTCCCTAAAAATTTAGTCTTATTCTGTTTAATTCATTTGTACTTGCCACTGATTCTTCCGTTAAACGTTGAAAAGGAATATATTTTCGAATTTACTTGGTGTCTCGAACGCCATGCTTAGTGGTTACGATTTAAGATAGCAACGAGAATATAGGCATCAGTGAACCTTTTTAATTATTGAAGACGCCAAATAATGCTATATCAAGCCATCTTCATCTGTCATTTCTTTTTGGGTGAAAAGTCACTTCGTAAATTTCTTCATTACGCGAAAACAATATTATTAGTGGCATAAGCTTGCAAAAAATATTATACAAAACTTCTTTGTATCCCAAGAAAACCCAAGACGAACAGGTTTTAGAGTAAATAATCACATAAAACAAATATATATACGCTATGGATAGATATATAGAAATAAATTTTATTTTGAACAGTTTCCCTTTTATGATAACAGCATGAAACATTATAAATTACTGACCCTTTCGGGGGTTTATATCTTTATATTTTAAACTGCCATTCTACTTTCTTTTGATTTTGATTGTTATCGTGATCTCCTTCTTTATTTTTTTCCTTATCGATGTTTTGACAAGTAAAACCATAGTTTTTAAAACACATATATTTATAGCAAAACACAAATGACATTGAAGCCATTTGGAGGGTTTGAGAGGCAGTGGTAGCCACATTCTTGGTTGCAGAAGCTCTTATTTGTAAACCTTTATTAGCTATTCTTTATAATAATTTAGTTATTTTGGGCTTTACTGTTCGTTCTTTCCTGTAACAACCCGGAAACCGGGATTACAAACAGGTTTTTCTTATTTGGAATAGTAAGAGACGAACTTCAAGGAATCAGGCAGCTAACTAAATCCAAAATGTGCCTTTGTTTATTCTTTACCAGCTACCACTGCAACCTTGATATAATTAACTAGGTTGATCCTTCATATTAGTCTAATGGTGTGGTTTGTAGTTCAGTTACTGTAGGCTATAGTTCGTATTATACTGGTAAGCCACGACTGGCACCAGTATTCATGTCGTAAGGTACGGGTATTACCACTTATTGGTGCACAAATGGTGCTACACCACTTACTTGACGTGAAAATCCCTGATGGCGCCAAATATTATAATGGGATGCCCGCGCTACCACAACGGTTCTGTAAATGTAGGGTTTGTTAATACCCAATTTACAGTATACCCTGCCCCAGGGTATGATAACGTGATCGAGTGGTCAAATGGCCGAACTCTAAGGCCAAGGGTGCACCCAACCCGGGTCACCACTAAAAATCTCTAACTATCTCCTTGAAGGCAACGAACCCCCCTGTCAATATAATAATGGCGGTATCTCCTAACTCTGTTCCTACCATGTTTGGGTTCCTGGAAAAATAGTCTACACAGCTGTAGAAAATAGCTTATTTGTAATCTTCCAAAAAGTTCACACACATATAACACTTTGAAAAGAATAGACTTCCCCAAACGGGGTCTCAATATAGCCTAACTCAAAAATAATATTCATTCTGTACAACAACTTTGCATAGGGGTCGACCTTCGCTTGGCCCTAACCTATCCTCTCAATCCCCATTCAAAATCCATTCTACTTTTTCTTTATTTTATCTTACAATGGCTCAAACCCGGAAGACCAAAATAGAATTTACTCCAAAGCTTACTTATTGCGAAAGAATCTAGCTTGGTAACCTGAGTTCATTTTAGAGTTAAAAATTGTTTTATAGGCAAATATAATTACAGAAAGGAAAATGGTTCATTTACCTGAAAAGAAAAGAAACAAGGGGTGGAACCCAAACAGTTAGTTCTTTAATATAACAACCATGATCATTTCAGTTACCATCGGCAAGAGTTTGTAGTCTACGATAAAACTTTTCAAAAGATACTTGTTTTATATTTACTTTTAGTTACTATAAGTCATGATTTGTTCTTTACTAGGTTTCAAATATCTCTTCATCCATAACAATGATATCCCCATTTAAATTCCTTAACGTAAACATAGGCTTCTTATCGTTCTTTACTACAATTATTGACCGTGTTCATCTTTTACTAGGTTGCATCTACCACTAATTTTACTGTGGTCTAGAGTTGGTTCTTTATTATATGATGGCTACCGCTGCAACCAGGATTTTTTTTTTTTATTGTCTCAAAATGTAGGATTTTTTATAATATATAAGCTTTGATACCTCAGTGGGTAGAGTGTAGGTCTCTTGGTCCTAAGGTCGTGGCTTCGAACCTTACCCGGAGCAACATTTTAAATTAATTGTAAATGAATGATGATAGTTTCTAGGAAACTAAGGTTTTATTACAAACTTTTAGTCTCTTTATGGGCTTCACTGTTCGTGATTTACTTTAAAATATATCGTAAATGTAGTTCAATTAGTACAGGCCTTATTCCTTCTTTTTCCTTTATGTATCTGATCCTTGTTTGACGTGAAATTACAAACAGGAAATAACCATGGGTTTTTCTTAATTGGAATAGTAAGAGGTGACCTGGCTACATCCTACGATTATGACGTCATTGATCAATCTTTAACATGAAATACGCAGTTTTTCGGAAAAAAATTGATTCTATTTAAACATAAATTGGTTTAATTACAAAAGGTTTTTAACCCCATTAATTTCCTTGAAAATGAGCCATTGAACAACTCTCTGGAAAAAAAAAAGAAAAAAGAAGTTGACGTTTATGCAAAATGCTGTAGTAGCTGCCACTTTTCTTGATTTTCAAGCCAATATATTTCCCTTGCTGTTCAAGCCAATGGACAGAAAGTTTCTTATATAGGGGTTTCGGACAGGGCGGTTCTAATGGTGTATTTTTTGTTTTGATCTGACTCTTTTTGTAGGAGTTATGGGTTTTTATATTTCTTAACATTGGACGTGATCGTCTCTAACTAGGTTGCTAGCTACCGCTGCAACCCGAATCGGATACTATTTTGTTTTTGTGTTGTTGTTGACGTTATGACATTACTTGAAACACCAATTGTTTTCAGTAAAGCACAAATTGCGGTCTGGTCTTTAGAAGATTTAGGGGGTAGTAGCTTTCCTTTTATTTGTGGTAGTTTCTGTTTGTTATAGAGATCATCTATTCATCCATAGCAGTATATGTTATCTTTATAATTAAAGTTATTATATTTTTTAATTTCTGTTCATATGGGGTTTCTTTTTTTCATTCATGGTAATATCTGTTTGTTTTGATTTTGAGTTATCAGAAGATATTATTTCTGCCCATCTTATGTTTTAGCATGGCTAATTAATTCTCTTTGAAAAGCTTCTTTCTTGGCTGAAAGATGAGATGCCTTTTCTCGTCTGATATTTTTTCCTATTCAAAAATCAAACTAGATTCCATCTATTACAAGCAGCTTTTTGATATTTTTTTTCGTACAAAATTCGGGCGCTGTAAAAGGAAGCTTTGTTTTCTAGGAAACTGCTTCTGATTTCCTAAAAAATCTTTGCAGAATTCCGAAATGTTTGCAGATTTTTCTTGTATCCACAGTTTGCTCGTTAACTTTTTTCCTACTTTTTTAGATTTTGGACATATGCATTTCATATTTTATGATTCCTTAAAAATTATAGTGTCTTAATTTTTTATTTAGGTACCTGCAACCATTACACCAACTTGGCCTGAAAGAGGATGGACGGTACCAATTTTTCATGAAAATGTACCTGTGTGGCTTATGATTGCCTGTTCTGTTCCTGCAGCGTTGGCTACAATTCTTTTGTTTTTAGATCAGCAAATCACATCTGTTATTGTAAACAGGAAAGATAACCTACTTAAGGTAACTTCTTTCGTATTTACACAAATAGCTTAAAAATATAGTAATAGGTTTTTTGACTGATAAATAAGTCAAAAAGTATATTTATTTGCTTTATATTTGCTATGTGGCTATATGGAATTTTGCTTATTTGCTATATGGAATTGGATATTCCAGTTTGTTATAAATTCATACATCGTAGATACCATTATTCATAGATACCATCGCTCTCCTGTAGAAAATTAGTATAATAACTAATAGTATAATATAGTTAATTATACTGTATTATACTATGCTATATAATAGAGTATAACTATTATAATTACAATTAGTATAGCTTTTAGTAAAATAACTAGGTATAACAACGGAGCAAAATGGTCCAACTAAGGGAAAACACCGCAAATAATTGTGTTTTACTAGCTTATGCATTTTTAGTAAATATTTTAAAGCAAGTTTGGGAATAGACTTATTGTTACTATTACTTAAAAAAACTTTTTCCACACAATAAGTTTTTCAAAGAAAAGTAAAGAACTCCATTAAACCAAAAATTAGCAAAAATAAAATCAAATAATCTACCAAGCGTGAAACTACCACAAATCAGCATCGATAAAGAAATGAAACCCAGAACAAACAGAAATTACAATAAATAACCGAGCCAAACTCAAAACGAGCAGAAATTAACATGAGTAGGGCTCAAAACCCCTATGCCTTCCCAAGGTCAGAACATGATTTGCACTTTACTGAAAAAATATAAATGTTTTTAATCTTATAACTTTAATAAATCAAATAATATTAACGTTGTGATTGATAAATAGCAGTATTATTTATATTAAACTGACAATGCACATTCATTTGTATTTTTTTCAGTAAAGTGGTAATTATGTTCTGGCCTTGGGAAGGCATAGGGTTTTAGTTGCCTTCCAATCACTTTCGACTATTAAAAAGGGCACAAGCCACTCCAATTTCCAATCGAATGAGCCCTTTTTGAAGTTTCTACGATAACTCCTTTGATACGAAGTGCCCTGGTGTAAGACCCAAAAAAAAATTAAATAATACGTTGTGCCAACATCGTTCTTTACTTATGCTACTGTGCTGCCTATGATTAGCAGACGCCAAGTTTAACTACTAGGAATCAACATAGAACGTACCCCAAAACAGAGTAAATATATTTCCAAGGAAGTGAATTTAGCTGATAGACACTCATCTAAACCTTTGTTGTAAGAGGGAAAAGTTAGTTAGGTGAAACCGAGCAGGAAATAAACCTTGTAAAATGGTATTATATTACCCCACAAATTGAATGAAAAATCGCTTTAAAATGGAGAAACAAATATGGCACACTAAATTTAAATATATTTGAACTTTGACATCTTTCTGATATCAATATGAAAATGAAAAGCTTAGAGGAAGTTTGCTTACTACGTTTCCTTTTGCATACTCAAGATTGCAGTACATCCTACCAATATGGCATAATATTTGTTATTCGAAATATGCAGTACATGGGCGCCCATATGGGGGGGGGCTCCCGCCCCCCTGGCTGAATGATGCTGCCCTATTTTATATTTTTTTTTCTGAGATTTCTATTATATAGCATTAAAAGTGCCATTTAAACGAGGTTTGCCCCCCCCCTGGAATTCAGCTTATGGGCGCCCATGATGCAGTATGTTTAAAGTGTGTACAATGGTTTTTTCTTGTTTACTAAAGAAAAAAGATGACTGAGAGAGAATTTTTGTAGAATTTCCACTTATATTAAGCTTTTTCTTGTGCTTTGCATGGGCAAATTTGAAACTATGAAAGAATGGGTGATCAGGCGGACTTAGGATCTAAACTTAAGGGTTTCGATGAATTGCTAGAGGTAGAGCAAAATATATCAAACAAAATCTAGGGGGAAGGGTGATTTAGCCTTTTCTCTATTTTTCCAATCAAAATGCCTCAAAAAAGTATTTTTCAAAATGTATGGGGGGGACGTTTAGTGCGAGGGAAGGGCTGATGTACCCGCGTAAACCCCTCTAATTTGTGCCACTGGATGAGCCACCTCCCTCCAAAGCAAAAAGCTTAAACAACATTCTAAATTGTTCATCAAATATGAATGGTTATCTGGAATCTTTTCAAACTACAAATATGGCCCTATGTTCCCCTCCCCCTAAAAATTGATAAATAGGTGTCCAGTGTTAGAATGTGTGAAATTTCGCGAAGGCTGTCACATTCAGAGTCGTCTAAAATCATAGTAATTTTAAGTCAGAAGGCTTTATATTATTTAACCAATTTTGAATTTCATATTTCTTTATTAGAACAATCTGTACTGACAAGAATATATATATATATATATATATATATATATATATATATATATATATATATATATATATATATATATATATATATATATATATATATATATATATAGATATATATATATATATATATATATATATATATATACATATATATATATATATATATATATATATATATATATATATATATATATATATATATATATATATATATATATATATATATATATATACATATATATATATATATATATATATATATATATATATATATATATATATATATATATATATATATATATATATATATATATATATTGTTGTTATTACAGATTGTTCTGATAAAAAAAATATGAAATTCAAAATTGGTTAAATACTATAAAGCCTTCTGACTTAAAATTATTGCTATGATTTCAGAGGACTCTGAATGTGACAGCCTTCGTGAAATTTTATAACTGAATGCGAAATTTTATATATATATATATATATATATATATATATATATATATATATATATATATATATATATATATATATATATATATATATATATATATATATATATATATATATATATATATATATATATATATATATATATATATATATATATATATATATATATATAGATGTAGTTGGATAGATGGGTAAGGTGAAAGCCTCGTTCAAGTGCACATTTGTCTCAATTGCTGGATTAGGACGACAATTTTTTTTTTTTTTTTTTTTTTTTTTTTTTTTTTTTTTTCTCAAGTAATTACCTCTTAAACATAATATATATATATATATATATATATATATATATATATATATATATATATATATATATATATATATATATGTATATATGTATATATATATATATATATATATGTATATATATATATATATATATATATATATATATATATATATATATATATATATATATATATATATATATATATATATATATATATATATATATATATATATAATATATATATATATATATATATATATATATATATATATATATATATATATATATATAATATATATATATATATATATATATATATATATATATATATATATATATATATATATATATATATATATATATATATATATATATATACATATATATATGCTCCAAAAAATTTTGGTTTGTAGAAAGGCTGTGGATACCATCTTGACTTATTTGTCTTGGCTTTCCTTGTTGCTTTGATGGGATACTGTGGACTTCCCTGGCATGTTGCTGGCACCGTTATCTGCCTAAATCACGTTGACTCATTGAGAAAAGAATCTGAGACTGCTGCGCCTGGAGACAAGCCTAAGTTCTTCGGTATTAGGTAAGATTTTGAAGGGCTTAAGTGTTGGGTACCTGCCGCCCACAAATATTTTGCCCGCCCCCTCCCCTAGATTTTGAAAAATACCTTTTTTGGTATTTTCATCGGAAAGTTTTTTTTTTAACATGTTCGTTAAAAAATTGAAAAAAAAAAAAAAACAATAAAATTGTCTCCTCTCTAGATTTTCAAAATTTAGTTTTGAATCTCCCCACAATTTTCTTAAATTAACGCCACTGAATGTCATACTTGTATTCCAGAAGCGGAAAACTAAAATGACAAGAAGTTGGTTTGAAAGGCTTGTTCCGAATTATTCTCTGCTAATACTATTTCCTTTTATTTTCTGCAAGATTTCTGTTACAACCAGAAGCTTCTATCTTTCCTAATTATGCCTCAAGTCTTGATTCTGATTGTTTAATTACAAATTTTATAACTGAATGTTGAACAATGTTCAACTCGAGAAGTTGCGATCGGCATCCATAATTCGCGCAGTAGTCGTGCGCAACTTTGATTTTATCGACAAGTTTGACTATAATGCAGCCTGGGCATAAATTTTACACAAACCAGGTTGAAAAGGTTTCCCTGTGTAGGTTATTATTAAGCAAACTGAAAACAGTAATTGTTCGTAAAGCACTAGTGTTCAAAAATACTAAAACGCTAAATTATTGTTTCATCTCATGTATTTTAATCTTGATATTAGACCTTGAGCCCTTACTCAAGGGATCTAGCCCTTGGACCCTTCCTCAATTTTGTCTTCTTTATAGTGAAGAGTATTAACAACGACAATCTAAAAAAAACATTCCTGGCAAAAAAAAGAAGGTGAAAAACAAACTTAGGTAATTTAAAATGAATTTTATTATGAATCAATGAAGTTAATTAAAACTAACAAAAACTAAAACGAGCGATCAAGTAAAATTTGTACTTTTTCTTTAAAAAAAAATATTGCTGGTTTTTCAAAGGATATTCTTTTTGAATAAAATCTTAAAGTTTTTTAACACCGAAAATTGTTTTGATCCAGTTATGATGTGCGATTATTTATTTAGTAGATGGGGATTAAAGTTTTACCCCAGTCTTAAGCGAAACAAGTTTCAAGGTTAGGATGAAGAATGTAATTACTTATGAGATGTTAATCAAGAAGCAGTATTGTTTTCTTGTATTTTTGGGGGGAAGGGGTCAAGGCTTATGGACCCTCTTTATGCCTCCAATCACACAGTTTAAATTATAAGACAACAACAAGGATACCCTGAGGACTTTTTATGCACAAGTGCGAGTCAGCCAAGCTGTTTGTCAAAAGACGGTAGACTATGGTATGGTAGACAACATTTGTGACTTGAATAAATTTACTTGATTTTAATGGAATTGATCGCTTAAAATTGGTAATATATGTAGTAGCTTGCGGAGTAAGAATCCAAAATATCAAAAATTCTGACATTCGATTGAAATATAGAGGGCAGATACCTACAACCAAGGACACTTTCCCACATAGATGCTAAATGTCTAATTTTCACAGTCCGGGAGCTAGCAAACTTCAAAGTGTTATTTTTCAGAAAATTTCGGACTTCTGAAATCTTAGAGCGCGCTATCGCCCCGGCCGACAAGAACAAGTAGTTTAAAATATGCTGGGGGGCGTGCACTTGACTATAGCTACGTACTCTCAAGATTCAAATTGACCCAGACACTTTGATACGGAAGGTAGCCTTGGCTCCGAAGTGGCGTACAGCTCTGAAAATTTTTCCCGTCCATCATCTTTCCCCAGTGTGTAAGCCCTATTTGTTTCAAGTAGATTCACCAACTTTCGTAAAAGTTTGGAGAATAGGAGCATACCTCTTCAAATCTTCATCATCCTCCTCCATTGCCCCAAGGTGGCTGTCCCGCAAGTTCCAAGCCAATCAGGGAAAAAAGCGTTCCTACCTTTCTTCTGGAAAGTTAAAGGTGTTGATGATGTTTGAGGGGGCACACTTGTTTTCACCTCCAATAATACAGATTGAAAATCCTTGCATGATTCTGGTTTAAGCAAAGCTGGACGCGTCTACCTTATTACTAAAATTCGACGGGGTTGAAGAACGGTGTTGAGGGTCCACAGACTCCTTATGTTCTTCAAATTATACAGATCGAACATTAGTTCATGATTACTGTTCAGATGAAGTGCAACATTCCTCTATGCTAAAAATCTGCCAGTGGTGCCATATTGGGGGTGCCTCAAATCATACAGATTAAGAATCATGGCATATTTCCAGTTGAAACAGTAGGCTACCTGCCTCCCTTTTGTAATAAAATTTTATAGTTGAGGATGACTAAGTGTAGCCCAGTCATTTTTACGGCAAGTCAATTTTGCGTCAAACTAGTCTGTGCTATTCGGATTCAAAATTGAATATAACAATTGTTAAATTTAAAAATTACTCACCAAAAAAAAATTATATCTGAAACCTTTTCGAAAAATTAAATGAAAATTGATAGCCTAGACAAAAAAAAAATAAATAAAGGTTGGATTTAATAAATTATCGTATCTAACTATTCTTTTTCCTCCAGACTGGTTATTTTTGAATGATTATCTAGTATTTTATGATATTTTTTTTAGGCAAGTTTGCTCGTTCTTAGCGACAAGTGTTCCTTGCAGATACGGAAAACCTTAAAAGTAACATTTATAAACTTTGTTTTCTAGGGAGCAAAGAGTCACTCATTTGTTTATCTTCATACTCGTTGGTCTGAGTTCATTTATGACATCAGTGCTGAAATACATTCCTATGCCTGTACTTTACGGTGTCTTTATGTACATGGGTACTGCGCCTTTAAGTGAAATGGATTTCTACCACAGAATCAAACTGTTCTTCATGCCTGCAAAATATCAACCTGATCATATTTACATAAGAAAGGTTAGTCAAAATGATTCAATTTTGATGCAAAGATAAGCTAGTACTAATAAAAATTACTTGTAAAAATGTCCTTAAATTTAAACTTAATTGTCCAAAAACAATAATTTGTTGAAGGAGCACAGCTCACAGGTACGCCGGCTGCTTAGGTAGTTTTCTAAAACTATGTGAATATGTGTGGTATTTCCAAGGAACTGTAGCGTAAGATATGCCTTTAGTGCTTTTTTCTTACTGTTTATTCTTTTATTTGTCAGTCCTAGACGGTTTTTCTTACACACCAGAGGCCTTTTCCTGTTTTTCTGAAATAGTTTTATGCGCTCGCCCTGGGATCTACGGATTTAAAATTATTATTATTATTACGTTAATGTTATTATTGCTAATGCAAATAGAGTTAAGCGCAATCCTTGTTTGTTCGATTGGACAATATTTGTTTAGCACACAGAGAAAACAAAAACCTAAACTCGCTAATTTTCAAACTTAGAGGCTTATGCTGTCTGATATTATGCCAAATATATTCAATCTAGTACTTTTGTTATATATTTAGCTAAGTGTGATTTGACTGAAGATAATGCTTGAGTTAAAGTTAGTCCACCGCGCATTCTGCTTTCGTTTGACTCAAATGTTAAACGAATAAGCAAGGATCAACCCTATTACACCCAGTACTGAAGTAAATTTAAAAATGATGACTAGTTTGGTGTCACCACCTTAACCATTTTTAAAAGCCATCCATCACCTTGATAACATTTACAGTGATTGTGTAGTTATTATAGTGGTGTGCTCAAATCTTACAAAAAAAGAAAATAAATTATTGGCATTATCGTGTCCCTAAGATCAGGTTGCAGATACATGTTTGTACTCAAAGGTGCCTAAGTCAGTGACCGATGGAAATAAAAGGTGGATATAGCACAAATCTGGTGAATGTGTTTGGTCTTTCCAAGGAAATGTAGCGTAAGATAACTGATTATTAATCTGGGGGCTAGACCCCCCCCCCCAGTTGATCCTAAAAATAATATGCTTTCAGTACTTTTTTCTTTCTCTTTATTCTTTTATTTGTCAGTCCTAGACGGTTTTTCTTACACACCCGAGGACTTTTCCGGTGAGCACATTGTTGACCAAAAATATTGATCAACAATCGGGGAAACAGACTTATTTATTAACAATTATGGATCAATAATATTTCTCGCGAGAACATGCATTTTCATTACAGTTGGAAAACAATAATAATATTTTCAAAATAAGTTGAACATTATTTCATCATTTTCTATTAGACTCGAGTTTACTCTGACTGTGTTTCACTCTTTACGCAGTTATTGACTGTTTGATCAAGTTCTGAATGTTTCGATTTTTTGCGTATAAAATTTGTCTAGTCCCCTTTAAGTGACAAAGATATAGATAATTAAAAAAAGTACCTTCTCCTCTCTTACTGCAGGCAATAGATCCACACCCTTGAGTAGAGGGGGCTGGTCATTCTTTCTTAGGAACTGCCCCTTTCTATTTGACAGGCGCCAAAAGACCACCAACCTTGATCCAACTACGCAGGCTTGATCTTCACCGGGTTGGTAAGGAGACCCATCTTAGAGGGATATATCAATACATACGGTGCTAAACTTAATAAAAAATCAAAGGTTAATTTCTATTAGCTCCCTTTTTTCTAATAATAGTCTACGGTTATAAAAAGGATCAAAGCTGTCGTATTTTGTAAATTTTGGGCGTGATTGTTTTGTATGTGCGCCTGCATTTGAGACTGTTTGAATAGAAGGAATTCTAGTTCTTAATGTTATTTCACAAGCAAGCAATTCCTTTTATAATTCAAAATCCTTTCCCCTTGTTTAATTAGATGTGAATTTTCCTTTCATTTCGACCAAAAAATAGGTTTTCTGCTTTACAAATTAAAAGTCTGTATAACGGCAAAAACAAGATTTTCTTATAAAGAAAAACATGTTTATTCGTCCCATACCTGATTAATTATATCCGTTTCTCTATTTCAGATTCCGCTGAAGAGAATTCATATATTTACGCTCGTACAACTTGTGTGTTTCGCCCTTCTATGGGTTGTCAAAATGACTGACGCAATTTCGATTTGCTTCCCTCTCATGGTAAGGAAAACACTATTGGGTGTTGCAAAGTCATAATATAAACAAAATAAAAATAACTATTTAAGTCGAAAGGTACGAATTATTAGAGTATTTGCTTAAGATTAGGAAAAAGCATCATAGACATCTATTTATTAGTCTGTAAAGAAAGAAGTCATAACAGTTAATAAATAATGTAAACAATTTCAATTTCTCTGTAAACAAATTTGTATTTCTTATTTTAAGCCTAATGTACAAGAATCTTGCCTATTTTTATGCTAAAAATTAATCGGTGGCCATACGTGTGTAATTTTACCGTTGAAATTAGTGAAAAACTGTTGAGATATGCTTTTTCGATTGTAAAAATGTAGTTTTTTTTATTATATAGTTTTTAAAATCTACAAGATCTGTGTTAAAAGAAGCTACGTCAATACTACAGTGCTAATACTACAACACTAAGTGTAAAAGATGTTCTAAGCTTTTCTCAATCTGGGAAAAACGTGGAATTTGCCTTATGCGCATTTTATTTTAGCCTTTTTTTGTACCTGGCCCTGATGTGCCTTATTTTGTTAGCAATTTTAAATCAGTTTTAAGAGCATTATGCCTTTTTTCCTGTTAAAGTCAGTTGACACTTCAGCTGTCCCCTAAGAACTAAAACTTTATTTCAAGAATCTGCACTTTTCGTGATTCCATTTGATGGATAAAAACAGAAAAAAAAATTCAAAAATCCCGTGAGTGAAAAGAAAATCATTAGTAAGACTCTCGTACCAAAGGCACTCTTTATTTTTATTTACTTTTTTTGCTTATTTTTTTATTGGAAAACATCAAATCGAATGTCAGCTATTTGTTGCCCCTCCCCCTGCACACTTGCTGGTTAAAAGATCTAAAGCCGAACTGGCTAGCCATGCCAAAACAAAGAAGTAAATCTGGGAAAAACAAACAGGTCTATGGCCAATATAAACAAGAAGCATACTTTATTTAAATATAATATTGCAGCTTGCTTCAAGTGGATTAGGCCATTGGGCAACTTTCTAAATTATTGGGGAGATAAAAATGGTAGCATCTTAGTGTAAAATGCTCGTGTGGCAAATTTTTACATCGGTCGAATAAACCAACAGTTTTAGGAACGTTTTATTGAGTACTGAAATTCATATAAAACCTCCCGAAACTTTTACTTCATCTTTAGCAGAACATATTTTTAATCATCCCGATGATTTGTACAAGTCAAGGAAGCAACGGCCATTTCTGATGATAAAAGTTTTAAACAATGGGCTATGGAAGCATTAGAAATAAAAAAAAATATCGCAGATTCAGCAATTAATTGGAATACCGGTAATATAAATATTGATTCTATTTATGATATTATTTTATAAAATTAACCTATATTCAAAAACAAAGTGTTGCAAAATCTCCAAAACAAATAAAAAACCAAAAATATTATCATTATTAGATGCTAACCGAAAGATCATTTCTTAGCAGAATAATTAAGTTCCTTTTAAATTTATAATCTTGTTTTTGCTAGCTGCTAGCTGCTTTGACTTTATTTATTTGAGATTTATTTCAGATTTATCTTAATACTGGACAGCATTGCTTTCACTTCTAATTTTTTTTTTTTTTTTTTTTTTTTTTTTTTTTATAGAAAATTTGTGTTTTTACCTTGAATGGTTTAACTGATCGTTAAGTGCAAAGACGTACACAAGGATTAATAGACACTTGATTTTTAATTAAATTCAACTTGGTGGAAGTGATGAAAAAATTAAGAGCCATGATTAATTAGAGTAAAGCCAAAACAGATTGTCTGTGTGAGAGGCGAAGCTGGTATAACCTTCTCAGAATTTTATAAAAGTGATTCATTTCACTATCAGTTCATTGACCCATTTGAAGGTGATTGGAGGCCCCCAAAAACATGATTCAAAGGTTTATGACTGACCATCTCTACAGGACTTGCAGGCAATTGGGCAAGTGAGATTGTTCATTATATGAGCTTTGCCTGCTGGGAAAGCCCACTAGAATTGCAATAGGGATGACCGAGATTTTTGTTTTGACTCATGACGGACAGTGTCCAATGAACTTATAGGCAGAACGGGGGACTGAAGTCGCCTGGACTTACAGACGAAAAAGTGACCTAAGCCTGATAGGCCCACCTGGCTAGGCGGGTGACAGAGTTTTAGGATTGATTCATGACCAACAAATCCCCTGGACTCGTAGGCGAACGGGGTGGCCTATATTTTTCATACTGTTTGGGTAAACGGCGCGGGCGAACGGAGGGAGTAATGCCATGTCTGGCATGCCATAATCGTATCCTTAATGCTATTATTTACTCTAAAACCTGATAAGAATAAAAACTAAAATTGATTTTGGATACAAATTGCAATCAACTCCATTAAGTGTTCCCTAGTCATATTCTACAGGAGTAAGACACAAAAATGCAGGATTGACTAGTTTTTTTTTCAGTTTTCTATTAATTTTTATTTTTCAGCTTATCATCATGATCTTCGTACGCAAGAGTCTTGATAATTTCTATACAAAAGACGAACTGCGGGCCATAGACGCCGTCATACCCCCATTTAAACAAAAGAAAAACAAAAAGGGTATGGACTTCGAAGAGCCTATGAATACGCCCGATGCAAAATCAAAAGGGAAAATGAATATTTCAGAAGAGCTTAACAAAAGTGGAGTGTGGACTCACCTTACGCAAGGAGTGTAAGTTTTTATCCAGTTTCATGTTACATCAGGGACCTGTCCAAACTCGATCTTGGACTCCAAAGACATAAGCTATTTTTTCGTCTAGTCCACATTATGCTAACTCTTAATGGTAACAGTTGCGGTGAAAATGAAATCTCATTGTTCGAATTGATTCAGCAAAACCTTACACACCCATATAAATTTTTAAAAATTACCAAAATTTCAGAATTCAATTATGAATGACAAATACCTCCATATTTAGTTAATGCAGGTTTTGGTAGTACTGGGTGCCAAATTTAAAAGTAAGAAACGTGGGTGAAAACAGCAATGAAAAGCACAAACATGTCAGCAAACAGCGTTGCAAGGTGTAGCTTTCCTTTAACCGTATTCTTGTCTGGGAACCAACAGTTTATTCAAGCTTGAATTTTCATAAATGAAAAACATTGTCAAAAATGAAAATTAGCTCCTCTTATTTATTTTCACAGTTCAACCTGAAAAAACTGACAAAAATATTAAACTGCCCTGTAAACTTCATAATTTAGAAACTATCAAAAGAAAAATATTTGAAAATCGTGTTCTTCATGTTTGACTAGACCCATGGTCAATCAATAAGGGAAAGGATTTTTTTTTATTTTGATGTTCTTGGAGCTTGGAGGAATTTCAAATATTATATGTCTTGGATATTTAGTGAAGATTTTAAGAAATAGCTGCTCAGTTGTGTAAATGTTCAACTTTGATTTAGATTAAATACGATTTTTACAAATATTTCAGAAAATTGCCTTTTTTTAATCATCATTCTCCTAAAAATCTTCAACTTAGAACGCTCTAAAATCAGAAAAAAACGAGAAAATGAGGAAATTTCTTATTATATTTGTTCTGCTGTATTTTGTTTCTTTCGTTTTTGCAAAGTGACATGGGATTACTCTAATATAGTTTTAGAGCAAAACAGGTAGAATTTGATGGAAGAAAATTTATAATTGGAAAACTTGTGAATTTCTTAATCTAGTCGTGCATAAATCTTGTGACTACTGATGTATCAGACCACCAGTGGAATTGAAAACTCACCTTATTTGATTTTTTTGAAAATTTATAATTGGAAAACTTGCGAATTTCTTAATCTAGTTTTGCATAAATCTTGTGACTACTGATGTATCAGACCACCAGTGGAATTGAAAACTCACCTTTTTTTATTTTTTTGAAAATTTATAATTGGAAAACTTGTGAATTTCTTAATCTAGTCTTGCATAAAGCTTGTGACTACTGATGTATCAGACCACCAGTGGAATTGAAAACTCACCTTATTTGATTTTTTTTGAAAATTTATAATTGGAAAACTTGCGAATTTCTTAATCTAGTTTTGCATAAATCTTGTGACTACTGATGTATCAGACCACCAGTGGAATTGAAAACTCACCTTATTTGATTTTTTTGAAAATTTATAATTGGAAAACTTGTGAATTTTTTAATCTAGTCGTGCATAAATCTTGTGACTACTGATGTATCAGACCACCAGTGGAATTGAAAACTCACCTTATTTGATTTTTTTGAAAATTTCTAATTCGAAAACTTGCGAATTTCTTAATCTAGTCTTGCATAAATTTTCTGACTACTGATGTATCAGACCACCAGTGGAATTGAAAACTCAACTTATTTGATTTTTTTGAAAATTTATAATTGGAAAACTTGTGAATTTCTTAATCTAGTCTCGCATAAATCTTGTGACTACTGATGTATCAGACCACCAGTGGAATTGAAAACTCACCTTATTTGATTTTTTTGAAAATTTATAATTGGAAAACTGGCGAATTTCTTAATCTAGTCTTGCATAAATTTTGTGACTACTGATGTATCAGACCACTAGTGGAATTGAAAACTCACCTTATTTGATTTTTTTGAAAATTTATAATTGGAAAACTTATGACTTTCTTAATATAGTCTTGCATAAATCTTGTGACTACTGATGTATCAGACCACCAGTGGAATTGAAAACTCACCTTATTTGATTTTTTTGAAAATTTATAATTGGAAAACTTGCGAATTTCTTAATCTAGTCTTGCATAAATCTTGTGACTACTCATGTATCAGACCACCAGTGGAATTGAAAACTCACCTTATTTGATTTTTTTTGAAAATTTATAATTGGTAAACTTGCGAATCTCTTAATCTAGCCTTGCATAAATTTTGTGACTACTGATGTATCAGACCACTAGTGGAATTGAAAACTCACCTTATTTGATTTTTTTGAAAATTTATAATTGGAAAACTTGTGAATTTCTTAATCTAGTCTTGCATAAATCTTGTGACTACTGATGTATCAGACCACCAGTGGAATTGAAAACTCACCTTATTTGATTTTTTTGAAAATTTATAATTGGAAAACTTGCGAATTTCTTAATCTAGTCTTGCATAAAGCTTGTGACTACTGATGTATCAGACCACCAGTGGAATTGAAAACTCACCTTATTTGATTTTTTTTGAAAATTTATAATTGGAAAACTTGTGAATTTCTTAATCTAGTCTTGCATAAATTTTGTGACTACTGATGTATCATACCACCAGTGGAATTGAAAACTCACCTTTTTTGATTTTTTTTGAAAATTTATAATTGAAAAACTTGTGAATTTCTTAATCTAGTCTTGCATAAATTTTGTGGCTACTGATGTATCAGACCACTAGTGGAATTGATAACTCACCTTATTTTATTTTTTTGAAAATTTATAATTGGAAAACTTGCGAATTTCTTAATCTAGTCGTGCATAAATCTTGTGACTACTGATGTATCAGACCACCAGTGGAATTGAAAACTCACCTTATTTGATTTTTTTGAAAATTTATAATTCGAAAACTTGCGAATTTCTTAATCTAGTCTTGCATAAATTTTCTGACTACTGATGTATCAGACCACCAGTGGAATTGAAAACTCAACTTATTTGATTTTTTTGAAAATTTATAATTGGAAAACTTGTGAATTTCTTAATCTAGTCTTGCATAAATCTTGTGACTACTGATGTATCAGACCACCAGTGGAATTGAAAACTCACCTTATTTGATTTTTTTGAAAATTTATAATTGGAAAACTGGCGAATTTCTTAATCTAGTCTTGCATAAATTTTGTGACTACTGTTGTATCAGACCACTAGGAATTGAAAACT
This sequence comes from Artemia sinica, assembly GCA_027921565.1. Lineage (NCBI taxonomy): Eukaryota > Metazoa > Arthropoda > Branchiopoda > Anostraca > Artemiidae > Artemia > Artemia sinica. The sequence goes on along the minus strand of CM051267.1, from coordinate 23,172,043 downwards.
CACCTTATTTGATTTTTTTGAAAATTTATAATTGGAAAACTTGTGAATTTCTTAATATAGTCTTGCATAAATCTTGTGACTACTGATGTATCAGACCACCAGTGGAATTGAAAACTCACCTTATTTGATTTTTTTTGAAAATTTATAATTGGTAAACTTGCGAATCTCTTAATCTAGTCTTGCATAAATTTTGTGACTACTGATGTATCAGACCACTAGTGGAATTGAAAACTCACCTTATTTGATTTTTTTGAAAATTTATAATTGGAAAACTTGTGAATTTCTTAATCTAGTCTTGCATAAATCTTGTGACTACTGATGTATCAGACCACCAGTGGAATTGAAAACTCACCTTATTTGATTTTTTTTTGAAAATTTATAATTGGAAAACTTGTGAATTTCTTAATCTAGTCTTGCATAAATTTTGTGACTACTGATGTATCATACCACCAGTGGAATTGAAAACTCACCTTTTTTGATTTTTTTTGAAAATTTATAATTGAAAAACTTGTGAATTTCTTAATCTAGTCTTGCATAAATTTTGTGACTACTGATGTATCAGACCACTAGTGGAATTGAAAACTCACCTTATTTTATTTTTTTGAAAATTTATAATTAGAAAACTTGCGAATTTCTTAATCTAGTCTTTCATAAATCTTGTGACTACTGATGTATCAGACCACTAGTGGAATTGAAAACTCACCATATTTGATTTTTTTGAAAATTTATAATTGGAAAACTTGTGAATTTCTTAATCTAGTCTTGCATAAATCTTGTGACTACTGATGTATCAGACCACCAGTGGAATTGAAAACTCACCTTATTTGATTTTTTTGAAAATTTATAATTGGAAAACTTGCGAATTTCTTAATCTAGTCTTGCATAAATCTTGTGACTACTGATGTATCAGACCACCAGTGGAATTGAAAACTCACCTTATTTGATTTTTTTTTTGAAAATTTATAATTGGAATACTTGTGAATTTCTTAATCTAGTCTTGCATAAATTTTGTGATACTGATGTATCAGACCACCAGTGGAATTGAAAACTCACCTTTTTTGAAAATTTATAATTGAAAAACTTGTGAATTTCTTAATCTAGTCTTGCATAAATTTTGTGACTACTGATGTATCAGACCACTAGTGGAATTGAAAACTCACCTTATTTTATTTTTTTGAAAATTTATAATTGGAAAACTTGCGAATTTCTTAATCTAGTCTTGCATAAATCTTTTGACCACTGATGTAACAGACCACTAGTGGAATTGAAAACTCACCTTATTTGATTTTTTTGAAAATTTATAATTGGAAAACTTGTGAATTTCTTAATCTAGTCTTGCATAAATTTTGTGACTACTGATGTATCAGACCACTAGTGGAATTGAAAACTCACCTTATTTGATTTTTTTGAAAATTTATAATTGGAAAACTTGTGAATTTCTTAATCTAGTCTTGCATAAATCTTGTGACTACTGATGTATCAGACCACCAGTGGAATTGAAAACTCACCTTATTTGATTTTTTTGAAAATTTATAATTGGAAAACTGGCGAGTTTCTTAATCTAGTCTTGCTTAAATTTTGTGACTACTCATGTATCAGACCACTAGTGGAATTGAAAACTCACCTTATTTGATTTTTTTGAAAATTTATAATTGGAAAACTTGTGAATTTCTTAATCTAGTCTTGCATAAATCTTGTGACTACTGATGTATCAGACCACCAGTGGAATTGAAAACTCACCTTATTTGATTTTTTGAAAATTTATAATTGGAAAACTTTCGAATTTCTTAATCTAGTCTTGCATAAATCTTGTGACTACTGATGTATCAGACCACCAGTGGAATTGAAAACTCACCTTATTTGATTTTTTTGAAAATTTATAATTGGAAAACTTGCGAATTTCTTAATCTAGTCTTGCATAAATTTTGTGACTACTGATGTATCAGACCACCAGTGGGATTGAAAACTCACCTTTTTTGATTTTTTTTTGAAAATTTATAATTGAAAAACTTGTGAATTTCTTAATCTAGTCTTGCATAAATTTTGTGACTACTGATGTATCAGACCACTAGTGGAATTGAAAACTCACCTTATTTTATTTTTTTTGAAAATTTATAATTGGAAAACTTGCGAATTTCTTAATCTAGTCTTGCATAAATCTTGTGACTACTGATGTATCAGACCACTAGTGGAATTGAAAACTCACCTTATTTGATTTTTTTTGAAAATTTATAATTGGAAAACTTGTGAATTTCTTAATCTAGTCTTGCATAAATCTTGTGACTACTGATGTATCAGACCACCAGTGGAATTGAAAACTCACCTTATTTGATTTTTTTGAAAATTTATAATTGGAAAACTTGCGAATTTCTTAATCTAGTCTTGCATAAATCTTGTGACTACTGATGTATCAGACCACCAGTGGAATTGAAAACTCACCTTATTTGATTTTTTTGAAAATTTATAATTGTAAAACTTGCGAATTTCTTAATCTAGTCTTGCATAAATTTTGTGACTACTGATGTATCAGACCACTAGTGGAATATAAAACTCACCTTATTTGATTTTTTTGAAAATTTGTAATTGGAAAACTTGTGAATTTCTTAATCTAGTCTTGCATAAATCTTGTGACTACAGATGTATCAGACCACCAGTGGAATTGAAAACTAACCTTATTTGATTTTTTTGAAAACTTATAATTGGAAAACTTGTGAATTTCTTAATCTAGTCTTGCATAAATCTTGTGACTAATGATGTATCAGACCACCAGTGGAATTGAAAACTCACCTTATTTGATTGTTTTTTGAAAATTTATAATTGGAAAACTTGCGAATTTCTTAATCTAGTCTTGCATAAATCTTGTGACTACTGATGTATCAGACCACCAGTGGAATTGAAAACTCACCTTATTTGATTTTTTTGAAAATTTATAATTGGAAAACTTGTGAATTTCTTAATCTAGTCTTGCATAAATCTTGTGACTACTGATGTATCAGACCACCAGTGGAATTGAAAACTCACCTTATTTGATTTTTTTGAAAATTTATAATTGGAAAACTTGCGAATTTCTTAATCTAGTCTTGCATAAATCTTGTGACTACTGATGTATCAGACCACCAGTGGAATTGAAAACTCACCTTATTTGATTTTTTTGAAAATTTATATTTGGAAAATTTGCGAATTTCTTAATCTAGTCTTGCATAAATTTTGTGACTACTGATGTATCAGACCACTAGTGGAATTGAAAACTCACCTTATTTAATTTTTTTGAAAATTTATAATTGGAAAACTTGTGAATTTCTTGATCTAGTCTTGCATAAATCTTGTGACTACTGATGTATCAGACCACCAGTGAAATTGAAAACTCACCTTATTTAATTTTTTTGAAAATTTATAATTGGAAAACTTGCGAATTCCTTAATCTAGTCTTGCATAAATTTTGTGACTACTGATGTATCAGACCACCAGTGGAATTGAAAACTCACCTTATTTGATTTTTTTGAAAATTTATAATTGGAAAACTTCTGAATTTCTTAATTTAGTCTTGCATTAATCTTGTGACTACTGATGTATCAGACCACCAGTGGAATTGAAAACTCACCTTATTTTATTTTTTTGAAAATTTATAATTCGAAAACTTGCGAATTTCTTAATCTAGTCTTGCATAAATTTTGTGACTACTGATGTATCAGACCACCAGTGGAATTGAAAACTCACCTTATTTGATTTTTTTGAAAATTTATAATTGGAAAACTTGTGAATTTCTTAATCTAGTCTTGCATAAATCTTGTGACTACTGATGTATCAGAACACCAGTGGAATTGAAAACTCACCTTATTTGATTTTTTTGAAAACTTATAATTGGAAAACTTGTGAATTTCTTAATCTAGTCTTGCATAAATCTTGTGACTAATGATGTATCAGACCACCAGTGGAATTGAAAACTCACCTTATTTGATTTTTTTTTGAAAATTTATAATTGGAAAACTTGCGAATTTCTTAATCTAGTCTTGCATAAATCTTGTGACTACTGATGTATCAGACCACCAGTGGAATTGAAAACTCACCTTATTTGATTTTTTTGAAAATTTATAATTGGAAAACTTGTGAATTTCTTAATCTAGTCTTGCATAAATCTTGTGACTACTGATGTATCAGACCACGAGTGGAATTGAAAACTCACCTTATTTGATTTTTTTGAAAATTTATAATTGGAAAACTTGCGAATTTCTTAATCTAGTCTTGCATAAATCTTGTGACTACTGATGTATCAGACCACCAGTGGAATTGAAAACTCACCTTATTTGATTTTTTTGTAAATTTATAATTGTAAAACTTGCGAATTTCTTAATCTAGTCTTGCATAAATTTTGTGACTACTGATGTATCAGACCACCAGTGGAATTGAAAACTCACCTTATTTGATTTTTTTGAAAATTTATAATTGGAAAACTTGTGAATTTCTTAATCTAGTCTTGCATAAATCTTGTGACTACTGATGTATCAGACCACGAGTGGAATTGAAAACTCACCTTATTTGATTTTTTTGAAAATTTATAATTGGAAAACTTGCGAATTTCTTAATCTAGTCTTGCATAAATCTTGTGACTACTGATGTATCAGACCACCAGTGGAATTGAAAACTCACCTTATTTGATTTTTTTGAAAATTTATAATTGGAAAACTTGTGAATTTCTTAATCTAGTCTTGCATAAATCTTGTTACTACTGATGTATCAGACCACCAGTGGAATTGAAAACTCACCTTATTTGATTTTTTTGAAAACTTATAATTGGAAAACTTGTGAATTTCTTAATCTAGTCTTGCATAAATCTTGTGACTAATGATGTATCAGACCACCAGTGGGATTGAAAACTCACCTTATTTGATTTTTTTTTGAAAATTTATAATTGGAAAACTTACGAATTTCTTAATCTAGTCTTGCATAAATCTTGTGACTACTGATGTATCAGACCACCAGTGGAATTGAAAACTCACCCTATTTGATTTTTTTGAAAATTTATAATTGGAAAACTTGTGAATTTCTTAATCTAGTCTTGCATAAATCTTGTGACTACTGATGTATCAGACCACCAGTGGAATGAAAACTCACCTTATTTGATTTTTTTGAAAATTTATAATTGGAAAACTTGCGAATTTCTTAATCTAGTCTTGCATAAATTTTGTGACTACTGATGTATCAGACCACTGGTGGAATTGAAAACTCACCTTATTTAATTTTTTTGAAAATTTATAATTGGAAAACTTGTGAATTTCTTGATCTAGTCTTGCATAAATCTTGTGACTACTGATGTATCAGACCACCAGTGAAATTGAAAACTCACCTTATTTAATTTTTTGAAAATTTATAATTGGAAAACTTGCGAATTCCTTAATCTAGTCTTGCATAAATTTTGTGACTACTGATGTATCAGACCACCAGTGGAATTGAAAACTCACCTTATTTGATATTTTTGAAAATTTATAATTGGAAAACTTGTGAATTTCTTAATCTAGTCTTGCATAAATCTTGTGATTGCTGATGTATCAGACCACCAGTGGAATTGAAAACTCACCTTATTTTATTTTTTTGAAAATTTATAATTGGAAAACTTGCGAATTTCTTAATCTAGTCTTGCATAAATTTTGTGACTACTGATGTATCAGACCACCAGTGGAATTGAAAACTCACCTTATTTGATTTTTTTGAAAACTTATAATTGGAAAACTTGTGAATTTCTTAATCTAGTCTTGCATAAATCTTGTGACTAATGATGTATCAGACCACCAGTGGAATTGAAAACTCACCTTATTTGATTTTTTTTTGAAAATTTATAATTGGAAAACTTGCGAATTTCTTAATCTAGTCTTGCATAAATCATGTGACTACTGATGTATCAGACCACCAGTGGAATTGAAAACTCACCTTATTTGATTTTTTGAAAATTTATAATTGGAAAACTTGTGAATTTCTTAATCTAGTCTTGCATAAATCTTGTGACTACTGATGTATCAGACCACCAGTGGAATTGAAAATTCACCTTATTTGATTTTTTTGAAAATTTATAATTGGAAAACTTGCGAATTTCTTAATCTAGTCTTGCATAAATCTTGTGACTACTGATGTATCAGACCACCAGTGAAATTGAAAACTCACCTTATTTGATTTTTTTGAAAATTTATATTTGGAAAATTTGCGAATTTCTTAATCTAGTCTTGCATAAATTTTGTGACTACTGATGTATCAGACCACTAGTGGAATTGAAAAACTCACCTTATTGATTTTTTTGAAAATTTATAATTGGAAAACTTGTGAATTTCTTAATCTAGTCTTGCATAAATCTTGTGACTACTGATGTATCAGACCACCAGTGAAATTGAAAACTAGCCTTATTTGATTTTTTTGAAAATTTATAATTGGAAAACTTGCGAATTCCTTAATCTAGTCTTGCATAAATTTTGTGACTACTGATGTATCAGACCACCAGTGGAATTGAAAACTCACCTAATTTTATTTTTTTGAAAATTTATAATTGGAAAACTTGTGAATTTCTTAATCTAGTCTTGCATAAATCTTGTGACTACTGATGTATCAGACCACCAGTGCAATTGAAAACTCACCTTATTTGATTTTTTTGAAAATTTATAATTGGAAAACTTGTGAATTTCTTAATCTAGTCTTGCATAAATCTTGTGACTACTGATATATCAGACCACCAGTGGAATTGAAAACTCACCTTATTTGATTTTTTTGAAAATTTATAATTGGAAAACTGGCGAAATTCTTAATCTAGTCTTGCATAAATTTTGTGACTACTGTTGTATCAGACCACTAGTGGAATTGAAAACTCACCTTATTTGATTTTTTTGAAAATTTATAATTGGAAAACTTGTTAATATCTTAATCTAGTCTTGCATAAATCTTGTGACTACTGATGTATCAGACCACCAGTGGAATTGAAAACTCACCTTATTTGATTTTTTTGAAAATTTATAATTGGAAAACTTGTGAATTTCTTAATCTAGTCTTGCATAAATCTTGTGACTACTGATGTATCAGACCACCAGTGGAATTGAAAACTCACCTTATTTGATTTTTTTGAAAATTTATAATTGGAAAACTTGCGAATTTCTTAATCTAGTCTTGCATAAATCTTGTGACTACTGATGTATCAGACCACCAGTGGAATTGAAAACTCACCTTATTTGATTTTTTTGAAAATTTATAACTGGAAAACTTGCGAATTTCTTAATCTAGTCTTGCATAAATTTTGTGACTACTGATATATCAGACCACTAGTGGAATTGAAAACTCACCTTATTTGATTTTTTTGAAAATTTATAATTGAAAACTTGTGAATTTCTTAATCTAGTTTTGCATAAATCTTGTGACTATTGATGTATCAGACCACCAGTGGAATTGAAAACTCACCTTATTTGATTTTTTTTGAAAATTTATAATTGGAAAACTTGCGAATTTCTTAATCTAGTCTTGCTTAAATCTTGTGACTACTGATGTATCAGACCACCAGTGGAATTGAAAACTCACCTTGTTTGATTTTTTTGAAAATTTATAATTGGAAAACTTGCGAATTTCTTAATCTAGTCTTGCATAAATCTTGTGACTACTGATGTATCAGACCACCAGTGGAATTGAAAACTCACCTTATTTGATTTTTTTGAAAATTTATATTTGGAAAATTTGCGAATTTCTTAATCTAGTCTTGCATAAATTTTGTGACTACTGATGTATCAGACCACTAGTGGAATTGAAAACTCACCTTATTTGATTTTTATGAAAATTTATAATTGGAAAACTTGTGAATTTCTTAATCTAGTCTTGCATAAATCTTGTGACTACTGATGTATCAGACCACCAGTGGAATTGAAAACTCACCTTATTTGATTTTTTTGAAAATTTATAATTGGAAAACGTTGTGAATTTCTTAATCTAGTCTTGCATAAATCATGTGACTACTGATGTATCAGACCACCAGTGGAATTGAAAACTCACCTTATTTGATTTTTTTGAAAATTTATAATTGGAAAACTTGTGAATTTCTTAATCTAGTCTTGCATAAATCTTGTGACTACTGATGTATCAGACCACCAGTGGAATTGAAAACTCACCTTATTTGATTTTTTTGAAAATTTATAATTGGAAAACTTGCGAATTTCTTAATCTAGTCTTGCATAAATCTTGTGACTACTGATGTATCAGACCACCAGTGGAATTGAAAACTCACCTTATTTGATTTTTTGGAAAATTTATATTTGGAAAATTTGCGAATTTCTTAATCTAGTCTTGCATAAATTTTGTGACTACTGATGTATCAGACCACTAGTGGAATTGAAAACTCACCTTATTTGATTTTTTTGAAAATTTATAATTGGAAAACTTGTGAATTTCTTAATCTAGTCTTGCATAAATCTTGTGACTACTGATGTATCAGACCACCAGTGAAATTGAAAACTCACCTTATTTGATTTTTTTGAAAATTTATAATTGGAAAACTTGCGAATTCCTTAATCTAGTCTTGCATAAATTTTGTGACTACTGATGTATCAGACCACCAGTGGAATTGAAAACTCACCTTATTTGATTTTTTTGAAAATTTATAATTGGAAAACTTGTGAATTTCTTAATCTAGTCTTGCATAAATCTTGTGAGTACTGATGTATCAGACCACCAGTGGAATTGAAAACTCACCTTATTTGATTTTTTTGAAAATTTATAATTGGAAAACTTGTGAATTTCTTAATCTAGTCTTGCATAAATCTTGTGACTACTGATATATCAGACCACCAGTGGAATTGAAAACTCACCTTATTTGATTTTTTTGAAAATTTATAATTGGAAAACTGGCGAATTTCTTAATCTAGTCTTGCATAAATTTTGTGACTACTGTTGTATCAGACCACTAGTGGAATTGAAAACTCACCTTATTTGATTTTTTTGAAAATTTATAATTGGAAAACTTGTGAATTTCTTAATCTAGTCTTGCATAAATCTTGTGACTACTGATGTATCAGACCACCAGTGGAATTGAAAACTCACCTCATTTGATTTTTTTGAAAATTTATAATTGGAAAACTTGTGAATTTCTTAATCTAGTCTTGCATAAATCTTGTGACTACTGATGTATCAGACCACCTGTGGTTTGAAAACTCACCTATTTGATTTTTTAGAAAATTTATAATTGGAAAACTTGCGAATTTCTTAATCTAGTCTTGCATAAATCTTGTGACTACTGATGTATCAGACCACCAGTGGAATTGAAAACTCACTTTTTTGATTTTTTTTGAAAATTTATAATTGAAAAACTTATGAATTTCTTAATCTAGTCTTGCATAAATTTTGTGACTACTGATTTATCAGACCACTAGTGGAATTGAAAACTCACCTTATTTGATTTTTTTGAAAATTTATAATTGGAAAACTTGCGAATTTCTTAATCTAGTCTTGCATAAATCTTGTGACTACTGATGTATCAGACCACTAGTGGAATTGAAAACTCACATTATTTGATTTTTTTGAAAATTTAAAATTGGAAAACTTGTGAATTTCTTAATCTAGTCTTGCATAAATCTTGTGACTACTGATGTATCAGACCACCAGTGGAATTGAAAACTCAACTTATTTGATTTTTTTGAAAATTTATAATTGGAAAACTTGCGAATTTCTTAATCTAGTCTTGCATAAATCTTGTGACTACTGATGTATCAGACCACCAGTGGAATTGAAAACTCACCTTATTTGATTTTTTTGAAAATTTATAATTGGAAAACTTGCGAATTTCTTAATCTAGTCTTGCATAAATTTTGTGACTACTGATACATCAGACCACTAGTGGAATTGAAAACTCACCTTATTTGATTTTTTTGAAAATTTATAATTGAAAACTTGTGAATTTCTTAATCTAGTTTTGCATAAATCTTGTGACTATTGATGTATCAGACCACCAGTGGAATTGAAAACTCACCTTATTCGATTTTTTTTGAAAATTTATAATTGGAAAACTTGCGAATTTCTTAATCTAGTCTTGTATAAATCTTGTGACTACTGATGTATCAGACCACCAGTGGAATTGAAAACTCACCTTATTTGATTTTTTTGAAAATTTATAATAGGAAAACTTGTGAATTTTTTAATCTAGTCTTGTTTAAATCTTGTGACTACTGATGTATCAGACCACCAGTGGAATTGAAAACTCACCTTATTTGATTTTTTTGAAAATTTATAATTGGAAAACTTGCGAATTTCTTAATCTAGTCTTGCATAAATCTTGTGACTACTGATGTATCAGACCACCAGTGGAATTGAAAATTCACCCTATTTGATTTTTTTGAAAATTTATATTTGGAAAATTTGCGAATTTCTTAATCTAGTCTTGCATAAATTTTGTGACTACTGATGTATCAGACCACTAGTGGAATTGAAAACTCACCTTATTTGATTTGTATGAAAATTTATAATTGGAAAACTTGTGAATTTCTTAATCTAGTCTTGCATAAATCTTGTGACTACTGATGTATCAGACCACCAGTGGAATTGAAAACTCACCTTATTTGATTTTTTTGAAAATTTATAATTGGAAAACGTGTGAATTTCTTAATCTAGTCTTGCATAAATCTTGTGACTACTGATGTATCAGACCACCAGTGGAATTGAAAACTCACCTTATTTGATTTTTTTGAAAATTTATAATTGGAAAACTTGCGAATTTCTTAATCTAGTTTTGCATAAATCTTGTAACTACTGATGTATCAGACCACCAGTGGAATTGAAAACTCACCTTATTTGATTTTTTTGAAAATTTATAATTGGAAAACTTGTGAATTTCTTAATCTAGTCTTGCATAAATCTTGTGACTACTGATGTATCAGACCACCAGTGGAATTGAAAACTCACCTTATTTGATTTTTTTGAAAATTTATAATTGGAAAACTTGTGAATTTCTTAATCTAGTCTTGCATAAATCTCGTGACTACTGATGTATCAGACCACTAGTGGAATTGAAAACTCACCTTATTTGATTTTTTTGAAAATTTATAATTGGAAAACTTGCGAATTTCTTAATCTAGTCTTGCATAGATTTTGTGACTACTGATGTATCAGACCACCAGTGGAATTGAAAACTCACCTTATTTGATTTTTTTGAAAATTTATAATTGGAAAACTTGTGAATTTTTTAATCTAGTCTTGCATAAATCTTGTGACTACTGATGTATCAGACCACCAGTGGAATTGAAAACTCACCTTATTTGATTTTTTTTGAAAATTTATAAGTGGAAAACTTGCGAATTTCTTAATCTAGTCTTGCATAAATCTTGTGACTACTGATGTATCAGACCACCAGTGGAATTGAAAACTCACCTTATTTGATTTTTTTGAAAATTTATAATTGGAAAACTTGTGAATTTCTTAATCTAGTCTTGCATAAATCTTGTAACTACTGATGTATCAGACCACCAGTGGAATTGAAAACTCACCTTATTTGATTTTTTTGAAAATTTATAATTGGAAAACTTGTGAATTTCTTAATCTAGTCTTGCATAAATCTTGTGACTACTGATGTATCAGACCACCAGTGGAATTGAAAACTCACCTTATTTGATTTTTTTGAAAATTTATAATTGGAAAACTTGTGAATTTCTTAATCTAGTCTTGCATAAATCTTGTGACTACTGATGTATCAGACCACTAGTGGAATTGAAAACTCACCTTATTTGATTTTTTTGAAAATTTATATTTGGAAAACTTGCGAAGTATCAGACCACCAGTGGAATTGAAAACTCACCTTATTTGATTTTTTTGAAAATTTATAATTGGAAAACTTGTGAATTTTTTAATCTAGTCTTGCATAAATCTTGTGACTACTGATGTATCAGACCACCAGTGGAATTGAAAACTCACCTTATTTGATTTTTTTGAAAATTTATAATTGGAAAACTTGCGAATTTCTTAATCTAGTCTTGCATAAATCTTGTGACTACTGATGTATCAGACCACCAGTGGAATTGAAAACTCACCTTATTTGATTTTTTTGAAAATTTATAATTGGAAAACTTGTGAATTTCTTAATCTAGTCTTGCATAAATCTTGTGACTTCTGATGTATCAGACCACCAGTGGAATTGAAAACTCACCTTATTTGATTTTTTTGACAATTTATAATTGGAAAACTTGTGAATTTCTTAATCTAGTCTTGCATAAATCTTGTGACTACTGATGTATCAGACCACCAGTGGAATTGAAAACTCACCTTATTTGATTTTTTTGAAAATTTATAATTGGAAAATTTGCGAATTTCTTAATCTAGTCTTGCATAAATTTTGTGACTACTGATGTATCAGACCACTAGTGGAATTGAAAACTCACATTATTTGATTTTTTTGAAAATTTAAAATTGAAAAACTTGTGAATTTCTTAATCTAGTCTTGCATAAATCTTGTGACTACTGATGTATCAGACCACCAGTGGAATTGAAAACTCACCTTATTTGATTTTTTTGAAAATTTATAATTGGAAAACTTGTGAATTTCTTAATCTAGTCTTGCATAAATCTTGTGACTACTGATGTATCAGACCACTAGTGGAATTGAAAACTCACCTTATTTGATTTTGTTCAGAGAGTTCTGATTCTACATTAAAAGTTATTAATATTGTGGTTAATAAAAAGATATCAATTATGATGATAACTAAAAATTATCATTATCGCGGTCGACGAAAGACTATTGAGAGCCTTGTAAATTAGTCTTCAGTTTATGAAGGTTCCTATTGAAATTTTCAGCTCATAAGAGAACATCCTGTTTTTTGGGATCGGTTTTGTGTTTTCGCTAAAGCGCCAGTTTATAGAATTATTAAAAGTTGGAAAATATAACGTGTCACGTTATTGGAGTTAGTTTAAAAGTTACCTCTTGCGTAATTTGCGAAGCAATAATTTTGTTCATTTTAAGTTTCAATTTTGCTCTTTGTTTCCATTAGAAAGATTTTATTTTTTATTGCACCGGTATGAACGCCAGGCCTAAACTAGTTTCTAGTTGGGCCAATTTAAAAAAAAGTTCATCTTGTGCTACTGTTTTTCAATTTTTCACAGGGGGGGGGAGTGAGTCTTCCGACATATTTTAGGGTTGTATACCGTAATTTGGCTTCTATTTTGTGTATGTGCATTCTTGAAACATCCTTTGCTCTTATTCTTGTGTTTAGTATAATTGAAAGGAAGTACAGTTCATATGCTTGATTTTAATTCTCTTCCCTAATAGAAATCCAATCTGTTTCTTGGAAATCAATTATATTTAATGAGACTTTTTCTTGCTGAAAAAGGTCTCCCTACTGCTGAGAACTCTTGTGGTAATTCAGAATACATTATGAAAAAAAAAAAGTAGTTTTGGGGACAGGGATAAAATTTCTGTTTGAACATCAAATGCAAAAAAAAATTTGAAATCATTATAAATTTAAAAATTGGTATTATTCAGAAAGTAGAGTTGACTATATACTATCTTTTGAATTACTTCCCCTCCCCCGAGGAATAAAACTGTCGAAGTATAAACTTAAAATACACTTCTACCTTGTCTCACAGGATAAGAGAAAATGTCGCTTGTTGGAATAATTAGTCACAAGTGACAGCAAAACAACCTGAGATTCATTTATCCGTTTTTCACGCTCCTCAAATATCTGCTTTGTAAGTCACTGCCTCTTAAATTATCACAACATTTATGGTTAATTGTCAATTATATTTGTTGAACTTATTTATTTATATCGGGTAGTTATAAAGATATTTTGGTCTTTTTACTCATTTGTTTTTCTTTTAGAGACAACCTTCGTTCAAGAAATGGGCAATTCCAACTAGTCCCAACTCAAGAGCCAAAAATGGGCTCTGGCACATACACTGCCCTATGATTTCTGTATTACAGAGAACCTGTTTTATTTGAATGTTACTGCCTGAAAACGAGCATTGCCTTACTTGTAACAAGTATCATTTTGTTCAGCTGTATTTTGCAGTTAGTCAATAGAAATAAAGCTCTTCGTTTGAACACAGTCTTAGAAATTTAATGCTTCGTTAGAGTGTTTCTTCCAGCGACTGTTAAGTGTAATTGATAATGAAACTGTGCGTTTCAAAATATTTTTGATAGTTTAGACTATTTAATCATTTTTTAATGTTTTGGTCTCAATAGAACCGTCTTAATTAACACATTGTATGAAATACAGAAACATCAATCTCACTTTGAGTAAGACCTCGAATACTGAAGTGGGGAAAGGGAAAAATTCATATTTTGATGGAAAAGAATACGACTTAGAAATTTACTAATGAGCCATATTCAATCATCAAAATGACAAACAAATGAAACGAAAAGTGGGGTAAATACAAGTATATCAAATACATTCAAGCTTGCGATTCGCCAACTCCACTGGATGTAAAAATTGTCGCCTAAATAAAAAATTTGTTCAATTGAAATCTTTAGCAGGAAAAGCTTTGTTTGATTCTAAGGGGCTCAGTAAGATTAATTCTATGATTTTATTCTAAGATTAATTAAAAAAACTTTTTCCACAAAATAAGTTTTTCAAAGAAAAGTAAAGAACTCCATTAAACCAAAAATGAGCGAAAATAAAATCAAATAATCTACCAAGCGCGAAACTACCACAAATCAGCATCGATAAATAAATGAAACCCAAAACGAACAGAAATTACAACAAATACCGAGTCAAGCTCAAAACGAGAAGAAATTAACATAAATTGGGCGCAAAACCCTATGCCTTCCCAAGGCCAGAACAAAATTTGCGCTTTACTGAAAAATACAAATGAATGTGCATTGTCAGTTTAATACACATATACTGATATTTAGTAATCAAAATGTTAATATTATTTGATTTATTAAAGTTATAAAGGTAAAAACATTTATATTTTTTCAATATTTTTTTTCAAGTAGGGCTCAAAACTTCTGTCTTCCCAAGGGCAGAACATAATATGCACTTTACTGAAAAAAATATAAATGTTTTTACTTTATAACTTTAATAAATCAAATAATGTGAACATTTTTATTACTAAATATCAGTATATGTATATTAAACGGACCATACACATTCATTTGTATTTTTTTTAAAGTGCAAATTATGTTCTGGCCTTGGGAAGGCATACGGGTTTTGAATCCCACTCATGTTAATTTCTGCTCGTTTTGAGTTTGACTCGGCTATTTATTGTAATTTCTGTTCGTTCTGGGTTTCATTTATTTATCGATGCTAATTTGTGGTAGTTAACACCTTATATGCCCCTAGGGCATAAATTACAGCCCTTGCCTTGAGGGCTTTGAGGGGGCTGTCATCCTCAAAGACCTAGTTTCCAGAACTTTCAGCTACATTGAACAAAATGGCTATCTTAAAATTTTGATTGATGTGTTTGGGGAAATGGTGGGCGTGAGAGGGGGCGCTAATTGCTCTCCAATCACTTTCAACTATTAAATAAGGCACTAGCCCGTTCAATCTCCAATCGACTGAGCTCTTTTGAAGTTTCTACGACAACGCTTTCAATAATAATCTTGTATGCCCCCAGGGCATAACTTACAACCCTTTCCCTGAGGGCTGGGGGGATGTCACCCTCAAAGACCTAATTTCCAGAACTTTCAACTACATTGAAGGAAATTGCTATCTCAAAATTTTGATTGGATGTGTTCGGGGAAATGGTGGGCGTGAGAAGGGGGTTAGTTGCCCTCCAATCACTTCCGACTATTAAAAAGGGCACTAGCCCTTTCAATTTCCAGAAGAATGAGCCCTTTTTGAAGTTTCTACGACAACGCTTTCTATAAAAACCAAATATGCCCCAGGGCATAACTTACAACCCTTGACCTGAGGGCTACGAGGGGGTTGTTATCCTCAAAGACATAATTTCCGGACCTTTTAACTACGTTGAACAAAATGGATATCTCAAAATTTTCATTGGATGTGTTTGGATAAATGGTGGGCGTGGAAGGGGTCTTACTTGCCATCCAATCCATTTCGATTATTAAAAAGGGCATTAGTGTATTTCAAACAATAGGGTATACGAAACATGTGGTTCAATACCGCTATAATGAAAGAAATATTGAGGTGGCTAGGGCACGTTGTGCGGATGAAGGATGACAGATTGCCAAAAATTGTTCTTTTCAGCCAACCGTCTAGGGCTAAACGGAAAGCAGGTCGTCCTCGTCTGGGGTGGGAGGACGTCACACAGAAAGATTTAAAGGAAATGGGAACTTCGTGGGTGGGTGTAAAAAAGGGAGGCTTTGGATAGATTGGGATGGAGGAGGAGCGTACGTAGCTGTGTTGGCCTCAGGTGGCCTGGTGCTGCGGTGAGTTGTTAGCAGTAGCAGTAGTAGCCGTTTCACTTTCTAATCGAATGATTCCTTTTTAAAGTTTCTACGACAAAGCGTTTTATAAAAAAAAACTTATATGCCCCCAGGGCATAACTTACAACCCTTGCCCTGAGGGCTGTGGGTGGAGTGTCATCCTCAAAGACATAGTTTCCAGACTTTTTAACTACGTCGAACAAAATAGCTATCTAAAAATTTTTATTGGATGTGTTTGGGGAAATGGTGGGTGTGAGAGGGATTTTAGTTATCCTCCAATCACTTTCGACTATTAAAAAGGGCATAAGCCCTTCTAATATCCGATCGAATTAGCCCTTTTTGAAGTTTCTAAAACATCACTATCTATAAAAACCTTATATGCCCCCTGGGCATAACTTACAACCCTTGCCTCGAGGGCTCTGAAGGGGTTATCATCCTCAAAGACTTAATTTCTAAAACTTTTAACCATGTTGAACAAAATGGCTATTTAAAAATTTTGATTGGATGTGTTTGGGGAAAAGGTGGGAGTGAGAGGGGGGTTAGTTGCCCTCAAGTCACTTTTGACTATTGAAAAGGGCACTAGTCCTTTGAATTTCCAATCGAATGAGCCCTTTTTAAAGTTTCTACGACAAAGCTTTCAATAAAAAGCTTATATGCCCCCAGGGCATAACTTACAACCCTTACCCTGAGGGCTGTGGGGGGAGTGTCATCCTCTTAGATATAATTTCCGGACCTTTCAACTACTTTGAACAAAATGGCTATCTCAAAATTTTGATTGGATGTGTTTGGATAAACGGTGGGCGTGGAAGGGGTATTAGTTGCCTTCCAATCACTTTCGACTATTAAAAGTGCACTAGCCATTTCATTGTCCAATCAAATGAGCCCTTTTTGAAGTTTCTACAACACTTTCTATAAAAAAACTTATATGCCTCCAGGGCATAGCTTACAACCCTTGCCCTGAGGGCTGTGGGGGGCTTGTCATTCTCAAAGACCAAATTTCCAGAACTTTCAACTAGGTTGAACAAAATGGCTATCTCAAAATATTAATTGTATGTGTTTAGGAAAAGATGGGCGTCAGAGGGGGGTTAGTTGCCCTCCAATCACTTTCGACTATTAAAAAGAGCACTAGCCCTTTGAATTTCCAATCGAACGAGCTTTTTGGAAGTTTCTATGATGACGCTTTCTATAAAAACCTTATATGCCCCCAGGATATACCTTACAACCCTTGCCCTCAGGGCTGTGGGGGAGTGTCCTCCTCAAAAACATAATTTCTATCTGGAAATCAACTATGCTGAACAAAATGGCTATCTTAAAATTTTGATTGGATGTGTTTTGGGAAATGGTGGGCGTGGAAGGGGTGTTAGTTGCCTTCCAATCGCTTTCGACTATTAAAAAGGTCCTATTTCCAATCGAATGAGCCCTTTTTGAAGTTTTTACGACAACGCCTTCGATACGAGGTGTCCAGGTCTAAGACCAAGGAAAAAAAAATAATACATTGTTCCCACGTCATTCTTTACTTAGGCAGCGCTAATGCGCTGCCTATGATAAAAGATTACTATCGTTACTACTGACGGATGTCGTAGCACTAAGCTACCATATTTTAACATGGATGCACTCACTCCTCCACCCCATTCTACTCATAGCTGCAATCTTTACTGCAGCTCAGGAAGTTCCTACTTCCTTCAAGTTCTTTCCTTTAACCTTTTCCAACCCTATCCGAAGATAAACTGCTTTTGTTTTGGTTCTGGCTGGATACTCAAAAAGTGCATTATTTGAGAAATCATCCGTAAAGTGTGACATAAACATCAATATCTTTCTTTTATTTTAGCCCCGAGATTAAAGCAGAAGCATTCGTGCATCCTATAGTTTGATCACAGTATAAATATTAAACAGCAGCGAAAATTCCTATACTTTCCGTTAAAGATTTTTGGGACTTGTCAGTCACACATTTTTCTTCATGACTCCGCTTACGTGCCCGCGTAATGACAAATTACGATGGTATTATGAGAGACCTATTGGTCTTGAGCTATTGCTCTGACGTATTGGTAACTTTCCTTTCCGTGCGCTGTGATGAGTCCCATTTCTGAATCCAATTTTCGCTACTATTTAATATTTACATACGGAATACTGAATCATTCAAACGATCACCTAAAGCTATCCTAGTATATCTTCTATCCAAGACAGGTCTATCCAACATCTAACATGCCTTCTTCAATGTATTTGAAGGACATGCGTTATGATCGCACAGCCAAGACAACGAGACTGTCGATTCGCTCAATTTTACTGTCAATTGCCATCACCTCTCCTCACTTTCTGCCCATTTAAGCATCTTTTTGCCCACTTAAGCAGTCTACTTAGAATTAATTTTTTAATGTAAAATTTTAATGATTATATACTTTATTCATATTACTAATATTTTATAAAGGACACTCAAAACCTCCGTATATTGAAACTCTAGAAAACTGTTAGCTTTTCATTTGATTTCATGCACTTTCGTAGCCTTTTTTTTTGTGTTTCTTAAGACGAAGTCTGACAAAATAATCCATATAAATGAGAGTAATATAGAACTTGGCTTAATACCTGGCTCTATATTCAACCAACGACTAATCTCGCTTCCTACCTTTTTTCCGCTAATTATTAATAGAAGAAGACACTTTCACATTTTTACGTGGCTTACCAAACAAGGATTGGTATTCACTACAGCTTTTACATTTGCTCAATCAAATTCCAGCTCATATCTGATAAAAACTCACCACTGAAGAGGTCTAATAATTATCCCCATATTATTCAGGGAGGGAAAATTTTGTTCAACCCGCTTTCTGCCTTCCTGCAACGGCACTGGGCTTCTGTTCTTCTTTCTACAGCATTCCTTAGTCTGATATGTTTCAGCACACTAAACGTTTCCTACAGAAATCAAAATATTTCTGTTATGATTGCTATATTCACTCCTATCTCTTTCCCCATAAAAGGAATTTCATTGAAGTTTCTTTTAATAATTAGGCACATCTCTTATATCAAAGATCATATTTGTAGTATCTTATTTCTAACTTAGCATTCACAATAGTTAAAATTTTTTTTTACCCTGCTATCAGTACCTGAAGTCATTTAATTCCACATTGCTAAATAAATAGTTAAATCATTCATTATAAAAGGCTTCTTTATTGTTTTCTATATCACTTCTTACGGCTTTGTCGTGGTTCAGCATATAGTCCAGGACTTTTAGCTAAAAAAAGTGTCGAACCCGGACAAAATTGCAATATAAACGAAAATGGTACCAAAATGATCAGAAAAAAAAATTCTGTACAACATACGAAAAGTCCCCATAAATCCGAGTGGGGCGAGTACCTGAAAAACAGGGGAAAAGGGGGAAATGCGGGGGAAAATGGGAAAAATGCCGAACATGCCCAGAAAATAGTTTAAAGTGAATTTTCTGAGGTTTTCACATACGCTGATTACGAAATTGGCATCTAAAATTCAGTATAGAAAAAGAGTACTACGGAAAACGGGGGAATAGGGGAAAGAGGGGAGAAAAGAGAAGAATACAGGGTAGGGGTAGAAAGCGGTTTGAAAGATATTTTCTGGGGTATTCCTATCTGGTGATTACGAAATTGAGAACTAAAATGATATAAAAAAATTGATTAACATAAAACGGGGAAATGGGGGGGGGGGGAGAGAGAGGGGAAAAAGGGAAATATACAGGGTAGGGGTAGAAAGCATGTGGAAATGTTTACAAATGTTAATACAGGAGATCTATAGAGGTTCGGCTACCCCATAGGTTCGGAAAAGGCAAAAAAAAACTCGAGAAAGAAATACGGAAAGATAATGAAATTACTTTATCTGGGATCTCTACTTATCCTCTCTTTCTGAAATGCTCCCATACCTCGCAGCTGCGGGGCATAATCTTTATGCCAAGTTAGTTCGTCTTTTTCTTCAGATGATGCAGGAACTTGAAACATCGAATCCACAGCTCTTCGGACAGTTTGCAAGCGGCAAGTTTATTGCCCGACGAAGTGATCGTTATTGAGCTGGATTGGCTCCAGACCTCATCATCGAGACAGTGCTGATGAAGAGCCTAAAAACAGATGGAGGGCTGACAAGAGGAAAAGGGATGACTGAGCTTCAGAGAAACATATGGACAATGTCTATGCCAGTACTCGCTTCAGTGAATGATCTAATGCAGAAACTGACGGGCCTAGAGTACAGTTCTAGTGAACAGCACGTTACTGCAACCGCAGCACGAATAAAGAGAGATACTAAGGATCTACTGACGTTTCTTGAATTCCTTCTAGAGAACTGTCCTTTCACTAGTTCCACAGAGCTTAGAAGTATAGGTTCCGGGCTAATTGCCCAAAAAGGCGTCAATGCAGAGGATGCTAAAGCTGTAGGTGAGCTGATCCTCCAGCGCATGGATGGCCGATCCGTCGAAAGTTTTTCATTCAGGAAGAAAGACAAAGTTGTTGCACTGGCATCCGATGGGAACATAAGGATAGATGGTGAGATTTTGCATATCGACCCTGCACTGCTTTTTCAACGTCTTTCGACTGCTGCCCATACATCTGAAAATGACATGGCAGAAACTCTACGTTACAAACTGTGCAGTTATCCGCCCGCTTTGTTTGAGAATTCTGGCATAATGCGTCAGCCAGACAAACCTGCACTAGCGAAAGCAATATAGAAAGAAGCGAAAACGGACTCCATTCACCACCTGCCAGTGTCAGATCGTGTCACTGTAGTTGACGGAGGTTGGCTGCTTCAGCAAGTACCTTGGAAGATTGGTGATACTTATGATTCAATCTGTGACAGCTATGTTGGTTTCGTTACTCGACGCTCTACCTCCCCTACTGTTGTCTTCGATGGATACAGCGCTGGTCCAACCACGAAAGATGCTACCCGCAACCGACGGTGTAAGGGAAGCCAGCATCAAGTGATCGATTTCAGTTTAGGGATGAAGCTCGAGAAAAAGAAGGAAGAGTTTTTGAGCAACTCTCAGAACAAACAGCGAATTATAAGCTACATCGGGGAAAAACTCAGAGCCAAAGGATTTGAAGTCGTCCATGCGAAGGACGATGCTGACTATCTAATCGTGAAGACTGCCGTAACGAAAGAAGAAAACTCTGAAACAATAGTTCTTGGCAAAGACACTGACCTTCTGATTCTACTCTTGTATCACCTCCCGCCTAATGCAAAAACACTTTACTTCGAATCGTCAACGAACGCAGAAGAAGCGATAACACGGTTCTGGTGCCTCAACGAAGTTAAAAAAAAAAATGAGAGAAGTATCCAGGCTACTTCTGGTAGGGCACGCACTCTTGTGATGTGACACGACCTCACGAGTTTTCGGACTTGGAAAGCAAGCTGTGCTACCTCTTTTGAAGAAGAGCGAAGTGTTCAGAAAAAAATGTGAAGTGTTTCTGGATGAATCATTGTCTAAAGATGAAATTGTGAAAGCGGGTGAATATCTTCTCCTCAGCTTGTATAAAGCACGACTAAACGAAGATCTCACTAAGCTGCGACATCGAATTTTCTTGGAAAAAGTTTCTTCGTCAAATAGTACGGCGTTTGTTAAGCCTGAAAGGCTTCCGCCAACCGAAGCTGCAGCTTCATCCTACTCCCAGCGAGTGCACCTCCAGGTATCCCGTTGGGAAGGGGAACCAGCTGACCTCGACCCGGCTGACTGGGGTTGGGTCCTCAGAGACCATAAATACTCACCTGTGATGACCGATTTGTTGCCCGCACCTCAGACTCTTTTGAGTGTCGTGAGATGCAACTGTAAGACAGGCTGCGAGAACTCGCGATGCAGCTGCAAGAAAAATGGATTAGCGTGTACGTTTGCGTGCGGAGAATGTCAGGGTATCAACTGTTTGAACAGGGACAACGAGATTGTCGAAGACGAGGAGCTCGACTAGTGACATCAATGCTGTGTTTTTCAAGTCAACTCTACTGCCTTAAAAAGTGCAGATTTTACCTATAGATACTGAAGTTCTTTTTTTAGTTTTTTATTCAACGATATTGCCTTCGAAAGTACAAATTTTACCTATAATAGCTGAAGTTTTATACTGTGATTACTGCCAAGCGGCTGTTTTCTTTATGTTTAGTAATTCAAATGGTTGTAAGAAATGTCTGTGATTCAAGAAAGTAAAAGTTTGATACTTAAGCGAGTTATTTTGTCCATAGGCCTACTTATTAGCCATTAGAAGCTGGCTCAGGAGTCAGACTTCCCTTCCCCTTTTCCATTATTTCCTCCAGTTTTGTTCGGTTTTCATGGTTCTCGTTTTCTTTCCTTCATTTTAGGTGTCAGTTTCGTGATCAGCAAATAGGAAAACCCCAGAAAACACATTTCAAACTAATTTCTACCCCTGACTTCAATTGTCCCTTTCCTTCCCCTCTTTCCCCCTTTTCCCCCGTTATGGTGGGGCTCATGTTCTTTATTTCATTTTAGATGTCAGTTTCGGGATCAGCAGATAGAAAGACCCCAGAAAACATATTTCAAAGTGCTTTCTACCCCTACCCTGTATTTTTAAATTTTTTCCCCTCTTCCCCCTGTTCCCCCCATTTTCCGTAGTACCTTTATTCTATACTGAATTTTAGATGTCAGTTTCATGATCAGCGTATGTGAAAACCTCAGAAAACTCACTTTGATCTATTTTCTGGGCATGTTCGGCATTTTTCCCAATTTCCCCCGCATTTCCCCCTTTTCCCCTGTTTTTCCGGTACTCGCCCCACTCGGATTTATGGGGACTTTTAGTATGTTGTACAGAATTTTTTTCTGATCATTTTGGTACCATTTTCGTTTATATTGCAATTTTGTCCGGGTCAAACCCTAAAAGTCCTGGACTAATATTCTCGAAATGTTCTGCCTTTATTTGTTTGAACACTATGTCATTCGTAGAGGTTTGATTTCTACCATCGGTAACTGAAACTAATCTGATCTTCCTAATTCTATTAATCATAGGCAGCACAATAGCGCTGCCTAAGTAAAGAACGATGTTGGCACAATGTGTTATTTTTTTTTTTTTTGGTTTTCATACAAGGGCACTTCGTATCGAAGAAGTTGTCGCAGAAACTTCGAAAATGGCTCATTCGATTGGATTTTCCAGCCAATCCGAGGGCTTTCTAAATTACTGGTCAAACATCCCAAACGGCGCACTTAACCTCGTGGTCTGTGTAACCAACTACGCAATTAGGAGGACAG
This sequence comes from Artemia sinica, assembly GCA_027921565.1. NCBI lineage: Eukaryota > Metazoa > Arthropoda > Branchiopoda > Anostraca > Artemiidae > Artemia > Artemia sinica. Next base: position 23,148,530 of record CM051267.1, on the reverse strand, counting down.
AAAATGGTGCCACCAAAATAAAAGGAAAATTAATAATTATTACTAGGGGAAGGAACATAATTAAGGGTCCGAAAGAAAAGAATCTGGGAAGGACATTTATCTGAACAAACTGGGACCAAGGGTTCCAACACCTCCTTCCTAACATAAATGGCCGCTACTCCGGTGGATTGGCTGGAACTCAGACATAAAATAAATAACATTAAACTCAAAATCATCAAACTTGTATCTTCTCTTTTTTCTTCCACCAATGCCTGTACTTCCACCGCTTGGCTCAGGATTCGTCGTCATCCCCACGTCTCTACCGTAGAACCACCATGGTCTAGATAGTATAGCATCCACATTAGGTTTTGAAAGTTGAAGTCTCCAAGATTCGTAGAAATTCATTGTGCGCAGCACAATCAAAAACAAAAATTTTCTCGCTCTCACGAATTTACATTTGAGAGGAGCAAAGAATCACTTCCTGGCACTTTCGATGATGTCAGCCATCATTAAAAATTTTGGCTGCACTAGCCTCTTAATTTCCATTTGTGGAAACAACCCCACATCTCAATAAAAAGTAAATTGCTCCTTGGCATAATTTAAAATAATCTAAGGCCGAAAATGCAAAGGCCTGTGAAAACGATAAGGGTACTGGGAATGAAGTAAAAATTTGAGCGAACCATGAATCGCCTTTTTTCTGGGTTCCCTCTCCTGGGATAATTAAATGAAGAATATGCGTTGATGCTAATTGTAGATGAAACTTCGATACTGAATATGGTTTTCCGGAAATAATTGTCCGTTCCGATAAAGAATAACAGCTATGAATAGGGTTACTGGACAAAGGTTTGGGTGAAGTATGAAGTGACAAGGAGAGAGTATCCCCCAAAGACTCCAGATCAGAGAGGCAAAATTTCGGTAAAGGGATCACAACTTGTCCGCCAGTTGTGCATTAAGGAGAAAGGCTATCTTTCGTGACTTCCTGCAGGGGATCTTCCCCAAGGGATTCCTCCCCCTCATAAAGGATCGACGTATCTTTTGAGTTGATAATACTAGTCTCAGATTCCTTTCCAAGTTTTTCCAATCCGACTCGACATTCAATATCTCCCAACTTTCCCCCAACCCGTTGTAGATCATTCATTTCTATTTTGTAACCATCTTGTTTTATTCCCCATGGATCTTTGACCTCATTTTCCCCCTATTATTTATGTTATCAAGGCACAGCCCATCCAAAATTTTTCTTTTTTTTCTATTTACATATGTTTTTATCACAATCGGGACATGCCGTCCGTGTTCCCGTTATCCGTCCCCGGTTTTGATTTTATTTCGAAATCATATTCCTGTAAGCACAGGGCCCACCGTGCTAATCGTCGGTTATCTGGCTTCATTATATTCAGCCATCTCAATGGGTTGTGATCTGTTATTGTTTTAAATTTCCGTCCATATAAATAATAGTCAAGTTTTTTGACCGCATATATTATCGCAAGACATTCTTTTTCAATTGTGCTATAGTTTAATTCTGCTTTTGATAATTTTGTGGATATAAATGTGATTGGATATTCCTAATCCTTCAAATCTTGGGATAAAACTGCCCCTAATCCGTAATCTGAACTGTCAACTTGCAGCACAAATGGTAAGGAAAAATCTGGATTTCTCTGTATCCTTTCGCTACAAAGAGCATTTTTCAGTGTATCAAATGCATCTTGTTCCATTTCTTACCATTTAACGGGGTCTACGGCCCCCTTCCTTGTTAACTCCGTCAGAGATGTAGCAATCGTTGCAAAATTTGGTATGAATTTTTGGTAATATCCTGCCAATCCCAAAAGTGACCGAACTTTTTTCTTTGTGGTCGGAACTGCTGCGTTTCTAATTTTTTCTGTTTTTTCCCTTAATGGGGCTATTATACCGTTTCCTATTTCGTGTCCCAGGTATTCTGTCTGTGACTGTACTAATTTACATTTTTCTACATTCAAAGTTAGTCCTGGTCTCCTCAGCCTGGTTAATACTTGTTCCATATGGATTAGATGTTCATTGAACGAGTTCGAAAATACTATAATGTCATCCAAGTAGGCTCTTGTACATGGTAAGGAATTTAAAATATAATCTACTAGCCTTTGGAATGTTGCTGGTGCCCCTTTTAGTCCAAATGGCATGTACCTAAATTGGTACAGCCCAAAAGGAGTAATAAAGGCAGTTTTGGTTGAATCATCTGGGTGCATTTTTACTTGCCAATACCCCCTTCTCAAGTCCAAAATCGATATAAATTTTGCGGAACCTACTGACTCTAGAATTTCGTCCATTCTTGGTATCGGATACGTGTCTGATTTGGAAATATTATTTAGTTTTCTATAGTCTACGCAAAAACTAATGGAGCCATCCTTCTTCGGGACTAATACGACTGGTGCTGCATATTCTGAATTTGATGGTTCTATAACCCCTAAATCGAGCATTCGGTCTATTTCTTTTTTCATCTCTTTCCTTTTAGCTTCTGGTATTCGGTACGGGTATTTTTTTTATTAGTTTCTTGTCCTTTAATAGTATTTTATGTACTACATTTTCTGTTTTTCCGATTTGGTTTGTTAATACGTCTGCAAATTCCGTGAATAACTTATTTAATTGGGATTTCTGAGCTTGGCTCAGATGTGTTTCTGCCGAACTTTCAATGGCATTGATACGTGTTTCCGCCGGGTCTCTTGTACCTAAAGGGGCACTTTCCTCGTCATGTTCTGAGGTCAGCAGCGCTTCTGCGGATCCTTGTGGTTTTCTTTTTCATTTCCTTGTTAAATTTCCTCAGTAAATTCACATGGTGAACTTCTTCCTTTTTCCTTGCTCCATCTAATTCTATTATATAATTTACATCATTCATTTTCTTTTTCACCTTAAATGGTCCTTTCCATCTTACTTCCAATTTATTATTTCCGTCCGGTAACAATATGAGGACTTCATCCCCTTCCGTGAATTCGCGCATTCGGGCGGATTTATCGTACCATATTTTCGTTTTTTCTGCATATTCCCCCTGTGCTTGCTTGGCAATTTCATGGTATTTATGCAGTTTTTCTCGTAGTGATAGCAAGTGGGTTATCACTGTTTCTTCATTTTTCTCCTCATTCTCCCATGATTCCTTTAAAATGTCTAACACCCCCCTCAGGTTTGTCCCATATAGTAATTCAAATGGAGAGAACACTGTAGCTTGGTGTGGAGTTTCTCTGTATGCAAAAAGGGCATAAGGAAGCATTTTGTCCCATTGGTTTACATCATCTCTTACAAAACGTCTCAACATACTAATTAGGGTTCCGTTAAATCTTTCAGTCACTCCATTTGTCTGAGGATGGAATGGAGTAGTTAATACTTGTTTAATACCGAGAATTTCGTATAATTTTCGGATGCATGTCGATATAAAATTGGTTCCATTATCTGTTAAAATTTCCTTCGGGATTCCGTGACGTGAGACATATTTCGCTAATTCTTCTGCGATTTTTGGTGATTTTACTGTTCGTATTGGGATAGCTTCTGGGTATCTCGTAGCCAGATCATTAATAACTAGAATGAATCTGTTTCCCGCGCTAGATTTCGGAAGTGGACCTACAATGTCCATTGAAATTCTCTCAAATGGTTTGCCGAAAATGGGCATTTTTTTCATTGGAACTTTTTCATTTGGTTTTTTGTATGCGACTAATTGGCAATCTTTGCATCTTTTACAAAAGTTGATAATATCCCTTCTTAATCCTTTCCACCAAAAACGCTGCAAGACTCTATCTCTTGTTCTTTGGGATCCCATGTGTCCCCCCGCTGGGCTTGAGTGAGCCAACTTTATTACCGCTTTCCTTAGTTCATGTGGTACCAAAAGTTGTAATTTTCTAGGGTTTTCCCCAGTCTCCATTATTTTGCAAAGTAGATTTCCATTACTGGAAAACTTTTTAGATTGCGGGTTTTTTTGATTCGTTAGTGCTAGTTTTATTTTTCTGCAATCTCTATCATTTGTTTGTAATTCTGCGAATTTTTCGGAGGTTATCCCGAGTATTTCGGTTAGTTCATCTTTGGTTTCCTCTGCTTCTCTTTCTACGGTTAATAATTTCTCTTGTTTATGGTTATATTTCTTTTTGTCTGCCCTTTTTTGACTTTTCGGTTTGCTTATTTTGCATTTTTTATGAACATCTCGTCGTTAAATTGAAATGGGTTTTGTATATTTTGATCATCAATTTCATTAGTGGGCGGCACAGCCTCCCTTTAATTTTTTTTCTTGACTTCGTGTCATACCGCATTTACTCTTTTTATCATGGAGGTTGCTTTTAGTGTAAGAAAGTTTTCGATATTGCCGAAATCTCCCCCTAATAAAATGTCTACTGCAAGAGTAGGTAAAACCCCGACTTTTAATTCCTTTTTAACCGTATTTCCGTGTTTATTGGCTATTTCTATTATAATTTTTTAACTATAAATACAAACAGGAAAAAGCCTACGGCTTTTCTTCTTTTAAATAGTAAGAGACAAAACTCAAACAATCAAGTAGCTAACTAAGTCCAATGTATGGAATGGTTTTTTATTTCAGTGATTTATTAACCTATACTATAGTTAAGTGGCCTATATAATTTAGTATAGGCAAGAGGTCGTTCTTTATTAACTCCTTTTTTAGGAGCTATGGGTTTTTATATTTCTTAACATTGGACGTGATCGTCTCTTACTAGGTTGCTAGCTACCGCTGCAACCCGGATTTTTCTAGTCTAAATTAAAAGATTAAAACTATTGTTCAGACACCATAAATATTTTTGCAGTATATAACTTTAGCGATTCTGAACTAAACACGAAAATAAAATAAAAATTAATTTTTTCAATTTTTACGTCACGTCGCTCATTAAGTCATATATGGTTATTAGTACACAATAGGTTTTAGATATTACGTCATGTCACTTATTACGTCATATATGGTTATTAGTAGATAATCGGTAAAATATTCGTTCTTTATTATAATTTAAAATGATACATTGAACAACTCTCTACGATGTTCCAGCGCTAAGCTATCTATGGAATATAAAGTTTAAAATATAACCTTACCACGAACTGTTTGATTGCTTCAAAAATCAAATGTCTTCGAAAAAACAGCAGTATGGTAAGACATCAAAAATACAGTTTTTAGTGGAAAAATTTATCCTGTTTTAAAATAATTTGTTTTAGTTACAAAAGGTTTTTAACCCAATTAATTTCCTTTAAAATGAGCCATTGAACAACTCTCTACGATGTTCCGGTGCAAAGCTATCTCTGGAAAAGAAGAAAAAAAGAAAAAAATATCCCGTTTGTGGAGAATAACGTGGTTAAAGTCAATTTTCTTGATTTTCAAGCCAATATATTTCCCTTTCTGTTCAAGCCAAAGGGCGGTAAGCTTCCTTTCAAGGGGTTTCGGACAAGGCGGTTCTAATGTTGTACTTTTTGTTTTGATCTGACTCCTTTTTTAGGAACTATGGGTTTTTACATTTCTTAACATTGGACGTGATCGTCTCTTACTAGGTTGCTAGCTACCGCTGCAACCCGGATTATTATAACTAATTATGAAGTCACGGCGTAATGATTTTATTTCATGACGTCACGGCGCAATGGTACTATTTCTTGACGTCTTCAGAAACAACAATATAATTTCGGGTTTTTCTGTTCACGTCATAGATCTAATATGAAATTCATTATTTATCTAGTAGGGTTTCAGACAAGGTAGTTCTAATGATGTACTTTTGTTTTTATCTGACTCTATTTTTAGGAGTTTTGGGTTTTTATATTTCTTAGCACTGGACTGATCGTCTCTTTCTAGGTTGCTAGCTACTGCTGCAACCCAAATTCACATATATATTTATTTATGAGAGGCAACCTGGCCGAGTGGTCCAAGGCCCTGGTGTTAGCCACCAGTCTCTTCGGAGGCGTGGGTTCAGATCTTACCGCTGGTATACGATTATGTTTGAAAGACTGCAGTGTGAAAAGTCATCAAAAATGCAGTTTTTGGTGGAAAAATTTATTCTCTTTTAGAAATAATTTATTTTAGTTACTATAGATTTTTAACCCAATTAATTTCCTTTAAAATGAGCTATTGAACAACCCTCTACGATGTTCCAGTGCCAAGCTATCTCTGGATACAAAAGAAAAAAAGAAAAAAAAAATATTCCGTTTAGGCAGAATGTTGCAGTAGCTGCCACTTTTCTTGACTTTCAAGCCAATATATTTCCCTTGCTGTTCAAGCCAAGGGACAGAAAGTTTCCTATACAGGGTTTTCGGAAAAGGCGGTTCTAATGGTGTACTTTTTGTTTTGATCTGACTCCTTTGTTAGGAACTATGGGTTTTTATATTTCTTAACATTGGACGTGATCGTCTCTTACTAGGTTGCTAGCTACCACTGCAACTCGGACAAGGGACAGAAAGTTTCCTATACAGGGGTTTCGGACAAGGCGGTTCTAATTGTGTAATTTTTGTTTTGATCATACTCCTTTTTTAGGAACTATGGGTTTTTATATTTCTTAACATTGGACTTGATCGTCTCTTACTAGGTTGCTAGCTACCGCTGCAACCCGGACTAGCTACCGCTGCAACCCGGATAGTTTGTAATTCCAATTCATGGAGGCATTTACATTGTAACCTTTTGAAAACAGCCAATTGCAAGCAGTTACTTTTCCTTGCTTAGCAGCATAGTTTAATGGTGTGGCATACCCTGTGTCAAAATATTTTACGTTTTCACCATTTGAAACTAACAACTTACCAACAGGTAATTTTCCGTAGTGTAAGGGTGTGTTACTCGAAACATCTATCAAAAATAGCATTTTATTTTATTTTATGTAAGCTTAATCACGTATCGAGATTAAGAATTTAAGAGACGATCACGTCCAATGTTAAGAAATATAAAAACCCATAGCTCCTAAAAAAGGAGTCAGATCAAAACAAAAAGTACACCATTAGAACCGCCTTGTCCGAACCCCCTTTATAGGAAACTTTCTGTCCCTTGGCTTGAACAGCAAGGGAAATATATTGGCTTGAAAATCAAGAAAATTGACTTTAACCACGTTATTCTCCCCAAACGGGATATTTTTTTCTCTTTTCTTTGTATCCAGAGATAGCTTGGCACTGGAACATCGTAGAGGGTTGTTCAATAGCTCATCCTAAAGGAAATTAATTGGGTTAAAAATCTATAGTAACTAAAATAAATTATTTATAAAAGAGAATGAATTTTTCCAATAAAAACTGTATTTTTGATGCAGTGACGTTATAATTACTATATAAGAAACGTCAAAACTGTAAATGGTCTCATTCATGAATACATAATAGTTATATCAAAGCAAGCTACACGCAAGTTAAAAAATCAGTACTAAAAAATAAAGAAAAGTGGCAGCTACTACAACATTCTGCCTAAACGGGATATTTTTTTCTCTTTTCTTTGTTTCCAGAGATAGCTTGGCACAGGAACATCGTAGATAGTTGTTCAATAGCTCATTTTAAAGGAAATTAATTGGGTTACAAATCTATAGTAACTAAAATAAATTATTTCTAAAAGAGAATAAATTTTTCCACCAAAAACTGCATTTTCGATGTCTTTTCACACTGCAGTCTTTCAAACATAATCGCATACCAGCGGTAAGATTTGAACCCACGCCTCCGAAGAGACTGGTGGCTAACACCAGTGCCTTGGACCACTCGGCCAGGCTGCCTCTCATAAATAAATATATATGTGAATTTGGGTTGCAGCAGTAGCTAGCAACCTAGTAAGAGACGATCAGTCCAATGCTAAGAAATATAACAAAACTCCTAAAAATAGAGTCAGATCAAAACAAAAGTATATCATTAGAATCCGGGTTGCAGCGGTAGCTAGCAACCTAGTAAGAGACGATCACGTTCAATGTTAAGAAATATAAAAACCCATAGTTCCTAACAAAGGAGTCAGATCAAAACAAAAAGTACACCATTAGAACCGCCTTGTCCGAAACCCCTGTATAGGAAACTTTCTGTCCCTTGGCTTGAACAGCAAGGGAAATATATTGGCTTGAAAATCAAGAAAATTGACTTTAACCACGTTATTCTCCCCAAACGGGATATTTTTTTGTCTTTTCTTTTTTTGTATCCAGAGATAGCTTGGCACTGGAACATCGTAGATAGTTGTTCAATAGCTCATTTTAAAGGAAGTTATTTGGGTTAAAAATCTATTATAGTAAAGAACGAAGTCAAGCCCAAAGAGACTGAACCCTGAGCTTCATTCATATAATCTTCATTATTTTAGCTAGGAGGTAACTAAAACGGGTTCCTTTTTTGTATTTTAGATTTAAAAGATATTGCTTCAAATTCTATATATTAAAAGTTCTCTCCGACGGAGAATTAAACCCCATTGTCTCGCGTGACAAATGGGTATTCTTACCATTGTACTATCGAAAACTTATAATATATAAAATACATACAATACATGATAATAAGGAATCGGTCTTGTTAATTATAATGGCTTACAATAAAGAACGAAGTTCAGCTCATAGTAACTAAAATAAGATTATAATTTAAGACTCAAATAAGTAATTTGTTTGCTTTTGTATGAAATACTGGCAGCGTTTGGATTTGAACCGACGACTCGGAAGATACCGGTGGCTTAAACCAATGCCTTAGGCCGCTCAGCAAAGCTGCCTAAGACAACTATGTGAATATTACGTGTAGTGACAGAAATGATTACCCAGTATCAAATTTAGAGCATCCGGGTTGCAGCGGTAGCTAGCAACCTAGTAAGAGACGATCACGTCCAATGTTAAGAAATATAAAAACCCATATAGTCCTAAAAAAGGAGTCAGATCAAAACAAAAAGTACACCATTAGAACCGCTTTGTCCGAAACCCCTTGAAAGGAAACTTACCGCCCTTTGGCTTGAACAGGAAGGGAAATATATTGGCTTGAAAATCAAGAAAAGTGACAGCTACTACAACATTCTGCCTAAACGGGATATTTTTTCTTTTTTTCTTTCTTTTCCAGAGATAGCTTTGCACTGGAACATCGTAGATAGTTGTTCAATGGCTCATTTTAAAGGAAATTCATTGGGTTAAAAATCTATAGTAACTAAAATAAATTATTTCTAAAAGAGAATAAATTTTTCCACCAAAAACTGCATTTTTGATGTCTTTCCATACTGCAGTCTTTTCAAAGATATTTGAATTTTGAAGCAATCAAAACAGTTCATGTTAATGAACTTTATAGTAATTTACATTAAAAGACGATCACTGAAATAACAAACCATTCCATACATTGGACTTAGTTAGCTACTTGATTGTTTGAGTTTCGTCTCTTACTATTTAAAAGAAGAAAAAGTCATAGGCTTTTTCCTGTTTGTATTTATAGTTAAAAAACGAACTCAAGTCCAAAGAAACTGAACCCTGTGGTTCATTCATATTATCTTCATTATTTTAGCTAATCCGGGTTGCAGCGGTAGCTAGCAACCTAGTAAGAGACGATCACGTCCAATGTTAAGAAATATAAAAACCCATATAGTCCTAAAAAAGGAGTCAGATCAAAACAAAAAGTACACCATTAGAACCGCCTTGTCCGTAACCCCTTGAAAAAAAACTTACCGCCCTTTGGCTTGAACAGCAAGGGAAATATATTGGCTTGAAAATCAAGAAAAGTGGCAGCTACTACAACATTCTGCCTAAACGGGATGATTTTTTCTTTTTTTCTTTCTTTTCCAGAGATAGCTTTGCACTGGAACATCGTAGATAGTTGTTCAATGGCTCATTTTAAAGGAGAATAATTGGGTTAAAAATCTATTGTAACTAAAATAAATTATTTCTAAAAGAGAATAAATTTTTCCACCAAAAACTGCATTTTTGATGTCTTTCCATACTGCAGTCTTTTCAAAGATATTTGAATTTTGAAGCAATCAAACAGTTCATGTTAATGAACTTTATAGTAATCCGGGTTGCAGCGGTAGCTAGCAGCCTAGTAAGAGACGATCACGTCCAATGTTAAAAATATAAAAACCCATAGTTCCTAAAAAAGGAGTCAGATCAAAACAAAAAGTACACCATTAGAACCGCCTTGTCCGAAACCCCTGTAAAGGAAACTTTCTGTCCCTTGGCTTGAACAGCAAGGGAAATATATTGGCTTGAAAATCAAGAAAAGTGGCAGCTACTACAACATTCTGCCTAAACGGGATATTTTTTTCTTTTTTTTTCTCTTTTCTTTGTTTCCAGAGATAGCTTGGCACTGGAACATCGTAGAGAGTTGTTCAATAACTCATTTTAAAGGAAATTAATTGGGTTAAAAATCTATAGTAACTAAAATAAATTATTTCTAAAAGAGACTAAATTTTTCCACCAAAAACTGCATTTTCGATGTCTTTTCACACTGCAGTCTTTCAAACATAATCGTATACCAGCGGTAAGATTTGAACCCACGCCTCCGAAGAGACTGGTGGCTAACACCAGTGCCTTGGACCACTCGGCCAGGCTGCCTCTTATAATTCGGGTTGCAGCAGTAGCTAGCAACCTAGCAAGAGACGATCAGTCCCATGCTAAGAAATATAAAAACCCAAAACTCCTAAAAATAGAGTCAGATCAAAACAAAAGTATATCATTAGAACTACCTTGTCTGAAACCCTACTAGATAAATAATGAATGTCATCATAGTTTTTTATATTAGAGCTATGACGTGAATAGAAAAACACGAAAATATATTATTGTTTCTGAAGACGTCATGAAATAATATCATTGCGCCATGACGTCAATAAAATCATTACGCCGTGACGTCATAATTACTACTTAAGAACGACAAAGATGTAAATGTTCTCATTCTTGATTAGATAATGGTTAGATCGAAGGAAGCTATACGCAAGTTGAAAAAACAGTACTACACAAACAACAGAGATAGTATCTTGAAAAAAAAGAAGCAAAGGTATTCAACCGACCAGGTGTATCGAGAAGTAATCAAACAAAACAGCAAGATGTGTTATCTCAATGATGAAGATTATAGACAAGCAAAAATTGAGACAGCCAAACAAAAGTTCAAGGAGAGTTATCACAATGATGAAGATTACCGCATCAAATATAAGAAAAACCAAAAGCAAAGGTATTCAACCGTCCAGGTGTATCGAGAAGTGAAAATTGAGACAGCCAATCCGGGTTGCAGCGGTAGCTAGCAACCTAGTAAGAGACGATCACGTCCAATGTTAAGAAATATAAAAACCCATAGTTCCTAAAAAAGGAGTTAGATCAAAACAAAAAGTACACCATTAGAACCGCATTGTCAGAAACCCCTGTAAAGGAAACTTTCTGTCCCTTGGCTTGAACAGCAAGGGAAATATATTGGCTTGAAAATCAAGAAAAGTGGCAGCTATTACAACATTCTGCCTAAACGGGATATTTTTTTCTTTTTTTTCTCTTTTCTTGTTTCCAGAGATAGCTTGGCACTGGAACATCGTAGAGAGTTGTTCAATAGCTCATTTTAAAGGAAATTAATTGGGTTAAAAATCTATAGTAACTAAAATAAATTATTTCTAAAAGAGAATAAATTTTTCCACCAAAAATTGCATTTTCGATGTCTTTTCACACTGCAGTCTTTCAAACATAATCGTATACCAGCGGTAAGATTTGAACCCACGCCTCCGAAGAGACTGGTGGTTATAATAAAGAACGACCTCTTGCCAATACTAAATTTTATATGCCACTTAATTATAGTAGAGGTTAGTAATTCAACAGATAGCTTGGCACTGGAACATCGTAGAGAGTTGTTCAATGGCTCATGTTAAAGGAAATTAATGGGGTTAAAAACCTTCTGTAATTAAGACAAATTATTTTTATTACATTAAGAGATTTTAATTATGTTCCTTAAGAAATCATCATAAGTAAAAATTTCCCATACGGAAATTGAACTCAAGCCACCTGGGTGAGAGCTATCCCGCACAATAAAGAACGGCCTCTTGCCTATACTAAATTTTATACGCCACGTAATTATAGTATATATAATATTTACAATAAAGAACGACCTCTTGCCTATGCTAAATTTTATGCGCCACTTAATTATAGTATAGGTTATCCGGGTTGCAGCGGTAGCTAGCAACATAGTAAGAGACGATCACGTCCAATGTTAAGAAATATAAAAACCCATAGCTCCTAAGAAAGGAGTCACATCAAAACAAAAAGTACACCATTAGAACCGCCTTGTCCAACTTTCTGTCCCTTGGCTTGAACAACAAGGGAAATATATTGGCTTGAAAATCAAGAAAAGTGTACTACAACATTCTGCCTAAACGGGATATTTTTTTTCTTTGTTTTCCAGAGATAGCTTGGCAGTGGAACATCGTAGAGAGTACAGTAAAGAACGACCTCTTGCCTTTACTAAATTTTTATAGGCCACTTACGTATAGTATAGTCTAGTATAGTTATATTTAAGGTCAATATATTAAAATTTCCATTAAAAGACGATCATTAGAATAAAAACCAATTACATACATTGGATTTAGTTCGCTACTTGATTATTTGAGGCTAGTCTCTTACTATTTCAAAGAAGAAAAAGCCGTAGGCTTTTTCCTGTTTGTAATCATCCGGGTTGCAGCGGTAGCTAGCAACCTAGTAGGAGACGATCATACCCTATAGTAAATACTAAAGTAACCCATAACTCCTGAAAAAAGATTCAGATCAAATTTACATTAAAAGACGATCACTGAAATAACAAACCATTCCATACATTGGACTTAGTTAGCTACTTGATTGTTTGAGTTTCGTCTCTTACTATTTATTCAATAAAAAAAAAAAACAAGTTTTTTAAACTGAAAGTAAGGAGCGACATTAAAACTTAAAACGAACAGAAATTATTCCGTATATGAAAGGGGCTGTCCCCTCCTCAACGCCTCGCTCTTTACGCTAAAGTTTGACTCTGTCTCACAACTTTATTTTTTAAAACAATAAAAAACTTTAGCGTAAAGAGCGAGGCGTTGAGGAGGGGACAGCCCCTTTCATATAAGGAATAATTTCTGTTCGTTTTAAGTTTTAATGTCGCTCCTTACTTTCAGTTTAAAAAACTTGTTTTTTTTAATTGAATTTCTGATCGTTTTTTAGTTAATGCAGCTTTTATTTGCATAAAAATTTTACTTTTCTTTTGCTAAATGGATGTCTTTACAAATTAACTTACGTACCTAACTTCTGTATTCGTATATTTTTCTTCTGGCAAAAAATACAAAGTTACAGATTTTTGCAGATTTGAGCTTGAAACCTATGTAATAGGGTTCTCTGATACGCTGAATCTGACGGTGTGATTTTCATTAAAATTCTTTCACTTGTAGGGGATGTTTCCCCCCTCTTTAAAAAATCGATTAAATTTTCTCAGGCTCGTAGCCTTTGTTGAGTAATACTAAACTTAATAAAATTTACATATTTAGAATCAGCATTATAAACACATTCTTTTGATACATTTATTGACATCAAAATTCCGTTTTTAAAAGTTTCGATTACTATTGAGCCGTATCGCTTGTTTTTTTATTGTTTTTTTTTATTACGTATATGTTATTACGTATATGAGGGGGTTCTCCCCTTAGTCAATACCACGCTCTTTACGTTAAAAGTTAAAAAAAAATTGATTCACAAACCCCTGAATCACAAAGGCCGTTTAATTAGAATAGATAGCTCTTTTGAAAGCACTAAAAAAAACTGTAGCGTAAAGAGCGAGGTACTGACTTGGGGGAGAACCCCCTCACATACTTTATAATTTCTGTTCGTTTTAAGTTCTAATATTCCTTCTTACATTTCAGTTGAAAAAACTTGTTTTTTTTTTATTTAATTTCTGATGGTTTTTTAAATAATGCTTGGAAATCCGGCGCCCCCTTCATAGAAATGTCCCTTACCCCAAAGAAACATCCTCTACGGAAATATTTTCCAAATTAACCCCCTCCTCTAGCCCCTCCCCCCCTCCAGAAAAAATCCTTCCTGAAAATGGTTGTATACTTCCCAATAACCAATAAATAATGCTGGCAAGTCCGGCGCCCCCATCATGGCAATTTCCCTTCCCCCATGAAAACTTCCTTCATGAACAGATCCTCCAACATAACCACCGACACACCCTTCCCTCCCACTACCAGAAAAAAACTTCCTGAAAACTTCTGTATACTTCCCAATAACCAATACTATATGTTAACATTGGGTAAAGTTCATAACTTTTAGCCCTCCCTCTGGGAACTTCGGGGGACTAAGTCATCCTAAAAGACATATTTATCATATGTTCGACCATGCTGAACAAAATGGCTATCTCAAAATTTTGATTGGGTGACTTTGGGAAAAAAATAAGCGTGGGAGGGGGCCTAGTTGCCCTCCATTTTTTTTGGTCACTTAAAAAGGCCACTAGAACTTTTAATTTCCGTTCCAATGAGCCCTCCCATGATATTCTAGGACCACTGGATCGATACGATCACCCCTGGGAAAAAAAACAAACAAACAAACAAATAAACACGCATCCGTGATGCGTGTTTATTTGGCAAAAAATGTAAAATTCCACATTTTTGTAGGTAGGAGCTTGAAACCTCTACAGTAGGGTTCTCTGAAACGCTGAATATGATGGTGTGATTTTCATTAAGTTTCTATAACTTTTAGGGGGTCTTTCCCCCTTTTTTTGAAAATCAGCCAAATTTTCTCAGGCGCGTAACTTTTGATGAGTAGCACTAAACTTGATGAAAGTTATATATTTGAAATCAGCATTGAAATCTAATTCTTTTGATATATCTATTGGTATCAAAAACCCGTTTTCTAGAGTTTCGGTTACCATTGAGCCGGGTCGCTCCTTACTTACAGTTCGTTACCACGAACTGTTTGAAAAGAATTTACATTAAAAGACGATCACTGAAATAACAAACCATTCCATACATTGGACTTAGTTAGCTACTTGATTGTTTAAGTTTCGTCTCTTACTATTTAAAAGAAGAAAAAGCCGTAGGCTATTTCCTGTTTGTATTTATAGTTAAAAAACGAACTCAAGTCCAAAGAAACTGAACCCTGTGGTTCATTCATATTATCTTCATTATTTTAGCTAATCCGGGTTGCAGCGGTAGCTAGCAACCTAGTAAGAGACGATCACGTCCAATGTTAAGAAATATAAAAACCAATAGTTCCTAAAAAAGGAGTCAGATCAAAACAAAAAGTACACCATTAGAACCGCCTTGTCCGAAACCCCTGTATAGGAAACTTTCTGTCCCTTGGCTTGAACAGAAAGGGAAATATATTGGCTTGAAAATCAAGAAAAGTGGCAGCTACTACAACATTCTTCCTAAACGGGATATTTTTTTCTTTTTTTTTTCTTTGTTTCCAGAGATAGCTTGGCACTGGAACATCGTAGAGGGTTGTTCAATAGCTCATTTTAAAGGAAATTAATTGGGTTAAAAACCTTTTGTAACAAAAATAAATTATTTCTAAAAGAGATTTATAATAAAGATCGAACTATTCCCTATACTAACTTGCATAGGCAACTTCACTATAGTTAAGATTACAGTATTTATATTATACATCAATATAAATTATAAAAGGTTCAAATTGTTCGAAGATTATAGATTTAAAAATTTTCCACACCGGGAATCGAACCCGAGCCTGTTGAGTGAAAGTTAACTATCCTAGCCACTAGACCATATGGGACCATAAAGAAGTATGATTTAAGAACCATATGCATATTATTATTTTACCATGCCAATTATAATAAGGCCGAAACAAAATCGTCGACTTGTTATTATTATTTATCCGGGTTGCAGCGGTAGCTAGCAACCTAGTAAGAGACGATCACGTTATAATAAAGATCGAACTCTTCCCTATACTAACTTGCATGCGCAACTTCACTATAGTTAAGATTACAGTATTTATATTATGCATCATTATAAATTATAAAAGGTTCAAATTTTCGAAGATTATAGACTTAAAAATTTTCCCACACCAAGAATCGAACCCGAGCCTGTTAAGTGAAAGTTAACTATCCTAGCCACTAGACCATATGGAACCATAGAGAAGTATGATTTAAGAGCCATATGCATATTATTATTTCACCATACCAATTATAATAAGGCCAAAACAAAATCGTCGACTTGCAACCTTACTTTTAACACATTAGTTAAATCTTCATCAGACTTGAAAAATGTTTTGCTAGTTTTACATGAAAGAATATAATAAAGATCAAACTCTTCCCTATACTAACTTGCATACGCAACTTCACTATAGTTAAGATTACAGTATTTATATTTTTACATTAATCCGGGTTGCAGCGATAGCTATTATCCGGGTTGCAGCGGTAGCTAGCAACCTAGTAAGAGACGATCACGTCCAATGTTAAGAAATATAAAAACCCATAGTTCCTAACAAAGGAGTCAGATCAAAACAAAAAGTACACCATTAGAACCGCCTTGTCCGAAACCCCTGTATAGGAAACTTTCTGTCCCTTGGCTTGAACAGCAAGGGAAATATATTGGCTTGAAAATCAAGCAAATTGACTTTAACCACGTTACTCTCCCCAAACGGGATATTTTTTTCTCTTTTCTTTTTTCTTTTCCACAGATAGCTTGGCACTGGAACATCGTAGAGGGTTGTTCAATAGCTCATTTTAAAGGAAATTAATTGGGTTAAAAACCTTTTGTAACTAAAATAAATTATTTCTAAAAGAGAATAAATTTTTCCACCAAAAACTGTATTTTCGATGTCTTTTCACACTGCAGTCTTTCAAACATAATCGTATACCATTATAATAAAGAACAACCTCTTGCCTATACTAAATTTTATACGCCACTTATTTATAGTATAGGTTAGTAATTCAACAGATAGATTGGTACTGGAACATCGTAGAGAATTATTCAATGGCTCATTTTAAAGGAAATTCATGGGGTTAAAACTTCTTCTAATTAAAATAAATCGTTTTTAGTACCTTGAGAAATTTTAATTATGTTTCTTAAGAAATCATCATAAGTTAAAATTTCCCATACAATTTATAGTAAAGATCGAACTCTTCCCTATACTAACTTGCATAGGCAACTTTAATATAGTGAATATTACAGTATTTATATTATACATAATTATAAATTATTAAAAGGTTCGAATGTTCAAAGATTATAGAGTTTAATAAAGATCGAACTCTTCCCTTTACTAACTTGCATAGGCAACTTCACTATAGTTAAGATTACAGTATTTATATTATACATCATTATAAATTATAAAAGGTTCAAATGTTCGAAGATTATAGAGTTAAAAATTTTCCCACACCGGTAATCGAACCAGGGCCTGTTAAGTGAAAGTTAACTACTAGTCACTAGACCATATGGGACCATAAAGAAGTATGATTTAAGAGCCATATGCATATTATTATTATTTCACCATACCAATTATAATAAGGCCAAAACAAAATCGTCGACTTGGAACCTTACTTTTGACACATTAGTTAAATCTTCATCAGACTTAAAAAATGTTTTGCTAGTTTTACATGAAAGAACGAACCTTAGCCCATAGTAGCAGAAATAAGAATATCTAGGTTGCAGCGGTAACTAGCAACCTATTACATAATCCGGGTTTAAGTGGTAGCTAGCAACCTAGTAAGAAACGCCAAATTAAAAGATGATCATTAGAAGAACAAACAATTGCTTATATTGGACTTAGTTAGCTGCCTGATTCTTTGAGGTTCGTCTCTTACTATTCCAAAGAAGAAAAAGCCGTAGGCTTTTTCCTGTTTGTAATAATACATTAAAAGATAACCATATGTGACGTAATAAGTAAATGCAATATTTATAAACGTTCATCTTTCGACAGGTAGCTCGTAAACAACGAGCTATAACCTACAGTAATTATAGTAGAGATCCGGGTTGCAGCGGTAGCTAGCAACCTAGTAAGAGACGATCACGTCCAATGTTAAGAAATATAAAAACCCCCAACTCCTGAGAAAAGAGTCAGATCAATTATAAAAGTACACCATTAGAACCGCCTTGTCCGAAACCCCTGTATAGGAAAATTTCTGTCCCTTGGCTTGAACAGCAAGGGAAATATATTTGCTTGAAAATCAAGAAAAGTGGCAGCTACTACAACATTCTGCCTAAACGGGATATTTTTTTTTTTTCTTTTTTTCTTTTTTCTTTTCCACAGATAGCTTGGCACTGGAACATCGTAGAGGGTTGTTTTATAGCTCATTTTAAAGGAAATTAATTGGGTTAAAAATCTATAGTAACTAAAATAAATTATTTCTAAAAGAGAATAAATTTTTCCACCAAATTTACAATAAATAACGATCTCTTGCCCATAGTAACTGATATATGGTGGTTCCAGGGATAGCTGCAAGCTAGCCAGATTACAGCGGTAACCGAGTTTCAGTGGTAGCTGTAACCCGGAGTCTCTTTCCTAGTTTATGACTCAAACAAGTTTACGTTAAAAGACGATCATTGGAATAACAAACAATTGCATACATTCGAATTAGTTAGCTACTTGATTGTTTGAGGTTCGTCTCTAACTATTTCAAAGATGAAAAAGCCGTAGGCTTTTTCCTGTTTGTAACCAGTTTATTATCCGGGTTGCAGCGGTAGCTAGCAACTTACATAAAGGACCGATATAGTTCATCATATTTTTCATGTTCATCATATTGTGAATCTGGGTTGCAGCAGTTGCTAGAAACCTCTGTGTTGCAGCAGTAGCTAGAAACCTAGTAAGAGACGATAAGTCCAATGCTAAGAAATCAAAAAAACCCAGAACTCCTAAAATCTGGGTTGCAGCGGTAGCTAGCAATCTGGGTTGCAGCGGTAGTTAGCAACCTAGTAAGAGACGATCACGTCAAATGTTAAGAAATATAAAAACCCATAACTCCTTAAAAATAAGTCAAATCAAAACAAAAAGTACACCATTAGAACCGCCTTGTCCTAAACCCCTGTATAGTAAAATTTCTGTCATTTGGCTTGAACAGCAAGGGAAATATATTGGCTTGAAAATCAAGAAAAGTGGTGGTTACTATAAGACTCTGCCTAAACGGCAATTTTTTTTTCTCTTTTTTTTTCTTTTCCACAGATAGCTTGGAACCGGAACAACGTTAAAATTAGTTTTATTTTTGGTTAGGTTCTAACTACCCGATGTCAGATTTAATATTTTAAAATAAGGAACAAACTCTTGCTATACTATCTTGCATAGAAAGCTTAACTACAGCATAGGCTTGTACATTTATATTTAAAATCAAGACATTTTCATTAAAATCCGGGTTGCAGCGGTAGCTAGCAACCTAGTAAGAGACGATCACGTCCAATGTTAAGAAATATAAAAACCCATAGTTCCTAAAAATACAGTAAAGAACGACCTCTTGCGTATACTCTCCGGGTTGCAGCGGTTGCTAGCAACCTAGTAAGAGACGATCACGTCCAATGTTAAGAAATATAAAAACCCATATCTCCTAAAAAATGAGTCAGATCAAAACAAAAAGTACACCATTAGAACCGCCTTATCCGAAACCCCTGTATAGAAAAACTTTCTGTCCCTTGGCTTGAGAACAGCAAGGGAAATATATTGGCTTGAAAATCAAGAAAAGTGGCAGCTACTACAACATTCTGCCTAAACGGGATATTTTTTTTCTCTTTTGTTTCCAGAGATAGCTTTGTACTGGAACATCGTAGAGAGTTTTTCAATAGCTCATTTTAAAGGAAATTATTGGATTACAAATCTATAGTAACTAAAATAAATTATTTCTAAAAGAGAATAAATTATTCTACCAAAAACTGCATTTTTAATACCTTTTCACACTGCAGTCTTTCAAACAAAATCGTATACCAGCGGTAAGATTTGAACTCACCCCTCCGAAGAGACTGGTGGCTAACACCAGTGCCTTGGACCACTCGGCCAGGCTGCCTCTCATAAATATATATGTGAGTTTGGGTTGCAGCAGTAGCTAGCAACCTAGTAAGAGACGATCAGTCCAATGCTAAGAAATATAAAAACCCAAAACTCCTAAAAATAGAGTCAGATCAAAATTAATTAATTATGGAATTAATCACAATGATGAAGATTATAGACATGCGAAAATTGAGACAGCCAAACAAAAGTTCAAGGAGCGTTATCACAATGATAAAGATTATAGACATGCGAAAATTGAGACAGCCAAACAAAACATCAAGGAGTGTTATCACAATGATGAAGATTATAGACATGCGAAAATTGAGACAGCCAAACAAAACATCAAGGAGCGTTATCAAAATGATAAACTTTATAGAGAAGCAACAATTGAGCAGGCTAGACAAAAGATTTAATAAAGATCTTATAGTTTTTGATGATTTCAAATCAACTTTGATATTTTGTTGCTTCAATTCTTTTGTTAACTTTTGCGATAAAACAGGAACAATAGGTAAAGATATATAATTTTTTTCTATCGATTTAATTTTCCTCTATAACAAAGTGTTCAGTTAATTTTTTTTCTTTTATCTTAATCTTTCCAGGATCTTTTCTTTAATTTACTTCAAGATAGATTTGGGTCTCTTACAAGTCTTTATAAGTTGAATTTCTAAAATTATTATTTTGTTACCAAATTCTGATTTCCATTTCTGTAGCCCAGGAACGACGTTACAATCAGCGACAAATCGAGAATAATTGTAAATTTAGACATTTTTTGTCAGTAGACGTAAATTTAGTGTGGTCGGACGCGTTTAGCGGTTGAACCACCGCAAAGAAGAATATAACAAAATATATAAAATAAATTTAAATAAAGATACGTAAGTAAAAAAAGATTCTTCTCTTGTTAGCGAGTCTTATTATCGGCTTATACTAAAAGCCGTGTTTGTGCTATGCTTTGGTGATTTTTCTCAGCCTTTTTTTTTGTATAGGTATACATTTCAATTTGATATCAGTTTTTAAGAGACTAATTTAAAGCAGCAAAAAAAGTTCAATGGGCACAAATCAGACGCGTGCACAGAGGAAGAGGCTTTGGGAATTTCTCCTGTGCCAGAATCTCAGTATTCTTTATTTCTGCCATAATTTCTCACATTTTTTATAGAACTTGCCGATTTTTGTGGGTTTTTTTTTAATTCATCCCCTCTTCGTAACATGTCTAGGCATAACTTTTCATCCATAAAAAGGCTCCGTTAAAGCATGTTTATCATATTTTCATTCCAGCATTCAAAATGTGTACTTACAGTACACCAAGAGTCCCAGAGTAGGAGTTGCAAACATCAGATTTGCTAAACTTCGTGGAAAAGCCAGTGATTTTTGCTCACAAATGTTTACCCAGGAGGACTCTTATATACAGGTAAATCCTTTACTTTTAATCCCCCAGCTTTTTGTATATCTGGAAATTCCGTTTTTCTTTAACATTTGGTACATCCCCGCCAAGCCATCTTCTATGTCCTAAGACGAAACAAGCAAGAGTTTCAATAGGGATGAGTTTCAATAGTCCTAAGACGTCCTTAATAAGTCCTTAAAGCCCTTAATTAGTCCTAAGACGAAACAAGCAAGAGTTTCAATAGGGATGAGTTTCAATAGTCCTAAGACGTCCTTAATAAGTCCTTAAAGCCCTTAATTAGTCCTAAGACGAAACAAGCAAGAGTTTCAATAGCTGAATTTATAGTTATGAAATTTTTTTGGTCTATCATCCCCATAGTTATGACGTTGATTTTTTTTTTGCCTTTCTATGACGAAACAAATAAGAGTTTCAATTGGCATAAGTTCTTTTATTAGACAGTGAAAAAAAAAGTTCTTGATATTTTAAAGACATAGTCAGTCTTCATCATCAACAGAAATACTGAAACATTATAGTTAACACAAACTATACTTATACAGAAAAAAATATAATAATTTCCAGGTCACTGAATGTTATCTGTCCATTGGCATAGAAAGTTTATTAACTGAGTTCATTCAAAGTCTTTAGTTCCTGATTCTTGTTTAAATTTATGTTGTATTCTTAATAAGGTTAGCACAATCTTCTTGTTCCTCTAATGGTAAGCAAATGTTGCTGAATTTATAGTTGCTTAATCTTGCTAAAATTTATGTTGAATTCTTGATGAAGCTGGCACAATCTTATTCTTCCTCTAATTGTAAACGAAATGTTGCTGAATTTATAGTTATAAATTGTCTTGATCTATCTTCCCTATATATACGACGTTGAATTTTTTTTCCCAGACCACACTGCCTTTCTATGACGAAACAAATAAGAGTTTCAATAGGCACAAGTTCTTTTATTAGACAGTGAAAAAAAAAAGTTCTGGATATTTTAAAGACATAGTCAGTCTTCATCATCAACAGAAATGCTAAAACATTATAATTAACACAAACTATACTTATACAGAAAAAAATATAAGAACTTCCAGGTCACTGAATGTTACCAGTCCATTGGCCTAGAAAGCTCATTCCAAGTCTTGAGTTCCTTACTCTTTTTTAAATTTATGTTGAATTCTTAATAAGGTTAGCACAATCTTCTTCTTCCCACAATCACAATTACAAATCATATATGATTTTAAGGATGTGGTAACTTAAAGGGACCAATTTCACATGGGAAAGGGGGGATATATTCCCTTATCTCCCCCTAGATTGGCTGTTTTTTTGTGTAGGACACACTTTGTCTTTTTATATTTAAAAAGCAAGTTTTCTGTAGTCTTAGAAAGCAAAATTTATTGGCCTAATTTCACGTATAGATCCAAGTGACACGCATAGATTCAATCAATCTTCAAAATGCTTTTGTTTTCAATTAGATCTACATAAACTTGTCTATATACCCACTAAGATACAAACTTATCCTTAGATCTTAGGTCAGCCAGTTTCTCTAAAGACACACAGTGCATTAAGAAAGAGCTACCAATCTTTCTGCAAATTTGCTGCTTCCAGTATATCCTCCTATTGAGAAACCAAACAATCGATAAGACTCGAAGAACTCGAACTAAGAAGAAAACATCCAAACTAAATCCATCGACATCAACTTCAAGATAATCATGAAAAACAAATTATCAGCTCAAAATCCTTTGACACTCTTTTGGGAGACACAATACGAATGAAATCTGCGTGGACATTCTGGGAGGCCCTAATCCATAGACATCAACTCCAGAGAAGAGCATAAACAAACTCAATTATTAAGTTGAAATTCTTTGACATTCCTTTTGGAGATACAAAACGAGTAGCAGCTGGAAAATCTGGGGGTGTGTTCCAGAACATATTACAGACTACCAGAGGATAGCCTGGAATACGATATCATGGAAAATCTGAGAGTGGGTTCCAGAACATATTACAGGCTAAGAGAGGGTTGAAGTCAGACCATAATGATGGAGTGTGAGGAATCTGTAAGTTGTTGTAAGTGTGGATATGATGAGGCGATCGATCAAAATTAAAATTATATTATTACGTTAGGCAGCAGGGAGGTGGCCATGCAATTGTAGGCAAGTGAAAAGAGCAAACGACAGAAAATCAAGAGACTAAGATCAAGCAAGGGCTTAAATGGAAAACTGGTAGTTTCCCGAATAATAGTCCTTTTTTGTCATTAAGTTTCAAAAGCGGCATCAGTGATGACGGAACTAGGCCGTAGGACAACACCTTAATATGAAACATGAGTCTGAACTAGGCTATAGAAAAGGATTCTAAGAGCAGACCCTGACAATACGTGTTTTAGCTCTAAGGATTCCGGGACTCCTGGAGACTCTCATGTTGATCAGGTCAATGTGACACTTAAATGAAAGATTTACTCAAGCAAGGTGCCTAGGAATCGAGCATATCGATCCATAATTCTACGTAAATAGCCTCTTGATACGCATTTTTCATTTAGATCAGGGCAAATCTTTGAAACTGTGAAAATAAGGAAGCTTGACCTTTCAACACTGAAAGCAAAGTAATTGACATCAAACCATTGGATAGATCTTTCAAAAAGAGTTATAATAAAGAACGACCTCTTGCCTATACTAAATTATATAGGCCACTTAACTATAGTATAGGTTAGTAAATCACTGAAATAACAAACCATTCCATACATTGGACTTAGTTGGCTACTTGATTGTTTGAGTTTCGTCTCTTACTATTTAAAAGAAGAAAAAGCCGTAGGCTTTTTCCTGTTTGTATTTATAGTTAAAAAACGAACTCAAGTCCAAAGAAACTGAACCCTGTGGTTCATTCATATTATCTTCATTACTTTAGCTAGAATGTAAATAAACAAGTTTCTTTTTTAAATTTTAAATTGAAAAGATAGTGCTTTTAATTCAACATATTAAAAGTTTTACAATAAAGAACGACACTTAGCCCATGTTAACTGAAACATAAATAGGGATTATGTAATTTCCATCATCCGGGTTGCAGCGGTAGCTAGCAACCTAGTAAGAGACGATCACGTCCAATGTTAAGAAATATAAAAACCCATAGCTCCTAAAAAAGGAGTCAGATCAAAACAAAAAGTACACCATTAGAACCGCCTTGTCCGAAACCCCTGTATAGGAAACTTTCTGTCCCTTGGCTTGAACAGCAAGGGAAATATATTGGCTTGAAAATCAAGAAAATTGACTTTAACCACGTTATTCTCCCCAAACGGGATATTATTTTCTCTTTTCTTTTTTTTTTGTATCCAGAGATAGCTTGGCACTGGAACATCGTAGAGGGTTGTTCAATAGCTCATTTTAAAGGAAATTAATTGGGTTAAAAATCTATAGTAACTAAAATAAATTATTTCTAAAAGAGAATAAATTTTTCCAATAAAAACTGTATTTTTGATGCAGTGACGTCATAATTACTATATAAGTATTATAATAAAGAACGACTTCTTGCCTATACTAAATTTTATACGCCAGTTAATTATAGTTTAGGTTAGTAATTCAACAGATAGCTTGGCACTGGAACATCGTAGAGAGTTGTTCAATGGCTCATTTTAAAGAAAATTAGTGGGGTTAAAAACTTCTTGTAATTAAAACAAATTATTTTTATTACATTAAGAAATTTTAATTATGTTCCTTAAGATTTACAGTAAAGAACGATCTCTCATCCATAGTAACTGATAAATGGTGGTTCCAGGGTAGTTACTTGAGGTTCGTCTCTTACTATTTCAAAGAAGAAAAAGCCGTAGGCTTTTTCCTGTTTTTTTTAATAAAGAACGACCTCTTGTCTATACTAAATTTTATACGCCAGTTAATTATAGTTTAGGTTAGTAATTCAACAGATAGCTTGGCACTGGAACATCGTAGAGAGTTGTTCAATGGCTCATTTTAAAGAAAATTAGTGGGGTTAAAAACTTCTTGTAATTAAAACAAATTATTTTTAAAATAGAATATAATAAAGAACGACATCTTGCCTATGCTAAATTTTATAGGCCACTTAACTATAGTATAGGCTAGTACAGTTATATTTAAAGTCAATATATTAATCCGGGTTGCAGCGGTAGCTAGCAACCTAGTAAGAGACGATCACGTCCAATGTTAAGAAATATAAAAACCCATAGATCCTAACAAAGGAGTCAGATCAAAACAAAAAGTACACCATTTCTGGGGGCATATATGGTTCTTATGGAAGGGATGCTCGTATGAACTTTAAAGAGGGCTCATTTGAGTGGAAGTTGAAAGTTCTAGTTCACTTTTTAGGAGTCAAAAGAGGTTGGAGGGCACCTAGACCCCCCCTCCACGCTATTTTTTCCTTAACCCATCCGATAAGAACTTTGAGATAGTTATTTTCTTAAAAATAGTTCAAAGACCACATAACGAAAACTCCAGGGTTGACACAGCCTCCCAAGGCCCGAGGGCAGGCATTTTAAGTTATGCCCTGGGGAAATATATGGTTCTTATGGAAAGGATGCTCATAAAACCGGAGAGGGAACATTTGATTATAAATCGAAAGTTCTAGTTCAGTCTTTGAGAGTCACAAGAGATTGGAGGGCAACTAGCCCCCCCCCCCCCCGCACCTTTTCCCCAAATACATCCGATAAAGATTTTGAGATAGTCATTAAGTTAAAAATTGTTCAAAAGTAAGATAACAAAAACTCAGGTGTCGACACAACCCCTCGGGGCCCACGGGCAGGCCTTGTAAGTAATTCCCTCTTTAAGAGTCAAAATTGATCGGAGGGCAGCTAGCCTCCCCCCCCCCTCTCACACTCCATTTTTTTTTACCAGAGGCGCTTCATATAGACGGGGTCGTCGCATAAACTTCAAAGCGGCTCATTCGATTGAAAATCGAGAGTTCTAGTGCCCTTTTTAAGAGTCAAAAGTGATCGGAGGGCAACTAGCCCCCCCCAAGCCCTTTTTCCCCAAATACATCTGATAAAAAATTCGAGGTAGCCATTTTGTTAGAAATAGTTCGAAGATCATACAACAAAACTCCTTGACGTATGGCCATTTTGTTAAAAATAGTTCAAAGGTCAGGTAAGAAAAACTCCAGTGTCGACACAACCCCCCAGGGCCCGGGGCAGGCGTTGCAAGTATTACTCTGGGGGCATATATGGTTCTTATGGCGGGTATAATCGTATAAACTTTGGAGAGGGCTCATTTGATTGGAAATTGAAAGTTCTAGTTCCCTTATGAAGAGTCAAAAGATATCAGAGGGCAACTAGCCCCCCCTCCATGCCCTTTTTTTCTCAAACCCATCCGATAAGAACTTTGAGATAGCTATTTTTTTAAAATAATTCAAAGATTGTACAATGAAAACTCCAGGGTCGACGCAACCACCCAGGGCCCGGAGGCAGGCGTTTTAAGTAATGCTCTGGGGGCATATATAGTTCTTATGGAAGGGATACTCATTTAAACTTCGAAGAGGTCTCATATGATTTGAAGTTGAAACTTCACGTGCACTTTTTAAGAGTCAAAAGAGATCGGAGGGCAAGTAGTCCCTCCCCCCTCCGCCTCTCCACGCCCTATTTTCCTCAAACCCATCTGATAAGAACTTTAAGAGAGCCATTTTTTTCAAAATGGTTCAAAGATTATATAACGAAAACTCCGAGTTCGACACAATCCTTCAGGGCCCGAGGGCAGGCGTTGCAAGTTATGCCACAGCTTCATTTATACTTAAATAGCAAACTATTTTTTCTGTTTTAAACTTGATTTTCAAATTCAATCTAAGCATTACTCACTTTAAGATCTATTTATTCATTTATATTATTACTTGTTGTATGTTTTTTGCTATGATTGTTTATTTAATTTCTGTTCGTTTTGGGTTTCATTTATTCTGTAATAGTAATTTCTGGTCGTTTTGAGTTTAAATTTTAACAGGTATTTGTATCTCCTGAGCTTAAGTTTAAAATGGCCTTTACTTTTCTTTGAAAAACTTATTTTTCGGAAAGTTTTTTAAATTAATTACACTAAAGATTAGCTGCAGTAATATCATGCTGAAAAGTTAGGGCAAGATACATAGTGTTAATTAGGCTGTATATGATAATTTGTAAGTTTCAATCCTTATCGACGCTAACGATTGAAAAGGTTCAACTGACTGCAAGGTCAATATATATATATATATATATATATATATATATATATATATATATATATATATATATATATATATATATATATATATATATATATATATATATAAATATATATATATATATATATATATATATATATATATATATATATATATATATATATATATATATATATATAATATATATATATATATATATATATATATATATATATATATATATATATATATATATGTATATAAAATAGCGACGAAGACCACAATGCCTTTCCATCACAAACAACAAAATCAAGAAGAACGATAGGGAATTCTTTTCGTAAGACAGTGAAAATAATTAATATCTTCATATCATTCGTAAGACGGTGAATATTATCTTCACTGTTTTACGAAAAGAATTCCCTATTGTTCTTCTTGTTTTATATATATATATATATATATATATATATATATATATATATATATATATATATATATATATATATATATATATATATATATAATATATATATATATATATATATATATATATATATATATATATATATATATATATATATATATTATATATATATATATATATATATATATATATATATATATATATATATATATGTGAAAAATTCGGTTCCATTTCCTCTACGGAGAGGAACGTGCAGGTAAGAATAGATTGATAGGAAGGTCATTTTTACTGTCCGCTGACGATGAGGCGTTAGAAACATTTGCGATATGTTTACTTTTTTTTGGTGTTCCGTCCGGATTTAGCCCCGGTGGAGGAAGTTCGAGGGATATTATCGTACCCACTTTAGTGAAAACAAGTGCGTTTTACGAGCTTATGCCCCAGATATCCTGCTTATAGGTAAGCCATAGCAAAGAAACAAAACGAATGCAAGAGATTACATTCTTGTGTCAATTTGCCTACATTTTGTTTATTTATGATTAATTTAATGGTACATTAGATATATACATTCAAGGCTGAATTGGCTGCAAAGGTCAAATAATATTTTTGAACCCCTTCCTCGGATTCATGACTAAAGTGCTGTTGCAACACTCCGCGTTACCCACAACATAAATTATTACGTATATGAAGCAAAACGAAAGAAAAGTTTAAAGAAAAGTATCAGAGCCATGCAACCGAAATATCTACTACAAGAAAACAGCACTATATAAATATTCTGTAAAAGTTAAACGTCGGTTAAAAGAGTCGTGGTTGAGTGGATGGTAGCTCTCCTCACGTTTAGGCTAAACGATAATATGGTATTAAAAACAAACAAGAATAAAAAAGAAGTTTATTCAAATGAAAGTAAAGAATGACATTAGGACATAAAACAAAAACAAAAAATTATTTCTGGTTAGGTTACGTTAGGTTTCCTTGAGACAAGTGGGATCGAACCTGCCGACCTTTGGTCAGGAATCACAGCTCTCTCCTACACGTTATCCCAAGGTATTTGGTTTAATAATTCTTCTACGACCCTACTCATTTACTATAATCAGTAGAATTTCAATGACTAGAATCTTAATAGGCCTAGTAAAATTTTCAAAATATAGAAAATCGGTTCTCTATTTTCAATAGGTCCTCAAAAATATAAATGTTTTTACATTTATAATTTTAATAACATGAATTTTTATTACTGTTGGAAAAATATGATAATATTTTCTAAAAAAT
Organism: Artemia sinica; assembly: GCA_027921565.1. Classification (NCBI taxonomy): domain Eukaryota; kingdom Metazoa; phylum Arthropoda; class Branchiopoda; order Anostraca; family Artemiidae; genus Artemia; species Artemia sinica. The sequence goes on along the minus strand of CM051267.1, from coordinate 23,119,565 downwards.
TTGAGCATTATTTTATCATTTTCTGTTGGACTCGTGTTTACTCGGTTGATCTTTCAATGTTTACGCAGCTTTTCACTGTTTGATCAAATTCTGTATGTTTTGATTTTCTAAAACTAAATTTGTCTATTGCCCTTTGGAGGAGAAAAGGATAGATAATTACAAAAAAGTACCTTCTCCTGTCTTGCTTCAGGCAAGAGATAAAGCTAATAATAAAAATTACAAGCTTTTCGAAAAGTAACTGTTTTTTCTCTTCTTTTGTAAGAAAAAAAAAGTTTTCCTTATGATATCCTGCCTTGAAATTTCCCCCTTAATTTGACAAACAAGCTTGACAAGCAACGATTTCAATTGTTGATCGTTTTCATCTGCAATTTTGATCAACAAAAAATTTGTTGGTCGCTAGAACACAGTTGATGATTTTAAATGTCTTGCCAAAACAGACGGTTGGTCAAAAATGTTGATCAACAACGTCATCAGAAAAGGCCTCAAGTGAAGAAACACGATCACCAGTGTATTTTGAGCAAATGACTACACAAAATAACCATAGATCTAACAATATAACACTGATTAAATAATGAATAACGTTTTTTTAAGTATCAACAACCCGAAATTAAAAAAAGCTTAGGGAATTTAATGTCCCAGAAACAACTAATTAAAAAAACAAAATAAATAATTTCCGAAAATTGCACACCAGACCAAATAAAAAAATAAAAAAGAAAAATCAAAAATAATTAAAATAAAACTAAAAATAGAATAAAGAAATAGAAACAATTAAGAAAAAATAAATATGACTTATGAGCTAACTAGAGATTGAATATGGCACAAAATTAGGTTACATGAACAAAGCAGATACATCAGAAAGTAACCTAATTCCAAAAATTGACAGCAATTTAATCTCAGTAGGAAATATAGCATGTTTAGAGAAAAACATGAAGACAACAATTACTTAGCAAGAAAAAGGAAAAAGCTTCAATGCAAAAAAAAAAATAATCTAAACACAAAAAACAATAATTTAAATTAAGAAAACTGGAAAATTAACCATTCCCAAAATGGTACATCAGAGTTAAGTAAAACAAGACTTCAAAATCAATGAAGTGTTTCGAACAACCCAAAATTAAAAGACCATATCCAATTAAGGTAAAATAAGCAAAATATAAACAAATTCCAAAAAATCATTCTAACTTCAATTGAATAGAGTTCGTCAAACCACGCTCATTTTAATCATCTAAGTGCAACTACCGTAAGAAAGTAAAAGAATAAAATCCAAACTAATTTTTTTTTGTTAAATTTTCTTCTTTTTCTCTACACAAACGCATTCAATAAGTTCATCCTCCCCTCCTACACATGATACACAATGAAATGAAAAGTACCAACCTTATATACAATTAAATAAAAAAACAAGTTTTTTTTTACTGAAAGTAAGGAACGGCGTTAAAACTTAAAAATTATGTTTTCTGCTTTACAGGTAAAAGTCGTTACTATGGCAATGCAAGATTTTTTTTATATAGAAAAACACGTTTATTCGTCCTATGCCGGATTAATTATTCCGTTTTGTTTTCAGATTCCATTGAAGAGAATTCATATATTTACGCTCGTACAACTTGTGTGTTTCGCCCTTCTGTGGGTTGTCAAAATGACTGACGCAATTTCTATTTGCTTTCCTCTTATGGTAAGTAAAATATCATAGGGTGTTGCAAAGTCATAATATAAACAAAGTAAAAATAAGCATTTAAGTCGAAGGGTACGAATTAGTAGAGTATTTGTTTAAGATTAGGAAAAAGTGTCATAAATATCTATTTTAATAGCTATATAAAGGAAGAAGCCAAGCAGTTAATAAATAATGTACACAATTTCAATTTCTCTCTAAACAAATTTGTTTTCTTATTTTTTGCGTATTGTAAGCCTTACGTACAAGAATCTTGCCTAGTTTTAAACTAAAACCCAATCGATGGCTATAAGTGTATAATGTTACCGTTAAACCAGCGAAAAATTATTGACGATATGCTTTTTTGATTGTAAGAATGTAGTTATTTTTCTTATTAATTAAAAAAAACTTTTTCCACAAAATAAATTTTTCAAAGAAGAGTAAAGAACTCCATTAAACCAAAAATTAACAAAAATAAAATAATCTACCAAGCGTAAAAATACCACAAGTCAGCATCGATAAATAAATGAAACTCAAAACGCACAGAAATTACAATAAATGACCGAGTGAAACTCAAAACGAGCAGAAATTAAAATGAGTAGGGCATAAAACCCTTATGTCTTCCCTAGGATAGAACATAATTTGCACTTTACTGAAAAAAATACAAATAAATGTGCATTGTCAGTTTGATATACATATGCTGATATTTATTCCTTAAAATGTTAATAATATTTGATTTATTAAAGTTATAAAAATGAAAAGATTAAAAAAAAAAAATTATGTTCTAGCCTTGGAAGGCATAGGGGTTTATTGCCTTTTGATCTGTATACGCATAGTAAGTTTTAATTTAGTTCAAACTTCCCCAAAAATTTTCTTCAGATATTTTTTCTAATATCCTCAGCCTTAGAAGTACTCGCTGCAGAAGCATTAGTTTTAGTGATGGTAGTGGTAGTAGTAATAGTGCTTGTGGTAGCAGTAGAAGCAGCAGTAGTTATATGTATGTTTTATGTCTGTTCGTTGTCAGTGAGAATGAAAAAACAGGAACTTTCTCACATTTATGGATGTCAACAGCAATTTATGTTCCTGTTTTATGATTCATTGTCAGTGAGAATGAAAAAACAGGAATTTTCTCACTTGAAAAAACATGAATTTTCTCACTTTGATGGATGTTTTCTTGGATGGTTATGTGTGTTGGTCAATTTATTTGATGTTTTTCATGGATGTCAACAGCAATTCATGTCTGTTTTATGGTTCGTTGTCAGTGAGAATGAAAAAAACAGGAACTTTCTCACTTTAATGGATGTCAACAGCATTATATGTATGTTTTATGTCTGTTCGTTGTCAGTGAGAATGAAAAAACAGGAACTTTCTCACATTTATGGATGTCAACAGCAATTTATGTTCCTGTTTTATGATTCATTGTCAGTGAGAATGTACATGCTCGACACGAATGTTATGAGTTTCCAGGAAACAGTTAGATCACGTGTTTCCTTCTCAGCCAATTAGCGAGTCGGTTACATCACCCTTCTCAGCCAATCAGAAGGCTGGTTACATATTAGCGGCGGAGGGAATATAAGGAAAGGGTTTTTTGCTAAAGTTTTATCAGTCTGTGAATAGAATTCAAAGGAGTGAGAAGAAGGACAGTTTGACTTTACTCATTTGGATATTTATTTGTGTTGATGGCGATGAGTGGAATGTTTACCCTATTAGAAGTTGATAGTGGAGTTGGTGATAATAGTACAAGAGCACCAAACATTGCGGTGGAAATCACGAAAGGATCACGTCTTTGTCTGGAATGGGATGCAGTATATGCAAGATATGTGATATCCTTGAGCAAATTTAAAATGGAGGATCAATTATGTTTTGCCGCTAAAGTTGATATAGCGCATGTGAATAGACTTCGATGTGCTTTAAGTGCATTGGTGAAACATATTGAAGACAATAAACAGTATCGCTAATTGTACATGCTCGGTATTATTGATGTTGTTGTAATTATTCAATAAAATTGTTTCGAAATCGAAAATGTTTTCTTTCTTTTCTGGTTAGGTTAGGCTAACGAATCAGGGTCAGTCTAGAGTCAGCAGTCGGAGTGAAAGGATTGAAAAATGAATAAATTTGAGAAAGAGAGAATTAGATCAAATCTAGTGTTTATGGAAAAACATTTGATTTTGGATGACGATTTTCTCGAGTTATCTCTTAAACGCAGGATATTCTCTTGCAGGGAACACTTGACAATATAATGAGGAGTGATTCTCCCCCATTGGACTATTGTATGAAACTTTTAAAATGTGACTCAAGTGCTTATACTCAATTTATTGATATATTAATTGGAACAAAGCAGAATCATATTGTGGATATACTTTTGAAAACATTGCCAATGGATTCAATGTAGATGGCTCCCCCGTCATTCGAAAGAGGTAACGTCACAGAGCTACTCCTCTCCCCCATTTCCCTCTCATTGAATTTATGGAGCGAGGACGACCAGTTTCGTTTTAGCTGTGAGTGAGTTGACATCGGAAACCAAAAATGTTCTATATATGTCCATTGTGTATGTACACTCTTGGCAGTTGGACTCAGTGTGAGAATTGTACAATTATAGATGACTATAGTGAAAAGTGTAAATTATGTAATCCTTGTAAATTACATAGAGGTTATGTAGTACAAATTAAAGGATGTAATTCATGTCTTGAAGAGGTGTGTGACTCTCACACTAGAGGGCACCTGTGCTCCAATTGTCACTATGATAAATGTGATCAGTGGGAGAATACTTACCCCGCTATGATTGGAAAGAATCCCAAACGTGATTTTAGTTTATTTCTACGAGATTGGTATCGTCGTGGATTTAAATTATTCCGGGAAGAGGAATCTGGTCTACGATTCAACTGTTGGGGTAACAAGACAATTTGGTTTCTACGTCATCGTTGTGATGACACTACCTACTATGACTATAAACCAAGTGATTTTTATTTGGCAGTTACCGAATGTGATTCACCATTTGAAAACATTGTATGTGATATTGCTTCAAATAGACAGATTGAAACTCGTGAATGTCATAATATGAATGCAAATAGTATCATTGACTATACAAAGAGATATGCCAAGAGTGAAGTTACATTGTACTGTAGAAAATGTGACCCTGACTTTGCAGTCAATCAAGATCAATATACAGTGAATCCAAATGATTTATCAGCATTAGTGGTTCACGACAGTTGCCTATACATCGAAGATGAAGAAATCTAAAGTGAATATTTAAAGACATTATTGTATATATATATGCATTTTATTAATAAACAAATTCACAAACATTTTTTAAGCACTTTACTCTTAGGGCACTGAAATCAATACTGTATAGGTCTGAGAGGATATTTTCCACTAGAAAGTCGTTCAGACGGGGATTGTCAACATAAATGTGGAGAAACTGCTTGTAAGTATAGCCGCGACATCGGAACACAAAATATAGTAGTGTATGGAAGCCGCAGCTTTTAGTCGTTAGATCCTGAACCCTCTTCCGATTTTGAATAATAGTTTTCCCACTGCTCTCAATATAGTTGCTGATGTGAGGCGTGTAGAATGTATAGGATAGACCAAGAGGATCAAAAAATTCAATCGTCTTCATTGTTTGAAAGATGCAAAGCCAATGACCCGTCAGCACAGTCGACGGACTGCTATTAACAATAATCAAGGTATTGTTGACACTTTGAATTTTTCCAAGAAAGTCCGAGGGCAGACAATAGGATTTGTACTGGGACATGTAGGGGTCCATATTAAATACATTGATTATTTGACTGGTGTTCATGGCGCCAAGTCTAGTAGAACACTGCCTTCGGGAGTGATTTCCCAATAGGTTTCATATCGATTTAGTGAGATTAGTGCAATACTCTCAGCCAATGGGTCGGCAAATGTACACTCTAAACGCACACTCCCCGTACGCACTATACTCATATCCTGTGTACCAGACAAATCCAGTACAATGATACCATGTGTTTTAGCAAACATATCTTCGGTTATACCATTTTCAAATAGTTGCGAATCATGAACTAGGGTTTGCATGGTCAACTCGTACAATGTTCTATAGGATTTATCAAAAGATAGATTGTAGAGTGGGATGCCGTTTACTTTGCACACAAGAGATGAAAGTCCAAACATCTCGAATTTATGTGGGCATTCAGTCCATGATCCTATTGCACTGGCGCTTTTTACAAATGCCAAAGCAAGTTTTTTCGGAATTTCACCATTGATAAAGGATGAATCGGTGAAGGTGCGTGAGCCCATTGCAATATGACGTTGATTGGTGATTGTATGAGGAACAAGTAGTTTAATATTATTTCCATTGGCTGTCAGTTTTTCCACTGCCAAAGCAACAGAACTCATGACCTGTTGTTTGCGTACATAAGGTATTGCCGAGGTGAGGGAGAGACTTACATAAGGATTGACAGCAAGTTCTTTTCTCAATATGAAATTGGAGGGTGCAAGCGTTAGTTTTATATCCACTTTAACATTGGGTGGCATCCATTGGGGTATATTAAATATTTCATGATATATTTTTCCAACTAGATGTAATTCACTAGTTGTAGCATTTTTAAGTGCATCTGTACTATCAGTATTAGTAATATATATATATCCATTGGAGGTGCCTCTCAATTCCTTGTATGACTTGGGGGTCATCAGCATGAATTGCATATAGCTTGTATAATTTGAGAGATTGTTGCTTGTGCTCACCAGCGTGCCATTGATGTAGACACTAATTTGACGAAATAAATTATGTAATATACAATTTTCATAGGATATTCCATCGGCCCGAATTGGCATTGTATTATCGGATTTCCGGACTTTCATTTGCAAATCTAGAAATGTTGAAGACATGTCCATAAAGTAGTCTTCATTGGAATAAATTTGAAAGTGGATATTATCGGAGAGGGGTTGTTGTGGATAAAATTGTTCATAGTATCCATGCTTGACACTCACATCAACATTTTCAGCATTGAATAGATTCAATGAGGCGGTGATTGAAGGTTGAGAATCCTTATGCGGTAGGTAGGAAATTTTAGGAGAAGAAATCTAGTTTCAATCTAACAATTTTCTTCCTGGGACTTCTTCTGTTTACAGCACAAGTCGGCTTTTTCCTTCTTTTCTTTGACAAGAGGGATGATGTCTTTCGTTTCCGAACTGAGTGGAGACTGATGAGTGATGCATTGTTTCTTGACCTTTTTAAGCCTTTACCATTGTGTTTTAATCCCTCGCCAAGGGTTCGCGCACTGGACCTAAGATTTTCCGAAGCACTTTTTTTAAAATCCTTGCCAGAGCCCCAATCGTATAGTGTAGAGGATGCAAAATCTGTCGCAGCCGGTACAAGATATTTTCTAGCCAGTGGTAGTGAAGAGCGAAAGAGCTTAGCAAACCAACTGCCAAGACCGTAGCCAGACATTGACGAGCGACCTTTGTAATAGTCCATTCCATTGCCCTGTTGTCTTGGGCAAAGAGTATTAACATAGCAGTCAATATCAGGACAAGTGAATACCACTTTTTTATTAGACATCTTGCTTTTGAACGATGGGTCGAAAATGGCATGTAATCACAGCCAAACCTTTTGAAATTGCTATGGGATCGCCCAATTCGGTTCTTAGTGTTAACTGACAGAGTTCCAAATAGGAAGTGTTTACGGGAATATACTGAAGATGCTTTATATTGTAGTGGTGAATATGTTCTTGATTGGTTTTTCGTCCAAGAACTCGTAGGAGGGGAACATTTGAATTACCAACCCGAGATGTTTCCACAAATGAAGCATAGAGAAATATACAGGTGTCCGTGGAGAAGGCAGGCGGATAGTCAGCAAAAATGAAATTAGTGTTTCCGGCACTTTTACCATTGATTATATTGAGCTTAAAGCCAAGAACATCCTTTAGATTATCATTGAGAATAACCTTTTCACTGGCAATAGGTGAACTAATGTAGATCTTACCCTCCTCCTTTGAATAGTTGAAATGAAAAGCTCCCTTTTTACGAGCGGAAATTCTTTTATTAATAGAACGACATAAATCATTCATACAGGTGAGTTCCTCGTAGGGTAATTCAATGTATGGATAATCCATCCAATTGATTTTTTGAATTTGTTCTTGATCACCTGGTGGTGGCGGCGGCCAATCATAGGGTCTAATTTTTATATCATATTTACGATCTTTTCTCAGGATGTCGTAGGTATTTTTGAGAATACAGTCGACAAGAGCCACTTCATACTTTCCATTGTCATCGAATTTGATGGTGGGGGAGAGTTTCGTCCAAAAATCACTTGTTCTATTCAAGTCATTGTAGAGAGGATCGAAAACATTGGACATGAAAGTCACATAGAAATCATTGGGCATTGTCAATATCTTCAGCACCGACCCAAGAATCAAAATCTGAGTTGTATCCTAGCCAGCGAACAAGCAACTGTCTCTTGCCCCTACGAGTACGACTCTTTAATATCTTTTCAATTTGATAAATTTCGCTAGGGTTTCTAACTTTTTGCAGTTCATATTCATAAAAACCGCCGAGAATCTCATCATCTTTGGTGTCTCGCAGTCGATATGTCGTGGGCTCGGTGTCCAGGATTTTGGACACTTTAAAAAGTTCGGTGCTCCATAATAATTCCCCTTTTCAAAAATATTGGTGGTTCTATTAATTCGAACAGTATCACCAACATTGAATTTCTTCTTCACATTTTTTTTTCTTTTTCACCATTGGAGTATTGCTTTAGAAAAGCATCAAATGTATTTTCATTGCAGTGAACATCCCGAGGGCTTGAGTTGGACAGAGATCGATGAGGTCGATGGTTGTATATCTGCATGATTTTATCTAAATCATGAATAAAAGTCGGTGTATTTTTCAGGGTACAATATCTTGAAATTAATAGACGAATCGTTCTTATTAATCGTTCAGCCAATGCAGCCTTTATCGGGCTGTGACTATGATAAAGTGTTGTATTATATTTCAAAAGAACCTTTTGCACATGGGGATTAACAAATTCACTGCCACGATCCGATTGAATTTTTCTATACGAATCCTGCTCTAGAATACTTTCAATGGCCCGAGCAACTTCAACACCTCTCTTTGATCGCAGTGGAATGGCATAGGCATAGCGACTAAAGACACTGATTGCCACCAGAATATATTTGTAGGGTGCATTGTGACGTTGTTGAACTGCGTCTAAAGTTAAAAGATCCGTTTGCATTATATGCAGAGGGAAAAAGGCTTTAGTTTGTCGATATTGTTTGCCGCGAAGCCTGTGATTCCGATGCAGTGTTCATTCTCTAGATACTCTTTTGCTTTTTTCAATGTGGTGGCGCCGGAGACAGCTTTAGAAAGCGTTATGGGAGAACTTAAGCTCCCCGCTTCACCAATATTTTCATATACACCTTTCAGAACTTCATCCATTTTGAACGTAAACACGTAGTGTAATGTCCACTCCCCTTTTGCACACTGGAGGGTGAATCAATTCGTCTTCGCTTTTGACTAGCAGCCACAGGTGTTGTAAAATCAGTGATGCTAGTATTTTCAAATATTGAATCTTCTTCTCCTTTTTTAAATGATGTTGGTGTTGGTGTTGTTGGAGGACTATATTCTCTTAGTTTCTTTAGAATTTGCTTATTGCCAATAAGACTTTTGGGAAAGTTTGATACACTTAGAAAGGTGTATAGATTATTGTCAAAGGATAAAAGTCCTTTATGATTCGTCACCATATCACAAATTAAATCAACTAGATTATAACTTTTTCCCTGAATTATAATTCGTTTCCCTGTGCTATCGACTTGAACTTGATGTTCATCAGCAGTTTCCAATATGAGATAAGATAATACCCTTTTACTCTGTTCTCGATAGGTCACTGGCAATAGGTTTCCAATTTTTGATACAATTGAATTCAATTCTTTCTCCTTTGATTGTGCAAAATCTTGAGGAGATGTTTCCTGTTTAGAGGGATCAGTGGCAGCGGCGACGGGTATCTCACGATAAGGTTTATGTTTGTCCACACGTCGCAATTCATCTTGAAGTAAAAGCAGTTTTTTGTCATCGGCAATATTCTCATCATTAATGAAATTGCTTAGATTGTCTTCAAAATGGTCGACGGGCGAGAGGACAAGTTCAAATGGTGTCAATTTATAGGGTTTAGCCATTCTCTAGAGAAAACTGTTTACAAGTCCTGCAATTATTGGCAGTAAAAGTGTGAAAAAGCTACCGCCTGCTTGAAGGAGCCGTTTTCTTTAAAAATTTTCCCCTTGTTTTTACAAGCCAAGGCGCGTACAGTGGAACGATGTTGCTTTGTCTGTTGTCTAACACCTTCTGGCAGTTGAACATTGCCCTCAGTTAAATTTAAACAAAGTTCAGATATTAGATTAATGAAATCATTGTCAACACCATGTTTGAGTATAGCCTTCCTATGCAAGGGTTTTGAAGTGCTTAAAACGGAAAATAAATGCCGTTGTTCGTGTAGTTTCTTCAGTGTCATAATGGTAACTAATAGCCTTTTCTACTGTTCACCGGAAGATATACTGTAATTTCATTGTTGAAAATGTCGGTGACTACACGTAGATCCTCGGGTGTGCTCTGATTAAGATCCAGCAAAATGTAACCGTAGGGCTTGCTAGTCACCTGAGTGTACGCTGACAACAGAAGTTTTGGAGCGCCGGGGTATATCTGTTTATTGAGAGTTATGAGCGAGCTAGAATCACGAACAACTCGATAGATAATATAGATAGTGCAATTCAAAGCAAGGGTTCGCATACATTTGCTCTGATGAAACAGATTGTGTAGAACCAGAGTAACGGAAATGTGTTCATGGTGGGAGCGAACGGTGAACAGTTGTAGCATTTCCTGTGAGAACTGTTCAATGGATTCAGCCAAATCATCAATAATCAGCCACGAGTTCGGTTCAATACTATTGAAAACATCAAGTCCCCGTATGAATCGTATTGGTATGGTTGTGGCAATAGCTTTTTTTTTATCATAGGACTCCTGCCAAATACTATAGCAATAGTAGATTTTTTTCGGCTTTTCCAAAAACCTTTTATTGCAATTTTGAATTATTTTAGCTAAGAGTGTTGTTTTCCCCGACATTGAGGGACCACACAGAAACGATCTGAAGGGTGTTTTAAATTGATACATGCTGTTGGCAACAGTCGGACTACAACTAACTGTAAACCATACGTGTCCAATGAATAAGTAGCAATAATTTTCTCATAGATCTATCTATTCAAGAACAACAAAAAAACAATATTTCATGGCAGCATTTATTTCGGCATTGCATGAAAACAAATATTTGTTCAACGTGAACTGCAACGATAAGAATAACACTTGTTCAACAAGAACAGTTGACAAAATTTCATGGTCAACATGAAAACTCTATTTGTTCAACATGAACTGCAATGATAACACTTTATGTACAATATTAATAAAAAAAAACACTTTTGTCCATCATCAGCACTTATTGTTTTTAAAAAAAAAACACTTTTCTGTACAACACTTTTCTGTACAACAACTGCAATTATTGTCTTGAAACACTTTTCTGTACAAAAAAAAAACACTTTTCTATACAACAACAAAAAAACAGAAAACACTTGAAAATCACGGGATAGCACAGTTGAACATTACAGTGAATTTAAAGGTGGGATCCCCCCCAGGGCCGCGGGGCCGAAGGCCGGCCGGCCGTGGGCGGGATCCCCCCCCCGGGCGGCCGCGGGAAGGACCCCACCCCACCCCCCGGGAGCAGCGGTGAAAAAAAAAACTGTACACAATAGTTGTCCGGTCACTGCGGCAGGTTAGGTTAAGGTTGGGTTAGTGGTGGTTAGATTGGGTTAGATGAGGTTGAGCTAAGGTGGTTAGATTGGGTTAGTTAATTTATGAACGGGTTGAGTGGTTAGTTAATTTACGAACGGGTTGGTGGTGGTGGTGGTTAGTTGGTTAGTCAGATTAGGTTAACTTATCCAGACCAAGTTGATTGCGATAGTCTATGCATTCAACTCGGTCTGAAATACGGTAGTGGCCATGAGGTAGGACACTCACACCATTCTCGAGCACATAGACTTTGTCGGATATACACGACATTGCATTCTTTTCCACTCTCACAGTATAATTTCTATACTGTAGAGAGCGAATTGCAAGCACTTGTGCTCTCGGCACTAGGCTACTTTCTACACAGTCTCTGTACACGCTCATGTTGAAATTGCTCTTTACAAAATGTGTAGGCACCCCTTTACACGCCTTCTTTTCATCCCCACTATGAGTTTCAACGCAATAAACTTTGGGACCCGGGAACACCCCCCTGGATATCAAATCACTCCCCGTCTCTGATTTTAACATTAATAGTTGGTTGGGGGCTTGACGTTTCACCAACTCGGGGTAGAGTGATGAATTCCAGTTGGTAAAATCCATCCGCGAGCTGATGTGTTCCCCCTTTTCTAAATCACCCAATAAATCTTCAGTCCCATTTACCTTTAGAAGCAGAGAATCTGTATCCCCATAGTAAACTTGAACCTCCCCCTCCCGTGGCCATTGCACCTTGCACACATTGTAAAAGAACGACAACATGAGCTTTTTTGAAATTTCCAGTACTGAACTACCGCCTGCTATATTCTTGTTCAGTACCAAATTTCGCTTTCGCCTGTGTAGAAGAACCATGCCAGTCTCTATGCTCGTGAACGATGTAAAATTGGGGTCGGCAATAATTCGTGCACACTCTAGAGGGTCAGTCACGACGTCGCAGCGAGATCTATTACGTACGCTTTCACACATTTTGCCAAACGCTGAATTTAGGATGAGCTTGTACATTTCCTTCTCCACCTTTGAGTTTGCCCTAGAGCGTTTATCGACAAAAGTGTCGATAAACGTTTTCAAGTATGGTCGCTGATTGAACTGCAGGACCCTGTGTATTTTGGTGATCTTGAAACCATTGCTCACCATCCAGTGCAAAAGCACATGGTGAACAACGATATTCTCCTTAGGGTCCAAATCAGCAATCAGTTTCTGTTTGGAGGGAGTCCAGTGCATCCCCATATCCTCAGTGAGACATTGACGAGGGGTACAATGAGTTCATGTCCAAGAACACTGCATTTGACTTTGCACCGGTGCTTTGTCCGCTCGGATCGGTTGATAAGACGCGGTCCCCATGAAAAACATACCCTCCCCTCATTGAATGCTCTACAAAAAGGTGCTGATCTACATCGGTGATTAGGCCTATTTCCTCCCTGCTAATTTTTAAAATCAAATCCATCACTAAATGGGGTGTAGCAAAATAATAGCCTATATCTAACCCGAACTCTTAATAGATTTGGTCTGTGTTCTTACAGACTATATCCAACAGAGTTAGAACGTCACTGGCAAAGTACAGTCTACAATAATCCCACCCATTTTTACAATCCCCCTTAGACCACACCTTCTTGGCAAACTCATACTCCTCGGCTGTGCATTCACTGCTGGTCAGTGAATTGTAAAAAGCTTCAATTGGAGGTAGTTTCACCTCACTTAAGCGAGCGCCAGAACAGTAAAAATCGTATGCGTATACACCTTTGCAGGTCAACAGATCATACATTTCACCGTCTGGAAAGTGCTGTTTAAGCAAGGGAAAGCTATCAAAATTGTCGCTTTTCTGCACTTGAATCAATTGACTCAATGCCTTGGGAAAAAAACTAAAGGAATCTAAAAACCTGATTTTATTCCAACACGTATGCCCATTATCCACTGCCTGCCATTTCAGTTCGAGGAGCAATAACTTCTCGGCCGATTTGGGAATAATGTTATAGGTAAATGAACTATTTACCCATAGACTATCTACTCCCCCTCCCTCCCTATGCATACGTGCCAGTGCCGGTAAAATAAATTTTAAGTCATAATTAGAGTTGTGAATAAAAACAGGGATGAAAAACTGCTGGCTAACATTTAAGTTACACAATTGATGCGCAACCCCCCTAAAATTACTACCCCCCGAGGATATTTCCTGCCAGAAGTGATTATGATCTCTGACTTTCCCCCTACCACCGCCTCTTTTCCCTTTAGTCCCCTTATCCCCCTCTACAAACTCCCCCTTACAAACCCAACATATTTTTTGATTTTTAATCGCGAGACGATCCTCTGCAGAAAACACCATTGGATAATGGGTATTTCTCAAACAAGAAATAGCACCATTAGCCGTGCCAATTAGTTTAGTCAGTGCCTTGACCATACACTCGCCCTCATCCAACGTTTCTACTATTTCTAACAACCGCATGGTGTTAGAACTGTCTCTTTGCGCGTGAGCATAGGACACTGCAATAGCCTGATGTTCTTTGACTCGGTTTGGAAATTGGGGATCATTCACCTCCACCAGCTTAGCTTCACAGTCTAAAGATATTTTGTTGCACTGGAGAAGGGTGTTCTGGAAATTTTTGAAACGTAAAATAGCCCTATCCCCTGAAACCGTTTCCACTGTTTGGTAGCCATGCCGGCTACAATGCTTTATATGATTCCGTAGTTTTATATCACTACGGAATCTAGAGAGGCATGTTGGACAGTAGAAACATTCCCCCCCTATGCTTACCCTCCCCCAGAACTCTACTGATGTCTGTGATAGGATTAAAATGGCCAATTGAATTGGCAGGGTCACTAGGTGGTGTGTATAACAACCAAACCCAGTGTCTGACCAAATCAATTGACGGGCCCCTTACAGGGAAGACCACCCCCTTCTTTTTAGAACGATCCCCATCTTCAAATTCAGTTTCATACTGAACCAGAGTAACGCCGATATTTAAATGGGCATTAGCCCTTTCAAAAATATCAATGGATCGAAGCGTTACTTGGTATTTCCCCTCTAAACAAGAAAAATCTACAATGGGAAAATCGGACCCTTCCTTCCCATGTACAGCCCAATTGTCTAAATTCGTCTTGGTAGCGTCATCTGCTAGAGGCTGAAATGCTGATATGAGGAAAGCATATCTGAAACACATTTGACCTGTTTCAAAACGGATCCGCTGGACACCACGACAACCTACTAGATCTGGATTATACTTTAAAACTACTGACCTCTCAGACCCTGCCCCCCCTCTTAAAATAAAATCTTTCTTAAATTTACAAATATTTACATTTAAATTTACAACAAAAAGAACTAGAGATCCACTACCGTTTTCATTAAAGTTCTCAAGATGCGCAATAATTTGATCTACCCAATCCATGAAAGCACCCTCAAAATTTTCTAAATTCGGATAAATTATGCGCATGTCGGAATGTACATAATGATAATAAACTTCGCTTTTCCCCTCATTTAAATAGAACACTTTTAAAACAATAGAAACCTTAATTGAATCCCTCCCCCAAAATTGAATTTGGTTCTCCAGAAGTGCACGAATTTTATCTACATAGTCGTGCACAATTTCTACGGGGTCAAAAACAAATTTTCCCCCAATAAGTGAATTAAAAGGGTCTCCAAAAGACGCAGTGTAAACAACTATTGCATTTAAATTTGTGTTGGTCAATTGAAAATCGGGAAAAGTTGTACCCCCCCCCCCTCTTGTATATTATCCCCTCCCCCAAGTTGTTCAACAATATCTGGCGAATGCTCCACTTCATTTGTTTGAAGTGGACTCGTTAGTGTATCGGAGGCTGGGGGAGGAGGATGGTTCCCAGTTAATTCGTTTGTGAAATCATTTAAAAGCTGTAGTGTATTTGGGGTCAAGTCCCCCAGCTCAACTGTGCTATTATCTACATTTAAAAAATCATTTAAATACTCATCAATATTATCAGGTATTTCGTCGGAATTAGCGATATCACTCCATGGCGAAATGTTGTTGGAGAGCTCCTCACCTTCTCCAACTGATGAGGGGGAAGACAAAGAATAATGGTCCAATGGTCGTCCACCTATAAATGAAAAATAGCTTATTTTCAAAGTGTTCAAATCACCCCTACTGCTTTTAAAATTTGGATTATTATTTAAAATCAGCGCTTAGTAGTAGTAGTAGTAGTAGTAGCAGTATGCGCATAGTAGCATTTGGTTAATTCAACTTAAAGAAAATCCAACTTAATATAAAGATATTTACAATCTAAAACGCCGCTTTACATAGAAGGCTGCAATTTGATTTTGTTCAAAAAAATAGCTTATTTTCAAAGTGTTCAAATCAGCCTTACTGTTTTTTTTTTTTTTTTTTTGCGCCACTTCCCCGCAGCGTTTCTCGCAGCGCTTCCCGTAGCGCTTCTTGCAGCGCTTTCCGCGGCGCTTCTCGGGCCCGCATCGCTTCCCGCGGCGCTTCTCGGGCCCGCAGCGCTTCCCGCGACGCTTCCCCGGCCCGCGGCGCTTCTCGGTCCCATTGCATATCTTATATTAGTATAAGATATTTACAGTCTAAAACACCGCATGACATAGAAGGCGGCAATTTGATATTGTTCAAACAATCCCTCCAAATAAAATTTCATATTAATACTCTTTATCTGCTCCGGGAAAAAAAACAACAAAAACATGATTTGAAATGGATATCCATCTCCTCTCATGATACACAACTCATTCAGATATAAAGTTTTTTTTTTTATTGTAGAGGCAATGTGAACCTTTCGCTAATAAAGCAATTAATAATGCATTGGATTTTGCTACTTATTATGAGCGGGATATAGTGCATTTTTTTGTTTTGGCTAGACTAATCTAATTTGGCAAAGGGTGAATGCATGCACTTGACATGATTCAAAAGGGGAGAACATTATATTTCCTTTGGGGAGAAAAATATTTCAATATCCCGCTGAGATATACTTTTACACAGTGTTCGAAAATGGTGCATGTAGAAAAGGCCTAAAAAAGTTGGAAGTAATTGGTAGATATTTCTATATAATAGGTAGGAAAAAATGCTTACATTTGCAAAATCCGTCTGGGCTTGGGTGTCGGATGGATCTGACATAGCATGCTGGTGGGTAACCTCCTGACCTAGCGTTGATGGGGCAGCTATTAGAGGTCCAAGGAGAGCGGATGTGCTAGCGATGTCACATTCCAATACGGCTTGGGTAGGCATCACTTGTTTAGGAGGCTTCGGCCAGCGACCATATTGTATGACTGTCGCCTTCACAGGGGCCGCATTATTAGCCCTTGCTCTCTTACTGGGTGGTGGCGACGGGCATTCTTCACAATTTGCCTTAAAGAAGAGAAAAAAGTTAGTATTGAAATAATTTCCCCCTTTTTTAAAAAGAAGGAAAATTAGTATCACCATCCACACGAACCATAATTTTGTCTAGAAAAGAATTTATCACTAAGAAAGTCCCCCTACGCCAGCATTTTCAGTAAAGCAAAAAATAAAAATATACTAAAATCAGAAATCAAATGCTATTTTAATTAATTAAAAAAAAAGGCTTATTCATAGACATCCCAACCTAACCTTACTTTTCATGCAAACACTTTGTTTTCATTTTACAATAATGGTGATAGAATTGAGGCATGCCCAACCCCCTTTCACCAATGTCCTAAATATATTGTTGGTAATTATTTTTGGAAATAATCCCGTTTCACCGGTTCTCCGGCAAATACAGGTTACGAATCCACAAGCTTAATAAAAAGTAATCTCTTTTTGCTTAAAACCGTTTTAATTTGAGAAAGAGAAAAACAAATCCTTTTTATCGTTGAAACCTTTTGGTTAAGTCACTAACGTAGAGGATTAACAAGCAGGAAGTGCAATTGTGGGGTGTCACCTGTTTGTTAAGGCACTAACGTAGAGGATTAACAAGCAGGAAGTGCAATTGTGGGGTGTCACCTGTTTAAATCATTGCGGAAAATGTTTTTAAGTCAAGTAAGCGGCGATGGTTGGCTAAAATGGAAACAGTTTATTAATAGCTATGGGAATAGACAGAAGTTGAATTTCACTTTTTGATAGGCTTACAGAAAGAATAAATTTATCGAAAAAAAGAGAAATATTTATATTAGCAAGAATTATACCTGTAAAATCAGAGTGGGGCTGGGAGAGGTGTTAGGTTTATGTAATAAAATGAACATATTTATGTTTTCTAGTGAGTATAAAGATTGCACGGTGGTTTGGTTTGTGGAGGGGGGGGGGGAGGAGGTACTTACCTAAATATAGTAGAGCGTGACCAATGAAAATAATTTTATTTTGAAAATAAAAAATGAAAATGTACTCACATTGCTAATTGTGGCTGCCAAGGCTTCAAGCTCATCAAAAACATTCATTGTTGTTTCCATTGTGTCACAATACTTTCTGATAATTTAATCACAATGCATGTCCGTTATATACGAAATCTCAATGGGCGAATTGTTATGTAACTGGGGGAAAACCATACGTAACCAGCTCTCTGATTGGCTGAGAAGGAGGATGTATCCGACTCGCTGATTGGCTGAGAAGGATGCATGTACTTCCGGTTTCCTATTCCAGGACACCTTGACATTCATCCCTAGCATGCACTTGTCCAAAACAACAATAATAAATAAATCCCTCAGGCCTAAAGATTAAAGAAACCATAATGTTTTTTAATTCCCCCTTCGTGAATCAATAATTCCCCCGCCGATTATGTAAATCAAGTTCTCAGGTTAGGTTCGCCTAAAGATCGAAGAAACCATAATGTTTCTTAATTCCCCCTTCGTGAATCAATAATTTCCCCGCCGATTATGTAAATCAAGTTCTCAGGTTAGGTTAGCCTAAAGATCAAAGAAGCCATGATTGTTTCTTAATTCCCCCTTTCGTAAAACAATACATTCTCCCCCACCGATTATGTAAATCAATTTCTCAGGTTAGGTTAGCCAAACAATCTCATAACATTCGTGTCGAGCATGTACATTCTCACTGACAATGAATCATAAAACAGGAACATAAATTGCTGTTGACATCCATAAATGTGAGAAAGTTCCTGTTTTTTTCATTCTCACTGACAACGAACAGACATAAAACAGACATAAATTGCTGTTGACATTCATTAAAGTGAGAAATTTCCTGTTTTTTCACTCTCACTGACAACGAACCATAAAACAGACATGAATTGCTGTTGACATCCATGAAAAACATCAAATAAATTGACCAACACACATAACCATCCAAGAAAACATCCATCAAAGTGAGAAAATTCATGTTTTTTCAAGTGAGAAAATTCCTGTTTTTTCATTCTCACTGACAATGAATCATAAAACAGGAACATAAATTGCTGTTGACATCCATAAATGTGAGAAAGTTCCTGTTTTTTCATTCTCACTGACAACGAACAGACATAAAACAGACATAAATTGCTGTTGACATTCATTAAAGTGAGAAATTTCCTGTTTTTTCATTCTCACTGACAACGAACCATAAAACAGACATGAATTGCTGTTGACATCCATGAAAAACATCAAATAAATTGACCAACACACATAACCATCCAAGAAAACATCCATCAAAGTAAGAAAATTCCTGTTTTTTCAAGTGAGAAAAATACTGTTTTTCTATTCTCACTGACAAAAACCATAAACCACGTGGTTCGCGTGGGAGTCAATAAGGCCTTTCTACTGTAGTAGCGTGCAAATATTGCCTTTTTGGTCAATTGATCATCTCCCTTATCATTTCTTGAAAATCCCAAATTAATATACTCGTATATTAATGATGTTGGTTTCTCTCAAATCACTTTGACTCTTAAAAAGGACAGTATAACTTCCAATTTCAAATCAAATGAGACCCATCTGAATTTAATAAGACCGCGCATTCCATAAGAACCTTATATGCCCCAGGGCATAACTTAAAGCCCTAGCCCCAGGGCTTTTGGGGTTGTTCCAACCCTGGAGGCATTGTTATATGTTCTTTGGACTATTTCAAACAAAATTGCCTCCGCAAAATTTCAATCAGATACATTTGGTGAAAAGAGGGGTAGTTGGGGGGAGGGGGGGGGCTTGTTGACCTCCATCACTATTGATTCTTAAAAGGGAAAGAGAACTTCCAATTTCAACCAAATGAGCCACCTCTAAAGTTTATACAATCATCCCTTTCATAAGAACCTTAAATGCCCTTGCCCTCAGGCTCTGGTGGTTTATATCAACCTCAAAGGCCTTGTTATACGATCTCTGGACTATTTTGAATAAAAGAACTGTCTCAAAATCGTTTTTGTGTGTATGTGTGGGGGGAGGGGGAGGATAGCTGCGCTCTGATCACTTTGACTCTTAAAAGGGCACTAGAACTTCTGATTACCAATCCAATGTATCCTCTTCAAAGCATATACGACCACCTTTTATATGAGAACCTTATATGCCCCCAGGGCATAATTATAATGACAATTTTGATTGGAAGGCATAACTTACAACCCTTGCCCTGAGGGCTGGGGGGATTTGTCATCTCAAAGACATAATTTCCAGGCCTTAGCCCCAGTGGAAAGGTCTTTAAGTTATAAAATTTGTCCATTGTTTGCGCATAGTATTTGTTATTGGGAAGTAGGCATACATTTTTGAGTTGGGGGGGGGGGGAAATTTTCTGCTGTTTTTTTTCCACGGGGGAATTTTCCAGGGAGTGAACTTGTCTGGGGAAATTGTACACTGGGGAATTTTCCAGAATTCTTCTGCAGATTTTTTATATTTCTTTTTTAAGATAAAAAATTCTTTTTTTTCTTTTTTCAAAATTCGAAATTCTATTTCTTGCTTTCTCTTTTCTGTCTCAATTTTACGCACAGAGGGGTTAAGAGTAACTGTCTGGGGTAAATTTTCACCAGGATTGAACTGTTTAGAGGATATTTCTGTGGGAAGGGGGTTTCTCCGTGGAGGTGGGGCCAGATTTCCTGGCATTATTAAAAAAACGATAAGAAATTAAATAAAAAAAACAAGTTTTTCAACTGAAAGTAAGGAGCAACATTAAAACTTAAAATGAACAGAAATTATTTTGTATATAAAGGAGTTTGCCCCCTCCTCAACACCTCGCTCTTTACGCTAAAGTTTGAATTTTGTCCCATTTCCTTAATAATGACTCCTGAAAGACAAGGGCCGTTTGATTAGAACAACAAAACGCTTTTTTAAAAGTACTAAAAAACTTTAGCGTAAACAGCAGGGTGTTGAGGAGCGGCAATCCCCTTTATATACGTAATCATTTCTGTTCGTTTTAAGTTTTAATGTTACCTCCTTACTTTCAGTTGAAAAAAACTTTTTTTTTTATTTAATCTTCTCTCCAAGTAAGGTAGCGTAACATCTAGTATGCCTTCCTCAACTTTTGAAGTAGACATGCGTTATGATCGTACAGCCAAGGCAACGAGACTGTCGATTTGCTCAACTTTCTGTCAGTTATCATCACCTTTCCTCCCTTTTTGCCCACTTAACCATCTTTGCCAACTTAAAGAATCTTTTTGCCCACTTAAGCGGTCTACTTGACATAATTTTTGGTCCTTTACTCCCACCTTCGACTCTTAAAACTTCTTCATTCATTGATTATTGACTTTATTCATATTGGTGACATTTTATAAAGGACACTCAAAACCTCCGTATATTGAATTTCTAGAAAACTGTTTCATTTAATTTCATGGTGTTTCGTAGCCTTTTGTTATGTTTCTTAAGACGAAGTTCTACAAAATAATCCATATAAATGAGAGTAAGGTACAACTCGGCGAATTATCTGGCTCTACATTAAACCAACGACTAATCTCTATTCCTGCCTTTTTTCCGCTAATTATTATTTTTATAAACAGAAGAAGGCACTTTAACATACTTCTTACCAAACAATTACCAAATTACCAAACTTGGATTACCAAACAAGAATTGGTATTCACTACAGCTTTTGCATTCGCTCAATCAAATTCCAGCTCATCAGAGGCAACGCTATAGCGTGGCCTGTAGTAAAAACCATACGGCACCAATGCATTATTATTTATTTATTATTTTCTTTTTCCCAGAGGTACTTCATATGGAAGAGGTCGTCGCATAAATTTCAAAGGGGGCTCATTCGATTTGAAATCGAGAGTTCTAGTGCCCTTTTTAAGGGTCAAAAGTTACTGGAAGGCAACTGACACCCCTTCCACGCCCACCATTTCCCCAAACACATCCAATCAAAATTTTGAGATAGCCATTTGGTTCTACGTAATTGATTTTCAGATAGAAATTATTTTTTTGAGTAGGACATTCCCCCCACAGCCCTCAGGGCACGAGTTGTAAGTTATGCCCTGGGGGCATATAAGATTTTTATAGAAAGCTTTGTCGTAGAAACCTCAAAAAGGACACATTCGATTGGAAATTCAAAGGACTAATGCCCATTTTAATAGTCAAAAGTGATTGGCGGGCATCTAACCCCCCTCTCACACCCACCTTTTCCTCAAATACCTCCAATCAAAATTTTGAGATATCCATTTTGTTCACAACGTAGTTGAAAATTCTGGAAATTAGATTTTGGACGATGACAACCCCCCCACAGCCCTCAGGGCAAGGGCTGTGAGTTGTGCCCTGGGGGCATAAAAGGTTTTTATAGAAAGTGTTGTCGTAGAAACTTCAGTGTCCTTTTTAATAGTCGAAAGTGATTGGAAGGCAACTAACACCCTTTCCACGCCCACCATTTCGCCAAACACATGCAATCAAATTTTGAGATAGCCATTTTGATCAACGTAGTTGAAAGTTATGGAAATTATATCTTTGAACAGGACACTCCCCCCCACAGTTTTCAGGGCAAGGGTTATAAGTTATGCCCTGGGGGCATATATGGTTCTTATAGAAGGAATGTTCGTATAAACTTCAGAGAGGGCTCATTTAATTGGAAATTGAAAAATCTAGTTCGCTTTTTAAACCTCAAAAGATATCGGAGGGTTGTCAGCCCCCCCCACGCTCTTTTTTCCAAATGCATCCGATAAAAATTTTGAGATAACTATTTTGTTAAAAATAGTTCAAAGATCATATAACAAAACTATGGTGTCGACACAACCCCGCAGGGCTCGGGAGCAGGCGTTATACGTTATGCTCTGGGGGCATATATGGTTCTTATGGAAGGGATGCTCGTATAAACTTTGAAGAGGGCTCATTTGATTGGAAGTTGAAAGTTCTAGTTCACTTTTTAGGAGTCAAAAGAGGTTGGAGGGCACCTAGCCTCCCCCCCCCCCTCCACGCTATTTTTGCCTTAACCCATCCGATAAGAACTTTGAGATAGTTATTTTCTTAAAAATAGTTCAAAGACCACATAACGAAAACTCCAGGGTTGACACAGCCTCCCAAGGCCCGAGGGCAGGCGTTTTAAGTTATGCCCTGGGGAAATATATGGTTCTTATGGAAAGGATGCTCGTAAAACCGGAGAGGGAACATTTGATTATAAATCGAAAGTTCTAGTTCAGTCTTTGAGAGTCAAAAGAGATTGGAGGGCAACTAGCCCCCCCCCCCCCACGCACCTTTTCCCCAAATACATCCGATAAAGATTTTGAGATAGTCATTAAGTTAAAAATTGTTCAAAAGTCAGATAAAAAAAACTCAGGTGTCGACACAACCCCTCAGGGCCCACGGGCAGGCCTTGTAAGTAATTCCCTCTTTAAGAGTCAAAATTGATCGGAGGGCAAGAGATAAAGCTAATAATAAAAATTACAAGCTTTTCGAAAAGTAACTGTTTTTTCTCTTCTTTTGTAAGAACAAAAAAGTTTTCCTTATGATATCCTGCCTTGAAATTTCCCCCTTAATTTGACAAACAAGCTTGACAAGCAACGATTTCAATTGTTGATCGTTTTCATCTGCAATTTTGATCAACAAAAAATTTGTTGGTCGCTAGAACACAGTTGTTGATTTTAAATGTCTTGCCAAAACAGACGGTTGGTCAAAAATGTTGATCAACAACGTCATCAGAAAAGGCCTCAAGTGAAGAAACACGATCACCGGTGTATTTTGAGCAAATGACTACACAAAATAACCATAGATCTAACAATATAACACTGATTAAATATTGAATAACTTTTTTTTAAGTATCAACAACCCGAAATTAAAAAAAGCTTAGGGAATTGAATGTCCCAGAAACAACTAATTAAAAAAACGAAATAAATAAGTTCCAAAAATTGCACACCAGACCAAATAAAAAAATAAAAAAGAAAAATCAAAAATAATTAAAATAAAACTAAAAATAGAATAAAGAAATATAAACAATTAAGAAAAAATAATTATGACTTATGAGCTAACTAGAGATTGAATATGGCACAAAATTAGGTTACATGAACAAAGCAGATACATCAAAAAGTAAACTTATTCCAAAAATTGACAGCAAATTAATCTCAGTAGGAAATATACGTAGCATGTTTAGAGAAAAACATGAAGACAACAATTACTTAGCAAGAAAAAGGAAAAAGCTCCAATGCAAAAAAAAAAAAAAAAATCTAAACACAAAACCAATAATGTAAATTAAGAAAACTGGAAAATTAACCATTCCCAAAATGGTACACCACAGTTAAGTAAAACAAAACTTCAAAATCAATGAAGTTTACGAACAACCCAAAATCAAAAGACCATAGCCAATTAAGGTAAAATAAGCAAAATATAAACAAATTCCAAAAAATTATTTTAACTTCAATTGAATAGAGTTCGTCAAACCACGCTCATTTTAATCATCTAAGTGCAACTACCGTAAGAAAGTAAAACAATAAAATCCAAACCAATTTTTTTTAGTTGTTTCAATTAGAACAAAAGCTTAAATTTTAATTTTGCCCTTATCTTCTCTTGGACAATTTCAGGAATCTCTGTTGTACATTTTAAAACTCTGCTTCCTTTCTTCTATCACAATGCTTTAAAATAAATTTTCTTCTTATTCTCTACACAAACGCATTCAATAAGTTCATCCTCCCCTCCTACATATGATACACAATGAAATGAAAAGTACCAACCTTATATACAATTAAATAAAAAAAAAGTTTTTTTTAACTGAAAGTAAGGAACGGCGTTAAAACTTAAAACGAACAGAAATGATTCCGTATATGAAAGGGGCTGTCCCCTCCTCAACGCTTCGCTCTTTACACTAAAGTTTTTTATTGTTAAAAAAAAATAGAATTGTGAGAAAGTCACTTATGTTTATTATTCATATGTATATGTACTTATGTTTATTATTTGTTTTGGGATGTGCGCATGCATTTGAGGCTGTTTGAATAGAAAAAAAAAAAAAATTAACGTTATTTCACAAGTAAGCACTTCCTTTTAGAATTCGAAATCCTTTCCCCTTGTTTACTTAGCTGTGAATCTTCCTTTCATTTTGACCAAAAATTATGTTTTCTGCTTTACAGTTAAAAGTCGGTATAATGGCAATGCAAGATTTTTTTTTATATAGAAAAACATGTTTATTCGTCCTATGCCGGATTAATTATTCCCGTTTTGTTTTCAGATTCCATTGAAGAGAATTCATATATTTACGCTCGTACAACTTGTGTGTTTCGCCCTACTGTGGGTTGTCAAAATGACTGACGCAATTTCTATTTGCTTTCCTCTTATGGTAAGTAAAATATCATAGGGTGTTGCAAAGTCATAATATAAACAAAGTAAAAATAAGCATTTAAGTCGAAGGGTACGAATTAGTAGAGTATTTGTTTAAGATTAGGAAAAAGTGTCATAAATATCTATTTTAATAGCTCTATAAAGGAAGAAGCCAAGCAGTTAATAAATAATTTACACAATTTCAATTTCTCTCTAAACAAATTTGTTTTCTTATTTTTTGCGTATTGTAAGCCTTATGTACAAGAATCTTGCCTATTTTTAAACTAAAACCCAATCGATGGCTATAAGTGTATAATGTTACCGTTAAACCAGCGAAAAATTATTGACGATATGCTTTTTTGATTGTAAGAATGTAGTTATTTTTCTTAAAATTAAAAAAAAACTTTTTCCACAAAATAAATTTTTCAAAGAAGAGTAAAGAATTCCATTAAACCAAAACTTAACAAAAATAAAATCAAATAATCTACCAAGCGTGAAACTACCACAAATCAGCATCAATAAATAAATGAAACTCAAAACGCACAGAAATTACAATAAATGACCGAGTGAAACTCAAAACGAGCAGAAATTAACATGAGTAGGGCATAAAACCCTGATGCCTTCCCTAGGATAGAACATAATTTGCACTTTACTGAAAAAAATACAAATTAATGTGCATTGTCAGTTTGATATATATATGCTGATATTTATTCCTTAAAATGTTAATAATATTTGATTTATTAAAGTTATAAAAATGAAAAGATTAAACAAAAAAAATTATGTTCTAGCCTTGGAAGGCATAGGGGTTTATTGCCTTTTGATCAGTTGAACATTGCTTTCATGATGCCCCGGAAGTTTCACTTTGAAACGTTAAGCCGTTCCAAAAGTATTGTTGATTTGCCATTTTGACACTTTTTGACGCCCTTTTTACCTTAATAATCAAGGCCTTAAAACCTGTTGAAATTAAAGTAGTAGTTGGAGCAGTTTAGTAGCAGTGGTAGCATAAGGAAAAGTAACAGTAGTATTAATGTTAGTAGTGACATGCATATATTACCTTTTTATCAATTGATCTTCCCCTTTAAGTATTCTCCGAAAGTTTCAACTTAATACCCAAGTCAATTCTTGAGATACGCCCTTTTGACAATCAGCATGCGCATAGTGTGTTTTGATTTTGTTCAAATTCCCCCTCAATATTCTGTCAAATTTTTACCTTCATACGTGCAGCCTTA
The DNA here is from genome assembly GCA_027921565.1 of Artemia sinica. Taxonomy (NCBI): domain Eukaryota; kingdom Metazoa; phylum Arthropoda; class Branchiopoda; order Anostraca; family Artemiidae; genus Artemia; species Artemia sinica. Next base: position 23,093,359 of record CM051267.1, on the reverse strand, counting down.
ATTGTACTACTATTATAGTAGTAGTGGTAATAGTAGGAACAGTAGTAGCAGTAATAGTGTATAATTATTAGTAGTAACAGTAGTAGCAGCAGTAATAATAGCAGTAGTAACAGGTACACTTTGCCTTTTGGTCAACTGAACATCCCACACATGATGACCCTGAAGTTGCCTCATGGTATGATAAGCCGTTCCAAATATATTGTTGATACGCCCGTATCAGCAATTTGTATACGCATAATAAGTTTTAATTTAGTTCAAATTTCCCCAAAAAGTTTCTTCAGATATTTTTTCTAATATCCTCAGCCTTAGAAGTACTCGCTGCAGAAGCATTAGTTTTAGTGATAGTAGTGGTAGTAGTAATAGAACTTGTGGTAGCAGTAGAAGCGGAATGCAAATATTGCCTTTTTGGTCAATTGATCATCTCCCTTATCATTTCTTGAAAATTCCAAGTTGATATACTCAGACATTCCTGAGTTATTCCCTTTTGACAACCCATATACACATAACATGTTATGATTTAGTTCAACACTCCCCTCAACATTCTCTAAAAAAACTCATCTTAATGCCCTTCGTATTTTGGGAAATTTAAAGTCAAACATACATACCTTTTCTCAATAACATATACTAGGCTATATGTGAACAATGAATAAATTACATAACTTGCATCCCTTGCCCTAGGCCTCGAAGGGGGGGGGGTGACATCCCCAAACACATAATTACTGAGTTTTTCAACAATGCTGAAAAAAATTGATGTCTCAAAACTTTGTTTGTAGATTTGTTATGGAAAATGAAATGATGGGCGTGGGGGGGGGGGGGGTGTTGGTTTCTCTCAAATCACTTTGACTCTTAAAAAGGACAGTATAACTTCCAATTTCAAATCAAATGAGACCCATCTGAATTTAATAAGACCGCCCATTCCATAAGAACCTTATATCCCCCCAGGGCATAACTTAAAGCCCTAGCCCCAGGGCTCTGGGGGTTGTTCCAACCCTGGAGGCATTGTTATATGTTCTTTGGACTATTTCAAACAAAATTGCCTCCGCAAAATTTCAATCAGATACATTTGGTGAAAGAGGGGTAGTTGGGGGGGGGCTTGTTGACCTCCATCACTATTGATTCTTAAAAGGGAAAGAGAACTTCCAGTTTCAACCAAGTGAGCCACCTCTAAAGTTTATACAATCATCTCTTTCATAAGAACCTTAAATGCCCTCGCCCTCAGGCTCTGGTGGTTTATATCAACCTCAAAAGCCTTGTTATACGATCTTTGGACTATTTTGAATAAAAGAACTGTCTCAAAATATCTATTGGATGCATCTCGGGAGAACACGACGTAATGTGTCCTCTTCAAAGCATATACGACCACCTTTTATATAAGAACCTTATATGCTCCCAGGGCATAATTGCCATGACAAATTTGATTGGAAGGCATAACTTACAACCCTTGCCCTGAGGGCTGGGGGGATTTGTCATCTCAAAGACATAATTTCCAGGCCTTTTAACTACGTTGAACAAATTGGTTATCTCAAAATTTTGATGGGAAGTGTTTTAGGAAATGATGGGCGTGGGGGACGTAGGGAATTTGCCTTCTGATCCCTTTCGACTAATAAAAAAAGGAACTAGTCCTCTCAATTTCCAATCAAATGAGCTCTTTTTGAAGTTTCTATGACAACGCTTTCTATAAAAACATTATATGCCCCGAGGGCATAACTTACAACCCTTGTCCTTAGAGCCATAGGGGGAGGGTGGTTGGTCTTCCTCACAGACACAATTTCCGGACCCTTTAACTATTATGAAATGAATTGTTATCTCTAAATTTTTATTGGAAGTGTTAACGGAAATGATGAGCGCACAGGGGGGGGGGGGGGACGACTGGCTGCTCTCAAATCACTTTGACTCTTAAAAACGGCACTATAACTTCCAATTTCAAATCAAATGAGCCCCATCTGAAGTTTATACGACCGCCCATTCCATAAAAACTATATGAACTCATCGTATAACTTACATCCCTATCCCCAGGGCACTGGGGGGTAGTGTCAATCCTAGGGGTATTATTATATGTTCTTTGGAACATTTTGAACAAAATCGCTATCTCATAATTTCAATCAGATGAATTTGGTGAAAAGAGGGGTAGTTGGGGGGGGAGGCTAAAAGCCCTCCATCACTTTTGACGCTTAAAAACGAACTAGAACTTCCAATTTTCAACCAAATGAGCCTCTTCTAAAGTTAAACAGCCATCTTTTCCATAAAAACCGTTGAGTGCCCTCGTTCTTTTCCTTAAGACATCGTTCTTTACTTAGGCAGTGCTATTACGCTGCTTATGAAGTAGTTTTTAAAATCTAAAAGATCTTTGTGAAAAGTAGCTAAGTCAATACTACAGTGCTTAATGTAAAAGATGTTCTAACCTTTCCTAAGTCTGGAAAAAACTTGGAATTGGTATTATGTGCTTTTTATCTTAGCCTTTTACTCCACCTGGCACGAATGTCCCTTATTTTGTAATCAGTCTTAAGAAAATTATGGCTTTTTTTCTGTTAAAGTCAATTGACGCTTCATCTGTCCTCTAAGAATTAAAACTTTATTTCAATTATTTGCACTTTTCTCGATTCGTATTTGGTGGATAGAAATAAGGGAAATTGTCAAAATCACGTGAGTGGAAAAATAATCATTAATAAGGTTTTTTTTGCTTTTTTCGTGGAAAACCTTAAAATGAATTTTTTGTCACCCCCCCCCCCCCCCCCCCCCCCCCCTCATAAACACTTGCTGGTTAAAACATCTAAAGCCAAACTGGCCAGACATAACAAAACAAAGAAATAAATCTGGGAACGACAAACAGGTGTAATCTTCTTACTTTAAACAAAAGTCACTTATACTAATGTTTGCTGATATAAGATTTCCCAGGAAAAGTTTATCTCTAACTATTATAGTTTTTTGAATTTTATACTTAATAAGGTGATTTAAAGTCTTGAAATGTAAGCTTCGTTCAAACTTTTCTTCTTTAAAAGTGCCTAAATGCAGGTCGAATTTTAGCGAAGGTGGAACAATTCTCATCTCAGTAATTCTCATCAGTATTACAACTGATGACGGTCACTTCATATTTGACCAAAATATCTAGTATTTTTTGGGAAATTTATCACCGTCTATTAAAAGGATTTATCGCTATTATAACTTTTATTTATCGACAAACATGTCTATGGTCAGTAAGAAGAAATAGCATAACTTGTTGAAACACAACATTGCAATTTGCTTCAAATTGATCGGGCCATTGGGTAGCTTTCCAAATTCCGGGAAAGATAAAACTTGTAGTCTTTTAATATAAAATGCTCGTGTGGCAAATTTCACATTGGTCGAACACACCAACAGTTTGTGGAACGTTTTATTGGGCACTGAAATTCAATTGATAATGCTCTCATATTTATAAAGCCTTCCGAAAGTTTTACTTCAGCTTTAGCAGAACATATTTTATATCATCCGAATGATTTTTACAGTTCAAGGAAGCAATGACCATTTCAAATGAAAAAGGTTTTGAACAGTGGGCTATGGAAGCATTAGAAATAAAAAACAACAACATATTTTCGCAGATTCAGCAATTAATAGGGATATTGGTAATTCAAATATTGATTCTATTTATGATACTATTTAAGAAAAATAAACCCATATTCAAGAAAAAGTCTTGCAAAACCTCCAAGAGAATAAAAAATCCAAAAAGATTAGCAGCATTAGATGCTAACCGAAGGATTATTTCTAAGCAGAATAATCAAGTCCATTTTAAATTTAAAATCGTGTTTTTGCCAGTTGCTTTTTGTGTTCATGGAGGAAGCTGGCTTATTATATATATATATATATATATATATATATTATATATATATATATATATATATATATATATATATATATATATATATATATATATATATATATATATATATATATATATTTATTAGTTAGGTTGTTTTAGTTTTGTACCTACTTTTATTTATATTCTTTTAGTTTTAGATTCTAGTTGTTTTTTTTTCTCTCGGTCGTTTTTTTTACGCTGAAGACGCTTTGTTGTATACGGGCGAAATATTCGTTTGATTGTTTATCTACTTTTTCTCCATGTTGACCATAGACCCGTTCGTCGTTTCCAGATTCATTTATTTTACTTGCTGGTTTACTAAAAAAATCCAGTGAAGTTGTTCTGGATTTGAATGTTGGACAGCATTACACTCACTTCCAATTTTTTTAAAGAAATATTTTGTTTTGTCTTGAATGGTTTAACTATTCGTTAAGTGCAGAGACACACACACAGATTATTAGACCTTTCATTTTAAACCACCACAAAGATAATATCTGTCTTGCCATCCTCGTGTCCTTATTGCTATGGTTTACTCCATAGACTAAGAAGGATAAAAATTAAAGTCAGTTTTGGATACAGGTTGCAATCGACAGCATTTAATATTCCCTAGTCAAATTCTACAGGAATAAGACACCTATTATTTTACTTCTTATAATTATGCGACTTGTAGCGAGAAAGTTAAATGTCTTTTTACTTTTAACTTAACAACGGAATAAGGCTATACTATATCTTCTGCTTGCATTTTTTCTTCTTGTAAAACATCACTAATATGGAATAACCGAAGAATAAATTTTCTTGAGCTTCCTCGTTTCATTTGGATTACCCTAGTATTTGGCCTAATTGGCTTTTACTTGGTTTCGAGCAAAATGCAGGATTGACAAGTTTTTTTTTCAGTTTTGTATTAATTTCGATTTTTCAGCTTATCATCATGATCTTCGTGTGCAAGAGTCTTGATAATTTCTATACAAAAGATGATTTGCGGGCCATCGACGCCGTCATACCACCATTTAAACAAAAGAAAGACAAAAAGGATATGGACTTCGAAGAGCCTATGAATACGCCCGATGCAAAAACAAAAGGGAAAATGAATATTTCAGAAGAGCTTAACAAAAGTGGAGTATGGACCCATCTTACGCAAGGAGTGTAAGTTTTTATTCAGTTTTATGTTACATCAGGGACCTGTCGAAACTCGATTTTGGACTCCAAAGACTTAAGCTATTTTTTTCGTCTAGATGGTAACAGAAACAGTGAAAAAGACATCTGATCGTTCGAATTGAACAAAACCATACAAATTTTAAAAAATTACGAAAAACTGAAAATTCAATTCTTAATGATGAAGACCTCTATATTCAGCTATGCAGGTTTTGGTAGTACTGGGTGCCAAATTTCAGAGTAAGAAACGTGGGTGAAAACAGCAATAAAAAGCAAAAATACATGTCAGCAAACAGCGTAACAAAATATAGCTTTCCTTTAACCGTATTCATGTCTTTGGGAACCAACAGATTGTTCAAGTTTGAATTATCATAGATGAAAAACATTGTCAAAATAAAAAATCAGTTTTCCTTATTTATTTTCACAGTTCAACCTGAAAATACTGAAAATACTGACAAAAATATTATGCTGCCCTCTAAACTTCATAATTTAGAAACTGTCAAAAGCAAAATCTTTGAAAATCGTGTTTTTCTTGTTTGAATATAGGCTACCCATGGTCAATCAAGAAAGCCAAGGATTTTTTATTTTGATGTTCTTGGAGCTTGGAGGAACTTCAAATACCTGATGTTTTGTATATTTAGTGAATATTTTTGGAAATAGCTGTTCAGTTGTGTAAATGTTAAACTTCGGTTTAGACTAAATACGGTTTTTTAAAAACCTTCTTAAAAAACTTTCTTCCTTTAATGATCATTCTCCTAAAAATTTTCAACTTAGAACGCTCTAAAATCAGGGAAAATGAGGAAATTATTTAGCATATTTGTTTTACTATTTTGTGTTCCTTTTGTTTTTGCAAAGTGGCATGGGATTACCCTAATATAGTTTTAACAACAAAAAAGAAAGATTTGATAGAAGAAAATTTATAATTGGAAAACTTTTGAATTTCTTAATCTAGTCTTGGATAAAATTTGTGACTACTGATGCTACCACCAGTGGAATGGAAAACTGAACTTGTTCGAGTTTTTCAGAGAATTCTCATTCTGCATTAACAGTTATCAATATTGTGGTTATCAAGAAGTTGTGAATTATGATGATAACTTAAAGTTATCAGTATTGCGGTCGCTGGAAGACTATCGAGAACCTTGTAAATTAGTCTTTATTTTGTGAAGGTTGCTATTGGAATTTTCTGCTCTTAAGAGAACATCCTGTTTTTCGGAATCGGTTTTGTGTTTTCGCTAAAGCACTAGTTAGACAGAGAGAGAGAGAGATAGAGAGAGAGAGAGAGAGAGAGAGAGAGAGGGAGGGGGAGAGAGAAACAGAGAGAGAATGGTTTATTACACAACTTTCGTAGCTCTTGGCTAATTTAAAAATGCAAAAACATTACATGTTAAACATAGACATAAAAAATTGCACAACTGAATTACAATATCGGTATGTTCGTGTACGTATAGGTGTCAGTTTGAGTTTATGTCTGGTTTTTCTGTTTGATGGGGCATATATGGGGAGAATATCACAGCGGGTTGGGTTTAACAGCAATGCTTTTCCAAATCTCCAGATGAGATTGCGCTGTCTTTGCTCAAGGCATTGGATGTCAAGTTTATTGAGTGCTTCTTGGTAGGGAATATCACTACATCCAAGGATGATCCTAACTGCCCTTTTCTGCACTGACTCTAGGTCGTGCATTAGGTGAGCAGTATGTAGTACGGAAGAGCCTCAAGAAAATGACTCTCAGTATTTTCACTTCAGACACAACAGGAAATGGGACTTCAGGGAGGGGGAGGGTAAAGTCTCTTTTTAGGGGCTTCAGCCGGTGTATTTTTGACTTGGTAGCATTAATGGCTAGATTGGATTCGTTACACTGGAAATTAAGCTCGTCGAAAATGTCACTAGCAAACAGAACTACAGGAGTATTACCTTCAAGGAGATAAGACATCCACTAATTTATACCTGTCTTCATGCTTACTCAGGATGTAGTTAATCATAGCGAGAAATTTTATGCCTGAAAGTTTGGTGCCTTGTGGGGCCCCGCAAGCTATATCACTCCAGTCGGAGTAGGTGTCCTCTTCGTGAAGGGCGGATACCTTCTGCTGCCGCCCAGACAGAAAATCCAGTACAACTGTTAGAGTTTGAAGACCATAGGCGGGCGTGCCTTGTTTGCCTCTCATTACTGGCAATCTAACGGTCTTATGCCAATTTTTGAATTCTTGATCAGCATGCCTAACACTCTAGGCAGGCATGGCTTTCCAAAAACTAACCTGACAAGTATGTGTCCAATAAGAGAGTCATGCATACTCCTGCCCATTTACCCGTGCCCCAGCCATTTAAACATTTGCCTCTCAATTACTTGGACTATCTGTCTTGGCTTTTCTCTGTCTACAATTAGCCATGTCTTGATGCAACCTATTGCAAAATACTTGATAACTTCAATTCAAAATCAACGGACTCGAAGTGGACTTGAAGCGAATTGCCATTCGCTTCAAGTTAAGGCATGCACTGAGATGAGATAGAAAGTCAAAGGCTGCGAAAATCGATCACAGCTAGATCAACAGAACAACCCGGGGTCTCTAGTGACTTTAGAATAGGGTCTAAAATTCTTACTAGGTAGACGGAAGTTCTGCATTTAGAGAGTCCTCCGTACTAATATTTGTCTATGGATTCACGCACTTGAGCCAACAGGTAGCGAAGTATGAAAGACTCCCTTATAGAAATCAAATCTGTTTCTTGGAAATCAGTTATATTTAATAAGATACTTTCTTGCTGAATAAGGTTTCCCTAATGTCGATAATTCCTGTGGTAATTCAGAATACATTATGAAAGAAAAAAGAATTCTTTTGTGGACAGGGATAAAATTTCTGTCAGAACATCAAAGACAAAGAAAAATTTGAAATAATTATGATTTGAAAAAATAGTATTATTCAGAAAATAGAGTTGACTATATACTATCTTTTGAATTAATCCCCCTCCCCCGAGGATCAAAACTGTCAAAGCATGAACTTAAAATGCACTTCTTCCTTGTCTCATAAGATAAGAGAAAATGTTGCTTGTATGAATAATTGGTCACAAGTGACAGCCAAACAACCTGAGATTCATTTATCCGTTTTTCACTCTCCTTAAACATTTGCTTTGTAAGTCAGCGCCTCGTAAATTATCACAACAGTTGTGGCTAGTTGTCAATTATGTTCGTTGAACTTGTTTATTTCTATAGGTTAGCTATAGAGATATTTTGGTTTTTTTACTTATTTATTTTTCTTTTAGAGACAACCTTCGTTCAAGAAATGGGCAATTCCAACTAGTCCCAACTCAAGAGCCAAAAATGGGCTCTGGCACATACACTGCCCTATGATTACTGTTTTAGAGATAACCAGTTTTATTTGAATTTTACTGCCTGAAAACGAGCATTGCCTTACTTGTAACAAGTATCATTTTGTTCAGCTGCATTTTGAAGTTAGTCAATAGAAATAAAGCTCTTCGTTTGAACACAGTCTTAGAAATTTAACGCTTCGTTAGAGTGTTTTTTCCAGCGACTGTTAAGTGTAATTGATAATGAAACTGCGCGTTTCAAAATATTTTTGATAATTTAGACTATTTAATTATTTTTTAATGTTTTGGTTTCAATAAAACCGTCTTAATTAACACATTGTATGAAATACAGAAACATCAATCTCACTTTGAGTAAGACTTCGAATATTGAAGTTCAGAAATGGAAAAATTCATATTTTGATGGAAAAGAATACGACTTAGAAATTTAATAATACACCATATTCAATCATCAAATTGACAAAAAATAAAATGAAAAGTGGGGTAAATACAAGTGTATCAATACATTCAAACTTGCAATTCACCAAGTCCACTGGATGTGAAAATTGTTGCCAAAATAAAAAAATTGTTATATTGAAATCTTTGGCAGGAAAAGCTTTATTTGATTCTAAGGGGTCAGAAAGCTTAATTCTATTATTTTATTCTATGATAAAAGATTAATATGGTTACTACTGACGGATCTCGTAGCACTAAGCTTACCATGGATACACACACTCCTCCTCCATTCCATTCTACTCATAGCTGTAATCTTTACTACAACTCAGGAAGTTCCTACTTCCTTCATGTTCTTTCCTATGACCTTTTCCAACCCTATTCGAGGATAAACTGCTTTTGTTTTGGTTATGGCTGGATTTCCAAAAAGTACATTATTTGAGAAATTTTCCGTAAAGTGAGACCTAAACATCTTAATTTTTCTTTTATTTTACCCCCGACATAAAAGCAGAAGAATTCGTGAAGCCTATAGTGTGATCACAGTATAAATATTAAACAGCAGCGAAAATTCATATACTCTCCGTTAAAGATTTTTGAGGCACATCAGTCGCACACTTTTCTTCATGACTCCGCGTACGTGCACGCGCAATGATAAATTACGATGGTGTTATGGGAGCTTATAGGTCTTAAGCTATTGCTCTGACGTATTGGTAACTTCCCTTTCTGTGCGCTGTGATGTGTCCCATTTCTGAATACAATTTTTGCTACTGTTTAATATCTACATACGGAATACTGAATCATTCACATTATCACCTAAAGCTAACCTAGTACATCAAACAGTTCGTGGTAACAAATTGTAAGTAAGGAGCGACCCGGCTCAATAGTAACCGAAACTCTAAAAACGGAATTTTGATACCAATGGATATATCGCAAGAATCGGCTTTTTATGCTGATTTCAAATATATAAATTTCATTAAGTTTAATCCTACCAATCAAAGATTACGAGCCTGTGAAAATTTTCCTGATTTTCGAAAGAAGGGGGTAACAGCCTCTAGAAGTCAAGTGATCTCAATGAAAATCACACCATCAGATTCAGCATATCAGAGAGCCCTACTGTATAGGTTTCAAGATCATATCTGAAAAAATATGGAATTTCGTATTTTTGGCCAGAAGAAATATCAAGGATGCGTGTTTGTTTGTTTGTTTTTTTTTTTCAGGGATGATCGTATCGGCCCAGTGGTCTAAGAATATTGGGAGAGGAATCATTCTAACGGAAATTAAAGGTTTTAGTGTCCTTTTTAAGTTACCAAAAAAATTTGAGGGCAACGAAGCCCCCTTCCCCGCCCATTTTTACCCAAAAATCGTCCGATCAAAATTTTGTGATAGCAATTTTGTTCATCATAGTTGAAAGGCACAATAACTATGCCCTTGGGTATAACATAACCCCCCTCCACAGCCCCAGGAGAAAGGTCTTTAAGTTATAAAATTTGTCCATTGTTTGCACATAGCATTTGTCATTGGGATGTAGGCATACATTTTTGAGTTGGGGGGGGACAAATTTTCTGCTGGGTTTTTTTTCCACGGGGGAATTTTCCATGGGGCGATAAGTTTCCAGGGAGTGAACTTGTCAGGGGAAATTGTACACTGGGGGAATTTTCCAGAATTCTTCTGCAGATTTTTTTATATTTCTTTTTAAGATAAAAAATTCTTTTTATCTTTTTTCAAAATTCAAAATTCTATTTCTTGCTTTCTCTTTTCTGTCTCAATTTTACGCACAGAGGGGTTAGGAGTAATTGTCCGGGGTAAATTTTCACCAGGATTGAACTGTTTGGAGGATATTTCTGTGGGAAGGGGGTTTCTCCGTGGAGGTGGGGCCAGATTTCCTGGCGTTATTTAAAAATCGATAAGAAATTAAATAAAAAAACAAGTTTTCAACTGAAAGTAAGGAGCAACATTAAAACTTAAAATGAACAGAAATTATTTTGTATATAAAGGAGTTTGCCCCCTCCTCAACACCTCGCTCTTTACGCTAAAGTTTGAATTTTGTCCCAGTTCTTTAATAATGACTCCTGAAAGACAAGGGCCGTTTGATTAGAACAATAAAACGCTTTCTTAAAAGTACTAAAAAACTTTAGCGTAAACAGCAAGGTGTTGAGGAGGGACAATCCCCTTTATATACGTAATAATTTCTGTTCGATTTAAGTTTTAATGTTCCTCCTTACTTTCAGTTGAAAAAACTTTTTTTTTATTTAATCTTCTATCCAAGTAAGGTAGCGTAACATCTAGTATGCCTTCCTCAACTTTTGAAGTAGACATGCGTTATGATCCTACAGCCAAGGCAACGAGACTGTCGATTCGCTCAACTTTCCTGTCAGTTATCATCACCTTTCCTCTCTTTTTGCCCACTTAAGCATCTTTGCCCACTTAAGCATCTTTTCCCACTTAAAGAATCTTTTTGCCCACTTAAGCGGTCTACTTGACATAATTTTTGGACCTTTACTCCCACCTTCGACTCTTAAAACCCCTTCATTCATTGATTATTGACTTTATTCATATTGCTGACATTTTTTGAAGGACACTCAAAACCTCCGTATATTGAATTTCTAGAAAACTGTTTCATTTCATTTCATGGTGTTTCGTAGCCTTTTGTTGTGTTTCTTAAGACGAAGTTCTACAAAATAATCCATATAAATGAGAGTAAGGTACAACTCGGCGAATTATCTGGCTCTACATTAAACCAACGACTAATCTCTATTCCTGCCTTTTTTCCGCTAATTATTATTTTTATAAACAGAAGAAGGCACTTTAACATACTTCTTACCAAACGATTACCAAATTACCAAACTTGGATTACCAAACTAGAATTGGTATTCACTACAGCTTTTGCATTTGCTCAATCAAATTCCAGCTCATCAGAGGCAACGCTATAGCGTGGCCTGTAGTAAAAACCATACGTCTCCAATACATTATTATTTATTTATTATTTTCTTTTTCCCAGAGTCACTTCATATGGAAGGGGTCGTCACATAAATTTCAAAGGGGGCTCATTCGATTTGAAATCGAGAGTTCTAGTGCCCTTTTTAACGGTCAAAAGTTACTGGAAGGCAACTGACACCCTTTCCACACCCACCATTTCCCCAAACACATCCAATCAAAATTTTGAGATAGCCATTTGGTTCTAAGTAATTGATTTTCAGATAGAAATTATATTTTTGAGTAGGACATTCCCCCCACAGCCCTCAGGGCACGAGTTGTAAGTTATGCCCTGGGGGCATATAAGGTTTTTATAGAAAGCTTTGTCGTAGAAACCTCAAAAAGGACACATTCGATTGGAAATTCAAAGGGCTAATGCCCATTTTAATAGTCAAAAGTGATTAAGGGGCATCTAACCCCCCCCCCCTCACACCCACCTTTTCCTCAAATACCTCCAATCAAAATTTTGAGATATCCATTTTGTTCACAACGTAGTTGAAAATTCTGGAAATTAGGTTTTGGACGATGACAACCCCCACAGCCCTCAGGGCAAGGGCTGTGAGTTGTGCCCTGGGGGCATAAAAGGTTTGACAAAGGAAACTCAGAGAGGATAGAAAGTAACAAAATGAAAAATAAAATCAAAAAGGGTGAAAAAACGAGGATTTTGTCAGCCAGTGGCGAATCATGAAAATGACAAAATATAAGCAAATATTTCGACAAGGACCTCCGCCAGGTCGTCCTCAGTGCTAAACAAAAAAGAAAAAAAAACACGAAAATCTAACCTTTCGAAGTTTACCCTACAAAGACAGAACAGACACTGAATAAAAACCAGGCAGAAATCAATGAAAATGAATTTACCAAGATGATTGGGCAAGGATCTTTCGCCTTGCAATAGTTTTAGCTGGTCTACAATTTCGGTTTTCATTAGATATGCAAATAGGATCTTTTTCGTTATTTCGGGTAAAAATATTGATTGAGTCCTTCAAGATTAAACTGTCGTAAATTGGGCTTAATAAAATATCTCCAGTATCTCTATTTATTGCTAAATTTTGGTTTATATATTTTTTTATCTCAATTACCTCTTTAAAAGTTTGTTAGATCTTGTTGAGAAGTTAAAAAATCAAAGTACAACAGAAAATACCGTCTTATCTAGTTTTGATGCAGTTTCTATGTACACTTCATGCGATGTCCATAAATGTGAGCAGGCTTTACAAAGAAAATTAGAGGAAAATTCAGCTTGGTCGGATTACAAAACTTTGGAAATTGATACAATAATGACCCTTGTCCGTCTTTGCAACAAGTTCTCCTCGTATTTTAAATTCCGAAACAAATTTTTTCTTCAAATAATGGGCTTATCCATGGGCACTGTCTTGTCTCCTTATTTGGCAATTTTTTACATGGATTTCATAGAACAGTCTGCTTTGAATAGTTTCCACTTAAAACACTCTATCTGGTTTCGTTTTGTTGATGATATCTTTTCTGTTTGGGAACATGGACAAGACTCTCTAAGAGATTTTTTTGGCACATTTAAACTCTTTTGATTCAAATCTCCCGTTCACAATGGAACTCGAAGATTCAGGTAAGCTGCCTTTCTTGGATGTTTTGATTATAAAAACTAATTCTAGTCTTGAATTCTCTATATATAGAAAGCCGACTCATAATGATCGATATCTACATTTCTCTTCCCATCACCTTCCTTCTGTGAAAAGAGGGGTAATAATCTCTTTAGTCGATAGAGTTTTAAAAATTTGTTCCCGTAATCATATAAATTCTGAATTAAATTATGTCAAGGATATTCTTTTCTGCAATGGTTACCCAATCAAACTCATTGAAAATATAATAGTTAGACAATTAAAAAAGATAAAAGAACAAAATAGGGAGCTTGTCCCCCTTGATTCAGTTACACCGGCAATTGAGAAAAAAACTTTCATTGTTTTACCATACATCCCGAAACTTGGCGATAAACTTGGAAAAATTTTACAAAAACATAATCTCTCTGTTTCTTTCAAAAGCGAACAAAAAGTTGAACACTTTTTCAACTCAGGAAAGGATAAAACAGACCCTGTACTGGGTAGTGGTGTCTACAGAATCCCGTGTTCTTGTGGAAAATTTTACATTGGTAGGAACCATCAACAACTAGGTGAACGTTTGCATGAGCACAAAATTTCAATAGATAAGTCCCTGAGATTAAAAAATAACAATGACAACTTTGATTCGGCATTGGCATCGCATATTTGTGTAAATCCGACCCATCTAGTCCTGTTTGACGAGGCAACCTTAATATCAACTGTAAATGACGTACCACAAACTTTTAAAGAGGTAATTGAGATAAAAAAAATATATAAACCAAAATTTAGCAATAAATAGAGATACTAGAGATATTTCATTAAGCCCAATTTACGACAGTTTAATCTTGAAGGACTCAATCAATATTTTCACCCGAAATAACGAAAAAGATCCTATTTGCATATCTAATGAAAACCGAAATTGTAGACCAGCTAAAACTATTGCAACGCAAAAGATCCTTGCCCAATCATCTTGGTAAATTCATTTTCATTGATTCCTGCCTGGTTTTTATTCAGTGTCTGTTCTGTCTTTGTAGGGTAAACTTCGAAAGGTTAGATTTTCGTGTTTTTTTTTTCTTCTTCTTTTTTGTTTAGCACTGAGGACGACTTGGCGGAGGTCCTTGTCGAAATATTTGCTTATATTTTGTCATTTTCATGATTCGCCACTGGCTGACAAAATCCTCGTTTTTTTCACCCTTTTTGATTTTATTTTTCATTTTGCTACTTTCTATCCTTTCTGAGTTTCATTTGTCATGTATAGCCAGTGTGGTCTAAGAATGTTTTTTGCATAAAAGGTTTTTATAGAAAGTGTTGTCGTAGAAACTTCAGTGTCCTTTTTAATAGTCGAAAGTGATTGGAAGGCAACTAACACCCCTTCCACGCCCACCATTTCGCCAAACACATGCAATCAAATTTTGAGATAGCTATTTTGTTCAACGTAGTTGAAAGTTATGGAAATTATATCTTTGAACAGGAAACTCCCCCCCACAGTTTTCAGGGCAAGGGTTATAAGTTATGCCCTGGGGGCATATATGGTTCTTATAGAAGGAATGTTCGTATAAACTTCAGAGAGGGCTCATTTAATTGGAAATTGAAAGTTCTAGTTCGCTTTTTAAACCTCAAAAGATATCGGAGGGTTACCAGCCCCCCCCCACGCCCTTTTTTTCCCAAATGCATCCGATAAAAATTTTGAGATAACTATTTTGTTAAAAATAGTTCAAATATCATATAACAAAACTATGGTGTCGACACAACCCCCGAAGGGCTTGGGAGCAGGCGTTATACGTTATGCTCTGGGGGCATATATGGTTCATATGGAAGGGATGCTCGTATAAACTTTAAAGAGGGCTCATTTAATTGGAAATTGAAAGTTCAGTTCACTTTTTAGGAGTCAAAAGAGGTTGGAGGGCACCTAGCCTCCCCCCGATCCACGCTATTTTTTCCTTAACCCATCCGATAAGAACTTTGAGATAGTTATTTTCTTAAAAATAGTTCAAAGACCACATAACGAAAACTACGGGGTCAACACAGCCTCCCAAGGCCCGAGGGCAGGCGTTTTAAGTTATGCCCTGGGGAAATATATGGTTCTTATGGAAGGGATGCTCATAAAACCGGAGAGGGAACATTTGATTGGAAATCGAAAGTTCTAGTTCAGTCTTTGAGAGTCAAAAGAGATTGGAGGGCAACTAGCCCCCCCCACGCACCTTTTCCCCAAATACATCCGATAAAGATTTTGAGATAGTCATTAAATTAAAAATTGTTCAAAAGTCAGATAACAAAAACTCAGGTGTCGACACAAACCCTCGGGGCCCAGGGGCAGGCCTTGTAAGTAATTCCCTCTTTAAGAGTCAAAATTAATCGGAGGGCAGCTAACATCCCCCCCCCCCCCCTCACACTCCATTTTTTTACCAGAGGTGTTTCATATAGAAGGGGTCGTCGCATAAACTTCAAAGGGGCTCATTCGATTGAAAATCGAGAGTTCTAGTGACCTTTTTAAGAGCCAAAAGTGATCGGAGGGCAACTAGCCCCCCCCCCAAGCCCTTTTCCCCCAAATACATCTGATAAAAAATTCGAGGTAGCCATTTTGTTAGAAATAGTTCGAAGATCATATAACAAAACTCCTTGACGTATGGCCATTTTGTTAAAAATAGTTCAAAGGTCAGGTAAGAAAAACTCCTGTGTCGACGCAACCCCCCAGGGCCCGGGGCAGGCGTTTGCAACTATTACTCTGGGGGCATATATGGTTCTTATGGCGGGTATAATCGTATAAACTTCGGAGAGGGCTCATTTGATTGGAAATTGAAAGTTCTAGTTCCCTTTTGAAGAGTCAAGAGATATCGGAGGGCAACTAGCCCCCCCCCCCTCCATGCCCTTTTTTTCTCAAACCCATCCGATAAGAACTTTGAGATAGCTATTTTTTAAAAATAATTAAAAGATTGTACAATGAAAACTCAAAGGTCGACACAACCACCCAGGGCCTGGAGGCAGGCGTTGTAAGTAATGCTCTGGGGGCATATATAGTTCTTATGGAAGGGATGCTCATTTAAACTTCGAAGAGGTCTCATATGATTTGAAGTTGAAACTTCATGTGCACTTTTTAAGATTCAAAAGAGATCGGAGGGCAAGTAGTCCCTCCTCCCCCCGCCTCTCCACGCCCTATTTTCCTCAAACCCATCTGATAAGAACTTTGAGAGAGCCATTTTTTTCAAAATGGTTCAAAGATCATATAACGAAAACTCCGAGTTCGACACAATCCTTCTGGGCCCGAGGGCAGGCGATGCAAGTTATGCCATAGCTTCATTTATACTTTAATAGCAAACTATTTTTTCGGTTTTAAGCTTGATTTTCATATTCAATCTAAGCATTACTCGCATTAAGATCTATTTATTCATTTATATTATTACTTGTTGTATGTTTTTTGCTATTTTTCATATATATATATATTTTTCATATATATGAAAAATATTTTTCATATATATATATATATATATATATATATATATATATATATATATATATATATATATATATATATATATATATATATATATATATATATATATATATATAATATATATATATATATATATATATATATATATATATATATATATATATATATATATATATACATATATATATATATATATATATATATATATATATATATATATATATATATATATATATATATATATATATATATATATATATATATATATATATATATATATATATATATATATATATATATATATGTATATATATATATATATATATATATATATATATATATATATATATATATATATATATATATATATATATATATATATATATATATATATATATATTATATATATATATATATATATATATATATATATATATACATATTCTTGTGTCAATTTGCCTACATTTTGTTTATTTATGATTAATTTAATGGTACATTAGATATATACATTCAAGGCTGAATTGGCTGCAAAGGTCAAATAATATTTTTGAACCCCTTCCTCGAATTCATGACTAAAGTGCTGTTGCAACACTCCACATTACCCACAACAAAAATTATTACGTATATGAAGCAAAACGGAAGAAAAGTTTAAAAAAAAGTATCAGAGGCATGCAACCGAAATATCTACTACAAGAAAACAGCACTATATAAATATTCTATAAAAGTTAAACGTCGGTTAAAAGAGTCGTGGTTGAGTGGATGGTAGCTCTCCTCACGTTTAGGCTAAACTGTAATGTGGTATTAAAAACAAACAAGAATAAAAAAGAAGTTTATTCAAATGAAAGTAAAGAATGACATTAAGACATAAAACAAAAACAAAAAATTATTAATGATTAATTGGTTGATAAAATTCCTTGAGACAAGTGGGATCGAACCTGCCGACCTTTGGTCAGTAATCACAGCTCTCTCCAACACGTTATCCCAAGGTATATCATTTAATAATTCTTCTAAGACGTTACTCATTTACTATAATCAGTAGAATTTCAATGAGTAGAATCTCAATAGGCGTAGTAAAGTTTCAAAATATAGAAAATCGGTTCTCTATTTTCAATAGGTCCTCAAAAATATAAATGTTTTTACATTTATAATTTTAATAACATGAATTTTTATTACAGTTGGAAAAATATGATAATATTTTCTAAAAAAGTTGAGCATTATTTTATCATTTTCTGTTGGACTCGTGTTTACTCGGTTGATCTTTCAATGTTTACGCAGCTTTTCACTGTTTGATCAAATTCTATATGTTTTGATTTTCTAAAACTAAATTTGTCTATTACCCTTTGGAGGAGAAAGGGATAGATAATTACAAAAAGGTACCTTCTCCTGTCTTGCTTCAGGCAAGAGATAAAGCTAATAATAAAAATAACAAGCTTTTCGAAAAGTAACTGTTTTTTCTCTCCTTTGTTAAGAACAAAAAAGTTTTCCTTATGATATCCTGCCTTGAAATTTCCCCCTTAATTTGAAAAACAAACAAGCTTGACAAGCAACGATTTCAATTGTTGATCGTTTTCATCTGCAATTTTGATCAACAAAAAATTTGTTGGTCGCTAGAACACAGTTGTTGATTTTAAATGTCTTGCCAAAACAGACGGTTGGTCAAAAATGTTGATCAACAACGTCATCAGAAAAGGCCTCAAGTGAAGAAACACGATCACCGGTGTATTTTGAGCAAATGACTACACAAAATAACCATAGATCTAACAATATAACACTGATTAAATAATGAATAACGTTTTTTTAAGTATCAACAACCCGAAATTAAAAAAAGCTTAGGGAATTTAATGTCCCAGAAACAACTAATTAAAAAAACGAAATAAATAAGTTCCAAAAATTGCACACCAGACCAAATAAAAAAATAAAAAAGAAAAATAAAAAATAATTAAAATAAAACTAAAAATAGAATAAAGAAATAGAAACAATTAAGAAAAAATAATTATGACTTATGAGCTAACTAGAGATTGAATATGGCACAAAATTAGGTTACATGAACAAAGCAGATACATCAAAAAGTAAACTTATTCCAAAAAAGACAGCAAATTAGTCTCAGTAGGAAATATAGCATGTTTAAAGAAAAACATGAAGACAACAATTACTTAGCAAGAAAAAGCAAAAAGCTTCAATGCAAAAAAAAAAAAAAATCTAAACACAAAAACCAATAATGTAAATTAAGAAAACTGGAAAATTAACCATTCCCAAAATGGTACACCAGAGTTAAGTAAAACAAAACTTCAAAATCAATGAAGTGTTTCGAACAACCCAAAATCAAAAGACCATAGCCAATTAAGGTAAAATAAGCAAAATATAAACAAATTCCAAAAAATCATTTTAACTTCAATTGAATAGAGTTCGTCAAACCACGCTCATTTTAATCATCTAAGTGCAACTACCGCAAGAAAGTAAAACAATAAAATCCAAACCAATTTTTTTTTAGTTATTTCAATTAGAACAAAAGCTTAAATTTTAATTATGCCCTTATCTTCTCTAGGACAATTTCAAGAATCTCTGTTGTATATTTTAAAACTCTGCTTCCTTTCTTTTATCACAATGCTTTGAAAATAAATTTTCTTCTTTTTCTCTACACAAACGCATTCAATAAGTTCATCCTCCCCTCCTACACATGATACACAAAGAAATGAAAAGTACCAACCTTATATACAATTAAATAAAAAAAAAGTTTTTTTAACTGAAAGTAAGGAACGGCGTTAAAACTTAAAACGAACAGAAATGATTCCTTATATGAAAGGGGCTGTCCCCTCCTCAATGCTTCGCTCTTTACACTAAAGTTTTTTATTGTTAAGAAAAAATAGATTTGTGAAAAAGTCACTTATGTTTATTATGTATATTGTTTATATGTATATGTACTTATGTTTATCATTTGTTTTGGGATGTGCGCATGCATTTGAGACTGTTTGAACAGAAAAAAAAAAATTTAACGTTATTTCACAAGTAAGCACTTCCTTTTAGAATTCGAAGTCCTTTCCCCTTGTTTACTTAGATGTGAATTTTCCTTTCATTTTGACCAAAAATTATGTTTTCTGCTTTACAGTTAAAGGTCGGTATAATGGCAATGCAAGATTTTTTTTTATATAGACAAACATGTTTATTCGTCCTATGCTGGATTAATTATTCCCGTTTTGTTTTCAGATGCCATTGAAGAGAATTCATACATTTACCCTCGTACAACTTGTGTGTTTCCCCCTTCAGTGGGTTGTCAAAATGACTGATGCAATTTCTATTTGCTTCCCTCTTATGGTAAGTAAAATATCATAGGGTGTTGCAAAGCCATAATATAAACAAAGTAAAAATAAGCATTTAAGTCGAAGGGTACGAATTAGTAGAGTATTTGTTTAAGATTAGGAAAAAGTGTCATAAATATCTATTTTAATAGCTCTATAAAGAGAGAAGCCAAGCAGTTAATAAATAATGTACACAGTTTCACTTTCTCTCTAAACAAATTTGTTTTCTTATTTTTTGCGTATTGTAAGCCTTATGTACAAGAATCTTGCCTATTTTTAAACTTAAACTTAATCGATGGCTATATGTGTATAATGTTACCGTTAAACAAGCGAAAAATTATTGACGATATACTTTTTTGATTGTAAGAAAGTAGTTATTTTTCTTATTAATTAAAAAAGCAACTTTTTCCACAAATAAATTTTTCAAAGAAAAGTAAAGAACTCCATTAAACCAAAAATGATTAAACCATTAAACACAATTTCAGTCAGATACATTTGCTAAAAAGGGCACTATAACTTCCAATTTCAAACCAAATGAGCCCCATCTGAAGGTTATACGACCGCCCATTCCATAAAACTATTTGAACTCATCGTATAACTTACAACCCTATCCCCAGGGCACTGGGGGGTAGTGTCAATCCTAGGGGCATTATTATATGTTCTTTGGAACATTTTGAACAAAATCGCTATCTCATAATTTCAATCAGATGCATTTGGTGAAAAGAGGGTTTTTTTTTTGGGGGGGGGGGCTATTTGAGCCCCATCACTATTGATTCTTAAAAGAGAAAGAAAACTTCCAATTTCAACCAAATGAGCCACCTCTAAGGTTTATACAATCATCCCTTTGATAAGAACCTTAAATGCCCTCGCCCTCAGGCTCTGGTGGTTTATATCAACCTCAAAAGCCTTGTTATACGATCTAGCAAGGACATTAAATCTCGTCCAGGCTTTTACCAAGGACATTAAATCTCACCCAGGCTTTTTCAAAGACATTAAATCTCGACCAGACTTTTACCAAGGACATTAAATCTCGTCCAGGCCTTTACCAAGGACATTAAATCTCGACCAGACTTTTACTAAAGACATTAAATCTCGTCCAGGCTTTTACCAAGGACATTAAATCGCGTCAAAGCTTTTACCAAGGACATTAATTTGATTTATTTTAATAATTGGGTACATTTTTGCATATTTTTTAAAAATAAAGTTGGGTTTTAGTTTTCAGAAATATGAACATCCCAGTTTAATATACATCTGATTTTATCAATAACATTTTCTTAGCTAGGTTTCTTAACCTTTCATAGATGTGTGTTGCATGAAACTCATGATTTGGGATGTATAGTTTGCTATTTTAAACTTTTCTGAGCTAGATTTCCTAACCTTTGGTAGGTGTATGTCTGGTTTTATTAATAATATTTGATTTTCTAATTAAC
The DNA here is from genome assembly GCA_027921565.1 of Artemia sinica. Lineage (NCBI taxonomy): Eukaryota > Metazoa > Arthropoda > Branchiopoda > Anostraca > Artemiidae > Artemia > Artemia sinica. The sequence continues at coordinate 23,071,910 of CM051267.1, read as the reverse complement.
TTGGGTTTTAATTTTCAGAAATAAGAACATCCTTGTTTAAAATATATCTGATTTTATTAATAATATTTGATTTCTTTTAATAATTGAGTACATTTTAAGCATATTTTTTTAATAAAGTTGGGTTTTATGGGTACATTTTTGCATATTTTTTAAATAAAGTTGGGTTTTAGTTTTCAGAAATATGAACATCCCAGTTTAAAATACATCTGATTTTATTAATAACATTTTCTTAGCTAGGTTCTTAACCTTTCGTAGATGTGTGTTGCATGAAACTCTTGATTTGGGATGTATAGTTTGCTATTTTAAACTTTTCTGAGCTAGATTTCCTAACCTTTGGTAGGTGTATGTCCGGTTTGATTAATAATATTTGATTTTCTAATCAAGTTAGGTTTTAATTTTTAGAAATATGAATATCCATGTTTAAAATGTATCTGATTTTATTAATAATATTTGATTTTCTTTAATAATTGGGTACATTTTTGCTTATTTTTTTAATAAAGTTGGGTTTTAGTTTTCAGAAATATAAAAATCCCAGTTTAAAATACATCTGATTTCATTTATAACATTTTCTTAGCTGGGTTTCTTAGCCTTTCGTAGATGTGTGTTGCATGAAACTCATGATTTGGGATGTCTAGTTTGTTATTTCGGACTTTTCTGAGCAAGATTTCCTAAATTTTCGTAGGTGTGTGTCTGGTTTTATTAATAATATTTGATTTTCTAATCAAGTTAGGTTTTAATTTTTAGAAATAAAAACAACCTTGTTTAAAATACATCTGATTTTATTAACAATATTTTTTTTCTTTTAATGATTGGGTACATTTTTAGTCTTTTTTTTTTAATAAAGTTGGGTTTTAGTTTTCAGAAATATGAATATCACAGTTTAAAATACATCTGATTTTATTAAAAACATTTCTTAGCTAGGTTTCTTAACCTTTCGTAGATGTGTGTTGCATGAAACTCATGATTTGGGATGTCTAGTTTGTTATTTCGGACTTTTCTGAGCAAGATTTCCTAAATTTTCGTAGGTGTGTGTCTGGTTTTATTAATAATATTTGATTTTCTAATCAAGTTGGGTTTTAATTTTTAGAAATAAGAACATCCATTTTTAAAATGTATTTGATTTTATTAATAATATTTAATTTCTTTTAATAATTGGGTAAATTTTTGCATATTTTTTTAATAAAGTTGGGTTTTAGTTTTCAGAAATATGAACATCCCAGTTTAAAATACATCTGATTTTATTAATAACATTTTCTTAGCTAGGTTTTTTAACCTTTCGTAGATGTGTTTGGATGAAACTCATGACTTGGGATGTCTAGTTTGCTATTTTGGACTTCTCTGAGCTAGGTTTCCTAACCTTTTTTTTTATTAACAAATGGGTCACAGAAAAACAACGTACAAACCTCCATATAATGCTAACAAAACAAAACTGTATATAATACCAACAATATCAAAATAGGTCCCGACGCATATTAGCGTGTTTGGGATAACCCAAAAAAAGGAACGCTTCAACTAATTATACACTAATACACTTCCTCGGGGAAATATATTCTCTGACTCCACCTCTCCTCCCCCATCCCTACTAAACAATTAACCAACATTCTAAGGATAATACTTTTTTTACAGGGAACTTAAAGGAATTCAACACTCATACTCTATGATTCATCATGCTTCCTTTCATATACCGACAATGACTTCAATCAACACACAAGAAAATTTTTCTCTTTTAACACTCACAAGCATATACTCACTCCCAGATCAATCACCTCATCCGTGTCTACAATACTGGTTAAAACAAATACATCGCAAAGAAGCACGGAATTCCTCAAGAACCTTCTTACCTTTTACTTCCGCCGGAAGCCTGTTCCATACTTCAGGACCAATCTACCTAATAAAAAATTTAGATCTGGTAGTAACTGGAACCGGCGTTCTAAATAATTCAACATTTCTAGTTTCATACCTATGGTCCCTTTCATTATAAAGTTCCGAAAAACATCCAGGTAAAAAATTAGAAATTTTTTTTACATAAGCAAATTTACATAAAATTTAACCAAACCAAAGAATGGTAAAATTTTTAATTGGTGATTCCTCGATCTTACCGAATTCTGGGACAAGTCATTGGTCAAAACTCTCACAGCTTTATTTTGTAACACATGAAGTGGGTACAAATGGCTAGTGAACGTCGACGACCAAACTGTAACACAGTACAGCAAATATGGATGAATAAGAGAAAAATATAACATTCTAATAACCTTTCTAGGAAAAAAATTTTTCAGCTTCCACAGAGTTCCAACATTTTTGGCTAATTAGTACTTATAAATGCAATATGATCTTTAAAACTTAGGCATTCATCTACCATTACACCAAGATACCTTACTGTGCTTGTCCGTTTTATACTTCCATTTACTAACTTAATTTCTTCAATCCATGGATAGTAATTTGCACTTCTGCCATATAACATGAAGATTGTTTTCTTCTGATTAACTTGCAGTTTGTTCACTCGCATCCACCTCTCGATTATCACCATTCCTTGTTTCATGCCATTTTTCAAATCCGCTTCTGTTTTCGCAGCCATTGTAAATTAAGTATTATCAGCAAAACTTGGAAGTATTGCTCGCACCGGGTCATCAGTGTACCTTGGAGTTGGCAGTTGTTTGAGGCATCCATTTAGATCATTAATGTACACAAGAAATAATAGGGAGACCCAACACAGACCCCTGTGGCACAACGAACTTTACTACCATCTCTTCTGACAGGACTGTGCCCAGCCGTACTCTTTGCGTTCTTCCTTTAAGAAATGAAGCAATCAATTTCAGACTCTTAAAACGAATTCCAGCATTTTCAAGCTTAGCCAATAAAATATTATGACCAACACAGTCAAAAGCCTTCATAATATCTAGATAAATTGAACCCACCTTTAAACCTGAATCTAGGCAATCGTTAACAAATGCTGTCAAAAATAATAAAGCATGCTCTGTAGACATATTTTTTCTAAAACCAAATTGACTTGAGTGAAAAAAACATCTTTTTTCAAAATAATCCATCAGTCGTCTATAAATCAATTTCTCAAAAATACGAGAAATCTCTGGAAGTAGAGATATCGGACGGTAGTTGTTCATATCTTCCTTATCACCTCCTTTATACAGAGGAATAACCAAAGCACTTTTCAAGCAGTTAGGGTACACTCCAAATTCAAAACATTGATTGAAAAGGTACAACAGATATATAATTGGGTAAATTTTTTGAACTATTTGAAAGGTTATAAAGTCCATTCCAGCTGCTGATTTTTTCATACTTTTTAAGATATCCTTAAGTTCAAGCGATCTCACAGGGTTGAAGATAAATGGTTGTATCACTTGATTCAGGAAGAAAATTCTGGTATGTACCATCAACATTTATACATTCCGCAGATGTCGATATTTTTAGCCCCACTTCTGAATAGTGGGTACACAAGTTATTGGCTACACCACTATCAGACTCCCACGGCAAATTACTAGGAGTTATTGGTTCACTATTTGGGCTTATTACTGACTTAATCCGTTGTCAAGTTTTAGCCGGGCTTCCTTCATAATCTTTAAATTTCTGTGCATAGTAATCCCTTTTTGCTTTTCTTAAAAGACTTTTTAACTTTCTATTAAATTCTTTATATTGTTTTTTATCAGATGCTAAACCTTGAGTCACGCACCTTTTATACATCACTTGCCTTTTTTCCATTGAGGCTAGTAATCCTTTTTGAAATCCAAGGTTTAATTGGCAACTTATATCTTTGCTTTGTCTCTTTAAACTCCAAACACTCTCGAAATAGTAATTTTATTTTTTCATACCATTTACCAAATTTGGTATCAATACCTGTACTATCCTGAAGAAACAAAAAATATGCACTTTTAAGCTTCCACTTAAACTTCAAAAGAACATTTCCATCCATATAAGGCATCTTTGGCACACTTTTATTCTTAGGGTTTGGACCAAATATTCCAGGTACAGATATTGCAACCCCAAAATGGTCAGATGCACTATTAATAACTACTGTGGGGCATAAATAATTCATATTTACAAAAATATTATCAATTATAGACTCTGAAGTTTCTGTCACTCGTGTGCGTATGATAATTGCAGGATAAAAACCAAAACTTAACATTGTGTTAACAAAATGTCATACCTTACTATTTCTATCAACCATATTTAAATCAATATTAAAATCCCCACATATATAACATGGTATTCTTGAACTTGGTAACTTTCCCAAAAATCCATTAATCAGTTCGATAAACTCCTCAACATTACCTGAAGGTGGTCTATAAATTACTACAACCATAAACTTATTATTTGCATTACTCGCATCAAGAACTATGGACTCAAATTTCATTTCATAATTAACTGCTAAATCTGACCTAATCTGTAAACTAAAACCACTTTTTACATATACAGCTAAACCACCACGTTGGTGTAGTGCCCTATTTGGCACGTACATATTATAACCTTCTATTTCTAATAAAGTAGAATTATAATCCTTAAGCCAAGTTTCCGTTAGGGCCAGGATATGCGGCTCTGTTTTAAGACATAGCTCATCAAGGAACTCATATGATGTGTTTATCCCTTGACAGTTCATGTTGTAGACTTTCATTTCTCTCATATTCTTCCAATCACACATCTCACACAAAAAAAGCATACCGGAAATCCAAACATCCAACATTCTCACTTACATCATAGTCCCAATGCAGAACACCATCTATCAATCCACACACATCGAGTGGGCTCCTTTCAAGTTCCCTCAACCTACTGGTTGAATTAACCATTATCAAAAATCAAATATGGGCAAGAGAAAGGAGAAGTAGAGAACCATATCTTACCCAAATAACTTCTACATCTTACAACATCCGAGGACGTATTAACTATCATAATAAAGTAAACATAAGAAACAAAAATAAACAAAACAAATAAACAAACCGGTCGATGACAAACAGTTGATATGTATACGCATATCAAACAGTTGATATGTATCAAATGTTGTATACAAACAGTTGATATGTATACGCATATCAACTCCCAAAATAAAACTCAGTGGGCTTAATATGGCTCACAAATTCATTTATAAGCAAATCAAAATTTAATAACCTTCATAATTAATAACTTTTCATACAACCTTTAAAAAAAATAATTTCCAAACACTATAAATAACTAGCTCAAAACCACTATTTACATTTTTAACGCTTTGAACCATTCAACCTTTTCAACGTTACCAGCAGATTTAATAGAAAGAACCGGCGGTACCACGGGTGGTATCCAGCACTCAACACCTCTCTCCATCATATATTTTCTCTTCACCACCAATTCCTTTCTAATTTGGCGCACCTCTCTACTAACATCATCACTAATAAAAACTGGTTTTCCAAACTGCAAGTCTTTTCCTCTTAATTTCTTTGCATTTTTCATTATGCCGTATCGGTCCATATAATCTGTAACTTTGATTTTGGTAAAGTTACTCGCTTCTTGTACCACTGAAAATGGAGGAATGTTCTTCACTTCTATTTCTAATCCCTGATTCAGCACTTTTTTAATGGTATTTTTTTCATCTGACAATGAATCAGTCCTCACATTCCAAAACAATAAGTTGTTTTTTTTCCGTATGCTGCAACACAAGAGATTGATTTTTTAATGATGTAACTTGTGCAAATAAATCGTTCACGAGGTTATCCTGATTTTCCATCTTAGACTTCAAACTATCTACCCGATTATTTGTTTCTCTTGCATCACCTTCCACACGCCTGTATGTTTCTCCCAATTCACGAACAGTTTTTTGTATATTTTGCACATCAGTCTTCACACTATGAAGGGACTCTCTAATTTCTTTTACGGCTGATTGTAAAGTTTCCAACAGCTCTAAAATTCGTACAATATTTCCTGCATTTGTTTTCTCACATTCCTGTCGTAAGTATTCGCCACTCGAATCCAGAATAGAATCTTCCGGCGAAGGTCTTTTCTTCCCTGTTTGAGTTTTGGGGTTGACGTTAGGCTTTCATTTGATTTATCACCACTCTCATTACCAACCTCGGTTTTTACTTTCTTATCATTTCTCTTTCTCCCCAGTCTCATGGACGATTATGGCAAATAAGTTTCCAAAAAAGGCAATCTTCAATCAATATATGTCACACGGTTCAAACGTTTTTATATTTTCATATTTACTGTGACATTTGGTTATTATTTATTCGTTCATTTCACTGGCCACTACTAACCCACTTCATTAACTATTTTAACGGAATGATTGCATAACCACAATCTTTAAAATACAGGTACAATTTTTTTCAAGGTCATTCGTTACTTGTGTAATCAGATATTAGCTTAACATATTTCTTTCATTCCACGCCAAAATTAATAGGCTCCTTGTTCAGGTTTATCACAGGTAAACAGGTTATCCGTGAGATGTAATTTATCACATGTAAACAGGTAATCCGTGAAATATTCGTAGGTGTATGTTTGGTTTTATTAATAATATTTGATTTTCTAATAAACTTGGGATTTTAATTTTCAGATATAGGTTTCTTAACCTTTCATAGATGTGTGTTGCATGAAACTCGTGATTTTGGATGTATAGTTTGCTATTTTGGACTTTTCTTAGCTAGATTTCCTAACCTTTCGTAGGTATATGTCTGGTTTTATTAATAACATTTGATTTTCCAATAAAGTTGGGATTTTAATTTTCAGAAATTAAAACATCCATGTTTAAAATACATCTGATTTCTTAATAAGGATGGGATTTAGTTTTCAGAAATATGAACATCCCAGTTTAAAATACATCTGATTCTAATAATAACATTTTCTTAGCTAGGTTTCTTAACCTATCGTAGGTGTATGTCTGATTTTATTATTAACATTTTCTTGGCTAGGTTTCTTAACCTTTCGTAGATGTGTGTTGCATGAAACTCGTGATTTTGGATGTATAGTTTGCTATTTTGGACTTTTCTTAGCTAGATTTCCTAATCGTTCGTAGGCGTATGTCTGGTTTTATTAAGAATATTTGATTTTCCAATCAAGTTAGGTTTTAATTTTCAGAAATATGGACATCCATGTTTAAAATTTATCTGATTTTATTAATAATATTTGGTTTCCTTTAATAATTGGGTACATTTTTGCTTATTTTTTTAAATAAAGTGGGGTTTTAGTTTTCAGAAGTATGAATACCCCAGTTTAAAATACATCTGATTTAATTAATAACATTTTCTTAGATAGGTTTCTTAACCTTTCGTAGATGTGTGCTGCATGAAACTCGTGATTTTGGATGTATAGTTTGCTATTTTGGACTTTTCTGAGCAAGATTTCCTAACCTTTCGTAGGTGTATGTCTGGATATATTAATAATATTTGATTTTCTAATCAAGTTGGGTTTTTAATTTTCAGAAATAAGAACATCCTTGTTTAAAATACATCTGATTTTATTAATAATATTTGATTTCTTTTAGTTGGGTACATTTTTAGCATATTTTTTTAAAATAAAGTTGGATTTTAGTTTTCAGAAATATGAACATCCCAGTTTAAAATACATCAGATTTTATTTATAACATTTTCTTAGCTAGGTTTGTTAACCTTTCGTAGATGTGTGTTGCGTGAAACTCTTGACTTGGGGTGTCTAGTTTGGTATTTTGGAACTTTTTTGAGCTAGATTTCATAACCTTTCGTAGGTGTATGTCTGGATATATTAATAATATTTGATTTTCTAATCAAGTTGGGTTTTAATTTTCAGAAATAAGAACATCCATGTTTAAAATTTATCTAATTATATTAATAATATTTGATTTCCTTTAATAATTGGGTACATTTTTGCATATTTTTTTAATAAAGTTGGGTTTTAGTTTTCAGAAATATGAACATCCCAGTTTAAAATACATCTGATTTTATTAATAACATTTTCTTAGCTAGGTTTCTTAACCTTTCATAGATGTGTGTTGCATGAAACTCATGATCTGGGATGTCTAGTTTGCAATTTTGGACTGTTCTGAGCTAGATTTTCTAACCTTTCGTAGGTGTATGTCTGGTTTTATTAATAATATTTGATTTTTTAATAAAGTTGGGGTTTAATTTTCGGAAATAAGAACATCCATGTTTAAAATACATCTGATTTTATTAATAATATTTGATTTCCTTTACTAATAGGGTACATTTTTGCATATTTTTTTAATAAAGTTGGGTTTTAGTTTTCAGAAATATGAACATCCCAGTTTAAAATACATCTGATTTTATTAATAACATTTTCTTAGCTAGGTTTGTTAACCTTTCGTAGATGATTGTTGCATGAAACTCATGACTTGGGATGTCTAGTTTGCTATTTTGGACTTTTCTGAGCTAGATTTCCTAACCTTTCGTAGGTGTATGTCTGGTTTTATTAATAATATTTGATTTAATAATAAAGTTAGGGTTTTAGTTTTCAGAAATAGGTTTCTAAACCTTTCGTAGATGTGTGTTGCATGAAACTCATGAGTTGGGACGTCTAGTTTGCTATTTTGGACTTTTCTGAGCTAGATTTCCTAACCTTTCATAGGTATATGTCTGGTTTTATTAATAATATTTGATTTTCTAATAAAGTTGGGATTTTGATTTTCAGAAATAAGAACATCCATGTTTAAAATACATCTGATTTTTTAATAAAGTTGGGTTTTAGTTTTCAGAAATATGAACATCCCAGTTTAAAATACATCTGATTCTATTAATAACATTTTCTTAGCTAGGTTTCTTAACCTTTCGTAGGTGTATGTCTGATTTTATTAATAACATTTTCTTAGCTAGGTTTCTTAACCTTTCGTAGGTGTGAGTCTGGTTTTATTAATAATATTTGATTTTCTAATAAAGCTGGGGTTTTAATTTTCAGAAATAAGAACATCCATGTTTAAAATACATCTGATTTTAATAATAATATTTGATTTCCTTTAATAATTGGGTATATTTTTTTTTTAATAAAGTTGGGTTTTAGTTTTCAGAAATATGAAAACCCCAGTTTAAGATACATCTGATTTTATTAATAATATTTTCTTAGTTAGGTTTCTTAACCTTTCGTTGGTGTAACCTTTCGTTTGTAGATGTTAAACGAGCTGTAAGAATGGACTTTGTCTCCCAGCCTAAAAAATAGTTGTGTCCAAAGACTCTAAATCCCCTCTGTAAAAATCCTCAGGCTATGCAAATCGTCTCTGAAGCTCAAAACAGACTCAACCAGTTCAAGAAACCGATGCTATAACAGCTAAATTCTCAAGGATGAAATGATATTCTGAGACATGTGGGACAACAAATGGAGTAATAAAAGAAATGGGACCAAAACTAAAGAATTTTATTCTATTTACATGATACTGATTTTGTTACAGCAAGACCACCTAAGGTATGGGACAATAATTTCATCATCCTCATATCGAAAGGTGGTAGAAACTCACTAATCTCCAATAATTACAGACCAACCTCTTTAACTAATAATCTTAGAAATTTTTGGAACGTTTAACAAAACACAGGACTGAAGAAAAAATAGATAAGGTCCTTAATGATCACCAGGTTGGTTTTGGAAGAAAATGTTGCACAACAGATGCAGTAGTAAAATTAGAAAATGAAACACAAGTTGGGATGCAAGAAAAGCAATCATTGGATATAATATTTTACGATTCATCATCATCTTTTGATTTAGTTCTGCTACAACAGATGGCTCAAAAGCCATCATTTCATTTTAAAGGAAAATGTTTCACCTATTCATCATTTAACAAAATTTGATGAAACGTGCGTTGCCGTTAGTATTTTGATTTTTGACGAGATAAAATTTACAATTGGTATCCCATAAGGAGGGGCAGTAAGTCCTCTCCTTTTTAATGTAAAATTAGCAGATTTTCTCATTGTTGATAAATACGGTCAAATATTTGTTGAAGATTTGCGTTATGTGACAATGGGAGAACCCTACAAAAATGAAATAAAAATTTAACAGTCAGTTATAAAGGTAGTAAATTGGTCAAAAAGAAATGAAGTGATTTTTTTCAAATAAAACTACAGCTATAATTTATAATGCAGGCAAAAGCAATGATATACTGCTTCTAGAAATTCCTGTCAGCAACTTATATATCCCACTAGTTAAATATAGCAGATACGTAGAAAAGGCAATTGTGGCAGAATTAAAAATAAAGCTGAATATCAGCTGTATTTAATGTGAAGCATGTAATATTCTTAATACATTGAAGTGCTTAGCAAGCAAAAGCTAGGGACCTGAAGGATCTATATTAAGAGTTTTGTACTGCTGCAGTACGATTAAAATACAGTGCGTGGCTCTATTGATGGTGGAAATGAATGAAAAAAATTACAATCAGCTAAAGAAACTACAAAACTAAGCCATAAGAATAATTACTGGCGAAATAAAAATGACACGAATAACAGCTTTAAAGATGGAAGCAGGAATCCATTTGCTAAAAAGAAAAACAACGCAGCTTAAAATAAAACATGCTTTGTAAATATTAGACAAAGTGAACCATCCCAGCCAAGGAATAATCGAAATACACACCTCAGAAGCATGACAGATTAAGCCGCACGAAGCTGGTGCTTATCGATCATGGCCAATATTGCTAAAAACTTAATAATCGGAGAAGATTTTATGCTTATAAAACAGCGAACTCCAGAAACTAATTTAAAAGACATGTTTATTAATATATAAAGCTACCCCTTGTGTAAAAATAATATATAATGTACGTTAAAAGAAAGTGTTTACTGAACATTTAAAGCGAAGAATTTAAATCCTTTCAACAAAATTTCAAAGATGGGTACAGAATAGGAGGGATATTAGGATATGTTGTGACACCAAGGGAATCAGACATGGGGATTACAGAAAGGCTTGAAGAATGGGTGTCGATTTACGATGCAACAATAACAGCAATAAAAAAAACACTAAACCTAATCGAAAAAAAAATGTTAACAAAATATTAAGGCAGTAGTTGTTTTTGGAGGTAGGCCGGCAATCCTACCAACAAAAGGAAATAATCATAGATCGGTTATAGGAATCTATGATAAAGATGTTAAGAAAACGAAATAAAAGCAGGAACATAATATTGTCTGAGCCATTGTGAAATAGACAGAAATTGAAAGTCGATAGATTAGCAAAGGAGATTAACCTTCTACAATCAAGCAGCTCAGAGTTCAACAATTTATTCAAGGTATTGGAGAGCTATCTTGCTAATAAATAAATCAAAAATAACTTTAAATCTTGAAAACTGCAACAATCAATACGTAGAATATTTTAAAGGAAAAACACTAGAAAAGAAGTATATACCAATAAAAAGGAAAGCAGCAAACATAATATTCACATTAAAATCCAAACAAGCAATATAAAAGAACACTTGAAGGGATAGAAAGTAAATTAAAGCGATATGTTAGACTTTACAAGTGGCATACAGTGTATTCAACACCTGCTTGAAGGATGCCCAAATACAGGGCACCTATAGACTTTGTCGAAGCAAATATGTGACTCGATGAACTTCAATTGTGATGAATTATCTGTATTACTCCCATGGAGTGCAAAAAAAAAATCGTTTTAATTGACAGAATAGCAAATGTCCCATTATCTTGGAACTTCGAACTTTCAATGATCTAATAGGGCCGTTTTTTAGCACTAAGATCTCACAGATAAGATCTTTCATCTTTTTGCAAAGATTATCGTCTTTTCAACTCATCTTTGTCCTAACATCTTACAGCTCACTGATATTAGCAAAATACGTGAAAGACGCCATCTTTCTGCCAGATAGAACAATGATGAGAGAACTTTGATGATCTACTCTTCATTGTTCTCAGACCACTGATCAGAGCAGAATGATGAAAGACGTTTCATAGGCAGCGCGCTAGCGCTGCCTAAGTAAAGAACGATGTGGGCACAATGTATTGTTTTTTTGTTTGTTTTTTTTCTCCATACCCGGGCACTTCGTATCGAAGGAGTTGTTGTAGAAAGTTTGAAAAGGGCTCATTCGATTGCAAATTGGAGTGGCCAGTGCCCTTTTTAATAGTCGAAAGTGATTGGAGGGCAACTAAACCCCCCCTCCCCTACGCCGATCATTCCCCCAAACACATCCAATCAAAATTTTGAGATAGCCATTTTTTTCAGCGTAGTTGATTTCCAGATAGAAAATATCTTTTTGAGGAGGACACTCCCCCCCAACCCTCGGGGCAAGGGTTTTGTACCGTGAGTAATATGTGATATATTTAAAATACAAAATTTTTTCTTTCTAAAAGATAATTCCGACTTATACTTAACTTCTCCTAATCAAGTTTAAATATCGTTTCAAAAAATAAAAGTTCTTAATCAGCAAAAAGATAAATTGCATTTTAGCCTCAGCCAAACAACGACGCTATTCGGTTTTGAATTTCGCTAAGATATTTGGTAATAAAAAAAATCACTAGATACAGAGAGTTCACAGGAAGCTTAAGTTATAATGTTTAATCATCAGAAATGTTTAAAAAGATTATTGGATAGACAGTGAGCATAATGAAGTGAGTTGGTAAACATAATAACAAGGTAGAAGCCCCCTCCACAGGACTTGGGCCAATCGTGAAAAAGCTAGTAGAGCGCAGAAGCTATATTTGTGTGATATAATGAAGAAAAGTTTTTTTTCGCGTCTGGATTATTGTCAATATTATTATGGGCATTCGTTTTGTCAGAGTTATCATGGAGGCATTATGATGAGGCATGCGTGGATGAGAATTATTATTGGCATTCAGGCATTGCAGTTAAAATTATTATTATGCAGTCATTGTAGGGAATTGGTCATTATTGTTATTTCTGCCACTTTTGTCGTCAGTTGAAGTGCAGCACTTTTGTACGCCTAAAATGTGAGTCTTAATAAATCTATTGCTTTTCTATTTGTGTTCGTTTTATTTATATGTCTTTATCTAATCGCACGGCAGGTAATTAGTTCGTAGGTCTCCAACGGTAGCGCTCCCAGGAATCTGATTTCTACATGACATTAGAGGTAATTGACACGGTGATAACCCGAGGAAGCGAGGTTACGCTCCCAAATTGATAGCTGGAGAATTTCTAACCTACTATAGCTACGCATTTTGTTTTCTCGCTTTCAGCGAGTGGCGCGATCGGTACACCGCTTTAAATCATAATATTACATATGGCATAGTCTTTAGCGTTATAAGTGGCGCTATCGGAGAACTTATAAGGTGTAAGTTCACAACTTTAAAGCATAGCATTACATTTGACGCGGTCATAAATTTGGAGGAGAACTATAGCAGTCGCCGTAGCCCTCGACGGCACGAGATAAGCTATAACGGCTCAGATGATGCGATCGTAAAATTCCCCGGCGGAACCTTTTGATTTTCTCATTATTTTTATAGCTTACTTAGTTTATCACTTAGCCTAAGCAAAATTCACCCGGCAGAACTGGTGCTTCTCATATTCACCCGGCGGAAATGGTAACTCAAAATAATATTTTTTTTTTTTAGAAAAGCAATAGTTTTATTGAGACTTACATTTAGGTGCAAAACAGTGCTTCACTTCAACTGACAACGATAGAGGAAAGGATTAGATTGGCTCTCAAAAATAATGATGATGGCAATAGAGACAATCCATTATTGACTATGAAAGAATTAACAAAACATAATTGACTATGAAAGAATTCAAAACATAATTGACGCGAAAAAAACTTTTCTTCATTATATCACACAATATAGCTTCTGCGCTCTACTAGCTTTTTCACGATTAGCCCAAGTCCTGTGGAGGGGGCTGCTACCTTGTTATTATGTTTACCAACTCACTTCATTGTGCTTATTGTCTATCCAATAATCTGTTTTAAACATTTCTGATGATTAAACATTATAACTTAAGCTTCCTGTGAACTCTCTGTATCTAGTGATTTTTTTATTACCAAATATCTTTGCAAAATTCAAAACCGAATAGCGTCGTTGTTTGGCTGAAGCTAAAATGCAATTTCCCTTTTTGCTGATTAAGAACTTTTCTTTTTTGAAACGAGATTTAAACTTAATTAGGGGAAGTTTAATTTATGTCGGAATCATCTTTTAGAAAGAAAGAATTTTTGTATTTTAAATATATCACGTATTACTCACGGTACAGTTTTAAGTTATGCCCTGGGGGTATATAAGGTTTTATAGAACGGGTTGTCGTAGGAACTTTAAAAAAGGCTTATTCGATTGGAAATTCAAACGGCTAGTGCCCGTTTTAATAGTCAAAAGTGATTGGAGGGCAACTAGCCCCCCCCACGCCAATCATTCCCCCAAACACATCCAATCAAAATTTTGAGATAGCCATTTTGTTCAGCGTAGTTGATTTCAAGATAGAAAATATCTTTGTGAGGAGGACACTCCCCCACAACCCTCGGGGCAAGGGTTTTAAGTTATGCCCTGGGGGCATATAAGGTTTTTATAGAAGGCGTTGTCGTAGAAACTTCAAGAAAGGCTTATTCGATTGGAAATTCAAACGGCTAGTGCCCGTTTTAATAGTCAAAAGTGATTGGAGGGCAACTTGCCCCCCCCCCAATCCCATCATTCCCCCAAACACATCCAATCAAAATTTTGAGATAGCCATTTTGTTCAGCGTAGTTGATTTCCAGATAGAAAATATGTTTTTCAGGAGGACACTCCCCTACAACCCTCGGGGCAAGGGTTTTAAGTTATGCCCTGGGGGTATATAAGGTTTTTATAGAAGGCGTTGTCGTAGAAACTTCAAGAAAGGCTCATTGGATTGGAAATTAAAAGGGCTAGTGCCCTTTTTAATAGTCGAAAGTGACTGGAGGGCAAATAGGCCCCCCCCCCACGCCAATCATTCCCCCAAACACATCCAATCAAAATTTTGAGATAGCCATTTTGTTCAGCGTAGTGGTTTTCCAAATAGAAAATATGTTTTTGAGGAGGACACTCCCCCACAGCTCTCAGGGCAAGGGTTTTAAGTTATGGCCTGGGGGTCTATAAGGTTTTTATAGAAGGCGTTGTCATAGAAACTTCAAAAAAAGGCTCATTTGATTGGAAGTTCAAACGGCTAGTGCCCGTTTTAATAGTCGAAAGTGATTAAAGGGCAACTAGCCCCGCCCCCCCCCCAAGCCCATCATTCCCCAAAACACATCCAATCAAAATTTTGAGATAGCCATTTTGTTCAGTGTAGTTGATTTCCAGATAGAAAATATGTTTTTGAGGAGGACACTCCCCTACAACCCTCGGGGCAAGGGTTTTAAGTTATGCCCTGGGGGCATATAAGGTTTTTATAGAAGGCGTTGTCGTAGAAACTTCAAGAAAGGCTCATTCGATTGGATATTCAAAGGGCTAGTGCCCTTTTTAATAGTCGAAAGTGATTGGAGGGCAGCTAGCCCCCCACCACGCCCATCATTCCCCCAAACACATCCAATCAAAGTTTTGAGATAGCTATTTTGTTCAGCGTAGTGGTTTTCCAGATAGAAAATATGTTTTTGAGGAGGACACTCCCCCACAACCCTCGGGGCAAGGGTTTTAGGTTATGGCCTGGGGGCCTATAAGGTTTTTATAGAAGGCGTTGTCATAGAAACTTCAAAAAAAGGCTCATTTGATTGGAAATTCAAAGGGCTAGTGCCCTTTTTAATAGTTGAAAGTGATTGGACGGTAACTTACCCCCCTTTCACGCCTTCTTTTCATAGGCAGCTCGCTAGCGTTGCCTAAGTAAAGAACGATTTGGGCACAATGTGTTGTTTTTCGTTTTTTTTCTCCATACCCGGGCACTTCGTATCGAAGGAGTCGCCGTAGAAACTTCGAAAAGGGCTCATTCGATTGGAAATTGGAGTAGCTAGTGCCCTAATTAATAGTCTAAAGTGATTGGAGGGCAACTAGCCTCCCCCCCCACGCCCATCATTCCTCCAAACACATCCAATCAAAATTGTGAGATAGCCATTTTGTTCAGCGTAGTTGATTTCCAGATAGAAAATATGTTTTTGAGGAGGACGCTCCCCCACAACCCTCAGTGTAAGGGTTTTAAGTTATGCCCTGGGGGAATATAAAATTTTTATAGAAGGCTTTGTCGTAGAAACTTCAAAACAGTCTCATTCGATTGGAAATTCAAAGGGCTAGTACCCTTTTTAATAGTTGAAAGTAATTGGAGGGCAACTAGCCCCTCCCCCACACCCATCATTCCCCCAAATACATCCAATCAAAATTTTGAGATAGCCATTTTGTTCAGCGTAGTTGATTTCCAGATAGAAAATATGTTTTTGAGGAGGACGCTCCCCCACAACCCTCAGTGTAAGGGTTTTAAGTTATGCCCTGGGGGCATATAAGGTTTTTATAGAAGGTGTAGTCGTAGAAACTTCAAAACAGGCTCATTCGATTGGAAATTCAAAGGGCTAGTACACTTTTTAATAGTCGAAAGTGATTGGAGGGCAACTAGCCCCCCAAGCCCAGCATTCCCCAAAACACATCCAATCAAAATTTTGAGATAGCCATTTTGTTCAGCGTAGTTGTTTTCCAGATATAAAATATGTTTTGAGGATGACACTCCCTCACAACCCTCAGTGTAAGGGTTTTAAGTTATGTTCTGGGGGCATATAAGGTTTTTATAGAAGGCGTTATCGTAGAAACTTCAAAACAGGCTCATTCGATTGGAAATTAAAGGGCTAGTACACTTTTTAATAGTCGAAAGTGATTGGAGGGCAACTAGCCCCCCAAGCCCTTAATTCCCCCAAAAACATCCAATCAAAATTTTGAGATAGCCCTTTTGTTCATCGTAGTTGATTTCTAGATAGAAAATATGTTTTTGAGGAGGACACTCCCCCACATCCTTTAAACCTTATATGCCCTGGGGGGCATATAAGGTTTTTTATAGAAGGCGTTATCGTAGAAACTTCAAAACAGGCTCATTCGATTGGAAATTCAAAGGGCTAGTGCCCTTTTTAATAGTCGAAAGTGATTGGAGGGCAACTAGCCTCCCACGCCCAGCATTTCCCCGAACACATCCAATCAGAATTTTTAGGTAGCCATTTTGTTCAGCGTAGTTGTTTTCCAGATAGAAAATATGTTTTGAGGAGGACACTCCCCTACAACCCTCGGGGCAAGGGTTTTTAAGTTATGCCCTGGGGGTATAAAAGGTTTTTATAGAAGGCGTTGTCGTAGAAACTTCAAGAAAAGCTCATTCGATTGGAAATTAAAGGACTAGTACCCTTTTTAATAGTCTGGAGGGCAACTAGCCCCCACACGCCCATCATTTCCTCAAACACATCCAATCAAAATTTTGAGATAGCCATTTTGTTCAGCGTAGTTGATTTCCAGATCGAAAATATGTTTTTGAGGAGGACACTCCCCCACATCCCTCAGGGCAAGGGTTTTAAGTTATGTCCTGGGGGTATATAAGGTTTTTAAAGAAGGCGTTGTCGTAGAAACTTCAATAAAAGCTAATTCGCCTGGAAATTCAAAGGGCTAGTGCCCTTTTTAATAGTCGAGAGTGATTGGAGGGCAACTAGCCCCCCCCCCCCACACACATTATTCCCCCAAACACATCCAATAAAATTTTGAGATAGCCATTTTGTTCAAGGTGGTTGATTTCCAGATAGAAAACATATTTTTGAGGAGGACACTCATCCACAACCCTCAGGGCAAGGATTATAAGTTATGCCCTGGGGGCATATAAAGTTTTTATTGCAATCTTTGTCGTAGAAACTTGAAGAAGGGCTCATTCGATTTGAAATTCAAAGGACTAGTACCGTACCCTTTTTAATAGTCGAAATTGATTCGAGGGCAACTAACCCCCCTCTCACACCCACCTTTTCCCCAAACACATGCAATTAAAATTTTTAGATAGCCATTTTATTCAACGTAGTTGAAAGTTTTGGAAATTAGGTCTTTAACCCTAGAAGGGTAAGCTTTCGTAAATTTTACGACGCAAAAACACTTTTTGGCGGTTGTCATGGAAACGGATGCATTGCGCGAACCGACCTCCCTGATATGCTAATATTATGACTAGCCAGTTCTTGTGCCGTCACCGAGGTTTTATTATCTGAACCGGTTGGGGAGATATTAAGGGTGAGTAGTAAAATTTACGAAAGCTTACCATCTACGTAACTTTTTCACCTATTTCAGGAAAAGGGATTTTTTGATCAAAACTTGGTAATTAGTAAGCTTCTTCGGACAATGAGGTTAGATCAGTTTTTTAACGTTGTTGACAAGCTTCGTAGCAAATTTCGTGAGGAAATAGCACATGAAAATGCTGAATTTGGCTATTTTCTGATTTAACAAATGAGCAGCAAAAATTTTTCTTTTTGCAGAATGACTTCGCGACGGCTTTCAGATGCGGAAATCCTGCGTCTGCTTGAATCAGAAGATGGTGAAGCAGCAGAGGATTCTTGTACAGACGATGAGGAGGACCAGGAAATCCTTGACATTTCTAATAGCGAAGATTCTGATGATGACTATTTTCCTCCAGACGAGAACGAATATAGCAGCCCTGATGAAAACCTTTCTACTACAGTGAGTTTAAGCCAGCCGTATTCAAAGCGTAAAAAAACCGTTGCTGAAGGTCCTACATCTCCTGAATCGTCAAATGAGACCGATGACGACCCTCGTCTATCCTCTCAGCTGCCAGGGGACGAACATATTGTCATTCCAAGGAAAAAATCTTTGAAAGGAAAGAATGGTCATCGATGGTCGGCTGTCCCGCCGTCCAGACCTAACAAGGCAAAGGCGAGAAACATTGTTAGAGGTGTAGCTGGTCCTGTAAGTGGCGATGCAAAAGCGGCCAAAAGTGAACTGTCAGCATTTCACCTGTTTTTTTCAAACGCTGTCTTCGAGAAAATAACGAAACATACGAACGAGGAAATAGTGAGGAAAAAAGACTCGTATTCACAGCAAAGTGCAACCACTGCTGCAACGACTGAGATAGAAGTTAGGGCCCTAGTTGGTATCGTCATTCTCTCAGGCTCACTCAAAGATGGGCATCTTTCGACCGAGGAGCTGTTTGACACCCAATTGAGTGGCTCTGCATACCATGCCACCATGAGCCGTCAGCGCTTCAGATTCTTGGTCAATTGTTTTCGGTTCGATGACAAAAATAGTCGGGAAGAACGAAGAAAACATGATCCGTTTGCACCTATAAGGGAAACGTGGGAATTGATCATACAGAGCTGTAAAGAACATTTTCGCCCAGGAATCAACGTCACTATCGACGAGCAGCTTTTAGGATTCCGTGGACGCTGTCCTTTTAGAATGCATATTCCCAACAAACCTAGCAAGTACGGACTTAAGATTGTCATGATGTGCGACGTTGGAACAAAGTACATGGTGAATGCAATGCCATATTTGGGAAAGGCGACAAGGACTGACGGATTTTCACTAGGACCATACTATGTGCGAGAGCTCACAAGACCTATCTGGGGGACAAATAGAAATGTCACGACTGACAACTGGTTTACATCGATTCCGTTTGCAGCAGAACTACTGAAAGAACCGTATCGACTGACTACAGTTGGTACAGTACGAAAAAACAAGAGAGAAATTCCGGAAGAGCTGCTTGTAAGCAAAGGGAGAATCACAGGAACCTCAATGTTCTGTTTCGATCGGGAGCTGACTCTAGTGTCTTATCTTCCTAAGCCATCAAAAATAGTTCTGCTTCTGTCAACTTGCCATGAGGGTACCAGTATCACATATCCAAGCAGGAAGCCTGAGATCATTGAGTACTACAATAACACCAAAGGCAGTGTAGACACATTTGACCAAATGTGTAGTTCAATGTCAGCGGCTCGGAAGACCAACAGGTGGCCCATGTGCATGTTTTATGGGCTGATCAACATCGCGTGTATCAACAGTTATGTCATCTACTCCTTCAATATCTCCAACTCTGGTGGAAGACCACTTTCACGAAAGGATTTCATGAATGTTCTGTTCAAAGAGTTGACCCAGCCGCATATGACCACTCGCTTAGAAACCCCCACTTTGCAGCGCTCGATCAGACTTGATATCAGTCAAACAATGGAGGTGACAGGTGAAATACGTTCAGGAACGTCTGTGGAAAGGAGAAGAACAACCTGCAGCCTTTGCCCAGCGCGCATTCGCCGAATGACTACCAATTTTTGCAACCACTGCAAAAAGCCGATCTGCGGTGAACACCGTGCGAAGTCATGCATACCATGTGACTCCAAGAAATGAAAGCAACCTTTTGTGCTGTGTAAAACATTATCTGAAGATCTGTTTTTGATAATTCCCACTTACTATTAAAATATACTTAAGTGACGAGTTTTAAAAGTCAATGTTTCTGCAAGTAGTAATTTTTACGAAAGCTTACCATCTACGTAACTTTTTAGGAAGCTTACTTTTCTAGGGTTAAGGATGACAACCCCTCCCCCCACAGCCCTCAGGGCAAGGGTTGTAAGTTATGCCCTGGGGGCATATAAAGTTTTTATTGAAAGTGTTGTCGTATAAACTTCAAAAGAGCTCACTCAATTGGAAATTGAAAGGGTTAGTGCCTTTTTTTAATAGTTGAAAGTGATTGGATAGCGACTAACGGCTTTCTCACGCCCACTATTTTCCCAAACACATCGAATTAAAATTTTTAGATATCAATTTTGTTCAACGTAGTTTAAACTTCTGGAAATTTTGTCTTTTAGGATGATAACCCCCTCAGAGCCCTCATTGCAAGGGTTGTAAGTTATGCCCTGGGGGCATTAAAGTTTATATCGAAAGTTGTTATAGAAATTTGAAAAAGGGCTCATTTGATTGGAAATTGAAATTGCCCTTTTTAATAGTCGAAAGCGAGTGGAGAGTAATTAACCCCCCTCTTACGCCAACCATTTGAATTTGCATTACAAATGAATTTGCATTGTCAGTTTAATATACATATACTGATATTTAGTAATCAAAATGTTAATATTACTTGATTTATTAAAGTTATAAAAGTAAAAACATTTATATTTTTTCAGTAAAGTGCAAATTTTGTTCTGGCCTTGGGAAGGCATAGGGGTTTTGCGCCCAACTTATGTTAATTTCTGCTCGTTTTGAGTTTGACTCGGTTATTTATTGTAATTTCTGTTCGTTTTGGGTTTCATTTATTTATCGATGCTGATTTGTGGTAGTTTCACGTTTGGTAGATTATTTGATTTTATTTTTACTCTTTTTTTTGTTTAATGGAGTTCTTTACTTTTCTTTGAAAAACTTATTTTGTAGAAAAAGTTTTTTTTAATTAATGCATAAAAACGACCAAAGATGTAAGATCTTAGTTCAAAGATTTCACCTTTAAGCGTTTTCTGACAAAAGATGTAAGATCTTAGCACATTGATGAGTGAAAAACAGGGCTAATTTAGATTTGAAGGATTATCAAGAAGAAAGAGAAGAGAATCGCCCTTGGAATAACCAATAAATGTGTAACCAATGTGTTGACACACATGCTGAAGCCTTGACATCTTTACTAATAAATACAGCTAATCATTCTATCCCCAGGACAACACCTAAGAAAACATTCCCTAAACAAATTCCTAAAGCATGGTGGACAAATGAGTGCCTAAATAAATGGAGGATAAAAAAGGCAGCTAGGACAGAATTCATAAAAAAACCATCACCTATATTTAAAAAATTACATATTTAAAAAAATTTAAAAAAATTACAAGCAGAATCTAATCTAAAAAGGACTATAATAGATGCCAAATATAAATACTGGAATAATTTTGCAAATAATCTCTCCAGAGAAACGCATGAGCCAATGATACATAAAGTAATAAGCCACATCTGTGGGAAAAAGACTTCCCCCAACCCACTCCTGTATGAGCTTATACATAATGATACCCATTATGACAATGATAATGGAAAAGCTAACCTATTTGCAACTCTTTTTGTTAATAAGCTAACATCAAATAATCAAAGCAAACTGTCCACAATTCCTTTGAACCCAAGTTCCTACCAACCACGCCCAGGATCTGAGTACATAACTAATCCATTTTCAATCCAGGAATTGAATAATGCAATACATCATATTAGAACCAAAACTAGCGGCAGCTATGACAATATACACCCTACATGGATAAAGAATCTCACACCTTCATGCAAACAAGAATTGCTACATTGTTATAATCACGCTTGCGCATCTTCTAGGTTCCCCAATATATGGAAATGTTCGTCCCTCCTACCAATCCTAAAGAAAAATAAACCAAAAGATAACCCTGAGTCTTTTAGGCCCATAATGATTACTCCTGTGATGGGGAAAATAATGGAGAAAATGATCTATCACAGACTCCTCTGGTTTGTTGAAAAAAATAATATGATCCCTCACACTCAAACTGGATTCAGGAAACACCACTCCTCAACAGATGCTTTCATTTTGCTAACAAATGCAATAAATGAATCTTTCTCAAAAAATAATGTCCTAGTTGCAGCTTTCCTAGATTTTGAAGGGCATATGACAATGTGAACCACCAAATCCTTTTAAACAAACTTGCAAACCTTGGAGTACCCCCTAAGCTAGTATCTTTTATTAAATCCTTCATAGAAGTGCGAAGTTTCATCGTTTGTGTTGGTTCAGCCTCTTCACCCCAAAAGACAATAACCAAAGGCCTACCTCAGGGAGCAGTCCTCAGTTGCCTCCTATTTGCCCTATATCTCTGGGACATGAACCTACCCCACACGAATCTACAATATGCTGATGATCTAGTGCTATGGTCATCTGGCAACACCTTCCAGATAGCACAGTCAAATCTGCAAAAGTCACTTTTCCAGTTTGAAAAATTCTCTCAACATTCAGATTTACCCATTGCACCCACCAAGTCAAAAATAATCCAATTTCACCGGAAGCGAAACCATGTTAATGCAAAACTAACTCTAAATAAAACAACTATTCCAGAAGATAATCATATTAATTACCTAGGTCTCATGCTTGACCAAAAACTTAATTTCCACCTCCACATTTCAAACACAATAAAAAAAATGCTATAGAAAAGCAAATATACTAAAAAGACTTCTTTCCACACCCTGGGGTTGTAAGGAGAAAACCTTACTCCAATTTTATAAATCACATATAAGACCCCATATTGACTATGGGCTCATCGTCTATGGTGCATGTGCAAAGACCCAGATGCAAAAATTGAAACAACACAAAATGATATAATACGTCTCATATTTGGTCTTAGGAAACCCACAAGCACCAAGTTTCTGCTTATGGAGAGTGGATTAACAACAATAAGGGAGAGACGTAGCTTCCTCTTGACAAAACATCTTACAAAAATTGAATCAAATAGCTCACACACACTACATAATTGGTTAAGAAATCCAGCCATGTATAGAGGCATTGCAGATGAGTATGCCAATATCCAGAAGAAGTTCCCCATACCAGCAAAGTCTATTGCACCCACTTTCCCCCGATCCCCCCCATGGAATTGGTCAAGTCCCATAATAAATAATGAGTTCTCAAAGTGGAATAAAGATTTAACCCCCATTGCTTTTGTCCAGAAAAAATTTGCAGAACTTAATACAATTACCTATAAAAATCACTTCCAAATATTTGTTGATGGGTCAAAAATGAATGAGAAGGTTGCCAGTGGTGTTTTCCTTCCTCACCTGAAAATTGCAATGGGTGAGAGATTATATAATAATTTATCTATAATGTCTGCTGAGTTAAATGCCATAATCATGGCATTAGAACACCTTAAAGAAAACCAACCTTTGATTGCAAATTCAAATAATATTATCATATATTCCGACTCTCTATCAAGCCTTGAGTTGCTGGCCTCAGCTCCTCAAAATAAGTTGGACATTGACACTTATCATTGTCTCAGTATTATTGATAATCTTGCTTCAAGTGGCATAAAAACTTATTTTCAGTACATTCCTAGCCACTCTGGCATAAGTGGTAATCATCAGGTTGATGAAATAGCAAAAAATGCTATAAATATTGACCAGCCAAGTGGGAGACCAATCCCAATTAGAGATATTTACGGATGGAGGCTATCAGATATTAATTTTAATAAGATTAATCCTATCCTTTCCCCCTTTCCCAATAAGTATCTTTCTAAAATTTATCATAGAATTCGTTCTGGAACAAATGGACTAAATTTCCTTGCATTCTCATATAAGTTTTCTAATTCAAGTGGTTCAATTCCCCTGTCCCCTCTTTGCAGGCATTGTAATATGAATAATGAAACAATTGACCATTGCCTATTTGAATGTAATATGCTGACGTCTGCACAACATACCTTGCTTTCTAAACTGTTAAAATGCTTCAAACACCACAAAATCTCATCATCAGCCAAGAGCCTAGCCAACTATACCTGCACACAGAGCACAGAAATCGATATCTATCATCTTATATTTGAACTCCTTGAGTCAAAAGATCTACTGAAAGATATCTGAGAATATCTAATAAATAAGAGACAACCAAGACAGTAGCTCTGTAGCCCACAGAGTGAAGCAAAAAGAAGAGGGCTAAATAGTATTAACTGAATAGCCCGCCTGCTGTGAATTAGAAGAAGAAGAAGAAGAATAAAAGAAACAGAAGACGGCAAAATGTATTTGCCGTCTTCTATTTAACAGAAGGCGGCCTGAAAAGCCCGCCTGCTGTTAAATAGAAGAAGAAGAAGAATGTATAGGTGGTTTCATCAATGATGTATAAAGCCTATTATTGAATAATATAGTCTAATCTCTATATTTGATTTCCCAGGACACCCCTGACATAATCATACAATACGAAAAAGGTTAAATGGATTCATCCGAAGCCTATAATTGAAGAAGAAGAAGAAGAAGAATGTATAATTGGGATACAGTTGGCTATGTCTAGTTAAAGTAACAAGTAAATTAATTCAGTTTCAAGTAAAACAATATCAAAGGTAAAATTCTAGTTTAGCAGCTTCTTACTATCTTGGAAAGTAGTTTAATTAGGTAGGCTAAATGAAACTTACATGAGTGAATCTAGGCATGTTGTAAAATTCTAGACAAGCTACTCTGGCTATCTTGGAAAAAGGTTAGGCTAGGAAAATGAGGGTGAAGTTCTACCAAATCATATTATTGACTTACGCATAAAGTGAATATACCACTCAATGCCCTTTTTTATGCTGATTATGAATATAGGGTAAGACACCCAGTAGTCGGACACTTTAATCACTTTGAAAACTTTTTGACATTTAAACTACTCTAATTACTGTATTAATACCACCTAGAAACTTAATTTTTGTATCAAAAAATTTCTGAACAAGTAGGTTACTAATTCAAATAGTTTTCACTTGTACAGCACCTCCTATTTTTGAATTTACTAACAAGTGACAATTCTGTCTAAACTTGGACATACAAACAGCTCATTGTAAATTGGTTATTAAAATAGTATAAAAGATTCTGTCCAAGAATAGGCAGGTGGCCGACTACTGGGTGTCTTACCCTAGTAATCATTTCTATTGGAAATGAATTTCAGCCCCCCCCCCCGCCTATATATGCCAATTCAGGGTATATATTTCTACAACCTAACCTAACCCTGAATTGGCATATATAGGGGGGGGGGGCTGAAATTCATTTCCGATAGAAATGATTATTATATTTATAATCAGCATAAAAAAAAGGCATCAAATGGTGTATTCACTTTATTCCTTACTCAATAATATGATTTGGTAGAACTTTACCAAAATGAGATGGTAAGACCCATCCCTGAAAGTTTTATGGTAAATCTTTACCAAATCATATTATTGAGTTATGAATAAAGTGAATAGGCTATACCACTTGATGCCTTTTTGGTCAATATCTACCAAATCATATTATTGAGTTAGGAATAAAGTGAATACACCATTCAATGCCTTTTTTTATGCTGATTACGAATATAATAAGCATTTCTATTGGAAATGAATTTCAGCCCCCCCCCCCCTATATAGGCTATACCTAACCCTGAATTGGCATATATAGGGGGGGGGGCTGAAATTCATTTCCGATAGAAATGCTTATTATAATTGTAATCAGCATAAAAAAAGGCATCAAATGGTGTATTCACTTTGGTCCTAACTCAATAATATGATTTGGTAGATATTGACCACCTTTTTTTATGCTCTTTACAAATATATTAATCATTTTTGTTGGAAATGAATTTTAGCCCCCACCTCTATATATACAAATTCAGGGTATATATTTGCAAATTAGGGGGGTGGGGGGAAAGTTTAAACTTACCTCTCATTTACATCAGAAATAAAATTTACCCCCACCCCCCTAATGTCAGGGATCAGCTGCAGTCACTTTTTGGGGACCTGTCACTATTTCTGTCATTTTGTCACTAAAGTCACTTTTTTTCGACTTTTGGACCTAATTTTTTTGCTGAAACAGTATGTTATAGTTGACTGTCGACTGTGGCATAATTCATAAAAAAGGTAAGTCTTTTTTTGATAGTTTGGACTATATTTCAACACGCATGATGTCTATGGCTGTGATAAACATGGTTAGTGTGTGTTAAAATCTAGGCTCTTGCAAATAAGATGATTGATTAAATTAGTTCTACGGTACCATAACTGCCTATGGTTCTTTTCAGGCTGTTGGTTCACTTAGCATCCATTCTTGCCTGGTTGCTTAGCAAATGGACAGTTAGGCTAAGATTCCTTCTGTATATTTTCAGTGTTAGCCAGTTTCTTTGATTTTAGACCATTTCCTGCAAAAGGCATGCATGCCCACAGGTCTGAGGACGTCAAAATGTAAGATTAAATTCATATTTTTATTGGTTTTGTCAGTTTGTATTTGTATTAGCTTTATGTGTTTTTGAATTCCATCTTAAAACCTATTCTTATTTCAGGTCACTGTAAATAATGGGCAAGACAAAATTTTTGGAGAGCTGGCTCAGTAGGGAAGACAGCGCTGGCCATAAAGTGAAAGAGTGGTGCACAAAAGGGAGTGACAATGACAGCTCGTTCTATTGTAAAGTTTGTAAAAAGACACTCAGCTGCCAGAAAGGGTTCCAGGCCCTTCTTCAACATGCAGCTGCACAAGATCACAAAAAGAATGCTTCTGTCATGTTAAACCAGTGTCAGTTGAGACTTGCTGCATCAGCTCCAACCAGAAACCACCCAAACTCACAGAGTGGCGATAGTGTACCACAAAAGAACCTGGAAATGCTCTGCAAGCAAGATGCAGCGTCAAGGGTGGAGATAGTTTGGGTTTTAAAGAGTATTTCTAGTTCTTTTGCTGCAGCTTCGTGTGATCATAGTGCCAAGGTGTTCTGAACAATGTTCCCTGATGCTGTACCAGAAGGCTTCTTGTTAAAGGCTAAAAAAAATGACACACTTGTTGACGGAGGCTATTTATCCGTACTTTTGAGAATTCTAGTCAAAGACATCCATAAATCTGACTTTGTGCTGGAATATGATGAAACAACAAACAATGGTGGGGTAAAGGAGCTCCAAATAAGAGTTTGATACTGGTCAAAAGAGTGGAAACAAGTGGTTACTCGGCATCTTTGGATATATTATATGGGACATGCAACCAGTGAAGATCTGAGTAAGAAAATCCTGCAGAGTATTGAAGATGAAGGACTTTCACTTGAGAAATTGCTGATGCTTGCAAGTGATGGCCCAGCTGTCAATAAGAAATTGTGGTCAATCGTAGACTCAGAAAAGAGAGAAAGGTATTCAAAAGGCCTATTGAATATCGTAACCTGCAACATTCATGCAGTGCATAATACATTCCTGAAAGGGCTACAAGAAATCGGGGAGGAGTGCTCTGATATGATCATCGCTGTTTACCACTTTTTCAGCAGATGGCCTGCTCGTTCTGACAATTTCAGCCAGTGCCAATGGAAAGTTAAAGTTCCTCAGCATAAGTTTGTGAAGCACGTCCCCACAAGATGACTCACCATAAGGGAAGCAGCAAGCCGCTTGATTGAACAGTGGCCTGCATTGACATAATATTTCCTAGAATTCTTGCCAAAGAAAAATAGTCTGAGGTACCTGATGTCAAATGCAAAATATTTGAAAATTGTAAGTTGGCTAAAAAAGCAAACAATGAAAGCCAAAATTGAGTTCATTATAAGCTCTGCAGCAATTTTCACTGCTTTTACTGGTGTATTTCAATGACAGGAGCTGTTAATACATGTGGTACACTTTGAGCTGAGACGGTTATGCACAGTTCTTTTGGGGCAGATTGTGCTGGCTGATGATGTCAATCTCCAGATCCTTGGTGTTTTTTGAAGGCTTAGATAGTACTGCAGATGTTTACCTACAGCAACCCTTGTGTAATGAAAGGGTCCTGGCTGCCCTGGATTCTTTGTAAGTTATTCTGAAAGACAGGACATTTTTTTTCCTGAGAATCAGGAAGCATATCAAAGCTGCTGTACAGTACCTGCTGACAAAATGCCCTGTGAACAATGAGTTTTTTCCAAAGCCTTGCCTGCCTAAGCCCTCTCAGTCCAGATTGCCAAAGAGCGAGTTGCAGTGATATCCTCCACATTGCAAGAGAACTTCCATTCGAGACGGACATCAAGCAAGTCCAGGGAGAATGGTTGTTATTACAGTCAGATCCCGTGCTGCCACCCATGGAGAGTACTCAAATCAACAACTATTGGCAAAAGATCCTGGAACTGAAGACACCATCTGGTGAAACCAAATATCAGTCCTTAGGTTGGATTGTCCGGGCAACTATGTTGCTCTGTCATGGAAGTGCAGACGTAGAGAGAGGATTTTCTTGGTCAGCTCTGCTGATGACTTGCCTTCAAGCACGTACAGAAGAGCAGGCACTGAATGCTAAGGCTTTTGTTGCAGATGTGCTCTGCGACTATGAGAACAAACCAGAGCGTGTGCTGATCATAAAGAAGCTGCTTTGTCTGGCTAGATCAGCTAGAGCCAGCTATGAACTGTACCTTTTTGAGCAAAGACAGGAAGAATCAGAGAGAGAGAAGCTTGAATCTGAGAAGAAAGATGCTGAACAAGAAATCTAAGAGATGGCACAGAAGAAGCAGAAAAGTGGACCTAGAGTCAGACATTGTACAAGAAAAAGAGATGGTTAAGCAGAAGAAGGAAATAGGCGATACCCTTCTGAGAGAGGCAGGGGAACGGTTGAAGAAAGCTGTGGAAGAGAAGGACTTCCTGAACATTGTTCTTGCTCAAAGTATGCTGGAAGCAGCATTAAAAGCTCGCTCCGAAGAAAGGGAAAGGGCAGATAATGCTGAATCGGTTCAAGTACTTGTTCTGAAGAGGAAATCTGAACTAATTGATTGTCTTTCAAAAAAGTCAAAGAAGTGATGACATAATATCCAGTGATTGGTTATACCTAGTTGTGGCAGATGCTTGTTTTTTTATCGTTTTGTATAAGTAAACAAAATCAATTGAAGAAAAAAATAAGGATTTCAGCCTTTCTGTCTGTAACTTCTCGGGCTCTCATAGGCCAGTGATAATCTTATGGTAGTAATTGGGATCCTTGTAATCCATCTGCCTATGCTCTGACAGCTTCTGAGTAGTCACTTTTTGTCACTTTTTTGGTGTCCTCAAGTAATTAAAGTCACTTTTTTCGCGCACCTCGTCGCAGCCAACCCCTGTAATGTGCAAATATAATTAAATTTCTAGGTAAATATATACCAAATCATATTATTGAGTTAGGAATAAAGTAAATACACCATTTGATGCCCTTTTTTATGCTGATTACAAATATAATAATCATTTCTATTGGAAATGAATTTCAGCCCCCCCCCCTATATATGCCAATTCAGGGTATATATTTCTACAAAAGGGGGGATGGGGGCAAATTTTGTTTCTGATGTAAATGGGAGGTAAGTTTAAACTGGGAGGTAAGTATATAGGCCCCATAGGGGTGGGGGCTAAAATTCATTTCTGACAAAAATGATTATTATACTTGTAAAGAGCATAAAAAAGGCATCAAGTTGTATATTAGTTTAATTTATAAGTCAATAATATGATTTTGCAAAAATTTACCCAAATATATACCCTGAATTGTAAAAATAGGGGTGGGGGTAAAATTCATTTCCAACAAAATGATTATTATATTTGTAAAAAACATAAAAAAAGGCATCCAGTGGTATATTCACTTTATTTGTAACTCAATAATATTATTTGGTAAAAATTTACCTGTTTAATTTTCCTAACCTCACCCTTTCCAAGATAGCTAAAGTAGAATTTTACCAAGTGAAGCTTTCAATATTCAATTCAGGCCCAAAAGCATACTCTAGAAAGGTCACCTTTTGCCAGGCTACTTTGTCAACCCTCTTCTAATTTCTAAGCCTTAGAAATTTGCTTAAGCAGCATTCACAAACATGTCTAGCTAGAATCCCAGGTAAATTTTTTGTTGTCCATATTATTGACTTACAAATAAAGTAGACATACTATTCAATGCTTTTTTTTATGCTTTTTTTCAAATATAATAATCATTTTTGGTGGAAATGAATTTTACTCCCACCCCTATATATACCAGTTCAGGTATATATTTACACATTAGGGGGGTAGGGGTAACTTTTATTTTGGATGTAAATGAGAAGTAAGTTTAAAATTTCTCCCCCTCCCTAATGTGCAAATATATACCCTGAGTTGGTATATACAGGGGTAAATTTTTTGCATATCATATTATTGTCTTATGAATAAAGTGAAAATGACAAAAATATAATATATTCACTTTATTCATAAGTTAATAATATGATTTGCAAAAAAATTTACCTATATAGGGGTAGGGGGTAAAATTCATTTCCAACAAAAATGATTATTATATTTGGAAAGAGCAAAAAAAAGGCATCAAGTGGTATGTTTACTTTATTTGTAAGTTAATAATATGAATAACAAAACATTTACCAAATCCCATGTCTAGACATGTGTCTAGCCAGAATTCAATGTCTAGGCAATGACTATTTGCAAGTAAAATTTGGTGCTTAGCTAAAACTACAAATTTAGTTTCAAATTGTCATTTCTAGCTTATCAAGAGAGCTTATGCAGGCAAAACTCTCAAAATTATAATCCCTATTTTTACTGTTACAAGATAATAGATGAGATAAGAAAAAAAGGCCTTAGTGTTCTTCACTATTATGTCTAGTGTTGCATATTTGCCTAAAATGAAAAAAACAATTCATAAGAAAACAAAAATTGATTTTCAGTTTAAAAAATGTAAAGATAAATGATGAAAATAGTGGCACTTGACACATTGTGATTGGCTGTAATTGAAAATCCTAGACATTGAGTTCTAGAGTCTAGAACTCAATGCCTACCCAAGCACCTTGTCTAGTATGTTTAGCTAAGCACCAAATTTTACTTTTGAATGGTCATTGCCTAGACATTGAATTCTGGCTAGACATGTTTCTAGACTTGGGATTCTAGCTAGACATGCTTGTGAATGCTGCTTTAGGACTTGACAGATCTGTACCTGTTGGAATTTTGACAAAACAACATTATACCTGAATTTTCACTTTTCAGTTTCTTTTCTCTGGTTTTAGTTTTGAAAATGCAGTTTGGGTTATTTGAGTAGAATTTTAATCCAAACCAGTGGTTTTTTTTTCTAAATCTAGCAAATATATTTTCAGATCTCTGAAACCTCATGCATTGGGCATGATAAATGTTGTGAAGCTGAAATACTTTTCTTGTACTTAATTGAAGCAGAAGATATATTTTATAACACAAAGATTTTTAAAGGTCATTGCCCTCTAGAGAGAGAAGGCATAAAGGTAGATGCTTCAAAAAACATTCCTAGGACACACTTTAGTCTGTAGATCTATCCTTGAAAGTTTCTTCCTAACCCCTTTCCAAGATAGCAAAAGTAGACTTTCTAGATGACTAATCCATTTTGGAATTTAAGATTATAAAATACAGTAAAATTTCATTAAAACATAAGAACATTATCTAGTTTGTTTTTTTTTTGTCTTGGTCTGAATAAAAAGTGTTAGGACACAAGTTGGAAAATAGTCAGAAACAGTCAAATTTGCTGATAGGGAGAGGACTTTGTGGAAGGTCTATGGCTGTTTTGTTAAAAATTAACACAACTAATGTTGGTTAATGGAGCCACACAAAGCATCTGTTGGCCATTGGATTGAAAATCTTCTATTTTGTGTTTTAATCTCTGAGAAATGTTTAATCCTGGTTCAAAAATTTGTGAATTAAACCAACTTTTCAAATTAATTTGCATAGGATGTTAGAATAACTGGTACTTGTTGGTTATATAATAAACACTAAAAAAGTGTAGTTTGGTTAATGCTAATGAAATAAAATAAAATATGATGAAAATGTAATAGTTTAGGAACAAATTTGGTCTATATATTTGCACATTAGGGGGGGGGGGTGCAGGTAAAGCATAGGATATATTAAATAAGTAACCTAACCAAAATACCAACTAAATACTTAAATAAAATATAGATACAATTTATTTTTGGCTTAACTATGTTCACATCATTTGCAATCAAAATTCTTGAGTGTTTATTATATAACTGTCAAGTACCAAATAACTTCTAAGCCAAAGCATCAATAATCCCTTTCATGAAATAGACCAACGGTCAGAAGATACCTCCCTCACTGCAGCCATAATCACCTTTTTTTATGTTGGTCTGGAGTCCTTTGAAAACTGTGATTAGATTTCTGATGCTTGAAAGTTGGACTTAATGCGTAGGCCCTGGAAACCAGGAAAGGACTATGATTTTCCTAAAGGAGGTAAGTAGAATGCCAAGGCAATACTGTCAAAACATTGTTGTTTTCAAAGTTCATGGTTCCAAAAGTATCCATTGTTGGTGATCAGCCCTTCCAAAAAAGGTGCATTCTGTAAGTCTCCGATATGCCAAATCTCAGACCAGTAAAGGCTCACATCAGATGCTTAGATGCTTAGTTTCTATGCTGTATACTGACCTTAAAGATGCTCTTACTGACTTCAAATATCATGATGAAAGACAGTATCATATTACTGCGGTAAAAAAAATAAATCTATGACGTTTATTAAAATACAAGAAGGAAATAGCATTCCAATTGACCAGTAATTGAATTTGTAAGATCACAAAAAAAAAAGATTAAAAACCAAGAAATATTAAGACCAATTGTCCAGGCTATTTTATTTTGTAGTTTTTATGAACCTTGCAGAAAGTACTGAAAATGAAGAGATATTCACAGGGTTGTTGTGGTTGCTGTTGTATTCCAGAAACACAAAATTACAGGAACATTTCAAATCATCTGCCACAAATGCAAAATATAGTTCTCTAGTGCAGAATGATATCATCAGTAGTGTAAGGAATGTCATTTAGGACACAATTTCAAATAGAGAAAAAATTGCAAAGTGTTTTTCAATATTGGTTGATAAGACAAGTAATGCCACTTCAAAAGAACAGCTTGCTATTGTTGTCTGTTTCAATGACAATCATCAAACAGAAGAATGGTTTATGTGCTTCAACTCTGCAGATGACTTGATTGGCATAGGTCTTGCAAAGCAACTTATTATACTGTGCTTAGAGTTTAGATTAGACATGAACAAGGTAGTTGGAATTGGCTGTCATGTAGGTAGTAACATGTCTAGTTTTTTACAAGGGCACTCAAGCAGAGATAAGAAAGCAGTATCTACTTGCCATTTACATGCATTTTGCTTCACATTGTTTGGACCTTGCCCTGGTAAAAGCCCACAGACTGGACTTAATTCAAATGCTGTATGGATACTTGTGGGAGGTTTTGTTTCCCTCTTCCCCCAAACAAATTGAGTCATTAACTTCTGCTCTGCCATCTGTTCTGCCAAATACAAAAAAAAAAAAGCTTCTTTGCTTCTGTGACACACAGTGGGTTGAAAGATATGATAGTTTTAGCACTTTTCTGGAGCTTTTCCCTACTGTTGTCAGAGTACTGGATAACTTTGATGGCAATCAGTCCAATTCTGGTCGAATGGCAAAGTAAATGTCTTAGTAGCAGCCATAATTGAACTCAGCTTCATATTCTCTCTGATTCTTGTAAGGTTGATTCTTCTTTCAACCACCATTTCTCTGTAAAAGGAAAATTTAGATCTACTTTCCTTCAGTAAATATATCAATCTATGCAAGTTTGCATTAAAAAGCTAGCAGAAGTAGATGTCCCTTCTATTTATGAAAAATCAGTCCAGACAGCTTAAAGTATTGGGATACCTGTCTCAATACCAAGATGCCATTGCTGGTAATTCCCCTCTTCTGACATTTCTCTTTTGTACAAGGACTTTGTCTTTTCTCCATACCTTGAGCAGCTTTGTGAAGAACTTGATATGGGATTTGTTAACCACCAAGCTACAACATTTTGAATCTGACTTCTGCTCTCTTGTTTTATTGTTGATGCATTAGCCAAGGCTGTGACAAAGCTATAAGCAGTTATTTTTCTCTGAGACTAGTCTCCTTGCTGAGCTGACTGTCTGGCAAGCCAAATTGCCTTAAATCACATTTCCAGCAAGATACAGGTGGTTATGAGCCTCCTGTGGAACATCTTGCTGGTGGTGTGACATGACTATGGTTTGACATACAAGGTTAGCCTACACTCTGCATTGGCCTACTCCTGGTCAACTCCTTTCTTGAATGCATCTATGGTTTGGGACTGGGTTGTGGCTTTGGAGAGGCTGTTCCAGTAAGGTACAGCATGTTCAGATAAGAATTGCTAGTGCTCATGTTGATGGCAATGGGGACTTGCAGCTTCTTTGTGTGGCCTCTTGTTGCACTTGTGAGGGATGAGAAGAAAACTTGACTTGAGAGGCTGTTTTCTAGCAGTTTTCAAGTAGCAATTGTATCTCCTCTCTTTCTTTGATAAACTAGGGTGGGGAGTTTGAGGGATACAAAGTGTTCCTTGTACTGCTTGTCTTGCAAAGCTGGTATGAGCTTTGTTGCTTGCCTTTGGACACTCTCAAGTGCTTTAACATCCATTCTATAATGGGGAGATGCTAGGGTCATTCCAAATCCTGCATGTGGACATACAATAGCTTATACAGCTTCTTGACCACACACAGCTTCCTGGCGGCAAATGTTTGTTTTATGAGCCCTAGGAATTTGAGCAACTTGAGCTTGTGTGTGGCTGTGGAATTTGAGTTTGTTATCAACAATAACTCCTAGGTCCTTCTCCTCACTTACAGCTTCAAGTAGGCCATCTCCAATATGGTGAGGTTGTCTAGGATTCTAATGTCAAAGATGCAGGACTTTGCATTTTGACACATTGAACTGCAAACCCCACTCAGATGACCATCTAGATAGCTGATCTAAATCTTCCTGCATTGTTGAGTTATTGGGGCTAATTTGTGCCTGTCCTAAGAGCTTGCAATTGTCAGCATATAGTGTCAGTGGTTGTTCAGGTTAATTGTACAGTCGTTAATATATATGCTGAACAATGTGGGCCCCAGGATTGTGCCCTGTGGGACTCCGCTAATGACAGGAATTTCATCTGAATAAACAGTCATACTGGTGGTATCATAAACTACTACCCTCTGAGTTCTTCCAGTAAAAAGACTTCAATCCAGGCAACTATATCCTCAAGGACCCTGTATGCTTCCATTTTCAGAAGAAGAAGTTGATGCTGTACTTTATCAAAGACTTTTGCTTGATCAAGCAATATGACATCCACCAGGAGGCCATCATCCAAGAGTCTGGTCACAAAGTCATATGTTTCAATGAGGTTTGAGGTTTGTGTTGATTGAGCTACCTTTACAGAAACCATGCTGATTTTTTGAAAGTGACTGATTTCTTTCTGTGTGAGAGACCAGTGTGTCATTTATGATGCTCTCAAGGACCTTGCATACAACAGGAGTGAGACTTATGGGATGATAATTACTGGAGTCCTTTCTCCCATTCTTGAAGATTGGCTTGATGTTTGCCTGTTTCTAGTCACTTGGGAGCACTTTGGAAGTGAGTGACATCCAAAGAATCACTGCCAAATAGAGGTCTATAGGCAAGTTTTTTTGTACTGATGAAGTTTCTGAAACTCTTGGTGTGTGCAACAGCCACTCTTTTCTAACTGTACATTCACTCTTGATTACATTCTCCACTCTCACTGTTACCACAGCATATGCAGAGCGTTCATATAGTAAGCTAAAGTGGCTTAAAACACACCTGAAATCTGACAGGAGAGGGTTAGGTTGGATGATCTTGCACATGTGTCTATTGATTGTGATTTCAAGCTGGACATTGATAATGTTTTAAGCAATTTTGGAAAGAAATCAAGATGGATAAAATATAAGAATTTACAGTGATTATGTCAAATACAGTTACAGTGATCACAGGGAAGGATTTAAAGCGATTATGACATACTGCAAGAACAGAACATTTGCTGTGCAGATTGGTAATTCCAGGAGCCATGAATAACCTATTAGAAAAGGTTTACCCCAAGGAGCAATCCTTAGTCCCCTCTTGTTTAATATATATATATATATATATATATATATATATATATATATATATATATATATATATATATATATATATATATATATATTATATATATATATATATATATATATATATATATATATATATATATATATATATATATATATATATATATATATATATATATATATATATATATATATCTGAGTTCCAATACGCCATGCATTGTTTGGGCTTTATGCAGACGACCTAGTAATATGGAAATCAGGCAGAAATGTCCTTGAATTAGTCCAAGATCTTCAACAAGATGTTAACATAGTCTGTTGCTTCTCAGAAGCATTAGGGCTGTCTATCTCCACTTGCATCCATACCAAATATTGCTTTGAATAACTACCCCCTAAATTACGAACCGTCAGTGAAATTGCTGGGAATTGTTTTTGATTCCAAATTAAGATGGCAGGATCACATCAAATCACTCAGGAGTAACATTATCCAGAAACTGGCTCTCCTAAAACGGCTTGCTAACTCCAAATGGGGTCCATCACCTAAAACAATGATTGATTTGTATAAAGTTTATATTAGAGCAAATATGGAATATGGAATCTAGTTTTTTTCGCTATTAGTTCTTCAAGTATGTCTAACACGCCTGAGTCACTACAAAATTCTGCAGTCCGTATTGCTATGGGACTTCATAAGCACACACCAATTCTTAAAATAAGAAAACTATCAGGGATCACCACTCTACAGGAAACAGCATTGCTTCAAAGAAGATGGTATTTTACCAGAGTACAAGCATATGGTAATCAGCATTTTGTATAAAAGAAAACATTCAATAAATCACCCCCTATGAGTTCTGTATCTTCTTCCTGGAATCTCTATCTAAAGGAGTTTCCAGAGTGGTCTTATCAAGTGATGGACCCTTTTACCTTTGTGATTTCCCCACCATGGGAGATGGCTCATGTTGAGTGACTTACGGGCATACTACCAAAACATAAATCATGCTATTCAGCCCAAAATGTTAATATAATCTTTGAAAATCGCGTGAATTCCCGTTTTCCCAATTATGTACATGTCTACATGGACGGTTCTGTTAAAGCTGGGGCAGCTGCCTGTATCCTGGACTTAACCTTGAATATTTATGCCCCCCTTCCGAGTAATTCATCAGTACTTTTGGGTGATTTATATGCAGTGCGACTTGCATTAGATGCCTTAATTGATCTGAAGACCCTTCAAGGAACATTCTATTCCTGTCAGATTTGCTTTCTTCAATCCACCTTCTTAGCCAAATAAATTATCATGCTGATGACCTTGACCTGAAAAGGATACACAAAAAAATCAGTTATCTATTTTCAACTTGATATTCCATATCCTTTCTTCATATTCCAAACCATAAAGAAATAGAATATAATGAAATGAAAGATAATTTTGCAAATAAGGAGCAGATATCCCTCCCCCAAGAAATTTAAGGACATTCAATTTTAGAGAGATCATTAGAGCCTGAACAAAAATTGCTCACAAACGTTTTGTGCATCCTCCTTTGAAATCTAAGGATTTTAATATGCTTTAATATAAACTAATAGCTGGATCTATCCTACTTAATGCTGATTTTTTTAAATGGGGAATCCACCACACACCCCTATGCAGAAATGGCCATCAGACTTCAGAAAATGCACAATATTTTCCTTTTGAATACAACCCAATGGATCAAGATTCGAGGGGACTGAGAAATTACTGTCATCAATTGAAGATCCCTATATCGTTTGATGCTCTTATTAATTGCTCTCTTTCACATGATTTGGAAGCCACAATATACAGATTGAGGATTACGATTCTAAAAGATGCCATTATTACTAGTAGTGTGCTGACTGTAATCAACTAGCAGATTTTCTTTGGAATATGGCGAGAATACCTTATAACCAGTGAATGTTTTCCTGGAATTTCATAGAGGTGAATGGACCTCCCACTGGATCTACAGCCCTCGCAAAGCTATGAAGAAGAAGTGCGTTTTAGCTTGCATCAGTCAATGCAATGACCACCCACCCACCACAGTACAGACAGCATGCCCAAAAGAGGGATCTACAACCCCCCCCCCCATACCAAAAAAGCTGGGAAGGGGGAAAGGTAATCTGTAAAGTCCTACTCAGTTACTAAGAGATGCAAAGCAAAAAGATGAACATATCACTTACTGTATTTTTAACACTCTCAATATACTAAATACTGCTTTAGGCTCTCTGCAAAAGTTTGTTAATTTTTTGGGTTTGCATTATCTGCTTGTAATTATGTCTTGTCAACAATATCAACTAGATCCAGTTTGATAAACAAAACAAAAAACGATGCACAAAATTATTAAAGCTTTGTATGAAGCCCAGAGCTATATCCAGCTTTTTTAAGGGTGGGGGGTATCTGGGACAAATGCAAGGTTAGCAATCAGTATATTCGGAAAGATTGTTAAAAGATGCAGTAAGTGGTCTGTTCATATTTTAGCTAGCAGATCAATAAAAGGAACAATCTACTCACACAAAATTACTGCTTCATAATTGTATCCCAGTCCCCCCCCCCCCTAAGAGGCCCAAATATAGCCATGGGCCATGTAAAAAAATGTTTGCCAATTTGGCTTTATTTCGCATTATCGACCAAGTGTTGATGAGAAATGAGCACACAAAAAATGCAAACCCTTAAGTGATAAAGTTCTACATATCCTTCTTGGTGGTAAACGGTCATTCTTGTTCCTGTAATCAAGAAAACAAGGCTAAAGACAACCACAGGTCTTGTTGTCCTGTCATGACCCTTACCGCATATTTAGGAACTCTTTGACAGGCTAATCTATATTGGAATTATATGGTTTAGAGAAAAGGAAAATTCAGTGTCAAATAAAAAAATAAGCATTTGAAAACTCAATTCAAATAGAGAAAACATACTCAGCCTCTATCAAACATTCTAGTGATTTTGGAAAACAAAAGATGGCAATAACAACATTTTTGACTTTGATGGAACTTATGACAACACAAAAACAAATATCTTTATCCATAAACTTAGCAAAGTAGGCTTTCCTGCAACAACATGACAATTTCTGCCTGGGCTTCTAAATGACAGAACTTTTGTAGTAAAAACGAACAGAAAGCTCTCAAATGTTAGACCTTTAGACAAGGAACTACCGTAATTGCTGTTTTTAAATGCTTCTCTTGTTGTTCTATGTATATGACCTCTCTATTCCGCCTGGTAGCAGTCACTATGCCAGTGATATTTGAGTTTGGAAGGCTAGGCAAGCATGATAAATCAACAGACTTTCCCATCAAGTTGCAACTTTCTTTGTCCTCATCAAAATCACCTGTTATTACCTTCAACAGAGAATGATTGTCTCCTCCATGCATAATTCTTCTTGGTCAAGGTGTTAACCCAGAAAAGGAAACAACATACCAACTTGGAATACAATCAACAAGAATCTCGCCTGTTTGCTTTACATGAAAGATGTCATTACAACATGTATCAGAAAACGGTTTAGTATAGGCCTACACAAATTGTGGGAGAATCATTGGGATGCTGTTATTAGGTATTAGTCTTAAATTACTGGCAGTATATCAATCTCACATAGTCTACAACACAGCAAGCAAATCAGCTGTTGAGCAACTTGATACCATAAAAAACACCAGTTTACAAACAGCTCCTGGGGTGCACTTCTTTAGGAGAACTAGGTTATTGCTGGAGGAAGTAGGCATACACACTATTCAGAACCACAAACTGTTTCTTTTACTGGCTATTTAATAAAAACTGAAGGTACACACCATTGCCCCTTGTATCAATGGTAGAGACTCATGAGAATTTGCAGGTGCTGCAAATGAGATTTAAAAATCCACAATCCAAAGTTACGTTTCATAAACATAGACTAAAACCTTAGTTTCTAGAAATCCGTCCCACATGGTCTCTGCATTTGCAGTCTGTCTAGCTTGAATTTTTTAAAGTTAAGATCAGAGGTGAAATTGTTAAAGCCTGCTTCAACAACCTACCACTCTTTCTTGAGTGTTCATATATATGGATCAAAACCTGCAGAACTGAGCGTAAGCAATATAAATAATAAAACGATTAAATTGTCGTTTTTCTAAATTCTAATAAGAAAAACATAAAGCAAACTTCAAGAAGAGGGAAATTATGCTGAAAAATTAGAAATGGCTATTTGCATTTTAACTCTTTTGAAATCAATGAGTATATTTTCAGATTCAAAGGTTCATTTTTGTTTCAGACGTGAGAGGTGATGGTTGGGTTTAAGAGGGGAGAAAAATCTTCAAACCAAGATGAGAATATTGGAAGCTACAGTAATGACATTGCTCAAGTACGGCTGTGAAGTGCAGGCACTTCAAGATGCTGAGGAATATCTGTTAATGTTCTTTAGAAAAATCATCAAAAATAGCCTTAGGTACCAGCTTGAGAGACTGTATGTAAAAAAAAACAAGTTGTACAAAAAGCATGGTTCAATCCCACTTTCAAAGGCTTTAGTGAAAGAAAAGAGGAGATAGCTAGGACAAGTTTTATGGACAAAGGATGACAGATAAACAAAGGTCATTCTTTTTGACAACCCACCTGGAGCCAAACGAAAAGCAGGTCGCTCATGAATAGGGTGGGAAGAAGTAATTCAGGAATAATTAGAAGAAAAGGGTGTGAAGAATGCAGCTTTGAATATATTGGAGTGGAAGAGGAGCATGTTGGGCTCATGCAGCTTAGTGCTGCAGAGTTGTTAGTATTAGCAGTAGGCTTATTTTCAGCTATTGCTTAGATCTTATTAAACTATTCTGGAACTTGTTTCTGCTACTTTGTAAAAGGCTGCTTCCTGCCTCACCCCACGACAGATATGGACAAAGGGAAACCATAAATTACCAATAAAGTACAGAGAAAATACTTCTTGCACCAGCAAAGAAGAAGGAGAAAGGTCCAAGGTGCAGACACATTGAATGGAGACCCCACAGTCAGACTTTTTTATGGCTTCAGAAAGAACCAAGTGTGCATGCTGACAACCAATACCAAATTGAAATTGCACTAAATTAGTCAAATGATAGAAGTAACTTTTGTCTGAAAAGTGCAATGATTTAATAATAAAAAACTTGGTATTTTGCCATTGTCAGCTCCAACACCCCCCCCCCTTCCCGTCTTCCCAACTTTGAAAATTTGTATCAGATGCGAATGTTGGGTTTTAAAGGACTAACAGGCTGTTGACTATTTAGTGTAGTTGTTCATTACAATTTGAACACATATATTGTATTTCATCCATCAGAATTGAAGTTATCAAGTATTTTGCAGTAGGTTGCATCAAGACATGGCTAATTGTAGAAAGAAAAGCCAAGCCAAGACAAAGCCAAGACATTTAGTCCTATAGTAAAAGCCATATGGCTCCAATGTTTTATTGCTATTTATTATTTTTTTCCAGAAGCACTTCATATGGAAGGGGTCGTCGTATAAACTTCAAAAGGGGCTCATTTGATTGGAAATCGAGTGCTCTAGTGTCCTTTTTAAGGGTCAAAAGTGATTGGAAGGCAACTAACACTCCTTCCACGCCCACCATTTCCCCAAACACATCCAATCAAAATTTTGAGATAGCTATTTTGTTCTACGTAGTTGCACTCCCCCCACAGCCCTGAGGGCAAGGGTTGTAAGTTATGCCCTGGGGGTATATAAGGTTTTTATAGAAAGTTTTGTTGTAGAAACTTCAAAAAGGGCTCATCCGATTGGAAATTCAAAGGGCTAGTGCACTTTAACAGGCTAGTCGGAACTTATTGGAAGGCAACTAACCCTCCTCTCACGCCCACCTTTTCCCCAAACACATCTAATCAAAATTTTGAGATAGCCATTTTGTTCAACTTAGTTGAAAATTCTAGAAATTAGGTTTTTGAGGATGACACCCCCCCACTCCACAGCCCTCAGGGCAAGAGTTGTTAGTTAGGGACTGGGGGCAAATAAGTTTTTTTTTATAGAAAGCGTTGTTGTAGAAACTTCAAAAGGGCTCATTCTATTGGAAATTTAAATGGCTAGTGCCCTTTTTAATCGTCAAAAGTGATTGATTGGAAGGCAACTAACACCCCTTCCACGCCCACCATTTCCCCAAACACATCCAATTCAAAATTTTGAACAGCCATTTTGTTCAACATAGTTGAAAATTCTGGAAATTTATCTTTGAGCAGGACATTCCCCCCACAGTCTTCAGGGCAAGGGTTATAAGTTATGCCATGGGGGCATGTATGGTTTTTATGAAAGGAATGCTCATATAAACTTCAGAGAGGGCTCATTTGATTGGAAATTGAAAGTTCTAGTTCACTTTTTAAGCATCAAAAGATATTGGAGGCTAACCAGCCCATCCCCCCATGCCCTTTTTTCCCAAATGCATCCGATAAAATTTTTGAGATAGCCATTTTGTTAAAAATAGTTCAATGGTCACATAACAAAAACTCTGGTGTTGACACAACTCCCAAGGGCCTGGGGGCAGGCGTTGTAAGTTATGCCCTGGGGGGATATATGGTTCTTATGGAAGGAATGCTTGCATAAACTTCAGAGAGGGCTCATTTGATTGGAAATTGAAAGTTCTAGTTCAAATTTTAAGAGTCAAAAGATATTGGAGGGTAACCATCCCCCACGCCCTTTTTTCCCTAATGCATCCGATAAAAATTTTGAGATAGCTATTTGTTAAAATTAGTTCAAGATCACATAACAAAAACTCAAGTGTTGACACAACCTCCCAGGGCCCTGGGACAGGTGTTATAAGTTAAATCCTGAGGGCATATATGGTTCTTATGGAAGGGATGCTCGTATAAACTTCAAAGAGGGCTCATTTGATTGGAAATTGAAATTTCTAGTTCACTTT
Source organism: Artemia sinica (assembly GCA_027921565.1). Taxonomy (NCBI): domain Eukaryota; kingdom Metazoa; phylum Arthropoda; class Branchiopoda; order Anostraca; family Artemiidae; genus Artemia; species Artemia sinica. The sequence continues at coordinate 23,028,877 of CM051267.1, read as the reverse complement.
TTAAGAGTCAACAGAGATCGGAGGGCACATAGACCCCCCCCCTCCCCCTCCATGCCCTTTTTTTCCTCAAACCCATCCAATAAGAACTTAGAGATAGCCATTTAAAAAAAAAATAGTTCAAAGAACATATAACTAAAACTCGGCTCGACACAGCCCCGCCTGGGCCCGAGGGCAGGCGTTGTAAGTTATGCCGTGGGGTATATATGGTTCTTATGAAATGGATGCTCATATAAATTTCAGAGAGGGCTCATTTCATTGGAAATTGAAATTTCTAGTTCACTTTTTAAGAGTCAACAGAGATCGGAGGGCAACTAGCTCCCCCGATACGCCTTCTCCCCCACTTCTTGTGGAAGGGATGCTCGTAAAAACTTCAGAGGGCTCATTTGATTCGAAAATTAAAAGTTCTAGTTCAGTTTTTGTGAGTCAAAAGAGATTGGAGGGCAATTAGCTCCCCACGCCCCTTTTTCTCAAAGGCATTCGATAAAAATTTTGAGATAGCCACTATATTAAAAATTGTTCAAGAGTCAGATAATAAAAACTCGGGTGTCGACACAGCCCCCCTGGGCCCGAGGGCAGGCGTTGTAAGTTATGCCCTGGGGTATATATGGTTCTTATGAAGGGGATGCTCATATAAATTTCAGAGAGGGCTCTTTTCATTGGAAATTGAAGGTTTGAGTTCACTTTTTAAGAGTCAAAAGAGATCGGAGGGCAACTAGCTCCCCCACTACGCCTTCTTTTTCCAAACCCATCTTATGAAAATTTCGAGATAGACATTTTGTTAAAAATAGTTCAAAGGGCGGATAAGAAAAACTCCGGTGTCAACACAACCCCCATGGGACGGGGGAAGGTGTTCTAAGTTATGCCCTGAGGGCATGTATGGTTCTTATGAAAGGGATGCTCATATAAACTTCATGGAGGGCTCATTCGATTGGAAATTGAAAGTTCTAGCTCACTTTTTAAGAGTCAAGAGATTTAAGGGCAACTAGCCACCCCACGCCCTTTTTTCCCCAAACCCATCCGCTACAAATTTTGAGAAAGCCATTTTTTTTATTGTTCAAAAATCAGATAAAAAAAATACCGATGTCATCACAACTCCCCAGGGCCCGGGGGGTAGGCGTTGTAAGTGTATGATATTTTGAAAAGCTTGAAACTATTTGCAATCAAAAACGAACAAAAATGAATTGAAAAAACTTTCCAAATAAGAAGTTTTTTTAAAGAGAAGTAAAGGCCATTTTAAACTTCAGATCAACAGTTACAAATACCTGTTAAAATTCAAACTCAAAACGACCAGAAATTACTATTAAAGAATAAATGAAACCCAAAACGAACAGAAATTAAATAAACAATCAAAGTAAAAGAATATACAACAAGTAATAATATAAATGAATAAATAAATCTTAAAGCGAGTAATACTTAAATTGAATGCGCAAATCAAGCTTAAAACGAAAAAAATATTATGCTATTGAAGTATAAATGAAACTCAAAACGAACAGAAATTAAATGAAGAATCAATGCAAGCAAACATACAATAGATACTAATGTAAATGAATAAATAAATCTTAAAACGAGTGAAACTTAAATTGAATATGCAAATCAAGCTTGAAACGAAAGAAAATCACTACCAACAAGAGTTTGGATATTGCTTATTTCTCTCACTGTAAAAGTCTAAAACCTGTTGCGTCATGGCGCTTTACTGAAAATTCGCATGGCATTACAGCTACAGCTTGAAAAAATGGTCAAACCAGGAACAATTTTTAACACAAATGATTTTTACACCGAAATGCTAAAAAAAATCTGGAGAGTAGCTTACTAAAACTCTGCTATGTCTGAAACTGGGAAATTGTACTTAAATTTCTGAATTTTAGTCCAAATGATATCCAAAAGTAAAAATTAAATAGTTTGGCTTTGGATGGATTTTTAAAAGTATTTTACTATGTGTTTTAGCATAAGAATGAATGTCAGTTTTAAAATTGCTTGAGACTTCAGTTTTGCGAAAAGAAAAACATTAAAAGCATACAAGCCAAGTTTCATGGAAAATAGCCGAAAAATTTACTTTTCTTCAAAAATGTTTTGTAATATCATTTTATGCATTGTTATACCTACTGAATTACATAACATTAGACATGAAAGACCTTTTGACCTCAAATTCACGTAGCCAAAACTTCTTAGTCAGCCCAAAAGTCCAAAAACATATTTTCTTTTTAGCATTTGAAGTGTCACAAAAAACATACGCGTTATTTTCTAAGTGTATGAAAAATAGCCTACGTATATTTTATATTGGCCTTTGAAGTTATTAGAAGTTCCAACAGAGCATCTGTTAAAGACTCCATTTATAAAGAATGCCCCAATTTCCTCCTTGTGGCCTCAAGCCCATCTCGTCACTACGTCATTGATAGAGAGTGATTGTTGTAGAGGATAACAGGGCAAGTAGTTATCTTATGAGGTTATTTACAACAACTGTGTGGCTTACTGGAGGTGGTATTTCACAAATGCAGACGTTGTGTTTGATGGGTATAGCTGTGGGTCTTTGACCAAAGACTGCAATCATCTAAAAAGAATAAAAGGGATTTACTCCTTTACAAATTTCTTACCAGTAAAGCGAACAAGCAGAGGTTCATCTCGCTGCTTGCGCAACCTCTTGAAGAGAAGGGAATTAAAGTTCATCATGCTACCAGCAATGTCACTTTCCTATTGCGAAACAGCTGTATCTATTGCGACTACGACGTAAGTTTCGGTTGTTGGTAATGATACAGATTTGTTGGTTCTACTCTCTATAGATAAATTTAAAACATCATTCACTCTAAAAATTTATTCGCACTAAAATTTAATAGACCCCCCCCCCCCTTTTTAGAAATCCTGTATAGGCTACTCAGTTAAGTCATACTTGTGAGATGGAACAGTAGCTAGCCACTTCGCCCGCTCACCCAATTTCTTTCTACTTTCGAAATCAAGAATAATACAAATTCTCACCATCATTCACTGACTGAAAGATATACACTGAATTCTTCATGGACGAGGAAATGGGCGGAGCTTTTATACAGGCCAAGACTGTAGTAGCCAAATATTATTGAGTCATGATTATACAGTATAAATCTATATACAGTGGTTCTACTCGTCCATAACTCGAACGAAAACACCAACCGCCTTTTCTACCGAGTTGGAAGCAATTCTAGTGCAAAGGATTTCAGTATTCTAAAATTGAAGCAGTGCTTGTGCTTCGCTGACGCAGCAGTCAACGTTCTGTCCTTGCATGCCTTCCTTGTTTCTGATAATACATTGGTTAGCTGGTCGGGATCACGCCTGCGAAATGTGCCAAGCGTTTTTACGAAGCTTTGTCAGTGTTCAACTAAGACGCTGTGTTGAAAAATGAACAGGTTAAGGAGAGAGAGCCAATGCTGCCCAGCCTTTATAAGGCGAGAAAAGGGTGAAATGCTCCTTCTCATTTGACCAAGGATTTTCGTCAGCCAACTGGCAACGTCAATATCTTTCGTCAGGCCTGAAAAATTTTACACGCACCCTCAGTTGCTTGATATGCTTGTTATCAAGTCTTTTTTAAGGTAAATGAAGGGAATGGAATTCCTTCGAACATACACTCTACCACTTGGGGGCATTTTGTTTTTTTTTTCCTTTGAAAACTGGCTATTGTGTGTTCTCTCTGGAGCGAGGGGGGGGGGGGTGAGATGAAACTGAAGCCTAAAGCAATTTTAAAACCGATATTTTTTTCTCAGTAGGTCCGATTACATAGTAAAAACCCATTCAAAGCCGAAGCATTTACTTTCTATTTTATTACAGACATGAACTTAAAGAAACAACAACAAAGTTGATAAAGACTGAAATACAAAACTATGACATGTCTTTTTATAAATGAAACGTAAGGTTTTATACTATCTGGTCAGCTAATTATTCACAGTAACAACATTACTATCCAAATATTGCTTGTGAATAAATAGCAATCCAACAAGTTCAAGTAAATACATAATAATACAAATACAGAACAAAAGACTTTTTTTTTAATGTAACAACGGAGTTTTAGAAATTTTCTAGTATTATATCGTTATATTATTTTTTGTTAATGGATGTCATAAATGTGTTACCACATTTGGCTGCTCGCAGACTTTAATAGTTTTCATGAATTTTACTAGCGTTTCCTAGCAAAAAAAAATTCATATCAATAAAAGAAATTGATAGAAACCGACAATTTTTTATATATGGATGTTTAGACTCTTTAGTTATTTTTTGTTTTTCTGTACTCGGTTTATTCCAACCCTATCATAAATTATTTTTTGGGAGGTAATTATTTAAAAAATTATTAAAAAGGAGACACTTCTTTTCTAAATTGAGTTATATTATTAATTGGTAAGTATGTGGATGGTCAAACAATATTTTAACCTGTATGTTAATGGTCCTGCTGCATGTAAAAGTTCTTATTTTAGGGCAGTTATTGTAAGCATAATGTATTTTTTGACAACCTGAAAAGAAAATAATGCCAGTAATTATTCTTGCAAAATTGCTTATAGAAGTACTAAAGAAAATCGTATTTGTTTTTCTCGGAGGCGGCAACTCTGGGGGAGGGGGAAGATCAAGAATGTTTTTTTTTTTTTACCAAAAAGGAGTTATATTTTCTTCAAATATTACAAATTTCTGCAGCTTATGTATATTTTCGGTCTTCCTGGGAGGAGAGGTGGTAGCTTTGGGTCCCCCTCTCCTTGGCTCTTTCAAAAGGATCCCTTATATCTGTCAATTAAAAAAAAATACATCAGGATTTATGACCCTATTTGAAATGTAAAAGTTAATTTTTGTTTATTGATTTTATCATTGTGTGACATACAAGTATGGCAGATCTTTATACAGTACCATTTATCTTGTATTCAGTTTTCATAACTTCTTTTTAAATAAGAATGTTATTAGTTTTAGTTAACGAAACAATGGCCGTTTCATCAAACTTTGTTATGTCTGCCTATCGTTGTACCACCGTCCTTGGAAGCTGTGGTCTCAGTAAATTTACCTTTCATCCCCGTGATTCAACCAAAGTCTGCATCAGAAATAAATCATTTAAAAGTGGAGGAGATGGCGTTTTCGATCTAAACCAGTACCCAGTGCATAGTTATTTTCTCAATGACAAAGGAAAATCAGTCGCGAGCTATTTTAATGATAAGGCTATTGACGAAGCTGCTGCAAAGCAGTCAGTCAGATTAAAAACATACATTATATTATATTCAGCTCGTGACAGTGCCCATGTGCTGAAAAGTGCACAGTATTTGCAGAAAGAATTGCCCATACGTATTGCACGCACAATTACTCAATTTCGTAGTCTGCCTTTTATAATTGGCTGTAATCCAACTATACTCTCTGTCCATGAGTTATATATTAAAGCCTTCTATATATTGACCGAGTTCCCCAAGATACAGACAAGAGAAGATGAAAGTCGATATTCAAAGTTATTAGTAAACCTTTTGGATGCATATAAAGACGTAGTAACAGAATTGGCGAATGGATTCAAAGAATGTAGACGAAAAGTTGACAATGAAGATGCAATTCGGGCATTCTTAGATAAAACGCTAACTTCACGTCTTGGAATTCGAATGCTTGCAATGCACCATTTATCGCTTCGAGACGAAAAACCAAATCATGTTGGGATAATCAATGTTCAATTGCAATTGAAGAATGTTGTCGAGAAGTGGGCCGATTTTACGAGAAGAATAGCTTTTCATCGATATGGTAGAGCTCCGGAAATAAGACTATCAGGTTAGTTAGTTTTTTTTTTTTTTTTTTTTTTTTTTTTTTTTTTTTTTTTAATCAATAAAACTTTGCAAGATTTAGTGGAACATCAATGATGTTTTGTATTCGAGAAAATATGTGCTTTACTAACAAAGAGATTATGTGTCGAAACTTTCTTTTTTCAATTTTTGCTACAAAAAAAGTATAACAAAAGAGTATTTCTCTTTAAGAGTTATTAAGTCTCTCATTGCTAAAGAAAACTCTTTTTTGGGATTTTGCAAGCACTTTGTTTTGTTATACTAAATTGAAATTAAATGTGTTTAGGATCTGCTTCTTTCTGGACATTTCCTTGATTTGATCTATGTTTTGAAGTGGAAGAATGTAAGAAAGAAAAGAGAAGGCCCAGGAAAATGCTTTGGGAAGGGAGAAGCACAATTTTAAAAATTCACCAAAAACAGTCAGATATTACATTTGAAAATTTTATCATTTTTTTATTTCAGGGGAGGGGAAAGGGTTTGAATCCTCTGTTCCATGCTTTTGTGCCTGAGAAGATTAGTTGCATAGGCTATGACAAAATTGCTCAAGTCTATTTTTCACATTATTTTATAGATTTTGTATAAAGCATATATCTTTTTTATCTATGTACTGTGGTTATCCATATAGCTATTCTCTAAAAGTAAGCGTGAACCTTAATGTAGAGATGTAGACAACACAACATCTTCCATACAACACAACAATGTCACAACAATGTAAATACAATATAAATTTAAATAATCTGTGGTCAATGCTTTGTTGCGACCAAAATCAATATTCAAGTTGGTGGTCTCTTGATTTTTTTTTTTTTTTTTTCAGTTTGAGCAAGCAGAAATATGCCCTAGAGTATTTTCTATAACAATCTAGATTGTCAACTTACAATGTGGACTATAAAAATTGTATATTTTGTGACAATTTTGTTTCTCAACAGAGTTTTCCATGGCAAGCCCAATCTGGACTGTTGTCTGACTTATGGGAATGATAAATATTAGTTCAGAGCATAGACAAAAGGTATATAATACAGATGCCAAACTTTAAATGGCATATCTTGCAATGTTTATTCAATGATCAATTAATTTAAACAATCAATCCATGTTTATTAAACGATGTCAGAGAAACAATCAAAGGATTAAAATTGAGAAGTAATCTCAAGAAAATGTATGATTATTTCACAAGTTAGTTCCAATTCTCTTGAATTTTTTTGGTAATAATCACAACTTACTCTTATATAATGTTCAGACTTCGGGGAGAAAAATTATAATTGGCAACAGCGAAACAAAAATAAGATTGAAGACAAAATAAAAGTTCATATTTTCTTTAAGAATTTATCGTATTTGCGAAAAACATCATGGCGGGTTTTATCCATCAGCAAGATTAGACAGTCCTTTGGTACAGATATTAACGGCTGCTCAGGTTCATAGTGACTTTCAGAGCAATGCATTAGCATTGGACGAGCCAAGCGATGTGTCTTCTATGTTTTTTTCTGGCTTCTTTGTATAGAGTAGATAGTCGTTGAAACTTGACAGAGGACATACTTGACCAAAAATTGGGAGTTCTAGTTTCACTTTATGGGTCAAAAAAGATTTGAGGGGAGCCGTCCCCTCCCCCTTTCTGTGCCACTTTCCCATGGTTGACCTTCTATCATCTTATTGGATTAAATTCCAGGATCACCATTTTTATCAGAATGGTCGAAAGATTGGATGCTTGACTTATAATTTATAACAAACAAGCATTTCAGTAAAACACAAAATCCCAGTGATAGTTTTCGTGAAAAATCTATTGATTCTGCGTCGTATTCGGATTCTTGGAGTTTTAGAACGTATTGATTCTTTTTTATTATCTCTTGAAGATTTAGATTTTCAAATAGATATCAAATACCATTAAAATCAAGTAGGCCTAAGTGTGGGTGGAAGGCCAGAATTTAAATTGAGTCATTTGTGTATTATCAATTTATTTCAAGAAAAACAACCTTACAGTGTATCTATTGACCGTTGATGATACTGTTTTACTGTAGCCTCTTCTGTGTCCTTGAATAGGGAAGTGAATGGGGAAGCCTTTCAGTTTTTGGTAAAAAAAAAAAAAAAAAAAAAAAACGCCACGTTTCCAGATTGAGATTGCCGTTGAAACTCAGTGGCTTTTAGAATATAACTGAACAAAGTATTTGCAAAATATCTAGTTCTTAATTCTTATATAGTCCTTGACAGGAACAATAAAATAGTCAGACATTCTTTTCATACTAATTTGTCAGAATTTATTTATTTTTTTTCCATTTTCTTTCTTTATACTCCATCCGTGTTGTATTTTACATTTATGATGGGCAATAAATTTATACATACATACATACTTTGCACTGCACCTAGCATAACTTAATTGGAATTCAGATATTTACGGCAGCTCTCTAGTGAGAGATTATGGTTTGGATATTATTTTAATTCATTCTTTAATGAATGTGTCGGAGTTAATGTGTACTCTTTGTTTGTGCAATTTTCTGAAGTTTCACAGACAAGTTTTTTTTTCTATTCCTATAGTCACGGCGCCAGGTACATAAAGGTATTTGATATACCGCTATTCATTTACCTCGTTCCGAAACCTTGAGGTTTTAAATGTCTGCTGAACCTTCTTTTGAAGGAGTCAATAGAGGGATTTGCAAGAATAATGTCTCCAAGAAGGTCGTGTTAGATAGAAGTGCAACGCCGGGTGAAGCTATTCCTCAAGTGGTCGGTTGTTGGCGTGTCCTCCTTTGAATAATTGAACCGAGCTGTGTGCCTACTTGTCTGCCTTGATGGCTGGACAAAGGGGGCACAATGCAAGAGAGCTCTTCTGAGGGAGATGAATTCATGTACATGTAGAAAACAGCCATCGACGCTACATCAAACCTTTCATTTAGAGGCTGGAGTGATCATGTGTTGAGGCACAGCCCGCCCTATTTGGTTCTTCTGGAGTGGTGCCGACAGCTTTTTAGGAGCACCAGCATATAGCGGGCATCCATATTCAACTGTGGGTCTGATGCAGGAACTGTAGAGTGGGATAGTCGAGCTGGATGGAAGAAGGTTTTTGCAGCGAAGAGTAACTCCTAGCTTTCTTGCGCATGATGTTCTCATCCTATCAAGTTGGCTATTCCAAGAGAGATCGGAAATGAATCCACTGTAGACGAAGCTCGTCGACCCTCTGTTAGTTTCATTTTTGAAAATGAAACTGGGGTGTTCATGTGGCACCTTTGATCGGGTAATAAGAAGCTTCTTTGTTTTCGATACATTGAATCCATGCATCAGACTATTTTTCAATTTTAATACGATCCATCTGTAGGGAGGGAGTAGGGAGGGATTCATCTGTAAGGGAGGGTTGTGTTGGGTCTTCGTGCTTTGGGGCGGCTGAGTGTGTTGTGGTATCCTTGGCAAAGTGATACAGAGGGTTTACGAGGCTCTCTACCCTGTTGTTTATGTTGATGAGGAAAAGCGTATGTCCCAGGAAACTGAGCTGGGGAACCCCTGCTTACACTGCATATTCGGGAGAAATAAACCCGTCGAGGACAACCCGCTGTGAACGATCAGAAAGAAAGCTCTCAATTACTTTTAACAGACAACCACGAACACCGTATGCATGGATTTTCTTATGCAGGCCACGGTGCCATATTCTGTCGAAAGCTTTGGCATCGCCAAATGACAGTAGCTTAATGTCTTACCCCATTGCCGAAAGTTTGATCCACCACTCCTGATGCTGGGCCACTAGGCAGTCTAATGTTGAGCGTTTCCGGCGGAATCCGTAAGGAGCAACAACAAAATTTAAAACAAACAGAAATTAATACGTGTATGATTGGGTTCGCCCCCTACTCATTACCTTGCTCTTTATGCTAAAGTTTTTTTGTACTTTCATCAGAGCTATTTATTCTAATTAACGGGTCTTTGCGATTAAGGGGTCATTCTTAAAGAATTGGAACAAAATTTGAATTTAGCGGTAAGAGCGAGGTATTGACCAGGGGGCGAACCTCCTAATATACGTAATAAAAATATACGAATATAGAAGTTCGTTACGTAAGTTAAATTTGTAAGTTACGTCAGAAATTTTCTTTTGAGAAAGGCATTTAGCCAAAAAAAAAGTAAAATTAACATGCAAATTTTGTTTTGATTATTCATGTACGGTGAGCCAAAATAAAAGCTGCAATAACTCAAAACGTTCAGAAATTGTAAAAAAAAAAAAATTTTTTTAACTGAAAGTAAGGAGTGACATTAAAACTTAAAACGAACATAAATTATTCCATATATGAAAGGGGCTGCCCCCTCCTCAACCCCTCGCTCTTTACGCTAAAATTTGACTCTGTCTCACAACTTTGGTTTTTAAAACAATAAAAAACTTTAGCGTAAAGAGCGAGGGGTTGAGGAGGGGGGAGTCCCTTTTATATACGGAATAATTTTTGTTCGTTATAAGTTTTAATGTCGCTCCTTACTTTCAGTTAAAAAAACTTGTTTTTTTTATTTAATCCCTTTGAAATGCTGACCCCTTTGAAGAGTCGACGTTCCTGTCATGGGTAAGAGCACTTATAGTCCTGAATTCTCCCTTAACGCAGTCAGAGCCTGTCTGTTCAAGAATAAAGGAACATTAGCTAAACGTATGTGATTCTTTAAGATGCTAGTCTGTATGTCTTGAATTGCTATTTAAAATTCATAACGTTATTGACCTGGGATAAAATCCTCACCCTTATTCAAGCAGCACAAGTCCATTCCCGAGCTCTGTATACATACATAGTAGTCAGGGCACAGTTATAGCTAGGACTCGGAAATAGTCAAACATGCTTCCACAGTGAAACCAATCACAACTTGGGATTCTGTCTGCTTCTTTTATGGTAACCATCACTATGAAAGAAGTGGTAACTTTCTGCTTTTCTAAGATGTTGAATAAATTACTTTTTTTTTATTTCGCCCATCAGTGGTATTAGAGTTGAGGAATTGAACTGACACCAACCTAAATGAAGTGGACTGATCCATGTTTCAATCTTTACATCATTAGAAAAATACTTTTTATCTTTTGTATAGGCTCCCAGCAGCTGCTTTGGGGGCTTATCGCCACCCATACTAATGCTGTGGAAAACAGTTCTTTTTTTCCATCTATTTAAAAGACTCTTTGAGACTATTTGGAGTACTGTCTTGATTTTCTAAGTTTTATTTCTTATTGAAATAATCGACAAGATTTTCCTTTTTCTATGCTATTAGGGTTTTTAGTACAAATGTGAGACTTGTACTTGGTATGGTAGTAATCATCTATTTTCCTGTAGCTTCAAGTAAATAAAATATTTGTTATTGCTATGGTCCTTGGTAGCCCTTGCCTTGACGACTTTGATATACAGCCTGAGCTCAGAGCAAGGCTTGAGAAATTATGTCGTACATGACACTTTTTATGAAAGATTTTTATTACCCCTATGACAAACTTTAAATAACAGAGGTAATGCAGCTGCAAGGGATAGTGGCGTCTTTTCAGAGCCGTTGGCAGAGTTCCACTGAGAGAAGTAATTTAAAAATTCGGGATTCCTCCATCTTGGGCTGATTCCAATGTAGTTGGTAGCAATTCTGATTGGCCAATAGCTCTGGGAATCTGCATGATAGAAAAAATCATGTTAATAAATGTAACTTACCATATAAGAACGTAGGAACTTTAGACACGGTAGTCCTACATCCAATTACAGACATCCAGGCTTTTCAGCACTACCCAGATTGATTTTTAAATCTTTTGCTGGGATATTTTCAGTTTTGACATTTGACCATTGATGAGATATGTATGCCAATAGCAAGGAGTAAATGCTAAGTTCTTTGTAAGGGTTCTGATATATCTAAAACTTAAAATAGCCTAGTTGAGTATTCCAAAAACTTATTACGATAATAGTAATTGTTTGTAGCAGCATTAGAAATACTAAATTAACAATGGACTTAGTTTGGTACCTTGGCTGACCCACAAAAAATGGTAGTAAAATCTGACTTATTAAGAAAATCTGAGTTCTATTGGTAAGTAGAACTCAATCCTCTCCATTAGACAGAATACTGCCAAGCATTCTTATAAAACATTTACTAGCATCTAGTTTTTAGGCTTCATCTAAAACGATTAGTACTGTCACTACTACTACTACTGCTAATAGCTCGCTGCAGCATCAGGTCGCTTGAGGTCAACACTGCTGTGTACGCTTCTTCTCAGCGCCAATCTGTTATAAGCTTCTTTGTTTACCGCTCCCCTAAATCCTATCTTATGGGCCCTTTCCACCCCATTCGGGGACGACAGGCTTTTTGTTTGGCCCCATACGGATAATCAGATTGCACAATATTTTGCAGTCTGTCATCCTACATCTATAAAATGTGGTCTAGCCATCCTAGCTTTTCTTTCATCATAGCCTTCGAATGTTGGATTGAACCATATTTTCCATATAGCTTATTATTGCTTGATATTGTCTTGAGACATCATTAAAAGCAACTACCGCAAACGATTTCTTAATTTTCGAGTGCTTTAAAGTGGTATCTACCATTAAAACAAGGTAATGGCTTTTGCTGTGCTGAAGCCAATCTATATAAGTCAGTGTTACCTTCATATAACGTTAAAGAAGATCGTAAATAATATATCACCAGATAAAATCGTTGATACTGTTGCTGGTAGTTACGCAATCATAGCCTTTACAATTTTAATTGAGGACTAGGGTGTTTAATCTATCACTCGATGACTACATTGCTGGATGGCTAGAGCGCTAAAAAGGCACATAGACTTGGATTAAGGACAAAATTGTTGCTGAACTTTGCAACTTTCCCTTCAAAACTGATTTTCGCTATAACCCTTTCGAAGTTACAGCTATATTAGTTACGAAAATTCCAGATATGATCTAAGAGCATATCTGATATGCAGTAGAAAAAAAAGGTATTTTCCCTACCTGTTTATCAGAAACGAATTGAAATGATACCCGTACTAGCCATTTATATTAGTAAATCCATTGTCTAAGGGGATAATTCAATTTCCAATCTTCAGTCAATTTTGATTCAACCTTCCGTCGCCAATTCTCAATCTATCATGACTGCCTCTACTGTTAATTTCTTATTTTTTTAAAGCTAGTCCCCCCCCCCTCGCGTCATGAGAAAAAAGGTCAAGCAATTTAAGTATGTAGGCTCCCTATGAGTCATGTTCTTGAAAAAAAAAGTATTTGTATGGAGGTTGTGCTTCTGCAGTAAAGGTGCAGATGTGCTGATTAATAGACAGAACAATATACGGTGAGAAAAAAGCTGCTCTATATCAGTGATGGTATGCCAGCATCTTTATAAAAAAAAACATTTTGCATAATAAAAATTTGGAATGCCTACTTTAGATTTCCAAAACTAAACAGAACAGACCCATCCAATTTCCAACTTCATCCTACTTAATGTAAGGCAGACATAAACTTACCTGCACTGTAATGTTCAAAGCCCAAATTTTGTGCAATTTTCAAAAGATTCTCATCTAGTTTAAGTATAAAATTGATTCCAGTTGTGAGCTTCTAAACTTTCACTTTGACATTTAAGAAGTTTTATAAAGCCTTCAGGGAATTTACTTCATCTTCCATTAATTCCCCCGGCATTTTTTGATGAAGTTGGATGGTCCTTGTAAGAAAAAGAAGAAAAAAAAGGTGATCAGTAATGTAATGGGGCTTTAGTAAATGTATTGCCCCTTTCTCTCCGATTAATTTTGGATTATCACTTAAAACACAGACTGATGCCAGTTTCGTATGTGCGTGGCTCCCTTGAGTTGTGACAAATGCTATTTCCAAGAGTTAGTAATGGAATTTTTTTCTGTGCCCCCTCCCGAGCTCAATGAAAAAACAAGCAACAAAAAAGAATCTGGCCATTATAAGCTGTTTTTTATATTATTTATGAACAGCACTAAAAAATTCTGAAACACGTTCTGCATAAATACACAAAGACAAGAAATTTTTTTTTACGTAAGACAATTCTCAGGGAACAACTGGAGGCAACATTTCTTTACTCCAGATGAACGGTAAGCTCACTAAAGGCAAGAGCAGTAATATGTCTCCTTTTTTAATTCAGTTCATTTTATACAGTTAACTGATATGGCTTCTAAATGGTCCATGGGTTTCAAGCTAGGGATTTTTAACGTGCTTTTAGGCACAATTTTAGCTTTGCCTCAATATCATTGATAATTTGAGCTTAAAATTTAGACGACAAAAACAATATTCAGCACCCTCGTGTCGTTGGTGCACAGAATAGGTAAATAGGAATTTTTAGGCCACTATTTTTTATCAAGGAAAGGGTCTTTGAGACCAGTCTCAAGGGGGATACTCTCCTCAATTTGTAAAGGTTGGAATTTATGCAATAGAAAATGGCCGAAAATATAGTTGCATTCCATTACGGCAGCTCGTTTTCATTTTCAAATGAAAAGATTGATGCTTTATAGACTATTAATATCAATGGACATTTTCTAACTTTTGTTTAGATTTCTTGAGCATAGATTTCCATACCCTTCACTTTCTGATTAAATTAGCGTATATAATGATGCAAGCAGTGAAGAAAATCACAAACATGAAGAAGAATTAGCTAGACTTTGATAGGAAAAATTAGACTATGAAGATAGAAAACCCTACGGAAGAGTCTTCCTTTTGTCCTACATACATCTCTTGTTAACTTTATTTCTCTGTTCTGCTCTCGCTCTCTGTTTGATTTTATTCTCTCTTTAACTCCTTCCCTCCCTTCCTTTCTCATTTTTGACATTTCTTACTTATTTACTTTGTACTATTTTAGGCCATGTTCATGCTTCTTTTCCATATATTCAGCTTCCGTTGGATTACATACTACCAGAATTGCTGAAGAATGCTGTTCGTGCCACTGTTGAATCTCATCCTAATCCACATCAATTATTACCTGCTATTTATGTTACCATTGCAAATAATGATAGGGACTTCATAATCAGGTAAGAAAAAACACAGTTTTTATCTTATAGTGTAAAATGTGTATAACTGGAATTATTTTAGAATTTTAATCCAAAGCGATTTGAAAGACGTTATAATTACACCAAGAAAATCTAAAAGTAAATATAAATAGTGCACGAGTCGTTAAACAGCAAAATAAGAGTACAACCAACCAGGCCAGGCCCTCAGGGGGAATACCAGGGGCTTTTTCTAAGGGGCAATGGTGATCAAAATGTGTTTTTAGGCTACAACTTTCGGATTTTCCTGGATGTGAGGGTCCTTCTAATCACTCGGGTATTGTATCTTTCTGTAGCTCGAAAATTCAATTGAAAATTTTGTCTTCTGTGAGTGTTTTCTGCACAAAACTTTCAAGGCTCTGGAAACTAGTAAGCTTTGTAAGCAATCGACAGTATGTTAGTCAACGTTAGTCAACAGTCAACGTTAGACGGCTTATTGGCTGAGTTTCAGGAGTGGATCGAACATCTTGTTTCTAATCTGGCTAAGGAATAAGACATAAGTTTATGTATTTTCAAATTTCAAAGTGGTTCAACTGAGTTTGGCTTAGAGACCTATTGAAACAGCTCCAATTATACCTAATGTATGGTTGGCTCTATGGCATGGTTGAAAACTTTTAGGTATTCGTTCTGTCAATACTGAATGTTGTCCTTGGCAGTTTTGTCCCAATAACCCTTTGGCTAAGGCTAGGGTCTTTACTTGACTTATCAGATTAGTCTTGACATAAGACTCCTACTGCGTTGGAGGGGGGGGGACTGGCTTACAAAGCTCGCAAATCTGCTCCTCTGGGTTAACCAGTCTGCTGTTAAGCGTGTTGTCTCGTCGACTGCATTGTAAACCATCTCCAAGAGTTTGGTGAGGCTATCTCTCCCCCTTGTCCGGGTCTTCCTCTCGGCAGGACCAGCCATGAGCTTTTGGGTCGAAATCGTAGGCTTCAGGCTGAGACTGTTGTCGGCACAAGTAGGAGGTGTCCAAACCGCATTAGAGTACGGTGCGCTATATGGACATAGAACGGCACTTAAGAGGTGAGTACAAGCAACCTGCTATAGATTCCTATATTCGTGCATCTAGAAATGTGCGGCACTTCCAGGTAATGTTGAGCCTCCCGACGATATACGAGGCTTTTGATGTTCAGCTGCATGCCTCTTCATCTATGGAGCTATCATTAGACATCACGGAGTTAAGGTAAGAGAAATTTCTTACAAGTTCAACTGGAACTCTGCAGACAGTTATGTTTTTAGGGGATGATACTGGACTAGTCATTGTCTTAATTTTGAGCTAGTTAATTTTCAGCCCCGATTTTTCTGCCTCTTAATTTAGGACTTCCCGAGTGTCAGCCAATTGCTCGATTGGATTGGCAACGAGAGTAGGATCATATGCGAAGTCAGCATCCGTCAGACCGTGATCTCCAAACTGCAGACTGAATGGAATTTTATTCTTAGTTCGTTTCTTGATACATTCTATTAATAAAAGTAATATCTGGGGTCCCAATATTTTCTTCGCGTGTATTAATGACAAGGGTGACAAACGTGTCCTCTATCCCACTTTGCTGACGATACAACAGCTAATGTAGTTGTTTTAAAGAAAGAAAAGCCTATAATTGCTTCACAATCCTTTCAAGTGGACATAAATGAGATAGAGACATTGTCTGATGCTTGGATAGTCTCTTGCCCAAATTCTAACTTTACCTTTTTAAAAGAAGCCATTAAGAAAGTCGAAAAATTTTGCCACACATGAATTCAGCTTTTGACCAATCTTTCTTGGAACTTCCAACCTCGATCGAATCTAATCTTCCTCTATTGGAAACTTGAGTCATTTTTTACTTCAAAGCCTTCTTGCGCCTAGCTCAATAATTCCTCTATTAAGGTTCTACATAATACATCTTTCCAAATATAGTTGGCTGCTTTAAGTTGGGGCTTCTGAGACTGATTCTCTCTAGAGGATTCAAAATAGAGGTAGTAGGGCAGCCAAAGTGCCACTAAAGATCAGCTACTACCTTTATGGGGTAAGGTCTGATTTCTCGTCAGTGGCTGTCTTTTACAAGTAGCTCAACTCATCTTGTTCTGAGGAGCTTTTTTTCTTACGCTAGCATTTTCGAAACGATATTCTTTGTGCTGCTGTAACTATTTTCCTAGGTTTTGGTGAGTTCGACCAAGGTAATAATTTCCACAACTACACGGTATTTGATATACCCCTCTTTGACAAGTAGCTGGGGTTTACCAGAATTGAGAAGATTCATGACAATAAAATTAATTTTGAAAAACAACAGATAAATTATTTTTTAAGCAGACATTTTTCAGTTTTGAAGTAATTTTTGGAATGTAGGGTAGGTAAATCATGTTTGTGGGTTTATTCAAATCATCTACAGTTATGGGACTTAGGGCTTTAAGTGAAGGTATATATAATCTTGGAGGAAAAACAGTATTAATGAGAGAAATAGGGTAACCATTGCCAAAAAGTATGTCTTTAAATAAAATTCAATTCTTTTGGAATATACGGCTTTGAACCGATATTAAGTACTGGATTCACAAGAGATATTACCTCACCTCTTTTGACCTTTGGAGGATGGTTGGACTTGAAGTGAAGATATATGTTATTTTGCGTAGGTTTTCTGTGGAATCAAGCTTATTTACACTGCGCATAATCAACACATTTAAAAAAAGGTATTTTTCTGTCTCTTAAGCGAATTGCAGATTTCTATCGTAAGTATTTAGATGGTCTTGAAAACCGTCATGTTCATGTTCATCATAATTCCAAACTGAAAGTACATCATCCATCAAAAGTCCCAAAATACATATACTTAAGAAAATACAAATTATGCGCCCAATTTCCAAGATGTCGACGTGAAAATTTGCGAATAGGCCTGACAGAGGGGTTCCTATAGTAAGGCTCATTATTTGTTGGTAATAAGAATCATGAAACTGAAAGTGCAAGGAACATCTGTTACATACTTTGACCAAATTTATGAGAACATCAATGTTTAGCCCTATTGCTGATTCTTCAATTAGATGATAATTGTTGTCAAGTTTTGTTTTGTAATAATTGCTCCTATTTTGAAACATCAATGCTAGTATACATGGAAATTATGTCAAAGCCGCTTAATATGGAGTTATCAGAAATATACATATTTTTCAATTTTTCTACAGGATCTACCAAATTTGTTTATAAAAAAATTTTGGGGGTGAAGCAGAGGTTTAAAGACAGTTTATAAACATTTTCCTATGTTAGAAGTTGGCTATTCTGTACAAGCTACAAAAAGTCTTAAGGGGATGCCTCATTTATGTAATTTTAGTAACTCATAAAACTTTGAGCAAAAAATACCACGAGGAAATAATCTATCATATAATTGCAGAGTGATTTTGCCATTTTGTTTGAGAATTTTAAACCCTTTTATAACCATTTGAGTAAATTGATCACTATGGTCATGGTTTGATTTAGCATAAGTGTTTATATTATTTAAATGTGAATGAGTTTTCGTATCATAATCAATTTTATTCATAACTACTAAGGAGTTGCTTTTATCGGTTTTATATTATTGAGGAATCACTATGAAGTTTATTAACAAACATTAGCAATCAATTTTTGGACAGAGGATTCTAAAGATACTACTAAGTCTGCAACTGGAACCTGTTTGGGCAAAAAAGAGAATTTTGGCCCTTGATCTAGTGCTTTTTCTTTTATATAATTAAAATTTCTTGATTAAAGGTTTACAACTACAGGTCCAGGATTGACCTTAGGAGTCTTTATTGGGCTGACCATTTCAAATTCATATTTCAACCTTGTACATTTATTTGTCAGGCTCTCTTTTGACAAGCGGAAGTCATGGTGTAATAGATTCCTTTCCATCCTTGCAGTCTACAAAAACCATCAGCTGACAAATTCTGTGGCGCAAAATCTTTAAGAGATTTTTTTCCAGGGCAGTTATATGTCTTCTCCGTTTTTTGTCCTTATTAATATGATTTAGTGTTTTTAGCTGTAATTTATGTGGGATTTGTGACTCTTGCAAAGTGTTTAAGTGCAAATTGTGCCTTACAGATTAAGGAATGACTGTTTTCCTTCTGCAACGTTCCAGGTAGTGAATAACACGATAGTAAAATCTATGCGCAAATTTTGGCTATATATTTAACAGCCGTTATCAGCGATATACCATATAAAACGAAAAAAAAGGCAAACTTACTCAAAAAATTACATCGATAAAACAATTTTTTCACTGAAATCCTAATTTTTTTTTTTTAACAGTCCAGGCTTCTTCACTTTACATATGGTCAGCCAAGACGGACAAAACAAAAGAGTTATTCATTCAAGTTACCTGGATTGATTAAAAATTGGAAAAATTCCTTATTGCAATACTTGCACATATTTCACAATTCACACATTAACTGTAATTTGTCAGTATAGTGGAAATTGTGCAGGGCTACAGTCTTTTTGTTATTATTTTTTTTTTTTCGTCGGTGTCATTTCAAATTTGGCAGGAATTACAGCTTAGTTTAGTCTGTTTGTTATTGAGAAATTTCTTTTTCCGAATTTTTGTCTGGGATTTTTCAGGCTGTCGTGTCTTCCTAAGATATTGGGAATGATTGTTTTGAACTTCAGATGAAATTCTTGAAGAAAGGTTTATTGAGTTGTTAGCTTCAGAATGACCCTGATTATTCAGTATTGAGTATTAGCAGTAATAGTGCGCTAATAGCTAGCTTCTTTATACGCCTACTAGTATTTGCTTTCTAAGTGTAAAATACTTATTTCAAGACCTCAAGTAATAGGCATTGTGACGAGGCCTTTACTTACCAGTTAAATTCTCAAATAACCTATAAGCTCCGCTAAGGCAACTAATCCTGCTCTATGAGAGACTGTAGTCGGACACCGAGGAAAAAGAAATTAACGCCATCTGTCCCCTAATGCCATCTATCATTTTACTGTCCCTGTAAAATGATAGAGATATATATTCTTTTTAAATTTTACTCTCTACTGCTAGATTTGTTTGTGGCGCTAGTGTTGTAAGCATTCCGATTTTTGTGATTCAAGTAGGTAGTACTATATTGTATTCGGTGGTAGTGGTCTTAAATTCCTATAGCAGTCATACTAAGGCACAAATATATAATTCTCTTCGGTTTTCCAAATTTGATTTTATTTTCTTGTTGGTTTTCTAGGATTTCAGATCGTGGTGGTGGTATCAGTCATGATCTAGTCAGCAAAGTACTTCAATATAACTTTACAACAGCTGCTGAGAACAGTACCGATGGCCAAAGTGAAAGTATGTTCAGCGGCTTTCTTGATATTGCCAACTCTTCAACTGGATGCCCAATGTTTGGGTAAGATTTCGACTCCTTTATTCAGTTTATTTTTCTCTGTTCTGTGAAATAAGTTCATATGAATGAAATTTTCTGATTTTTTTTTATTATTATTATTATTTAAATCCTTATATCAAAGGAGAAGTATTACAAAACAAACTGCAAAGTATATTTACGTAACTTGATCTACGTGGAGTGTTGTGGGAGCAGCACTCTGGTTTTATTTCATCACCATCAACTAAACGCTTTAGTTGGCAACCCCTTCAATCGTTTCAAGGGTTATGTCTTAAGACTCTTTTCTACATACGAAAAATGATGACTGTCTTAAGACGGTCGGTTAAGACGGTCCTAAAATATGCATTTCTGCTTAAAGGTCAACTTTATTCCTTATTTTGCAACCGCATCAGTGTTGCTACATTTGAAACGTACTACGTATGCAAGCTAATGCTGTATTACTTCTCTCAAAAAGCAACGCATAAGACCAAACCCAATTTATTTTGTTATTTCTAAAAAAGCAGAATGTGTAAGCTAAAGCAATGTTGCTTTGCCTCAAAACAGCCCCTATTGTGATAGGTGTTATTGGAAACAAATAATTACTTGTTTGTAATATACTTGATGGTAGAAAGAATCTGATGCCCTGCCCATCACCAAGTGATTAACACATATAGCATTTACTAGTTATTCCAAAACCAAGTCAAGTCGCTGCATTATTCTTTTTAATTGTTACGTAACCAGTTGCATGAAGACTCATGTTGCTACCATATAATGTGTTGGAAACGAATAAAATGTAGACTCTCTCCTTCAAAGGAGAAATTCTCTTAACAGTTAACTTTGATTGTTATTATCCTTTGGTTTCCAAAAGTTCCAAGTGAATCTGAGGATTTTGTGCTAGTTTGGAGAAGGTGAGCACGCCTCTAAAAATCATGATTCCCATGCTCCACTGAGCCAAATTACTTGCCCCATAAATGTCAAGCCGATCGGCCAAGAACAAGCCTACCCTCTATTCTAATCAAAATTCAGTGATGGGGACCGTACGGAAGGAGTACAACAGGCATACTTGGTATATCCAATCACACATGTTGAAAATTCTTGTGTGATTTTGCTTCAAACAAGATGCAACATGCCTCACCTTTCTGCTAAAAAATTTTGAGTGGTAAAGGGGCGCTAGAGGAGTGACGTATCCCCTTTGTGCCTCAAATCACACAGATTAAAAGTCATGGTACTTTTTTGATCTTCAGAAAGACATACCTACCTTTCTTCTTAAAAGGTAATGGTGGGGGCACAGAGGGTGATGGAGGGGCTACTTGCCCACTTTGGCTCTCAAACTATACAGCCTGAAAATTCTTGCGTGATTCCGGTTCTAACAAGGTGTGACGTACCTTTCGCTCTTCTGAAAAGTTCATTTCGGGCCGGGCAGGGAGGGGGAGGGGGTGAGGAGGATAAGCTCAATTGTTGTTCTCATTAAAGTGTATTGCAAATTCTTACATAATCCGGCTCTAAGCACTATACAATGTGCTAACCTTTTTGCAAAACCTAACGGTGTGGGAAGGGAGGTGGATGTATGGTCCATGGGTCCAGTTTATGCCTTCAATCATACTGATTGAAAATACTGTAATCCCAGGTCAAATAAAGTGTAATATGCCTGGGCTGTCACGAATTCCCTAAAATTGAATTTAGTTCCCTGAAGTCCCTTTTTTCAAAGTCTCTTTGATTTTTTGAAGACTGCTAAAAGGTTTTAAGTGCATGATTTGACTGTTCTTTCCTACAATTTTTTTTAATTCAGATTCTCGAAATTTATTTAACTTGTCTAAAACAAGAGAGATTTTTGTAGATTACTGTATTAATTACACGAAAAAGTGGACATGCTAGTCATGTTAAAGAGTAATGATTGAACCACAGCTCATAGTAACTGAAATTTTAAAGAAGTATTTTCTAGAAAACTTTCTAATGGGGAAAATTTTACAATTACCACTGTTCTGGAAACTGAAGATTTTGTCCAAATGAACAAAGCAGCGATCTAGCAATGACTAAGTAAAGAGCATTATGCCTTAATGTATTATATATTTTTTTTGCTTTCGCCAGGCCATTTTGTATGGAAGTTGTGGTCTTACAAGTTATGAAGGGGGATCATTCCGTTACAGATTCAGAGTTTGAGTTCCCTTTCTTAGAATCGAAATTGATTTAACAACCAGCCCTCTCCCTTGTCCTTTCTCGCGAGCCATCCCCCTCCCCCCCCCCCTCCCGCCGACACCTGATCAAAACTTTGAGATAGCTTTCTTGTTCAATATAGTCAAGAGGTCTAATAAATAGGCTTCAGGAGATAACACGACCCCCCACAGCCTCCGGACAAGGGCCGTAAATAATACAAATAAAACGATTTTTCTTACATATGTTTTGTAATGGGAAAAGAGCGCTTGTTTGACGATGGATGTGCGAATGGCTCGAAACTTTTAGAGATCATTCTCTGGGTTAAAAGAATCAGAAATTTTGACATGAAAGGAGGGGGGTAGGAATGCCCGGAAATAGTATAAAATACGATACATGAGTAAATGAAAAGACGGTGTCTGCACCTGATTTTCAGAGTATCCGCAAGATATTAGGAATTTAATTAGGGTTGAATTGAACATTTCAGGGACTGTCTAGGGGGAGGGGTTAATTGGATCATAATGTTTGGAGCGGGAGAGGGGAAGATATACATCGAAAAACCGTGTAGATCCAGGTCATCAAAATAGCATATCGTTCATATCTCGCTAACGGCTTCGGGGAATAGGTTGAAACCTTTTGTACTGTTGGAGAAAGGAAGGGGGAGAGTGGGACTAGAGGACTTCGGATATTGTGTTGGGGAGGGGGTTTAGTGGGATCCATCAGAAAGTTTCGCACTATAAGCTTCTATGGAACTTATAAGGTATGCTCAGTTACGTAGCGTGGTAGGTTGAAAGACAGTATGTGTTGCCTGGTTATCAAAAGAGCGTATTTACAATATCTTGAGATGCTTGGGGTATCAAGTTGAAATTTTCAGGGAGTATTTTGGAGGGCGACAAGTGGATGTTGTAAAAATGACTTATGGGGAAGGGTAGAATGTAAAACTAAACCAAAATACACTATGCATCCAAGATATCTAAATGCCATATATACAACATTTTGGGAATGGCCCGGGGTGGAGTTGAAACTTTCAGGTTGTAGAAGGAAGAAGGGGGAGGAGCGGTGGGACTTCAAATTACCTCTTTATGGTGAGCGGTAAGTGGCTGAAAATGTTATGTCTCTGACCCACCTAGACATTTTTACAGTGTAAACCCGTGTGTGAATTAGGATTGATTTACGTCTCAGTAGCGAGATAAATCAAAAGACACTATGCGGTACGAAAATTATTAAAATAGTGTATTTGCAATATCTGGAGAATTGTTCGGTGTATTAAAGAGAAACTTTCAAGAGGTTTTAAGGGGTCCAAGCGGGCAATAGCTTTGACCTAGAGTAGGGGGTAGAGGAGCGGGGGTTTGTCGGAGATCATTTCTCCGATCCACCTAGACACTTTTAAAATGTAAGCCTCTTTGGAATGTATAATATATTCACGGTTTAGTAGCGAAGTAAATTAAAGGACACTATGTGTCGCCAAGTGATCAAACAACGTTGCTGCGATATCCTGGGAATGATTTTTTGGATCCAATTGAAACTTTCAGGGAGTGGTGAAGGGATGACAAACAGGCCTTGAACTTGGAGGAGGAGTAGAGGTAAGTCGAAATGAAATATGGATCCAGGTTATTAAAATGGCATTAACAAACCAAACGATAACAGATTTGGGATGAACATAACTGCGCTTTAAATTTTGTCTCTCCAATCAACTTGTAAATGAAATTACCGAGTGTTTACCTGACGGAGTTCTATGTAAGAACAAATTCGAAACTAGCTTTGGCTGGTGATGAAAGTTTTTTCTTCGGCTCTGATAGGCCTGTAATTTGTAGTGCTATACAGAGTTTAGCTTGTAAAAGCAAATGGGAGTAGTTTGTGAATAGGTAGAAAATGGTCTTGTTTCAGGTCTCTAATTTTTAATTTTTTGTTTTAAGAACACATTTTGGCGATAAGACTAGGGAACTGTCCCAAATCTTCATCACTTTTGGATTTCTGTCTAACTTCAATTTTAAACCAACACCTACCTGCTTGCCTGCTTGAATCGTAGATTTTCATTCTGTGGTAGAAACTTAGATTAAAGAAACTTAAGTTTGGCAGAACAACTTCAGATAGACTTCATGTCCACACTTACATGATTTATTTTTTATATTATTGTCCAATTATATTTGTAAAATGTCATTTAGAAGTTGCTGTCTTGTTGATGTTTAGCTTATAACATCTTAATGAATATTTTCTGAATTTAGATATTTCTTTTCAGTTTTGGCTTTGGGTTGCCGACATCTGTTGCGTATGCCCAATACCTGGGAGGTAGTATTCAAATTCAGTCCATGCAAGGTGTTGGAACTGATGTTTATCTCCGTCTGAAACATATTAACAAAGAAGAGGATAGCTTTCGAATTTAGCTTCTTTTTTCAGTGTCGTAGAATCTCATACAAAAGTATAATCTGACAGGACTCATGTATCTAGAGTGCGGTAAAAATGGTCAAATTTTTAAGGAATCAAAATGAGAATCAGTTTAGTCAGAACGTAAAGTTCAGTTCAGTTAAAAAGTTCCTCTTTGTTTTTTAATGGCTCGCTGGATGTTAAATGATAAAAAGTTTATGTTTCTGTGCTTGAATTTTTTTTTTTTTTGAGCTTACTCTTTTCTGAAATGTACTAACGATGGAAACCTCATAATGCCCACGCGGCAGTTTAATAATGCCCATATTTCAAAGTGACTGTTTGGTAAAGTGGTGGTTGTAAGATCATATTTGTTGGTTCATGATGGTTCATGATGTATGGATAGAAATACTATTTCGCCGTTTATTATGTTGAGGGAGGGAGGGTGTGAAGCAAGAACCGTCGAAGATTCTTGCTTTTAAAATAGGTAAAGAATATGTCGCTTCTGATGCATATTTCTTGAATTTTAAAAACCTCAGCAGAGGTTGGTTGTGCCAAGTTTAATCGTCGAAATCAATGTCTTTATGATTATAAGAAAACCTGTTTTGACTGATCTCCTTTTGTTGTTGATGATTGGGGTTTTCGTTTAACCTTGTTTAATTCAAGAAAGTTTAAAATCAATTGTCACTAGGTTCTAAACGAACTGATGTAGATGTAATTTTCGATAAATTCAAGTTGTCTTTAAGTAATATTCGATTGAATCGTATTTTCTAGGGTTCTTCCTATGTTCTATAAGTATTTGGTCCACGAATGCTAGCTGATAAAAGGGCTACTTTTCTAAATATATATTAATAGAGCTGGTAATGTTATCAGTTTAAATTGTCTGTGATTCAATTGCTCTTTTTTCTAAAGCACCTATTTGAAAACAGTGTACACATTTTATAAATGCGTTTTTTTTATTTGGCCATTATCCTCGAAATTTTCACTCTTTTATCCCTATTTAATTATATTCGTTATTACATTTTTTTTCTTTGGAAATGAAACTGCTAATGTCTTGCCCCTCAAAGACAAAACGGATTTTTTTAGGTAATCACAGGATTAAGCGCTTAGTTCTCAGGTGTCGTCAAACTTGCTTGTATCTGATGAGAGCTGTAGCTAGTTTAACAATGGGATCACCAAAATCGTCATCTACTATTGGTGGCTGGAAGTGACGCCTAATTTCTTATGTTGGTGAAAGACATGGGTGATGTTTCGAAGGGCTTTAAGACAATATATTCTGCATTCACGCCTGGCAGCTCAATGCCGAGCGCAAAATATGAAAACTGGATCGGAAAGACCTTAGATCAGCGAAGCGTGATCTTAGCTGCTTGATTAACCAAAAAACAGGCTTAGTTTGTTTACAAGACTTACCTCAGTATTGCATGTCTTTTATGTTTATTAGAATAAACACCTTTATTCAGAATACAGCAGAAAAGCTACCCAGTATATCGAATATCGCTTGCTAGTGATTAGTCTCTATTTTCTATTGTTTACTACTTATAAAGAATGTTGATAAGATATTGGCTGTGTTAATTCATAAAACAATTCGGGATATTTTCGTGAAGCTATGGCTCTTACCCCACTTTACTACAGTTACCACCAGATTTATTGGCTTAGTCCCATTTCCACCATCTTATTTAATTCTTGAGATATTTAGGTATTTCTGCTTGTTTGAAACTGCGTTATAGTCCTTTTCTCTCTTATAAAAATAACTGGATTATTTAGTGATTGATGTCTGTATTGTTTGCGTCGCTTGAAAGTGTTAGAAAAACCATTCTTTTTCAGTCGCGTGGTAATTACAGTAAAACATTCTTAAAAGTTATATTGTTTTCCGGCTCTTCTTTAGAATTTATGCCTTGAAATTTAATGGTTTTGCAATTATAAGAGGCTTTATCATTAGCAGGTTGTACTTCTATGCTCCCATGCCGGAATTACCCAACGCATGTGCATTTTCAAGTGGGAAAATTAGGTTTATAATTATCTATTTTGAACTTTTAAACGCTTAGTCGCAAAAGAGCGTTTTGCTGCAAATCCTATATTCTGTTAAACTATGTTTTAAACCAAATTACATAAATCAAGGGGCCGTTCCATTCTTCAGTTATTTGTGCTACAGTTTATAATATTATTCCGACTTTTGAAATTTACAAGCATTTTGCTCAGCATGTCTTACTGTTTTCATTTCAACCCAAGTGCCATAGTCAACTACAGCTTACCATGATTTCTGAGTATGATAAGTAATATTATTAACTGGTGCTTACATAAGAATAAAAAAGAAGCAATACATAGCTTTAAATTTGCAAGTTGTGAAAGATATACGCTTGATTTTGCTTCTGTTCTGATGATTTGAATCAAAATATGTTGATTAAAATCAAAAGCTACAATAAGCACTCAATCCCCGCAGTAATTCGTCATCTTTACGGCAATGAAAATTCCAGAGGTTAAAGGCTGGAACAACCGCTAAATCTAAGGAATGGCTGTGATTTTTCATTGCTTTGACTTTTTATTTGCATACATAAGCATAACGATTCGGACAGGGGCTGCATAAAAGCAAAAACTTACAAGATTTATAGCTAGCGAACGGATTAGGGAAAGTGGAGATAGTTTGGGAATTGGCCGTGGTATTACATTTATCAGTACAAAGAAAAAACTATAAAATTAAAGAATGGGAGAAAATGAAGGCACACAAAACGGTGAGAATCAAAGGACTATGGAAGAACAAAATATAGTAACGAAAACCAACTTGAAAGAAGTGAAACAAAGAAACTGTGGATAAAACGAAAAATAAAAAAAAATAGTAGCTTGAAAATAAGAATATATTAACAACAAAACTGGAAATTAAAAGAGCCAATCTCCCACGGAAAGCAAAGCCACAATGAGAAATTTTATTTTTATGTATTTAATAAAGTAAGATTATGCTTAATTTAAGCTCGTAAAACAAAATTTCTAATACTGCTTAGCGACGCTACAGTTTCAGTGGCACTGGCAGTTTCAGTGGCGCTGGCTGTAAACCTCATATGTAAGCGCTTGAGTTACCTCTCTTTTGAGTTCCCGTTACTCTGTGACCCTATGCACAACGAGGTGCAATCTCAAAGTATAGCTTCATTCACTTTAAAAACTTGAATCACTCTTGGCAAAGTTGTTTTTTAGCTGTGTTCTGAAGATTCATTTCGTTACTTCTTATTTACCTTGTTGACTATTATTGTAGTTGAAACCTTCGATTTCACGATTATAAATTTTAGTGTTATTCGTGGATATGTTCTATTAATCTGACATTTGAGACGTATTAGAAATTTAAACTAGTTAGTCTTAATGGGGAAAGTTTGTTTTTGCGTGAAAGAATTATTTCTTCTATAGTGTTTTTTATCAGGAAAAAAATCTCCAATTCTTAAAAAAAAGTAACCCTTTTTGGTTTGAAGATGTTAGGATTATAAAGTTCATGGCAGCGCTGAGAGGGATTTTTGAGGTGGGGTTTGAAGGAGTTTGTGACAGATCAAGGTTCAATCAGTATGGTGCCAAATATGTGACAAAAGTGTTAGGTGTACGCCTTTTTCACGTGCTATAATTTCTGCATAAAGCTATACAGTCCACCTTTTAAAAATTTACAGGAGGTTAGAAACAATATTTTTAAGAGTTTCGCAGGATCAGCTATTTTGACAGAATTTACAGAAAATAAAAAGTGAAAAGATTTGAGTAATGCTCAAAAGATTTGCATCACGTTTATGCAGGGCTATTCCTTCTTCATGGTAGATTGCCGTAGTGCCATACAATTCACCAACACATTGAAAATAATAAAATATTTTTGAATATTCAGAATATCACAAAGAATCAGAGAACGAATCAAATTTCGGTATTTTCAATAAGGTAGCGTAGTTTAAACTGATGTTTGCTAAAAAAAAAAGAAGCCTATTGCTATTATTATTTTTATGGATGGACTCACAAAACTGATTCGAGGTTCACTCCATTGCCTACCCACCCTGAACAAGCTATAGCTGAATGTATGTAGCACCAATAATCGCTGCACCAATTTTTCATTTGTAGAAGAGCCTCTCTTCGTAGTGTCGTGGTTTCAAACATGGTTTTTCCCCATCGTGAGACCCCACCGCCCCACTTCAGACTTGCTTGGACCAGCAGCACTCAGTCCCTCGAAAGAGAGGAGAGAGTCATCCATCACTTGCCAGTCATCAGTGGTGAGCGGGACTTGATCTCAGGACCTGTACTAGTAGGAAAACTTCGCTCTCCTACCCAGGATTGCTCCCTAAGTTATCTTTTTTACGCTACGGTTAGACATGCCTAGTATGTCCAAGGGGATCGACTCCCCTTGGTATGGTTTCGGGAGTCATTACTAGCTGTAGTCCATCCAATCTTGGCAGCGTATTCCACAAGATCAGAATTATTTATTCCGTAACAGATTTTTAAGATAAATAAAAAAATAATGAATCAAATAGCGCTATCTTTCACGATTCTATTCTTGAGACATCTTAATAAAGGTCCTAGTTAAAAAAGAACGAATCAGTTAATAAACCGGGTAGTTCTACAAGGTGCTGACACTAATTTGTTCTTCTTCCTGGTGTTAACTGGTGAATCGGTAACTGGTAATAGAAGATGTCGGTACTTCAAGCTACCATGGAGAAACTTCCCAAAACGCATTATCAACAAAAAGGGCGATCTCCAAGGGTAGCAAACTTTGAAGATTTGAAAGTAGAATCGTAATTAACAAATAAAAGCAATAAAACAAAACTCCCTGCCTCATCGTCAAGCACAGGGCAGGACGGCTAGCCGAGTCGTAGGTAGTTTTTTCACCGTCCGGGGTAACATAAATTGTCGTCCCTTCCCCCTTAACAACGTAAGTGGTCCTATCGTTCATTAGCTATACTTAAATGATGCCCAAACAGTTGCTGCCCCTGCGAAAAGTGTGCCCCTCTCCGCTAATTTTGCCACTACTTAAGGGGGAAAAGAATCACACTAGCTGTCGAGCTTAAGGATCTAAGATGCGCATATCGATGTCTCTAAATGTCCGTAATACACCCAAAGTTTATGCCCATTATGCGAAATGTTCAAGCTCCTGCCAAATGTGATTTACGCGTTTTCTAAAACTATGGTACACTTCTAGCTCTTTGTGTGCATGTTTTTGCCGTGTTTGGAAAAAATTTCATATAGTTTTGACAATTTTCAATAAAGGGGTTCTCTTCGTATAGTTTTTGAAGCAGAATCAATTATTACTACCCCAGGAATCTCAAACGTGTTGTTTTAAATATAAGATGCATCTCGTATTTTTGCTCGAACATGGAAATACCTCTATGATTTATGCCATATTTAGTCATATTGCAGATATTTTGAGTTCATTAGCAGTTGACGATCATATTGACACATCTATAAGAATTCTTCACTTTATACTCTGTGCTATTCAAAATCGAGATTAATCGAAACTTGCAAAAAAAAAAAAAAAAATATTTCACTCTACTTAAAGGTCAGCATTTTTCATGCACATGAGGCTTAAACGCCACGATTGTGGTGTGCGATATTTTGACTCAAGAAGTTTTCATAAGATGAAACTGAATCGCTCCTCGGAACCTCAATAGCCGATTCAGCAGGGGCGATGGCAAACGAACTGAGTTGAATGCAAACTGTAAAAAAATACATGATGTCTTTTTGATGCTGGAATTACAATTTGGTCTTAAATACTATTTTTGGTTTCTAATATTTGTATGTGATGGGCAAATGATTGACTGGTGGATTAACGAGTTTCATATCTTAAACAACTAACACTTTTGTCATGCTGACTTTTCCTCATAATTGCCATTCATTGTGATTGTTTTTCCAGTGACAGGTAGAATAGTTCCTTTCTGCTTACTTAGTTCCTAGACAAAATTATCAAAATTTTAGTTGTATTTTTTGTTTTCCTTACAAGTTGGTTCCTTCTCAATATATCCGTTTATGTCTCAATAAAATCCAGGTATTTTAGTACATAATTTGTTTTTGTGCTTTTGTTTTTATGGTTAGGTGTAATATTTTACCAGCATATGGACAAATAGTGACAGCCCTACACGTCTTTGGGCGCTGTGGAAGCTGCTGCTGTTATTATGTGTGTCCGATATGCTAAATTTCAAATACAGTATTAGTTTTTCTCCATAGCGTGCAGGTGATATTTTTATTCCTTTTACGGAAGTAAGGGAAGTTAAGAAATAAAAAAGAGATGCAAAAAACCGGTTTTCTCCATAGCGTGCAGGTGATATTTTTATTCCTTTTACGGAAGTAAGGGAAGGTAAGAAATAAAAAAGAGATGCAAAAAAGAAACATAATTTGGAAATTCAGACTTTGCTGGCAGAAAGCAGTATTTTTTGGCAGAAAGACGGCTATCATGAACTTAGAGAGTGAGGAAGTGATATTTACCCTCTTACAAGAAAGTAGAGGTAACTGGGAGGTGAAATGGGAGATACTGCACCATATTGGAGGAGTTTACTGGTATTAAAAACGGGGTTCTGCTGTATGACCTAGGAAGGGGTTGGAGGTCTGTCCTATCAGATTACTAGGGTGCATGGCCTTGGAGGGTGGCGATGTTAGGTTCTTCTGCCAACAACTGGCTGTAGCCATTTACGGCCAACTGTGATTACCTCTCCGAGACTAGGTCTTTCCATACTGCCATCCCGTGGATACTCTCTCCCATGATCAGTTAATGCCTACCCACCACGTACCTGTGACCAGTTACCCACTTCTAACCCTCATTTGTTATCGACACGTTTTCTCTCTTTGTGTGTCACAGGGACTGAGACCCAGCAAAAGTTACTAGTAGTGGAAGTCTACACTGTATTTCAAATCGCATTGCTTTGATTCGACCGGTGAAAGGATCCCTGATAGATATGGCTATTCGCCCAGTTTCTCGGTGCTACTTTGGAATTCTAATATTACAAACGTTCGATACCTGGGGCGTATCAGTCAAATTTAGGAGTATTGTTTGACAAGCCAGATGTTTACATAGTATAATTTTCGACCTATTTCTTCAAAATTTGGCCTAAATACTTAAAGGCAGATGCTGGTAACCATCACTTTTATGTAGGCCAATCTGTTCGCGTATGAGCCTTGTTACCAAGTGGTATAACCTGTTATTGCTCTTGTTTAAGGAAATATTCCATTTCGCAAAAATTGGGCTTGAATCAAAGTCACACCTATCACAATTATTTCAACACAAATAATTTTCTTATATTCTCTCTGGAGGGATTTTTTTGGGAACAGGTCCCTATTCATTCATTTAAGATCGAAAAGAGTGTAATCACAACTTATTTCTTGAGTGGTCATTAACCCTCTTTGGCTATACTCGCGAGAATTTTAACCCAATGGAGAAAAACTCTTTGACCTTTCTTGGACCTCATATTTTGGAATTGAGGTCGCAAAGTTGTAGCCCTACTTTACCCCATTTTTCTTTGGCACCTGGATACTCTTGTCCTAAAGACCCGAGGATAAAAGTTTTAGGCGAATCGGAATAAAAAATGAATGTCTTGGAGGGCCCAACCTTAGAAGGGTCTATGCCCCAAAAGTTGATTTTTTTTTGTACATTTGGCCCAAGTCCCCTTGTCCAAAGGGCTTACGCTTTTAAGTTTGAAGTTGTTCTGAAAATCAAGTTTTTATGCATTTTTTATGGTCGAATGCTGGGAGAAGCACTTTATTTTCTATATTCATAAATGCATTCGTAATCTCTTGTCGCAGATACTTATGGATACAAGTTTCAAACAAATCTAACCAGAAATTTTAATCCTTCTTTTAGCATCAATTTTGGGGACCTATACTTCCAAACCATTTTGTTTTTGGAAACTGTTTTTCTGTTGGAAAATGACTCGAGGCTTTAATTTTCAGAGAAATCAAGGAAAATAACAATTGTTCGCTTTGGAAAGATTAGTTCAAGTTCTTTAATTTCTCATTAAATCACTACAAGACAAAATAACACTTGCACAATATGAATCAATGGAAAAGAAAATATTTACAGAGGGTGCCTACACAGTGAGTTATACTCGAAAACAGGCACCCTAAAAAAAACAAATAATAATAACAATAACAAATGATGAAAAGAAATAATACATTAGATATACTCGGAATAAAAATTTGACACCGCACTGAACCCACACCTCAAATCAATATATTACCACATAATTAAAATTTTATCAACAATAGCACCGGCCTACATGACTTCAAATAAATAAATAATTATCTATAATTACTTATTAGATATAGATTAAAGGTGAGAACTTGAAATTCTCCTAGGGGAACTGACACCCCTTGCCATTCTAACATCTTTTATGCACTAGCATGCATTTTCATCGTTTTATTTTATATATATATATATATTTAAAATTTATGATAGGTTGCCCAGAGGTACTGAACACAACCTTAGAAATTCCGCTTTTTGGCTACAGGAGATAAGATATTTTTATTTTAATAAAAACTATGAATGTCTAAAGGGACTAAAATGATTCGAAGGCACTAAAGAAATTTGGAAGGGACTAAGAATGTCGGAAGGCACACGAAAGGAAGCTTAAAGGGACCAAACAAAGTTGGGTGAGTCAGGAAGGGCTAAAGGAGGGTGGAGGAGACCAAGAACGTCAGAAAACGACCCAAGTAAGTTGGAATAGGCTAAGAGAATCTGGAAGGAACAAAAAAAGTCAGAAGGGACTACAGTAAGTTGAAAGGCACTGAAGGAAGTCAGAAGGGATTAAAAGAGATTTGAGATGATCAAGGACCTTAGAAAGATCTAAAGAAAGGTCAAAGGGACAAACAAAAAATTGGACTAAGAAAGTAACGAAATAGGCTAAGGGAAATTGGAAGAAACAAAAAAAGTCAAAGAGGACTACAGGAAGACGCTAAAGGGAGTCGGAAGGGACTAAAGGAAGTTTGAGGAGACCAGGAACTTTAGAAGGGACGAAAGGAAGGTCAAAGGAACTAAGATAGCTAGAAAATATCAAAGCAAATCGAAGAACTAAAGGAATATCTAAGGCAATAAGAATGTCGAAAGGAAGTCAAAAGAGACTAGGGAGTCGGAAGGGGCTTAAGAAAAGTGAATGAACTAAAGGAGGTCGAGAAAAACTAAGAATGTCTGAAGGGACTATATCTATTTTATATGTTCTTCAAGTCTATTTTTTTCGAGTCTTAATCTATTTAAACAGTAATGAAAGCTAATACTAGCAACAAACGTGGAAGATCTGAGTAGAGTGCTAGGTACTATTTTGCTTACACATATAGGAATTACCATGCTATTTGCTTACACATATAGGAAAAACATTTCCAGAGCATGTACTTATGGATTTGCTTGCCCTATGTTCCTTGGCGTCTTTCCAGAGCATGTACTTATGGATTTGCTTGCCTTACGTTCCTTGGCGTCTTTCCAGAGCATGAACTTATGGATTTGCTTAGACGTATAGGAATTACCATGCTATTTGCTTGAAGCTATAGGAAAAAACTTCTATGGAAGCTATACACCTTTTCAAAGAGAGTCAGTACTCCCTCACATGGCCTTCCATTTCTACGGGACGTATAGGAATTACCATGCTATTCTAAGGGTCGTATAGGAATTCCCATGCTATTTGCTGGGACGGATACACCTTTTCAAAGAGAGTGAGTACAACGCTTTACTTCTTTGATGTGTTCTGTATAATACACAAGTGGCGTTTGAACAGTATTGTCAATTTAAAATAGAGTTTAACATTATAGTATACTAAAAATTTGATACTAAGAGAGATGTAGATGGCAAGAAAAGAATTTTAATAATGGATAGCTTTACTTCTTCGATGTGTTCTGTATAATACACAAGTGGCGTTTGAACAGTGTTGTCAGTTTAAAATATGGTCTAACGTTATAGTATACTAAAAAGTTGATACTAAGAGAGATGTAGATGGCAAGAAAAGAATTTTAATAAAGAAATTCAGAACAATCCATAGAAATCCCTACAGATCAAGTAGTGAGGTATACATGAGTATGAACCATCATGGATCACAAGCACCAAAAACTCTAACCACCAGGGACTTCAACCCTCCAAAGGTCCCCTATCCCCAAACTCGAAGGGCGCCCCCTCCCTACAACTTTTTGCCCCCCCCCTCCCCATTTTTTTTATTTTTTTTAACATGATATATTTTTTTCAACTTTTTTTTTACATGTCTTCGAATGAGATGAAACATACTTAAATTCAGTAGTGTTTTGTCGTGGTTTACCTTGTCACAGTTACATTCTCTTGATTTTTCAAAGTTCATTTTGGACTTCTTTCATTGAAATGCAAGAGTTGGAATATTTCAGTAGTGTTTTGTTGTGCTTTACCTTGTCACAGTTACATTCTCTTGATTTTTCAAAGTTCATTTTGGATTTCTTTCCTTGAAATGCAAGAGTTGGAATATTTCAGTAGTGTTTTGTCGTGGTTTAACTTGTCACAGTTACATTCTCTTGATTTTTCAAAGTTCATTTTGGACTTCTTTCATTGAAATGCAAGAGTTGGAATATTTCAGTAGTGTTTTGTTGTGCTTTACCTTGTCACAGTTACATTCTCTTGATTTTTCAAAGTTCATTTTGGATTTCTTTCCTTGAAATGCAAGAGTTGGAATATTTCAGTAGTGTTTTGTCGTGGTTTAACTTGTCACAGTTACATTCTCTTGATTTTTCAAAGTTCATTTTGGATTTTTACATTCTCTTGATTTTTCAAAGTTCATTTTGAATTTCTTTCATTGAAATACAAGAGTTGGATTATTTCAGTAGTGTTTTGTCGTGGTTTACCTTGTCACAGTTACATTCTCTTAATTTTTCAAAGTTCATTTTGAATTTCTTTCGTTGAAATGCAAGAGTTGGAATATTTCAGTAGTGTCTTGTTGTGCTTTAACTTGTCACAGTTACATTCTCTTGATTTTTTTTCAAAGTCCATTTTGGATTTCTTTCGTTTAAATGCAAGAGTTGGAATATTTCAGTAGTGTTTTGTTTTGCTTTACCTTGTCACAGTTACATTCTCTTAATTGTTCAAAGTTCATTTTGAATTTCTTTCGTGAAATGCAAGAGTTGGAATATTTCAGTAGTGTTATGTCGTGGTTTACCTGTCACAGGTACATTCTCTTGATTTTTCAAAGTTCATTTTGAATTTCTTTCCTTGAAATGCAAGAGTTGGAATATTTCAGTAGTGTTTTGTCGTGGTTTAACTTGTCACAGTTAAATTCTCTTGATTTTTCAAAGTTCATTTTGGATTTTTACATTCTCTTGATTTTTCAAATTTCATTTTGAATTTCTTTCATTGAAATACAAGAGTTGGATTATTTCAGTAGTGTTTTGTCGTGGTTTACCTTGTCACAGTTACATTCTCTTAATTTTTCAAAGTTCATTTTGAATTTCTTTCGTTGAAATGCAAGAGTTGGAATATTTCAGTAGTGTCTTGTTGTGCTTTAACTTGTCACAGTTACATTCTCTTGATTTTTTTCAAAGTCCATTTTGGATTTCTTTCGTTGAAATGCAAGAGTTGGAATATTTCAGTAGTGTTTTGTTTTGCTTTACCTTGTCACAGTTACATTCTCTTGATTGTTCAAAGTTCATTTTGAATTTCTTTCGTGAAATGCAAGAGTTGGAATATTTCAGTAGTGTTTTATCGTGGTTTACCTTGTTACAGTTACATTCTCTTGATTTTTCAAAGTTCATTTTGGATTTCTTTCTTTGAAATGCAAGAGTTGGAATATTTCAGTAGTGTTTTGTCGTGGTTTACCTTGTCACAGTTACATTCGCTTGATTTTTCAAAGTTCATTTTGGATTTCTTTCCTTGAAATGCAAGAATTGGAATATTTCAGTAGTGTTTTGTCGTGGTTTACCTTGTCACAGTTACATTTTCTTGATTTTTCAAAAGTTCATTTTTGGATTTCTTTCGTTGAAATGCAAGACTTGGAATATCTCAGTAGTGTTTTGTTATGGTTTACCTTGTCACAGTTACATTCTCTTGATTTTTCAAAGTTCATTTTGGATTTCTTTCCTTGAAATGCAAGAGTTGGAATATTTCAGTAGTGTTTTGCCATGGTTTACCTTGTCACAGTTAAATTCTCTTGATTTTTCAAAGTTCATTTTGGATTTTTACATTCTCTTGATTTTTCAAAGTTCATTTTGAATTTCTTTCGCGAAATGCAAGAATTGGAATATTTCAGTAGTGTTTTGTCGTGGTTTACCATGTCACAGTTACATTCTCTTGATTTTTCAAAGTTCATTTTGAATTTCTTTCGTGAAATGCAAGAGTTGGAATATTTCAATAGTGTTTTATCGTGGTTTACCTTGTCACAGTTACATTTTCTTGATTTTTCAAAGCTCATTTTGGATTTCTTTCCTTGAAATGCAAGAGTTGGAATATTTCAGTAGTGTTTTGTCGTGGTTTACCTTGTCATAGTTACATTCACTTGATTTTTCAAAGTTCATTTTGGATTTCTTTCCTTGAAATGCAAGAGTTAGAATATTTCAGTAGTGTTTTGTCGTGGTTTACCTTGTCACAGTTACATTCTCTTGATTTTTTAAAGTTCATTTTTGGATTTCTTTCGTTGAAATGCAAGAGTTGGAATATTTCAGTAGTGTTTTGTTATGGTTTACCTTGTCACAGTTACATTCTCTTGATTTTTCAAAGTTCATTTTGGATTTCTTTCATTTAAATGCAAGAGTTGGATTATTTCAGTAGTGTTTTGTCGTGTTTTACCTTGTCACAGTTACATTCTCTTAATTTTTCAAAGTTCATTTTGAATTTCTTTCATTGAAATGCAAGAGTTGGAATATTTCAGTAGTGTTTTGTCTTGGTTTAACTTGTCACAGTTACATCCTCTTGATTTTTCAAAGTTCATTTTGGATTTTTACATTCTCTCGATTTTTCAAAGTTCATTTTGAATTTCTTTCGTGAAATGCAAGAGTTGGAATATTTCAGCACTGTTTTGTCGTGGTTTACCATGTCACAGTTACATTCTCTTGATTTTTCAAAGTTCATTTTGAAATGCAAGAGTTGGAATATTTCAATAGTGTTTTATCGTGGTTTACCTTGTCACAGTTACATTCTCTTGATTTTTCAAAGTTCATTTTGGATTTCTTTCCTTGAAATGCAAGAGTTGGAATATTTCAGTAGTGTTTTGCCATGGTTTACCTTGTCACAGTTACATTCTCTTGATTTATCAAAGTTCATTTGGATTTCTTTCCTTGAAATGCAAGAGTTGGAATATTTCAGTAGTGTTTTGTTATGGTTTTACCTTGTCACAGTTACATTCTCTTGATTTTTCAAAGTTCATTTTGGATTTCATTCCTTGAAATGCAAGAGTTGGAATATTTTAGTAGTGTTTTATCGTGGTTTACCTTGTTACAGTTACATTCTCTTGATTTTTCAAAGTTCATTTTGGATTTCTTTCTTTGAAATGCAAGAGTTGGAATATTTCAGTAGTGTTTTGTCGTGGTTTACCTTGTCACAGTTACATTCTCTTGATTTTTCAAAGTTCATTTTGGATTTCTTTCCTTGAAATGCAAGAATTGGAATATTTCAGTAGTGTTTTGTCGTGGTTTACCTTGTCACAGTTACATTTTCTTGATTTTTCAAAAGTTCATTTTTGGATTTCTTTCGTTGAAATGCAAGACTTGGAATATCTCAGTAGTGTTTTGTTATGGTTTACCTTGTCCCAGTTACATTCTCTTGATTTTTCAAAGTTCATTTTGGATTTCTTTCCTTGAAATGCAAGAGTTGGAATATTTCAGTAGTGTTTTGCCATGGTTTACCTTGTCACAGTTAAATTCTCTTGATTTTTCAAAGTTCATTTTGGATTTTTACATTCTCTTGATTTTTGGATTTCTTTCGTTGAAATGCAAGACTTGGAATATCTCAGTAGTGTTTTGTTATGGTTTACCTTGTCCCAGTTACATTCTCTTGATTTTTCAAAGTTCATTTTGAATTTCTTTCGTGAAATGCAAGAGTTGGAATATTTCAGCAGTGTTTTGTCGTGGTTTACCATGTCACAGTTACATTCTCTTGATTTTTCAAAGTTCATTTTGAAATGCAAGAGTTGGAATATTTCAATAGTGTTTTATCGTGGTTTACCTTGTCACAGTTACATTCTCTTGATTTTTCAATGTTCATTTTGGATTTCTTTCCTTGAAATGCAAGAGTTTGAATATTTCAGTAGTGTTCTGTCGTGGTTTACCTTGTCACAGTTACATTCTCTTGATTTTTCAAAGTTCATTTTGGATTTCTTTCCTTGAAATGCAAGAGTTGGAATATTTCAGTAGTGTTTTGTTATGGTTTACCTTGTCACAGTTACATTTTCTTGATTTTTCAAAGTTCATTTTGGATTTCATTCCTTGAAATGCAAGAGTTGGAATATTTTAGTAGTGTTTTGTCGTGGTTTACCTTGTCACAGTTACATTCTCTTGATTTTTCAAAGTTCATTTTGGATTTCTTTCGTTGAAATGCAAGAGTTGGATTATTTCAGTAATGTCTTGTCGTGGCTTACATTGTCACAGTTTCATTCTCTTGATTTTTCAAAGTTCGTTTTGGATTTCTTTCGTTGAAATGCAAGAGTTGGAATATTTCAGCAGTGTTTTGTCGTGGTTTGCCTTATCACAGTTACATTCTCTTGATTTTTCAAAGTTCATTTTGGATTTCTTTCGTTGAAATGCAAGAGTTGGAATA
Organism: Artemia sinica; assembly: GCA_027921565.1. NCBI lineage: Eukaryota > Metazoa > Arthropoda > Branchiopoda > Anostraca > Artemiidae > Artemia > Artemia sinica. The sequence continues at coordinate 22,989,711 of CM051267.1, read as the reverse complement.
TTTCAGTATTGTCTTGTCGTGGTTTACCTTGTCACAGTTACATTCTCTTAATTTTTCAAAGTTCATTTTGAATTTCTTTCGTTGAAATGCAAGAGTTGGAATATTTCAATAGTGTTTTGTTGTGCTTTACCTTGTCACTGATACATTCTCTTGATTTTTCAAAGTTCATTTTGAATTTCTTTCATTGAAATGCAAGAGTTGGAATATTTTAGTAGTGTCATGTCGTGGTTTACCTTGTCACAGTTACATTCTCTTGATTTTTCAAAGTTCATTTTGGATTTCATTCCTTGAAATGCAAGAGTTGGAATATTTTAATAGTGTTTTGTCGTGGTTTACCTTGTCACAGTTACATTCTCTTGATTTTTCAAAGTTCATTTTGGATTTCTTTCGTTGAAATGCAAGAGTTGGAATATTTCAGTAGTGTTTTGTCGTGGTTTACCTTGTCACAGTGACATTCTCTTGATTTTTCAAAGTTCATTTTGGATTTCTTTCGTTGAAATGCAAGAGTTGGAATATTTCAGTATTGTCTTGTCGTGGTTTACCTTGTCACAGTTACATTCTCTTAATTTTTCAAAGTTCATTTTGAATTTCTTTCGTTGAAATGCAAGAGTTGGAATATTTCAGTAGTGTTTTGTTGTGCTTTACCTTGTCACAGATACATTCTCTTGATTTTTAAAAGTTCATTTTGAATTTCTTTCATTGAAATGCAAGAGTTGGAATATTTTAGTAGTGTCTTGTTGTGGTTTACCTTGTCAGAGTTACATTCTCTTGATTTTTCAAAGTTCATTTTGGATTTCTTTCGTTGAAATGCAAGAGTTGGAATATTTCAGTAGTGTTTTTGTCGTGGTTTACCTTGTCACAGTTACATTCTCTTGATTTTTTAAAGTTCATTTTGAATTTCTTTCGTGAAATGCAAGAGTTGGAATATTTCAGTAGTGTTTTGTCGTGGTTTATCTTGTCACAGTGACATTCTCTTCATTTTTCAAAGTTCATCTTGAATTTCTTTCGTTGAAATGCAAGAGTTGGAATATTTCAGTAGTGTTTTGTCGTGGTTTACCGTGTCACAGTTACATTCTCTTGATTTTTCAAAGTTCGTTGTGGATTTCTTTCATTGAAATGAGTTTTGTTGTGCTATACCTTGTCACAGTTACATTCTCTTGATTTTTCAAAGTTCATTTTGGATTTTTACATTCTCTTGATTTTTCAAAGTTCATTTTGAATTTCTTTCGTTGAAATGCAAGAGTTGGAATATTTCAGTAGTGTCTTGTTGTGCTTTTCCTTGTCACTTTTACATTCTCATGATTTTTCAAAGCTCATTTTGGATTTCTGTCGTTGAAATGCAAAAGTTGGAATATTTCAGTAGTCTCTTGTTGTGCTTTACCTTGTCACTTTTACATTCTCTTGATTTTTCAAAGCTCATTTTGGATTTCTTTCGTTGAAATGCAAAAGTTGGAATATTTCAGTAGTGTCTTGTTGTGCTTTACCTTGTCAATTTTACATTCTCATGATTTTTCAAAGCTCATTTTGGATTTCTGTCGTTGAAATGCAAGAGTTGGAATATTTCAGTAGTGTCTTGTCGTGCTTTACCTTGTCACAGATACATTCTCTTGAGTTTCGAAGTTCATTTTGAATTTCTTTCATAGAAATGCAAGAGTTGGAATATTTTAGTAGTGTCTTGTCGTGGTTTACCTTGTCACAGTTACATTCTCTTGATTTTTCAAAGTTCATTTTCCTACGTAGGAAAGAAATTCAAAATGAACTTTACAAAATCAAGAGAATGTAACTGTGACAAGGTAAAGCCCAACAAAACACTACTGAAATATTCCAAATCTTGCATTTCAACGAAAGAAATTCAAAATGAACTTTGAAAAATCAAGAGAATGTAACTGTGACAAGGTAAACTACGACAAGACACTACTGAAATATTCCAACTCTTGCATTTCAACGAAAGAAATCCAAAATGAACTTTGAAAAATCAAGAGAATGTAACTGTGACAAGGTAAACCACGACAAAAACACTACTCAAATATTCCAACTCAAGCATTTCAACGAAAGAAATCCAAAATGAACTTTGAAAAATCAAGGGAATGTAACTGTGACAAGGTAAACCACGACAAGACATCACTAAAATATTCCAACTCTTGCATTTCAATGAAAGAAATTCAAAATGAACTTTGAAAATTCAAGAGAATGTAACTGTGACAAGGTAACCACGACATGACACTACTAAAATATTCCAACTCTTGCATTTCAACGAAAGAAATCCAAAATGAACTTTGAAAAATCAAGAGAATGTAACTGTGACAAGGTAAACCACGACAAAACACTACTGAAATATTCCAACTCTTGCATTTCACGAAAGAAATTCAAAATGAACTTTGAAAAATCAAGAGAATGTAACTGTGACAAGGTAAACCACGACAAAAACACTACTGAAATATTCCAACTCTTGCATTTCAACGAAAGAAATCTAAAATGAACTTTGAAAAATCAAGAGAATGTAACTGTGACAAGGTAAACCACGACATGACACTACTAAAATATTCCAACTCTTGCATTTCAATGAAAGAAATTCAAAATGAACTTTGAAAAATCAAGAGAATGTATCTGTGGCAAGGTAAAGCACAACAAAACACTACTGAAATATTCTAACTCTTGCATTTCAACGAAAGAAATTCAAAATGAACTTTGAAAAATTAAGAGAATGTAACTGTGACAAGGTAAACTCCGACAAGACACTACTGAAATATTCCAACTCTTGCATTTCAACGAAAGAAATCCAAAATGAACTTTGAAAAATCAAGAGAATGTAACTATGACAAGGTAAACCACGACAAAAACACTACTCAAATATTCCAACTCTTGCATTTCAACAAAAGAAATCCAAAATGAACTTTGAAAAATCAAGAGAATGTAACTTTGACAAGGTAAACCACGACAAGACACTACTAAAATATTCCAACTCTTGCATTTCAATGAAAGAAATTCAAATTGAAATTTGAAAAATCAAGAGAATGTAACTGTGAAAAGGTAAACCACGACATGACACTACTGAAATATTCCAACTCTTGCATTTCAACGAAAGAAATCCAAAATGAACTTTGAAAAATCAAGAGAATGTAACTGTGACAAGGTAAACCACGACAAAAACACTACTGAAATATTCCAACTCTTGCATTTCAACGAAAGAAATCTAAAATGGACTTTGAAAAATCAAGAGAATGTAACTGTGACAAGGTAAACCACGGAATGACACTACTAAAATATTCCAACTCTCGCATTTCAATGAAAGAAATTCAAAATGAACTTTGAAAAATCAAGAGAATGCATCTGTGACAAGGTAAAGCACAACAAAACACTACTGAAATATTCCAACTCTTGCATTTCAACGAAAGAAATTCAAAATGAACTTTGAAAAATTAAGAGAATGTAACTGTGACAAGGTAAACTACGACAAGACACTACTGAAATATTCCAACTCTTGCATTTCAACGAAAGAAATCCAAAATGAACTTTGAAAAATCAAGAGAATGTAACTGTGACAAGGTAAACCACGACAAGACACTACTGAAATGTTCCAACTCTTGCATTTCAACGAAAGAAATCCAAAACGAACTTTGAAAAATCAAGAGAATGTAACTGTGACAATGTAAACCACGACAAGACACTACTGAAATATTCCAACTCTTGCATTTCAACGAAAGAAATCCAAAATGAACTTTGAAAAATCAAGAGAATGTAACTGTGACAAGGTAAGCCACGACAAAACACTACTGAAATATTCCAACTCTTGCATTTCAAGAAATGAAATCCAAAATGAACTTTGAAAAATCAAGAGAATGTAACTGTGACAAGGTAAACCATAACAAAACACTACTGAAATATTCTAACTCTTGCATTTCAACGAAAGAAATCCAAAATGAACTTTGAAAAATCAAGAGAATGTAACTGTGACAAGGTAAACCACGACAAAACACTACTGAAATATTCCAACTCTTGCATTTCAAGGAAAGAAATCCAAGATGAACTTTGAAAAATCAAGAAAATGTAACTGTGACAAGGTAAACGACGATAAAACACTATTGAAATATTCCAACCCTTGCATTTCAAGAAAGAACTTCAAAATGAACTTTGAAAAATCAAGAGAATTTAACTGTGACATGGTAAACCACGACAAACACTGCTGAAATATTCCAACTCTTGCATTTCACGAAAGAAATTCAAAATGAACTTTGAAAAATCAAGAGAATGTAAAAATCCGAAATGAACTTTGAAAAATCAAGAGAATGTAACTGTGACAAGGTAAACCACGACAAGACACTACTAAAATATTCCAACTCTTGCATTTCAATGAAAGAAATTCAAAATGAACTTTGAAAAATCAAGAGAATGTATCTGTGACAAGGTAAAGCACAACAAAACACTACTGAAATATTCCAACTCTTGCATTTCAACGAAAGAAATTCAAAATGAACTTTGAAAAATTAAGAGAATGTAACTGTGACAAGGTAAACTCCGACAAGACACTACTGAAATATTCCAACTCTTGCATTTCAACGAAAGAAATCTAAAATGAACTTTGAAAAATCAAAAGAATGTAACTATGACAAGGTAAACCACGACAAAAACACTACTCAAATATTCCAACTCTTGCATTTCAACGAAAGAAATCCAAAATGAACTTTGAAAAATCAAGAGAATGTAACTGTGACAAGGTAAACCACGACAAGACACTACTAAAATATTCCAACTCTTGCATTTCAATGAAAGAAATTCAAATTGAACTTTGAAAAATCAAGAGAATGTAACTGTGACAAGGTAAACCACGACAAGACACTACTGAAATATTCCAACTCTTGCATTTCAACGAAAGAAATCCAAAATGAACTTTGAAAAATCAAGAGAACGTAACTGTGACAAGGTAAACCACGACAAAAACACTACTGAAATATTCCAACTCTTGCATTTCAACGAAAGAAATCTAAAATGAACTTTGAAAAATCAAGAGAATGTAACTGTGACAAGGTAAACCGCGAAATGACACTACTAAAATATTCCAACTCTCGCATTTCAATGAAAGAAATTCAAAATGAACTTTGAAAAATCAAGAGAATGCATCTGTGACAAGGTAAAGCACAACAAAACACTACTGAAATATTCCAACTCTTGCATTTCAACGAAAGAAATTCAAAATGAACTTTGAAAAATTAAGAGAATGTAACTGTGACAAGGTAAATCACGACAAGACACTACTGAAATATTCCAACTCTTGCATTTCAACGAAAGAAATCCAAAATGAACTTTGAAAAATCAAGAGAATGTAACAGTGACAATGTAAACCACGACAAGACACTACTGAAATATTCCAACTCTTGCATTTCAACGAAAGAAATCCAAAACGAACTTTGAAAAATCAAGAGAAAATTTCACGACAGAACTTCAAAATGAACTTTGAAAAATCAAGAGAATTTAACTGTGACATGGTAAACCAAGACAAAACACTGCTGAAATATTCCAACTCTTGCATTTCACGAAAGAAATTCAAAATGAACTTTGAAAAATCAAGAGAGTGTAAAAATCCGAAATGAACTTTGAAAAATCAAGAGGATGTAACTGTGACAAGTTAAACCAAGACAAAAAACTACTGACATATTCCAACTCTTGCATTTCAATGAAAGAAATTCAAAATGAAGTTTAAAAAAGTAAGAGAGTGTAACTGTGACAAGGTAAACCACGAAAAAACACAACTGAAATAATCCAACTCTTGCATTTCAATGAAAGAAATCCAAAATGAACTTTGAAAAATCAAGAGGATGTAACTGTGACAAGGTAAACCATAACAAAACACTACTGAAATATTCCAACTCTTGCATTTCAACGAAAGAAATCCAAAAATGAACTTTAAAAAATCAAAAGAATGTAACTGTGACAAGGTCAATCACGACAAAACACTACTGAAATATTCTAACTCTTGCATTTCAAGGAAAGAAATCCAAAATGAGCTTTGAAAAATCAAGAGAATGTAACTGTGACAAGGTAAACCACGATAAAACACTATTGAAATATTCCAACTCTTGCATTTCACGAAAGAAATTCAAAATGAACTTTGAAAAATCAAGAGAATGTAACTGTGACAAGGTAAACCACGACAAAACACTACTGAAATATTCCAACTCTTGCATTTCAAGGAAAGAAATCCAAAATGAACTTTGAAAAATCAAGAAAATGTAACTGTGACAAGGTAAACCACGATAAAACACTATTGAAATATTCCAACCCTTGCATTTCACGACAGAACTTCAAAATGAACTTTGAAAAATCAAGAGAATTTAACTGTGACATGGTAAACCAAGACAAAACACTGCTGAAATATTCCAACTCTTGCATTTCACGAAAGAAATTCAAAATGAACTTTGAAAAATCAAGAGAGTGTAAAAATCCGAAATGAACTTTGAAAAATCAAGAGGATGTAACTGTGACAAGTTAAACCAAGACAAAATACTACTGACATATTCCAACTCTTGCATTTCAACGAAAGAAATCCAAAATGAACTTTGAAAAATCAAGAGAATGTAACAGTGACAATGTAAACCACGACAAGACACTACTGAAATATTCCAACTCTTGCATTTCAACGAAAGAAATCCAAAATGAACTTTGAAAAATCAAGAGAATGTAACTGTGACAAGGTAAACCACGACAAAACACTACTGAAATATTCCAACTCTTGCATTTCAAGGAATGAAATCCAAAATGAACTTTGAAAAATCAAGAGAATGTAACTGTGACAAGGTAAACCATAACAAAACACTACTGAAATATTCCAACTCTTGCATTTCAACGAAAGAAATCCAAAAATGAACTTTGAAAAATCAAGAGAATGTAACTGTGACAAGGTAAACCACGACAAAACACTACTGAAATATTCCAACTCTTGCATTTCAAGGAAAGAAATCCAAAATGAACTTTGAAAAATCAAGAAAATGTAACTGTGACAAGGTAAACCACGATAAAACACTATTGAAATATTCCAACCCTTGCATTTCACGACAGAACTTCAAAATGAACTTTGAAAAATCAAGAGAATTTAACTGTGACATGGTAAACCAAGACAAAACACTGCTGAAATATTCCAACTCTTGCATTTCACGAAAGAAATTCAAAATGAACTTTGAAAAATCAAGAGAGTGTAAAAATCCGAAATGAACTTTGAAAAATCAAGAGGATGTAACTGTGACAAGTTAAACCAAGACAAAAAACTACTGACATATTCCAACTCTTGCATTTCAATGAAAGAAATTCAAAATGAAGTTTAAAAAATTAAGAGAGTGTAACTGTGACAAGGTAAACCACGAAAAAACACAACTGAAATAATCCAACTCTTGCATTTCAATGAAAGAAATCCAAAATGAACTTTGAAAAATCAAGAGGATGTAACTGTGACAAGGTAAACCATAACAAAACACTACTGAAATATTCCAACTCTTGCATTTCAACGAAAGAAATCCAAAAATGAACTTTAAAAAATCAAAAGAATGTAACTGTGACAAGGTCAACCACGACAAAACACTACTGAAATATTCTAACTCTTGCATTTCAAGGAAAGAAATCCAAAATGAGCTTTGAAAAATCAAGAGAATGTAACTGTGACAAGGTAAACCACGATAAAACACTATTGAAATATTCCAACTCTTGCATTTCACGAAAGAAATTCAAAATGAACTTTGAAAAATGAAGAGAATGTCACTGTGACAAGGTAAACCACGACAAAACACTACTGAAATAATCCAACTCTTGCATTTCACGAAAGAAATTCAAAATGAACATTGAAAAATCAAGAGAATGTAACTGTGACAAGGTAAACCACGACAAAAACACTACTGAAATATTCCAACTCTTGCATTTCAACGAAAGAAATCCAAAATGAACTTTGAAAAATCAAGAGAATGTAACTGTGACAAGGTAAACCACGACAAGACACTACTAAAATATTCCAACTCTTGCATTTATATGAAAGAAATTCAAAATGAACTTTGAAAAATCAAGAGAATGTATCTGTGACAAGGTAAAGCACAACATAACACTACTGAAATATTCCAACTCTTGCATTTCAACGAAAGAAGTGCAAAATGAACTTTGAAAAATTAAGAGAATGTAACTATGACAAGGTAAACCACGACAAGACGCTACTGAAATATTCCAACTCTTGCATTTCAACGAAAGAAATCCAAAATGAACTTTGAAAAATCAAGAGAATGTAAAAGTGACAAGGTAAAGCACAACAAGACACTACTGAAATATTCCAACTCTTGCATTTCAACGAAAGAAATTCAAAATGAACTTTGAAAAATCAAGAGAATGTAAAAGTGACAAGGTAAAGCACAACAACACACTACTGAAATATTCCAACTCTTGCATTTCAACGAAAGAAATTCAAAATGAACTTTGAAAAATCAAGAGAATGTAACTGTGACAAGGTAAAGCACAACAAAACACATTTCAATGAAAGAAATCCACAATGAACTTTGAAAACTCAAGAGAATGTAACTGTGACACGGTAAACCACGACAAAACACTACTGAAATATTCCAACTCTTGCATTTCAACGAAAGAAATTCAAGATGAACTTTGAAAAATGAAGAGGATGTCACTGTGACAAGGTAAACCACGACAAAACACTATTGAAATATTCCAACTCTTGCATTTCACGAAAGAAATTCAAAATGAACTTTGAAAAATCAAGAGAATGTAACTGATACAAGGTAAACCACGACAAAAACACTACTCAAATATTCCGACTCTTGCATTTCAACGAAAGAAATCCAAAATGAACTTTGAAAAATCAAGAGAATGTAACTGTGACAAGGTAAACCACGACAAGACACTACTAAAATATTCCAACTCTTGCATTTCAATGAAAGAAATTCAAAATGAACTTTGAAAAATCAAGAGAATGTAACTGTGACAAGGTAAACCACGACATGACACTACTGAAATATTCCAACTCTTTCATTTCAATGAAAGAAATCCAAAATGAACTTTGAAAAATCAAGAGAATGTAACTGTGACAAGGTAAACCACGACAAAACACTACTGAAATATTCCAACTCTTGCATTTCACGAAAAAAATTCAAAATGAAATTTGAAAAATCAAGAGAATGTAACTTTGACAAGGTAAACCACGACAAAAGCACTACTGAAATATTCCAACTCTTGCATTTCAAAGAAAGAAATCCAAAATGAACTTTGAAAAATCAAGAGAATGTAACTGTGACAAGGTAAACCACGACATGACACTACTAAAATATTCCAACTCTTGCATTTCAATGAAAGAAATTCAAAATGAACTTTGAAAAATCAAGAGAATGTATCTGTGACATGGTAAAGCACAACAAAACACTACTGAAATATTCCAACTCTTGCATTTCAACGAAAGAAATTCAAAATGAACTTTGAAAAATTAAGAGAATGTAACTGTGACAAGGTAAACCACGACAAGACACTACTGAAATATTCCAACTCTTGCATTTCAACGATAGAAATCCAAAATGAACTTTGAAAAATTAAGAGAATGTAACTGTGACAAGGTAGATCACGACAAGACACTACTGAAATATTCCAACTCTTGCCTTTTCAACGAAAGAAATCCAAAATGAACTTTGAAAAATCAAGAGAATGTAACTGTGACAATGTAAACCACGACAAAAACACTACTCAAATATTCCAACTCTTGCATTTCAACGAAAGAAATCCAAAATGAACTTTGAAAAATCAAGAGAATGTAACTTTGACAAGGTAAACCACGACAAGACACTACTAAAATATTCCAACTCTTGCATTTCAATGAAAGAAATTCAAATTGAAATTTGAAAAATCAAGAGAATGTAACTGTGAAAAGGTAAACCACGACATGACACTACTGAAATATTCCAACTCTTGCATTTCAACGAAAGAAATTCAAAATGAACTTTGAAAAATCAAGAGAATGTAAAAGTGACAAGGTAAAGCACAACAAGACACTACTGAAATATTCCAGCTCTTGCGTTTCAACGAAAGAAATTCAAAATGAACTTTGAAAAATCAAGAGAATGTAACTGTGACAAGGTAAACCACGACAAAAACACTACTGAAATATTCCAACTCTTGCATTTCAACGAAAGAAATCCAAAATGAACTTTGAAAAATCAAGAGAATGTAACTGTGACAAGGTAAACCACGACAAAAACACTACTGAAATATTCCAACTCTTGCATTTTAACGAAAGAAATCTAAAATGGACTTTGAAAAATCAAGAGAATGTAACTGTGACAAGGTAAACCACGAAATGACACTACTAAAATATTCCAACTCCCGCATTTCAATGAAAGAAATTCAAAATGAACTTTGAAAAATCAAGAGAATGTATCTGTGACAAGGTAAAGCACAACAAAAAACTACTGAAATATTCCAACTCTTGCATTTCAACGAAAGAAATTCAAAATGAACTTTGAAAAATTAAGATAATGTAACTGTGACAAGGTAAACTACGACAAGACACTACTGAAATATTCCAACTCTTGCATTTCAACGAAAGAAATCCAAAATGAACTTTGAAAAATCAAGAGAATGTAACTGTGACAATGTAAACCACGACAAGACACTACTGAAATATTCCAACTCTTGCATTTCAACGAAAAAATCCAAAATGAACTTTGAAAAATCAAGAGAATGTAACTGTGACAAGGTAAACCACGACAAAACACTACTGAAATATTCCAACTCTTGCATTTCAACGAAAGAAATCCAAAATGAACTTTGAAAAATCAAGAGAATGTAACTGTGACAAGGTAAACCATATCAAAACACTTCTGAAATATTCTAACTCTTGCATTTCAACGAAAGAAATCCAAAAATGAACTTTGAAAAATCAAGAAAATGTAACTGTGACAAGGTAAACCACGACAAAATACTACTGAAATATTCCAACTCTTGCATTTCAAGGAAAGAAATCCAAAATGAACTTTGAAAAATCAAGAAAATGTAACTGTGACAAGGTAAACCACGATAAAACACTATTGAAATATTCCAACCCTTGCATTTCACGAAAGAACTTCAAAATGAACTTTGAAAAATCAAGAGAATGTAACTGTGACATGGTAAACCACGACAAAACACTGCTGAAATGTTCCAACTCTTGCATTTCACGAAAGAAATTCAAAATGAACTTTGGAAAATCAAGAGAATGTAAAAATCCGAAATGAACTTTGAAAAATCAAGAGGATGTAACTGTGACAAGTTAAACCAAGACAAAAAACTACTGAAATAATCCAACTCTTGCATTTCAATGAAAGAAATCCAAAATGAACTTTGAAAAATCAAGAGAATGTAACTTTGACAAGGTAAACCACGACAAAACACTACTGAAATATTCTAAATCTTGCATTTCAAGGAAAAAAAATCCAAAATGAGCTTTGAAAAATCAAGAGAATGTAACTGTGACAAGGTAAACCACGATAAAACACTATTGAAATATTCCAATTCTTGCATTTCACGAAAGAAATTCAAAATGAACTTTGAAAAATGAAGGGAATGTCACTGTGACAAGGTAAACCACGACAAAACACTACTGAAATAATCCAACTCTTGCATTTCACGAAAGAAATTCAAAATGAACTTTGAAAAATCAAGTGAATGTAACTGTGACAAGGTAAACCACGACAAAAACACTACTGAAATATTCCAACTCTTGCATTTCAACGAAAGAAATCCAAAATGAACTTTGAAAAATCAAGAGAATGTAACTTTGACAAGGTAAACCACGACAAAACACTACTGAAATATTCTAAATCTTGCATTTATATGAAAGAAATTCAAAATGAACTTTGAAAAATCAAGAGAATGTATCTGTGACAAGGTAAAGCACAACATAACACTACTGAAATATTCCAACTCTTGCATATCAACGAAAGAAGTTCAAAATGAACTTTAAAAAATTAAGAGAATGTAACTGTGACAAGATAAACCACGACAAGACACTACTGAAATATTCCAACTCTTGCATTTCAACGAAAGAAATCCAAAATGAACTTTGAAAAATCAAGAGAATGTAAAAGTGACAAGGTAAAGCACAACAGGACACTACTGAAATATTCCAACTCTTGCATTTCAACGAAAGAAATTCAAAAATGAACTTTGAAAAATCAAGAGAATGTAAAAGTGACAAGGTAAAGCACAACAACACACTACTGAAATATTCCAACTCTTGCATTTCAATGAAAGAAATTCAAAATGAACTTTGAAAAATCAAGAGAATGTAAAAATCCAAAATGAACTTTGAAAAATCAAGAGAATGTAACTGTGACAAGGTAAAGCACAACAAAACACATTTCAATGAAAGAAATCCACAATGAACTTTGAAAACTCAAGAGAATGTAACTGTGACACGGTAAACCACGAAAAAACACTACTGAAATATTCCAACTCTTGCATTTCACGAAAGAAATTCAAAATGAACTTTGAAAAATCAAGAGAATGTAACTGTGACAAGGTAAACCACGACAAAAACACTACTCAAATATTCGATCTTGCATTTCAACGAAAGAAATCCAAAATGAACTTTGAAAAATCAAGAGAATGTAACTGTGACAAGGTAAACCACGACAAGACACTACTAAAATATTCCAACTCTTGCATTTCAATGAAAGAAATTCAAAATGAACTTTGAAAAATCAAGAGAATGTAACTGTGACAAGGTAAACCACGACAAAACAGTACTGAAATATTCCAACTCTTGCATTTCAACGAAAAAAATTCAAGATGAACTTTGAAAAATGAAGAGAATGTCACTGTGACAAGGTAAACCACGACAAAACACTACTCAAATATTACAACTCTTGCATTTCAACGAAAGAAATCCAAAATGAACTTTGAAAAATCAAGAGAATGTAACTGTGACAAGGTAAACCACCACAAGACACTACTAAAATATTCCAACTCTTGCATTTATATGAAAGAAATTCAAAATGAAGTTTGAAAAATCAAGAGAATGTATCTGTGACAAGGTAAAGCACAACAAAACACTACTGAAATATTCCAACTCTTGCGTTTCAACGAAAGAAATTCAAAATGAACTTTGAAAAATTAAGAGAATGTAACTGTGATAAGGTAAACCACGACAAGACACTACTGAAATATTCCAACTCTTGCAATTCACGAAAGAAATCCAAAATGAACTTTGAAAAATCAAGAGAATGTAAAAGTGACAAGGTAAAGCACAACAAGACACTACTGAAATATTCCAACTCTTGCATTTCAACGAAAGAAATTCAAAATGAACTTTGAAAAATCAAGAGAATGTAAAAGTGACAAGGTAAAGCACAACAAGACACTACTGAAATATTCCAGCTCTTGCGTTTCAACGAAAGAAATTCAAAATGAACTTTGAAAAATCAAGAGAATGTAAAAATCCAAAATAAACTTTGAAAAATCAAGAGAATGTAACTGTGACTAGGTAAACCACGACAAAAACACTACTGAAATATTCCAACTCTTGCATTTCAACGAAAGAAATCTAAAATGAACTTTGAAAAACCAAGAGAATGTAACTGTGACAAGGTAAACCACGAAATGACGCTACTAAAATATTCCAACTCCCGCATTTCAATGAAAGAAATTCAAAATGAACTTTGAAAAATCAAGAGAATGTATCTGTGACAAGGTAAAGCACAACAAAACACTACTGAAATATTCCATCTCTTTTATTTCAACGAAAGAAATTCAAAATGAACTTTGAAAAATTAAGATAATGTAACTGTGACAAGGTAAACTACGACAAGACACTACTGAAATATTCCAACTCTTGCATTTCAACGAAAGAAATCCAAAATGAACTTTGAAAAATCAAGAGAATGTAACTGTGAGAAGGTAAATCACGACAAGACACTACTGAAATATTCCAACTCTTGCATTTCAACGAAAGAAATCCAAAATGAACTTTGAAAAATCAAGAGAATGTAACTGTGACAATGTAAACCACGACAAGACACTACTGAAATATTCCAACTCTTGCATTTCAACGAAAAAAATCCAAAATGAACTTTGAAAAATCAAGAGAATGTAACTGTGACAAGGTAAACCACGACAAAACACTACTGAAATATTCCAACTCTTGCATTTCAAGGAATGAAATCCAAAATGAACTTTGAAAAATCAAGAGAATGTAACTGTGACAAGGTAAACCATAACAAAACACTACTGAAATATTCTAACTCTTGCATTTCAACGAAAGAAATCCAAAAATGAACTTTGAAAAATCAAGAGATTGTAACTGTGACAAGGTAAACCACGACAAAACACTACTGAAATATTCCAACTCTTGCATTTCAATGAAAGAAATTCAAAATGAACTTTAAAAAATTAAGAGAGTGTAACTGTGACAAGGTAAACCACGAAAAAACACAACTGAAATAATCCAACTCTTGCATTTCAATGAAAGAAATCCAAAATGAACTTTGAAAAATCAAGAGAATGTAACTGTGACAAGGTAAACCATAACAAAACACTACTGAAATATTCCAACTCTTGCATTTCAACGAAAGAAATCCAAAAATGAACTTTAAAAAATCAAAAGAATGTAACTGTGACAAGGTCAACCACGACAAAACACTACTGAAATATTCTAACTCTTGCATTTCAAGGAAAGAAATCCAAAATGAACTTTGAAAAATCAAGAGAATGTAACTGTGACAAGGTAAACCACGATAAAACACTATTGAAATATTCCAACTCTTGCATTTCACGAAAGAAATTCAAAATGAACTTTGAAAAATGAAGAGAATGTCACTGTGACAAGGTAAACCACGACAAAACACTACTGAAATAATCCAACTCTTGCATTTCACGAAAGAAATTCAAAATGAACTTTGAAAAATCAAGAGAATGTAACTGTGACAAGGTAAACCACGACAAAACACTACTGAAATATTCCAACTCTTGCATTTCAACGAAAGAAATCCAAAATGAACTTTGAAAAATCAAGAGAATGTAACTGTGACAAGGTAAACCACGACAAGACACTACTGAAATATTCCAACTCTTGCATTTATATGAAAGAAATTCAAAATGAACTTTGAAAAATCAAGAGAATGTATCTGTGACAAGGTAAAGCACAACATAACACTACTGAAATATTCCAACTCTTGCATTTCAACGAAAGAAGTGCAAAATGAACTTTGAAAAATTAAGAGAATGTAACTGTGACAAGGTAAACCACGACAAGACACTACTGAAATATTCCAACTCTTGCATTTCAACGAAAGAAATCCAAAATGAACTTTGAAAAATCAAGAGAATGTAAAAGTGACAAGGTAAAGTACAACAAGACACTACTGAAATATTCCAACTCTTGCATTTCAACGAAAGAAATTCAAAATAAACTTTGAAAAATCAAGAGAATGTAAAAGTGACAAGGTAAAGCACAACAACAGACTACTGAAATATTCCAACTCTTGCATTTCAACGAAAGAAATTCAAAATGAACTTTGAAAAATCAAGAGAATGTACCTGTGACAAGGTAAAGCACAGCAAAACACATTTCAATGAAAGAAATCCACAATGAACTTTGAAAACTCAAGAGAATGTAACTGTGACACGGTAAACCACGACAAAACACTACTGAAATATTCCAACTCTTGCATTTCAACGAAAGAAATTCAAGATGAACTTTGAAAAATGAAGAGGATGTCACTGTGACAAGGTAAACCACGACAAAACACTACTGAAATATTCCAACTCTTGCATTTCACGAAAGAAATTCAAAATGAACTTTGAAAAATCAAGAGAATGTAACTGTGACAAGGTAAACCACGACAAAAACACTACTCAAATACTCTGACTCTTGCATTTCAACGAAAGAAATCCAAAATGAACTTTGAAAAATCAAGAGAATGTAACTGTGACAAGGTAAACCACGACAAGACACTACTAAAATATTCCAACTCTTGCATTTCAATGAAAGAAATTCAAAATGAACTTTGAAAAATCAAGAGAATGTAACTGTGACAAGGTAAACCACGACATGACACTACTGAAATATTCCAACTCTTTCATTTCAATGAAAGAAATCCAAAATAAACTTTGAAAAATCAAGAGAATGTAACTGTGACAAGGTAAACCACGACAAAACACTACTGAAATATTCCAACTCTTGCATTTCACGAAAAAAATTCAAAATGAAATTTGAAAAATCAAGAGAATGTAACTTTGACAAGGTAAACCACGACAAAACACTACTGAAATATTCCAACTCTTGCATTTCAACGAAAGAAATCCAAAATGAACTTTGAAAAATCAAGAGAATGTAACTGTGACAAGGTAAACCACGACAAGACACTACTAAAATATTCCAACTCTTGCATTTCAATGAAAGAAATTCAAAATGAACTTTGAAAAATCAAGAGAATGTATCTGTGACAAGGTAAAGCACAACAAAACTTACTTTACTTACTTACTTAAAGCTCTTGCTCGGCAGCGTCGCCAGCGTAGAGGGAACCAGTCGTCAGCGCCGTCAGTCTTCTCCAGAGTGGTCGGTTCAGGGCGAGGGTTGTCACTTCAGCCGGGTTGATGTTTCTGGAGGCGAGCCGATCACGGATGACGTCCGCCCATCTGGTGCTCGGTCTTCCCCTAGGACGCCTCCAGCCGTTTGCAGCTGGGTCGAAATCGAAGATGAGTCGGGCGGGTGTTTGGGCAGGCAGACGGAGCAGATGACCATACCAACGCAGCGAGCGAGACTCAAGCTGCTCGGACAGGGGTGGGAGTTTGAAGGACCTGAGGATTTCCGAATTTCGTACCCTGTCGGGCCATCGGGAGCCTTCGATTTTTCGGAGGTGTTTCGTCTGGATGGCATCTACCTTCAGCGTCTGTGTCTGAGTCAGCGACCAAGTCTCAGCAGAATAGAGCATAACGCTGGCAACCGAAGCAGAATATATTCGTGCTTTGGTGAGACGGCTGATCTGGGGTTTATGGAAGACCGTTTTTAGAAGGCGACCGAAGACAGAGTTTGCTTTTGCCGCTCTTGCTGATATTTCGGCATCTAGGCTTCCGTTTGAGCAGACAATTGAACCAAGGTAGGTAAACTGCTTGACTACCTCTACAGTCTGGCCACAAATTTCCACAGATGACAGGGGGTTGGACGGCTTTTTCTCAACGGGCATTATCTTGGTCTTCGACCAATTTATTTTCAGACCGAATTTCTCAGCGGCAGAGGCCAGTGTTTCCAGTGTAGTTTTGAGGTCACTAATGTTTTCGCATATTAGCGCCACGTCGTCGGCGAAGTCGACGTCTGAAAGAACTCTTCCAGCAAACTCTATGCCAAACGACTGCACCTGCTGTGTTTTATTCAGGATGTGGTCTATTACACAGTTAAAGAGCTCAGGTGCAGCAGCACATCCTTGCCGGACACCATTTTTAATTTTGAAATATCCAGAAGGCCGTCCATTTACGATCACCGCACTTTCAGTGTTATTATACAGCTCTTTGAGGAGACGGACGATTTTCGTGGGTACGCCAGCAGACTGGAGGATTAGCCATAGTGACTGCCTATCGACAGTGTCGAAGGCAGATCGAAAATCTACAAAGGCAATGTACGCCTTCCTCTTATATTCAAGAGTTTTCTCTACTAGCTGTCTAATCGTATGGATTTGCTCGGTGGTGGACCTGCCTGGCATGAAGCCAGCTTGCTGGGGGCGACGCAGGGCATGGAGGTATCTTGTTGCCCGTTTGAGAAGCAGCATAGCGAAGAGCTTTCCAGGAACTGAGAGTAAAGTTATGCCACGATAATTGATACATTCTGCTTTGCTCCCCTTCCTCTTGTAGATTGGCACAAGTAGGCCCTTCTTCCAGTCTGAGGGGATTTTTTCAGAGTGCCACACAAGGTTAAACAGCATTTGTAGCCAGAGGATCATGGCTGGACCCCCATTTTTAAGGAATTCCGATGTTAGGCCACATATTCCTGGCGCTTTGTTATTCTTTAGCTTGCGGGTGGCAGCTTTTATCTCCTCCGCTGTAAATTCAGAACCATCAGGAGCAGGTAGGGTAGTAGCCGCAGCAGCTGCTAGCTCATGGTCCGTCTGGTCTGGTGGATCTGAGTTGAGCAGTTTCTCAAAGTGGTCCTCCCACTGGCGGAGGCATTGTGATTGGTCGTAGATATTCTCACCGCTAGCGCTTCGAAGGTATGGCGTAGTTTGAGTGTGCTGACCTGACAGCTCACGAAGAATCTTGTAGGTGGCTCCACTGTCCTTTTTCTTGGCGGCCTCTTGCAGTTCAGATGCCTTGCTGTCAATAAAAGCCTTGCGGTCTTTATGCAACATGGAATTACGCTCTTTGTTTAGCAGTCTGTATGTAGCCATGTCCCCACCAAGACGTGCTTCTCGCCTGAGCTCTATGATGGCAAGGGAGTGATTACTGATCCAGTCCTTTTTCTTCCGTTGCCTCATTCCAACAACGTCAGTTGCTGCCGCAAGAGTGTTCTCTTTGAAGGACTTCCATGCAACTTCACTATCATCGCATTGGCCAAGGACCTCAAATCTGTTGGATATCACCACATGGTACCGCTCAGCCAGAGCGGGGTCCTGTTGGATGCGACCGGCATCAATTTTCCGAGAAGACTGGCTGTTCTTCATAGCTTTGAGGCGGAGCTTAATTTTGGCTGCTACCAGCCGGTGGTCGGTGTTCCCGAGCTCGGCGCCACGGTAGGTGCGGCAATTCTGGACAGACGACAGCCATCGTCGACGTAAGATGATGTAGTCGAGCATCTTCTTTGTTGATCCATCATTGCTATACCAGGTGTACTTGGCTATATTTGGTCTCTGGAACCATGTGTTTGCAATCGTTAGATTGTGGGCCAGACAACAATTCAGCAGCCTCTCTCCATTATCGTTTAGGCTATCCACTGTAACAGGTCCAACAGCGAGATCCCACAGGCCTGATTCGTTTGAAACACTTGCATTCATGTCTCCTAGGAGGAGGAGGTAGTCATGGGGAGGTACAGAAGATAGTTCAGAACTAAGCAGGTTATAGAAATCGTCTTTGTCTTCTTCATCAGCGTCGTTTGTGGGGGCATAGCACGTAATGACAGTTATTTTGCCGTGCTTCCCATCCAGTCTTGCGGTCAGGAGTCTAGGCGATACTGGTTTGAATGACAGGAGGGCCCTACGTGCAGCATTGTTCAGTACTAGGCCAACGCCTCCTCTTTTTTGGCTACCGCCAGACCACATCAATGTGCGTCCTTCACCTATGTCCTCTTCACCATGTCCTGGGAGGTGCGTTTCGGTGACTCCAGCTATTGTGACTTTATATTTTTTTAGTTCTTTTGCTAAAAGAAGCTTCGAACCGGGTTGGTTCAGCGTCAGCACGTTCCAGGTGGCCACATTGGTGCCAACTTTGAAAAATTAAGAGAATTAACTGTGACAAGGTAAACCACGACAAGACACTACTGAAATATTCCAACTCTTGCATTTCAACGATAGAAATCCAAAATGAACTTTGAAAAATTAAGAGAATGTAACTGTGACAAGGTAAATCACGACAAGACACTACTGAAATATTCCAACTCTTGCATTTCAACGAAAGAAATCCAAAATGAACTTTGAAAAATCAAGAGAATGTAACTGTGACAATGTAAACCACGATAAGACACTACTGAAATATTCCAACTCTTGCATTTCAACGAAAGAAATCCAAAATGAACTTTGAAAAATCAAGAGAATGTAACTGTGACAAGGTAAACCACGACAAAACACTACTGAAATATTCCAACTCTTGCATTTCAAGGAATGAAATCCAAAATGAACTTTGAAAAATCAAGAGAATGTAACTGTGACAAGGTAAAGCACAACAAAACACATTTCAATTAAAGAAATCCACAATGAACTTTGAAAAATCAAGAGAATGTAACTGTGACACGGTAAACCACGACAAAACAGTACTGAAATATTCCAACTCTTGCATTTCAACGAAAGAAATTCAAGATGAACTTTGAAAAATGAAGAGAATGTCACTGTGACAAGGTAAACCACGACAAAACATTACTGAAATAATCCAACTCTTGCAATTCACGAAAGAAATTCAAAATGAACTTTGAAAAATCAAGAGAATGTAACTGTGACAAGGTAAACCACGACAAAGACACTACTGAAATATTACAACTCTTGCATTTCAACGAAAGAAATCCAAAATGAACTTTGAAAAATCAAGAGAATGTAACTGTGACAAGGTAAACCACGACAAGACACTACTAAAATATTCCAACTCTTGCATTTATATGAAAGAAATTCAAAATGAAGTTTGAGAAATCAAGAGAATGTATCTGTGACAAGGTAAAGCACAACAAAAAACTACTGAAATATTCCAACTCTTGCGTTTCAACGAAAGAAATTCAAAATGAACTTTGAAAAATTAAGAGAATGTAAGTGTGATAAGGTAAACCACGACAAGACATTA
This sequence comes from Artemia sinica, assembly GCA_027921565.1. NCBI lineage: Eukaryota > Metazoa > Arthropoda > Branchiopoda > Anostraca > Artemiidae > Artemia > Artemia sinica. The sequence goes on along the minus strand of CM051267.1, from coordinate 22,969,236 downwards.
CTGAAATATTCCAACTCCTGCACTTCAACGAAAGAAATCCAAAATGAACTTTGAAAAATCAAGAGAATGTAAAAGTGACAAGGTAAAGCACAACAAGACACTACTGAAATATTCCAACTCTTGCACTTCAACGAAAGAAGTCCAAAATGAACTTTGAAAAATCAAGAGAATGTAAAAGTGACAAGGTAAAGCACAACAAGACACTACTGAAATATTCCAGCTCTTGCGTTTCAACGAAAGAAATTCAAAATGAACTTTGAAAAATCAAGAGAATGTAAAAATCCAAAATGAACTTTGAAAAATCAAGAGAATGTAACTGTGACAAGGTAAACCACGACAAAAACACTACTGAAATATTCCAACTCTTGCATTTCAACGAAAGAAATCTAAAATGAACTTTGAAAAATCAAGAGAATGTAACTGTGACAAGGTAAACCACGAAATGACATTACTAAAATATTCCAACTCCCGCATTTCAATGAAAGAAATTCAAAATGAACTTTGAAAAATCAAGAGAATGTATCTGTGACAAGGTAAAGCACAACAAAACACTACTGAAATATTCCAACTCTTGCATTTCAACGAAAGAAATTCAAAATGAACTTCGAAAAATTAAGATAATGTAACTGTGACAATGTAAACTACGACAAGACACTACTGAAATATTCCAACTCTTGCATTTCAACGAAAGAAATCCAAAATGAACTTTGAAAAATCAAGAGAATGTAACTGTGAGAAGGTAAATCACGACAAGACACTACTGAAATATTCCAACTCTTGCATTTCAACGAAAGAAATCCAAAATGAACTTTGAAAAATCAAGAGAATGTAACTGTGACAATGTAAACCACGACAAGACACTATTGAAATATTCCAACTCTTGCATTTCAACGAAAAAAATCCAAAATGAACTTTGAAAAATCAAGAGAATGTAACTGTGACAAGGTAAACCACGACAAAACACTACTGAAATATTCCAACTCTTGCATTTCAAGGAATGAAATCCAAAATGAACTTTGAAAAATCAAGAGAATGTAACTGTGACAAGATAAACCATATCAAAACACTACTGAAATATTCTAACTCTTGCATTTCAACGAAAGAAATCCAAAAATGAACTTTGAAAAATCAAGAGAATATAACTGTGACAAGGTAAACCACGACAAAACACTACTGAAATATTCCAACTCTTGCATTTCTAGGAAAGAAATCCAAAATGAACTTTGAAAAATCAAGAAAATGTAACTGTGACAAGGTAAACCACGATAAAACACTATTGAAATATTCCAACCCTTGCATTTCACGAAAGAAATTCAAAATGAACTTTGAAAAATCAAGAGAATGTAACTGTGATATGGTAAACCACGACAAAACACTGCTGAAATATTCCAACTCTTGCATATCACGAAAGAAATTCAAAATGAACTTTGAAAAATCAAGAGAATGTAAAAATCCGAAATGAACTTTGAAAAATCAAGAGGATGTAACTGTGACAAATTAAACCAAGACAAAAAACTACTGAAATAATCCAACTCTTGCATTTCAATGAAAGAAATCCAAAATGAACTTTGAAAAATCAAGAGAATGTAACTTTGACAAGGTAAACCATAACAAAACACTACTGAAATATTCCAACTCTTGCATTTCAACGAAAGAAATCCAAAAATGAACTTTAAAAAATCAAAAGAATGTAACTGTGACAAGGTAAACCACGACAAAACACTACTGAAATATTCTAACTCTTGCATTTCAAGGAAAGAAATCCAAAATGAGCTTTGAAAAATCAAGAGAATGTAACTGTGACAAGGTAAACCACGATAAAACACTATTGAAATATTCCAACTCTTGCATTTCACGAAAGAAATTCAAAATGAACTTTGAAAAATGAAGGGAATGTCACTGTGACAAGGTAAACCATGACAAAACACTACTGAAATAATCCAACTCTTGCATTTCACGAAAGAAATTCAAAATGAACTTTGAAAAATCAAGAGAATGTAACTGTGACAAGGTAAACCACGACAAAAACACTACTGAAATATTCCAACTCTTGCATTTCAACGAAAGAAATCCAAAATGAACTTTGAAAAATCAAGAGAATGTAACTGTGACAAGGTAAACCACGACAAGACACTACTAAAATATTCCAACTCTTGCATTTATATGAAAGAAATTCAAAATGAACTTTGAAAAATCAAGAGAATGTATCTGTGACAAGGTAAAGCACAACATAACACTACTGAAATATTCCAACTCTTGCATTTCAACGAAAGAAGTTCAAAATGAACTTTGAAAAATTAAGAGAATGTAACTGTGACAAGGTAAACCACGACAAAACACTACTGAAATATTCCAACTCTTGCATTTCAACGAAAGAAATCCAAAATGAACTTTGAAAAATCAAGAGAATGTAAAAGTGACAAGGTAAAGCAAAACAGGACACTACTGAAATATTCCAACTCTTGCATTTCAACAAAAGAAATTCAAAATGAACTTTGAAAAATCAAGAGAATGTAAAAGTGACAAGGTAAAGCACAACAACACACTACTGAAATATTCCAACTCTTGCATTTCAACGAAAGAAATTCAAAATGAACTTTGAAAAATCAAGAGAATGTAAAAATCCAAAATGAACTTTGAAAAATCAAGAGAATGTAACTGTGACAAGGTAAAGCACAACAAAACACATTTCAATGAAAGAAATCCACAATGAACTTTGAAAACTCAAGAGAATGTAACTGTGACACGGTAAACCACGACAAAACACTACTGAAATATTCCAACTCTTGCATTTCAAGGAAAGAAATCCAAAATGAACTTTGAAAAATCAAGAGAATGTAATTGTGACAAGGTAAACCACGACAAAACATTACTGAAATATTCCAACTGTTGCATTTCAAGGAAAGAAATCCAAAATGAACTTTGAAAAATCAAGAAAATGTAACTGTGACAAGGTAAACCACGATAAAACACTATTGAAATATTCCAACTCTTGCATTTCACGAAAGAACTTCAAAATGAACTTTGAAAAATCAAGAGAATGTAACTGTGACATGGTAAACCACAACAAAAAACTTCTGAAATATTCCAACTCTTGTATTTCACGAAAGAAATTCAAAATGAACTTTGAAAAATCAAGAGAATGTAAAAATCCAAAATGAACTTTGAAAAATCAAGAGGATGTAACTGTGACAAGTTATACCAAGACAAAACACTACTGAAATATTCCAATTCTTGCCTTTCAATGAAAGAAATTCAAAATAAACTTTAAAAAATTAAGAGAATGTAACTGTCACAAGGTAAACCACGACAAAACACAACTGAAATAATCCAACTCTTGCATTTCAATGAAAGAAATCCAAAATGAACTTTGAAAAATCAAGAAAATGTAACTGTGACAAGGTAAACCATAACAAAACACTACTGAAATATTCCAACTCTTGCATTTCAACGAAAGAAATCCAAAAATGAACTTTAAAAAATCAAGAGATTGTAACTGTGACAAGGTAAACCACGACAAAACACTACCGAAATATTCCAACTCTTGCATTTCAAGGAAAGAAATCCAAAATGAAATTGAAAAATCAAGTGAATGTAACTATGACAAGGTAAACCACGACAAAACACTATTGAAATATTCCAACTCTTGCATTTCAACGAAAGAAATCCAAAATGAACTTTGAAAAATCAAGAGAATGTAACTGTGACAAGGTAAACCACGATAAAACACTATTGAAATATTCCAATTCTTGCATTTCACGAAAGAAATTCAAAATGAACTTTGAAAAATCAAGAGAATGTAACTGTGACAAGGTAAACCATAACAAAACACTACTGAAATATTCCAACTCTTGCATTTTAACGAAAGAAATCCAAAAATTAACTTTGAAAGATCAAGAGAATGTAACTGTGACAAGGTAAACCATGACAAAACACTACTGAAATATTCCAACTCTTGCATTTCAAGGAAAGAAATCCAAAATGAACTTTGAAAAATCAAGAGAATGTAACTGTGACAAGGTAAACCACTACAAAACACTACTGAAATATTCCAACTGTTGCATTTCAGGGAAAGAAATCCAAAATGAGCTTTGAAAAATCAAGAAAATGTAACTGTGACAAGGTAAACCACGACAAAACACTACTGAAATATTCCAACTCTTGCATTTCAAGGAATGAAATCCAAAATGAACTTTGAAAAATCAAGAGAATGTAACTGTGACAAGGTAAACCATAGCAAAACACTACTGAAATATTCTAACTCTTGCATTTCAACGAAAGAAATCCAAAAATGAACTTTGAAAAATCAAGAGAATATAACTGTGACAAGGTAAACCACGACAAAACACTACTGAAATATTCCAACTCTTGCATTTCAAGGAAAGAAATCCAAAATGAACTTTGAAAAATCAAGAAAATGTAACTGTGACAAGGTAAACCACGATAAAACACTATTGAAATATTCCAACCCTTGCATTTCACGAAAGAACTTCAAAATGAACTTTGAAAAATCAAGAGAATGTAACTGTGACATGGTAAACCACGACAAAACACTGCTGAAATATTCCAACTCTTGCATATCACGAAAGAAATTCAAAATGAACTTTGAAAAATCAAGAGAATGTAAAAATCCGAAATGAACTTTGAAAAATCAAGAGGATGTAACTGTGACAAGTTAAACCAAGACAAAAAACTACTGAAATAATCCAACTCTTGCATTTCAATGAAAGAAATCCAAAATGAACTTTGAAAAATCAAGAGAATGTAACTGTGACAAGGTAAACCATAACAAAACACTAGTGAAATATTCCAACTCTTGCATTTCAACGAAAGAAATCCAAAATGAACTTTAAAAAATCAAAAGAATGTAACTGTGACAAGGTAAACCACGACAAAACACTACTGAAATATTCTAACTCTTGCATTTCAAGGAAAGAAATCCAAAATGAGCTTTGAAAAATCAAGAGAATGTAACTGTGACAAGGTAAACCACGATAAAACACTACTGAAATATTCCAACTCTTGCATTTCACGAAAGAAATTCAAAATGAACTTTGAAAAATGAAGGGAATGTCACTGTGACAAGGTAAACCATGACAAAACACTACTGAAATAATCCAACTCTTGCATTTCACGAAAGAAATTCAAAATGAACTTTGAAAAATCAAGAGAATGTAACTGTGACAAGGTAAACCACGACAAAAACACTACTGAAATATTCCAACTCTTGCATTTCAACGAAAGAAATCCAAAATGAACTTTGAAAAATCAAGAGAATGTATCTGTGACAAGGTAAAGCACAACATAACACTACTGAAATATTCCAACTCTTGCATTTCAACAAAAGAAGTTCAAAATGAACTTTGAAAAATTAAGAGAATGTAACTGTGACAAGATAAACCACGACAAGACACTACTGAAATATTCCAACTCTTGCATTTCAACGAAAGAAATCCAAAATGAACTTTGAAAAATCAAGAGAATGTAAAAGTGACAAGGTAAAGCACAACAAGACACTACTGAAATATTCCAACTCGTGCATTTCAACGAAAGAAATTCAAAATGAACTTTGAAAAATCAAGAGAATGTAAAAGTGACAAGGTAAAGCACAACAACACACTACTGAAATATTCCAACTCTTGCATTTCAACGAAAGAAATTCAAAATGAACTTTGAAAAATCAAGAGAATGTAAAAATCCAAAATGAACTTTGAAAAATCAAGAGAATGTAACTGTGACAAGGTAAAGCACAACAAAACACATTTCAATGAAAGAAATCCACAATGAACTTTGAAAACTCAAGAGAATGTAACTGTGACACGGTAAACCACGACAAAACAATACTGAAATATTCCAACTCTTGCATTTCACGAAAGAAATTCAAAATGAACTTTGAAAAATCAAGAGAATGTAACTGTGACAAGGTAAACCACGACAAAAACACTACTCAAATATACCGACTCTTGCATTTCAACGAAAGAAATCCAAAATGAACTTTGAAAAATCAAGAGAATGTAACTGTGACAAGGTAAACCACGACAAGACACTACTAAAATATTCCAACTCTTGCATTTCAATGAAAGAAATTCAAAATGAACTTTGAAAATCAAGAGAATGTAACTGTGACAAGGTAAACCACGACAAAACAGTACTGAAATATTCCAACTCTTGCATTTCAACGAAAAAAATTCAAGATGAACTTTGAAAAATGAAGAGAATGTCACTGTGACAAGGTAAACCACGACAAAACACTACTGAAATAATCCAACTCTTGCAATTCACGAAAGAAATTCAAAATGAACTTTGAAAAATCAAGAGAATGTAACTGTGACAAGGTAAACCACGACAAAAACACTACTGAAATATTAAAACTCTTGCATTTCAACGAAAGAAATCCAAAATGAACTTTGAAAAATCAAGAGAGTGTAACTGTGACAAGGTAAACCACCACAAGACACTACTAAAATATTCCAACTCTTGCATTTATATGAAAGAAATTCAAAATGAAGTTTGAAAAACCAACAGAATGTATCTGTGACAAGGTAAAGCACAACAAAACACTACTGAAATATTCCAACTCTTGCGTTTCAACGAAAGAAATTCAAAATGAACTTTGAAAAATTAAGAGAATGTAACTGTGATAAGGTAAACCACGACAAGACACAAGTGAAATATTCCAACTCTTGCATTTCAACGAAAGAAATCCAAAATGAACTTTGAAAAATCAAGAGAATGTAAAAGTGACAAGGTAAAGCACAACAAGACACTACTGAAATATTCCAACTCTTGCATTTCAACGAAAGAAATTCAAAATGAACTTTGAAAAATCAAGAGAATGTAAAAGTGACAAGATAAAGCACAACAACACACTACTGAAATATTCCAGCTCTTGCGTTTCAACGAAAGAAATTCAAAATGAACTTTGAAAAATCAAGAGAATGTAAAAATCCAAAATGAACTTTGAAAAATCAAGAGAATGTAACTGTGACAAGGTAAACCACGACAAAAACACTACTGAAATATTCCAACTCTTGCATTTCAACGAAAGAAATCTAAAATGAACTTTGAAATATCAAGAGAATGTAACTGTGACAAGGTAAACCACGAAATGACACTACTAAAATATTCCAACTCCCGCATTTCAATGAAAGAAATTCAAAATGAACTTTGAAAAATCAAGAGAATGTAACTGTGACAAGGTAAAGCACAACAAAACACTACTGAAATATTCCAACTCTTGCATTTCAACGAAAGAAATTCAAAATGAACTTTGAAAAATTAAGATAATGTAACTGTGACAAGGTAAACTACGACAAGACACTACTGAAATATTCCAACTCTTGCATTTCAACGAAAGAAATCCAAAATGAACTTTGAAAAATCAAGAGAATGTAACTGTGAGAAGGTAAATCACGACAAGACACTACTGAAATATTCCAACCCTTGCATTTCAACGAAAAAAATCCAAAATGAACTTTGAAAAATCAAGAGAATGTAACTGTGACAAGGTAAACCACGACAAAACACTACTGAAATATTCCAACTCTTGCATTTCAAGGAATGAAATCCAAAATGAACTTTGAAAAATCAAGAGAATGTAACTGTGACAAGGTAAACCATAACAAAACACTACTGAAATATTCCATCTCTTGCATTTCAACGAAAGAAATCCAAAAATTAACTTTGAAAAATCAAGAGAATGTAACTGTGACAAGGTAAACCACGACAAAACACTACTGAAATATTCCAACTCTTGCATTTCAAGGAAAGAAATCCAAAATGAACTTTGAAAAACCAAGAAAATGTAACTGTGACAAGGTAAACCACGATAAAACACTATTGAAATATTCCAACCCTTGCATTTCACGAAAGAACTTCAAAATGAACTTTGAAAAATCAAGAGAATGTAACTGTGACATGGTAAACCACGACAAAACACTGCTGAAATATTCCAACTCTTGCATTTCACGAAAGAAATTCAAAATGAACTTTGAAAAATCAAGAGAATATAAAAATCCGAAATGAACTTTGAAAAATCAAGAGGATGTAACTGTGACAAGTTAAACCAAGACAAAAAACTACTGAAATAATCCAACTCTTGCATTTCAATGAAAGAAACCCAAAATGAACTTTGAAAAATCAAGAGAATGTAACTGTGACAAGGTAAACCATAACAAAACACTACTGAAATATTCCAACTCTTGCATTTCAACGAAAGAAATCCAAAAATGAACTTTAAAAAATCAAAAGAATGTAACAGTGACAAGGTAAACCACGTCAAAACACTACTGAAATATTCTAACTCTTGCATTTCAAGGAAAGAAATCCAAAATGAGCTTTGAAAAATCAAGAGAATGTAACTGTGACAAGGTAAACCACGATAAAACACTATTGAAATATTCCAACTCTTGCATTTCACGAAAGAAATTCAAAATGAACTTTGAAAAATGAAGGGAATGTCACTTTGACAAGGTAAACCACGACAAAACACTACTGAAATAATCCAACTCTTGCATTTCACGAAAGAAATTCAAAATGAACTTTGAAAAATCAAGAGAATGTAACTGTGACAAGGTAAACCACGACAAGACACTACTGAAATATTCTAACTCTTGCATTTCAAGGTAAGAAATCCAAAATGAGCTTTGAAAAATCAAGAGAATGTAACTGTGACAAGGTAAACCACGATAAAACACTACTGAAATATTCTAACTCTTGCATTTCAAGGAAAGAAATCCAAAATGAGCTTTGAAAAATCAAGAGAATGTAACTGTGACAAGGTAAACCACGATAAAACACTATTGAAATATTCCAACTCTTGCATTTCACGAAAGAAATTCAAAATGAACTTTGAAAAATGAAGGGAATGTCACTGTGACAAGGTAAACCATGACAAAACACTACTGAAATAATCCAACTCTTGCATTTCACGAAAGAAATTCAAAATGAACTTTGAAAAATCAAGAGAATGTAACTGTGACAAGGTAAACCACGACAAAAACACTACTGAAATATTCCAACTCTTGCATTTCAACGAAAGAAATCCAAAATGAACTTTGAAAAATCAAGAGAATGTAACTGTGACAAGGTAAACCACGACAAGACACTACTAAAATATTCCAACTCTTGCATTTATATGAAAGAAATTCAAAATGAACTTTGAAAAATCAAGAGAATGTATCTGTGACAAGGTAAAGCACAACATAACACTACTGAAATATTCCAACTCTTGCATTTCAACGAAAGATGTTCAAAATGAACTTTGAAAAATTAAGAGAATGTAACTGTGACAAGATAAACCACGACAAGACACTACTGAAATATTCCAACTCTTGCATTTCAACGAAAGAAATCCAAAATGAACTTTGAAAAATCAAGAGAATGTAAAAGTGACAAGGTAAAGCACAACAGGACACTACTGAAATATTCCAGATCTTGCATTTCAACGAAAGAAATTCAAAATGAACTTTGAAAAATCAAGGGAATGTAAAAGTGACAAGGTAAAGCACAACAACACACTACTGAAATATTCCAACTCTTGCATTTCAACGAAAGAAATTCAAAATGAACTTTGAAAAATCAAGAGAATGTAAAAATCCAAAATGAACTTTGAAAAATCAAGAGAATGTAACTGTGACAAGGTAAAGCACAACAAAACACATTTCAATGAAAGAAATCCACAATGAACTTTGAAAACTCAAGAGAATGTAACTGTGACACGGTAAACCACGACAAAACACTACTGAAATATTCCAACTCTTGCATTTCACGAAAGAAATTCAAAATGAACTTTGAAAAATCAAGAGAATGTAACTGTGACAAGGTAAACCACGACAAAAAAACTACTCAAATATTCCGACTCTTGCATTTCAACAAAGAAATCCAAAATGAACTTTGAAAAATCAAGAGAATGTAACTGTGACAAGGTAAACCACGACAAGACACTACTAAAATATTCCAACTCTTGCATTTCAATGAAAGAAATTCAAAATGAACTTTGAAAATCAAGAGAATGTAACTGTGACAAGGTAAACCACGACAAAACAGTACTGAAATATTCCAACTCTTGCATTTCAACGAAAAAAATTCAAGATGAACTTTGAAAAATGAAGAGAATGTCACTGTGACAAGGTAAACCACGACAAAACACTACTGAAATAATCCAACTCTTGCAATTCACGAAAGAAATTCAAAATGAACTTTGAAAATCAAGAGAATGTAACTGTGACAAGGTAAACCACGACAAAACACTACTGAAATATTACAACTCTTGCATTTCAACGAAAGAAATCCAAAATGAACTTTGAAAAATCAAGAGAGTGTAACTGTGACAAGGTAAACCACCACAAGACACTACTAAAATATTCCAACTCTTGCATTTATATGAAAGAAATTCAAAATGAAGTTTGAAAAATCAAGAGAATGTATCTGTGACAAGGTAAAGCACAACAAAACACTACTGAAATATTCCAACTCTTGCGTTTCAACGAAAGAAATTCAAAATGAACTTTGAAAAATTAAGAGAATGTAACTGTGATAAGGTAAACCACGACAAGACACAACTGAAATATTCCAACTCTTGCATTTCAACGAAAGAAATCCAAAATGAACTTTGAAAAATCAAGAGAATGTAAAAGTGACAAGGTAAAGCACAACAAGACACTACTGAAATATTCCAGCTCTTGCATTTCAACGAAAGAAATTCAAAATGAACTTTGAAAAATCAAGAGAATGTAAAAGTGACAAGATAAAGCACAACAAGACACTACTGAAATATTCCAGCTCTTGCGTTTCAACGAAAGAAATTCAAAATGAACTTCGAAAAATCAAGAGAATGTAAAAATCCAAAATGAACTTTGAAAAATCAAGAGAATGTAACTGTGACAAGGTAAACCACGACAAAAACACTACTGAAATATTCCAACTCTTGCATTTCAACGAAAGATATCTAAAATGAACTTTGAAATATCAAGAGAATGTAACTGTGACAAGGTAAACCACGAAATGACACTACTAAAGTATTCCAACTCCCGCATTTCAATGAAAGAAATTCAAAATGAACTTTGAAAAATCAAGAGAATGTATCTGTGACAAGGTAAAGCACAACAAAACACTACTGAAATATTCCAACTCTTGCATTTCAACGAAAGAAATTCAAAATGAACTTTGAAAAATTAAGATAATGTAACTGTGACAAGGTAAACTACGACAAGACACTACTGAAATATTCCAACTCTTGCATTTCAACGAAAGAAATCCAAAATGAACTTTGAAAAATCAAGAGAATGTAACTGTGAGAAGGTAAATCACGACAAAACACTACTGAAATATTCCAACCCTTGCATTTCAACGAAAAAAATCCAAAATGAACTTTGAAAAATCAAGAGAATGTAACTGTGACAAGGTAAACCACGACAAAACACTACTGAAATATTCCAACTCTTGCATTTCAAGGAATGAAATCCAAAATGAACTTTGAAAAATCAAGAGAATGTAACTGTGACAAGGTAAACCATAACAAAACACTACCGAAATATTCTATCTCTTGCATTTCAACGAAAGAAATCCAAAAATGAACTTTGAAAAATCAAGAGAATGTAACTGTGACAAGATAAACCACGACAAAACACTACTGAAATATTCCAACTCTTGCATTTCAAGGAAAGAAATCCAAAATGAACTTTGAAAAATCAAGAAAATGTAACTGTGACAAGGTAAACCACGATAAAACACTATTGAAATATTCCAACCCTTGCATTTCACGAAAGAACTTCAAAATGAACTTTGAAAAATCAAGAGAATGTAACTGTGATATAGTAAACCACGACAAAACACTGCTGAAATATTCCAACTCTTGCATTTCACGAAAGAAATTCAAAATGAACTTTGAAAAATCAAGAGAATGTAAAAATCCGAAATGAACTTTGAAAAATCAAGAGGATGTAACTGTGACAAGTTAAACCAAGACAAAAAACTACTGAAATAATCCAACTCTTGCATTTCAATGAAAGAAACCCAAAATGAACTTTGAAAAATCAAGAGAATGTAACTGTGACAAGGTAAACCATAACAAAACACTACTGAAATATTCCAACTCTTGCATTTCAACGAAAGAAATCCAAAAATGAACTTTAAAAAATCAAAAGAATGTAACAGTGACAAGGTAAACCACGACAAAACACTACTGAAATATTCTAACTCTTGCATTTCAAGGAAAGAAATCCAAAATGAGCTTTGAAAAATCAAGAGAATGTAACTGTGACAAGGTAAACCACGATAAAACACTATTGAAATATTCCAACTCTTGCATTTCACGAAAGAAATTCAAAATGAACTTTGAAAAATGAAGGGAATGTCACTTTGACAAGGTAAATGACGACAAAACACTACTGAAATAATCCAACTCTTGCATTTCACGAAAGAAATTCAAAATGAACTTTGAAAAATCAAGAGAATGTAACTGTGACAAGGTAAAGCACGACAAGACACTACTGAAATATTCTAACTCTTGCATTTCAAGGAAAGAAATCCAAAATGAGCTTTGAAAAATCAAGAGAATGTAACTGTGACAAGGTAAATCACGATAAAACACTATTGAAATATTCCAACTCTTGCATTTCACGAAAGAAATTCAAAATGAACTTTGAAAAATGAAGGGAATGTCACTGTGACAAGGTAAACCACGACAAAAACACTACTGAAATATTCCAACTCTTGCATTTAAACGAAAGAAATCCAAAATGAACTTTGAAAAATCAAGAGAATGTAACTCTGACAAGGTAAACCACGACAAGACACTACTAAAATATTCCAACTCTTGCATTTATATGAAAGAAATTCAAAATGAACTTTGAAAAATCAAGAGAATGTATCTGTGACAAGGTAAAGCACAACATAACACTACTGAAATATTCCAACTCTTGCATTTCAACGAAAGAAGTTCAAAATGAACTTTGAAAAATTAAGAGAATGTAACTGTGACAAGGTAAACCACGACAAGACACTACTGAAATATTCCAACTCTTGCATTTCAACGAAAGAAATCCAAAATGAACTTTGAAAAATCAAGAGAATGTAAAAGTGACAAGGTAAAGCACAACAGGACACTACTGAAATATTCCAACTCTTGCATTTCAACGAAAGAAATTCAAAATGAACTTTGAAAAATCAAGAGAATGTAAAAGTGACAAGGTAAAGCACAACAACACACTACCGAAATATTCCAACTCTTGCATTTCAACGAAAGAAATTCAAAATGAACTTTGAAAAATCAAGAGAATGTAAAAATCCAAAATGAACTTTGAAAAATCAAGAGAATGTAACTGTGACAAGGTAAAGCACAAGAAAACACATTTCCATGAAAGAAATCCACAATGAACTTTGAAAACTCAAGAGAATGTAACTGTGACACGGTAAACCACGACAAAACACTACTGAAATATTCCAACTCTTGCATTTCACGAAAGAAATTCAAAATGAACTTTGAAAAATCAAGAGATTGTAACTGTGACAAGGTAAACCACGACAAAAACACTACTCAAATATTCCGACTCTTGCATTTCAACGAAAGAAATCCAAAATGAACTTTGAAAAATCAAGAGAATGTAACTGTGACAAGGTAAACCACGACAAGACACTACTAAAATATTCCAACTCTTGCATTTCAATGAAAGAAATTCAAAATGAACTTTGAAAAATCAAGAGAATGTAACTGTGACAAGGTAAACCACGACATGACACTACTGAAATATTCCAGCTCTTGCATTTCAACGAAAGAAATCCAAAATGAACTTTGAAAAATCAAGAGAATGTAACTGTGATAAGGTAAACCACGACAAAACACTACTGAAATATTCCAACTCATGCATTTCACGAAAAAATTTCAAAATGAAATTTGAAAAATCAAGAGAATGTAACTCTGACAAGGTAAACCACGACAAAAACACTACTGAAATATTCCAACTCTTGCATTTCAACGAAAGAAATCGAAAATGAACTTTGAAAAATCAAGAGAATGTAACTGTGACAAGGTAAATCACGACAAGACACTACTGAAATATTCCAACTCTTGCATTACAACGAAAGAAATCCAAAATGAACTTTGAAAAATCAAGAGAATGTAACTGTGACAATGTAAACCACGACAAGACACTACTGAAATATTCCAACTCTTGCATTTGAACGAAAGAAATCCAAAATGAATTTTGAAAAATCAAGAGAATGTAACTGTGACAAGGTAAACCACGAAAAAACACTACTGAAATATTCCAACTCTTGCACTTCAAGGAATAAAATCCAAAATGAACTTTGAAAAATAAAGAGAATGTAACTGTGACAAGGTAAACCATAACAAAACACTACTGAAATATTCCAACTCTTGCATTTTAACGAAAGAAATTTAAAAATGAACTTTGAAAGATCAAGAGAATGTAACTGTGACACGGTAAACCATGACAAGACACTGCTGAAATATTCCAACTCTTGCATTTCAAGGAAAGAAATCCAAAATGAACTTTGAAAAATCAAGAGAATGTAACTGTGACAAGGTAAACCACGACAAAACACTACTGAAATATTCCAACTGTTGCATTTCAAGGAAAGAAATCCAAAATGAACTTTGAAAAATCAAGAAAATGTAACTGTGACAAGGTAAACCACGATAAAACACTATTGAAATATTCCAACTCTTGCATTTCACGAAAGAACTTCAAAATGAACTTTGAAAAATCAAGAGGATGTAACTGTGACAAATTAAACCAAGACAAAACACTACTGAAATATTCCAACTCTTGCCTTTCAATGAAAGAAATTCAAAATGAACTTTAAAAAATTAAGAGAATGTAACTGTCACAAGGTAAACCACGACAAAACACAACTGAAATAATCCAACTCTTGCATTTCAATGAAAGAAATCCAAAATGAACTTTGAAAAATCAAGAGAATGTAACTCTGACAAGGTAAACCATAACAAAACACTACTGAAATATTCCAACTCTTGCATTTCAACGAAAGAAATCCAAAAATGAACTTTAAAAAATCAAGAGATTGTAACTGTGACAAGGTAAACCACGACAAAACACTACCGAAATATTCCAACTCTTGCATTTCAAGGAAAGAAATCCAAAATGAACTTTGAAAAATCAAGTGAATGTAACTATGACAAGGTAAACCACGACAAAACACTACTGAAATATTCCAACTCTTGCATTTCAAGGAAAGAAATCCAAAATGAGCTTTGAAAAATCAAGAGAATGTAACTGTGACAAGGTAAACCACGATAAAACACTATTGAAATATTCGAATTCTTGCATTTCACGAAAGAAATTCAAAATGAACTTTGAAAAATCAAGAGAATGTAACTGTGACAAGGTAAACCATAACAAAACACTACTGAAATATTCCAACTCTTGCATTTTAACGAAAGAAATCCAAAAATTAACTTTGAAAGATCAAGAGAATGTAACTGTGACAAGGTAAACCATGACAAAACACTACTGAAATATTCCAACTCTTGCATTTCAAGGAAAGAAATCCAAAATGAACTTTGAAAAATCAAGAGAATGTAACTGTGACAAGGTAAACCACGACAAAACACTACTGAAATATTCCAACTGTTGCATTTCAGGGAAAGAAATCCAAAATGAGCTTTGAAAAATCAAGAAAATGTAACTGTGACAAGGTAAACCACGATAAAACACTATTGAAATATTCCAACTCTTGCATTTCACGAAAGAACTTCAAAATGAACTTTGAAAAATCAAGAGAATGTAACTGTGACATGGTAAACCACGACAAAAAACTGCTGAAATATTCCAACTCTTGCATTTCACGAAAGAAATTCAAAATGAACTTTGAAAAATCAAGAGAATGTAAAAATCCAAAATGAACTTTGAAAAATCAAGAGGATGTAACTGTGACAAGTTAAACCAAGACAAAACACTACTGAAATATTCCAACTCTTGCCTGTCAATGAAAGAAATTCAAAATGAACTTTAAAAAATTAAGAGAATGTAACTGTGACAAGGTAAACCACGACAAAACACAACTGAAATAATCCAACTCTTGCATTTCAATGAAAGAAATCCAAAATGAACTTTGAAAAATCAAGAGAATGTAACTGTGACAAGGTAAACTATAACAAAACACTACTGAAATATTCCAACTCTTGCATTTCAACGAAAGAAATCCAAAATGAACTTTAAAAAATCAAGAGATTGTAACTGTGACAAGGTAAACCACAACAAAACACTACCGAAATATTCCAACTCTTGCATTTCAAGGTAAGAAATCCAAAATGAACTTTGACAAATCAAGTGAATGTAACTATGACAAGGTAAACCACGACAAAACACAACTGAAATAATCCAACTCTTGCATTTCAATGAAAGAAATCCAAAATGAACTTTGAAAAATCAAGAGAATGTAACTGTGACAAGGTAAACTATAACAAAACACTACTGAAATATTCCAACTCTTGCATTTCAACGAAAGAAATCCAAAAATGAACTTTAAAAAATCAAGAGATTGTAACTGTGACAAGGTAAACCACAACAAAACACTACCGAAATATTCCAACTCTTGCATTTCAAGGTAAGAAATCCAAAATGAACTTTGACAAATCAAGTGAATGTAACTATGACAAGGTAAACCACGACAAAACACAACTGAAATATTCCAACTCTTGCATTTCAAGGAAAGAAATCCAAAATGAGCTTTGAAAAATCAAGAGAATGTAACTGTGACAAGGCAAACCACGATAAAACACTATTGAAATATTCCAATTCTTGCATTTCGCGAAAGAAATTCAAAATTAACTTTGAAAAATCAAGAGAATGTAAAAATCCAAAATGAACTTTGAAAAATCAAGAGAATGTAACTGTGACAAGGTAAACCATGGCAAAACACTACTGAAATATTCCTACTTTTGCATTTCAAGGAAAGAAATCCAAAATGAACTTTGAAAAATCAAGAGAATGTAACTGTGACAAGGTAAACCATAACAAAAAACTACTGAAATATTCCAACTCTTGCATTTCAACGAAAGAAATCAAAAAATGAACTTTTGAAAAATACAGAGAATGTAACTGTGACAAGGTAAACCACGACAAAACACTACTGAAATATTCGAACTCTTGCATTTCAGGAAAGAAATCCAAAATGAACTTTGAAAAATCAAGAGAATGTAAAAATCCAAAATGAACTTTGAAAAATCAAGAGAATGTAACTGTGACAAGGTAAACCACGACAAAACACTACTGAAATATTCCAACTCTTGCATTTCAATGAAAGAAATCCAAAATGAACTTTGAAAAATCAAGAGAATGTAACTGTGACAAGGTAAAGCACAACAAAACACTACTGAAATATTCCAACTCTTGCATTTCAATGAAAGAAGTCCAAAATGAACTTTGAAAAATCAAGAGAATGTAACTGTGACAAGGTAAACCACGACAAAACACTACTGAATTTAAGTATGTTTCATCTCATTCGAAGACATGTAAAAAAAGTTGAAAAAATATATCATGTTAAAAAAAAATCAAAAAAAATGGGGAGGGGGGCCAAAAAGTTGTAGGGAGGGGGCGCCCTTCGAGTTTGGGGATAGGGGATCTTTGGAGGGTTGAATTCCCTGGTGGTTAGGGTCGTTGGTGCTTATGATCCATGATGGTTCATACTCATGTATACCTCACTACTTGATCTGTAGGGATTTCTATGGATTGTTCTGAATTTCTTTATTAAAATTCTTTTCTTGTCATCTACATCTCTCTTAGTATCAACTTTTTAGTATACTATAACGTTAGACCATATTTTAAACTGACAACACTGTTCAAACGCCACTTGTGTATTATACAGAACACATCGAAGAAGTAAAGCTATCCATTATTAAAATTCTTTTCTTGCCATCTACATCTCTCTTAGTATCAACTTTTTAGTATAGTATAATGTTAAACTCTATTTTAAATTGACAACACTGTTCAAACGCCACTTGTGTATTATACAGAACACATCAAAGAGGTAAAGCGTAGTACTCACTCTCTTTGAAAAGGTGAATACGTCCCAGCAAATAGCATGGGAATTCCTATACGACCTTTAGAATAGCATGGTAATTCCCATACGTCCCGTAGAAATGGAAGGCCATGTGAGGGAGTACTGACTCTCTTTGAAAAGGTGTATAGCTTCCATAGAAATTTTTTCCTATAGCTTCAAGCAAATAGCATGGTAATTCCTATACGTCTAAGCAAATCCATAAGTTCATGCTCTGGAAAGACGCCAAGGAACATAGGGCAAGCAAATCCATAAGTACATGCTCTGGAAATGTTTTTACTATATGTGTAAGCAAATAGCATGGTAATTCCTATATGTGTAAGCAAATAGTACCTAGCACTCTACTGATCTGCGCCCGTCCCCGCTGTGATCAGCTCTCAGTTATATTTTCTTTCTAGCCTATTTTTATTTTTTTCGAGTCAGGTTTTATTTAAATAGTAACGAAAGCTAATGCTAGCAACATAGGTGGTATGTCAGTGCACACCCCTTCTATAATCTATTCAACCCTTATTCATTTTATATTTCATTTAAAGCCTATTTTTATTTCTCTGGAGTCTGATTTTTGCAACAAAGGTGTTAGATCTGCGCACATCCCTGCTACAATGTAATCACATTTCATTTTATATTTTCTTTCGTGTCTATTTTTATCTTTCAAATTGTCATAAAAGGCAATGATACTAGCGACACCGAACAAAGTAACTATAAACCTACTGACAAGGCTGGCATATCTGCGTAAAGAGCCCCCCCCCCCCGCATAAGATCCGTTAAAATGACGAAATATTTGTATTTCACCGCTGGGCTATCTCCCCTTCACATCATTTTTTTCTTATTATCTAGTTTTTTCCTTTGACTAAAATTTAAATTAATAATGCTTAACCCATGACACGATCTTGCTCTATTGAGTTTAAACCTTCCATTTCAAATTAAATTTTACTTCCCAATTAACCTGTCACACGCGCACATGATCTGTCTCCACTATGGTCAGCATAGGATTCCTCAAATCGGGATTTTCGTCCGTGCACTGTGCCCCCTCTAATGTAAGCTCCGAGGAGACCAACATCAAATTCAGTTTTTAAATTTTCCTGAGAACATCTAAAATGTTTACTTTTACAAATGGATGAACTTTCTGTAGAGTTCAGCGCAGGTTTTACTATGAGAATAAAGATCCTCTTGTTAGCGACTTTAAAGATGTTTCGGATGGCAAAATTTTTCGTGAATTAGATTTAGAAAAAATTATAGAGCTCATCATGGTGAGTTAAATAACCCTATTAGCACTGGAAATATTGACGCCTTATTGCTCAATTTCAAAATAAGTAGGATGGTAAAATTTTTAGTTAAGTACATGAACCTCAACCCAAAAGATTAGGATTGACGAATTAAAAGAATTGCCTAGGAAAAAACGGTGATATAGTCCAACTTAGAGGAAGAGAAGCCCATCACATAAACAATACTAGCGGAGTTTTCACCAAAAATGGAATTCAAGTGCCAAAAATTTTTTTCGAACTATCAAATATTAAAAAAAAACTTTCACGTGATACCCAATAAGGATTCAAAAGAGCCCTTAGCGAAGGAAATAAAGATTAAACTGCATTTATGTAAAGTTTGCACCAAAGTGTTTTCTATCAATTATTATTTCTCCATGCGTATGGGGGTTAATACTGGAGGAAAGTCTTATAAACACGAGATAGGTAGTAAAATATTGTCTCAGAGCTCTAATTTAAACGCCCATCTGAGAGTTCATAATAAAGAAAAATTATATAGATGTACGACGTCCACTATAGCGTTTTCTCAGGATTCAACCTTATCCAGACACAAAAAGATTCATACATTTTTTGTGAATCTCACAAATGTCCTTTAATTTAGATTTCACCCATTCTGAAATCACCTTATCTTTTTTAATGGTAATGAGAAGAAATGATGCTTGCAAGTCCAGCAGAGGACAACGCAATGCGCTCAATACGGAAGACTTTTCAATGGAAACTTAACAACGGGGATCTCAACGATACGTTAGGTAAAAAAAAATTCCGTATTCACATCCAAAACTCAATACGACAAAATTGAAGGCTCTCGATTCAGTAGGGGAGAATTATCAGCGTGAAGATTTAACAAAATGGCTATTTCAAAAATTTGATTCAATTTGTTGGGGAAATGGTGGGCGTGAGAGGGGGGTTAGTTGCCCTCCAATCACTTTCGACTATTAAAAAGGGCCCTATCCCTTTCAATTTCCACGTGAATGAGCCATTTTTGAAGTTTATACGACAACGCTTTCTATAAAAAAAAACTTTATGCCACAAGGGCGTAACTTACAACCCTTGCCTCGAGGGCTAGGGGGGATTTAACATTCTCAAAGAAATAATCTCCGGAACTTTCAACTACGTTGAACAAAATGGCTATCTCAAAATTTTGATTGGAAGTGTTTTAGGAAATGATGGGCGTGAGGGGGGAGAGGGAGGAGCATTTGCCCTCCGTTCACTTTTGACTGATAACAAAGGCACTAGTCCCCTCAATTTCAAATCGAATGAGCCCTTTTTGAAGTTTCAACGACAACGCTTTCTATAATTAAACAAAAAACAATTTTTTTTTTTAACTGAAAGTAAGGAGCGACATTAAAACTTAAAACGAACAGAAATTATTCTGTATATGAAAGAGGCTGTCCCCTCCTCAACGCCTCGCTCTTTACGCTAAAATTTTTATTGTTAAAAAAATAGAGTTGTGAGAAAGAGTCAAACTTTAGTGTAAAGAGCGAGGCGTTGAGGAGGGGACAGCCTTTTTCATATCCGGAATAATTTCTGTTCGTTTTAAGTTTTAATGTCGCTCCTTACTTTCAGTTAAACAACTTGTTTTTTTTATTTAATTTCTGAACGTTTTAAAATTAATGCAGGTTTTGATTTTGCCTCACCGTACATAGATAATTAAAACGAAATTTGTATAATAATTTTACTTTTTTTTGGCTAAATGACTTTCTCGAAAGTTGTTTAATTTTATTTATGAACATTTTTATTAGTAATAAATATACGTAACTTACGAATTAACTTACGTAACGAACTTTTATATCCGTATATTTGTATTACGTATATTAATGGGGTTCGCCCCCCTAGTCAATACCTCGCTCTTTACGCTAAAGTTCGACTTTTTTTCCAATTCTTTAAGAATGACCCCTTAATCACAAAGGCCGTTAAGTAGATAAGATAGCTCTTATGAAAGTACTAAAAAAAACTTTACCGTAAAGAACGAGGTATTGACTAGGGGGTAAACCCAATAATATACGTAATAGTTTCTGTTCGTTTTAAGTTTTGATGTTGAAAAGTATTCAGTTAAAAAGTTTTTCAGTTGAAAACTTTTTTTTTTATTTAATTTATGATAATTTTTTAAATAATGCCGGGAAATCCGGCCCCCCTTCATAGCAATGGCCCTTCCCCCATGAAAACTTCCTCCATGGAAAGATCCACCCACGTATAGCCCGATCCCCCCCCAAATCCCCCCTGAAAGTGCCTGTATGCTTCCCAATAACCAATACTATATGTAAATATTGAGCAAAGTTCATAACTTGCATCCCGTCCCCCGGGGACTGTGGGGGATTAAGTCATCCTCAAAGATATAGTTATTATACCGTATTTTTCGACCATGCTGAACAAAATAACTATCTCAAAATTTTGATCGGAAGAGTTAGGGAAAAAATAAGCGTGGGAGGGGGCCTAGATGCCCTCCATTTTTTTGGTAACTTAAAAAGAGCACTAGAACTTATAATTTCCGTTCAAATGAGCCCTTTTGAAATATTCTAGGACCATTGGGTCGACACGGTCACCCTTGGGAAAAAAAAATAATAATAAATAAACACGCATCCGTATTTTTCTTCTGACAAGAAATATAAAATTCCACATTTTCCAAGATACGAACTTGAAACATCTACGGTAGGGTTCCCTGATACGTTGAATCTGATGGTGTGATTTTCATTGAGGTTCTATGACTTTTAGGGGGTGTTTCTCCCTTATTTCGAAAATAAGGCACATTTTCTCAGGCGCGTAGCTTTTGATGGGTAAGACTAAACTTTATGAAACATACATATTTGAAATCAGCATAAAAATCTGATTCTGTGTCTCTGTTGGTATCAAAATTCCTTTTTTTTAGTTTCGGTTACTTTTGAGCTGGGTCGCTCCTTACTTACAGTTCGTTATTACAAACTGTTTGAAAACCTTATATGCCCAAAGAGCATAACTTACAACAATCGCCCTGAGGGCTGCGGGGGAGTTGTCATCCTCAAAGACAAAATTTTGAGACCTTTCAACTACGTTGAACAAAATGTTTATCTCAAAATTTTCTTGGATGTGTTTGGGGAAAGGGTGGGTATGGGAGAGGGGTTAGTTGTCCTCTAGTCACTTTAGACTATTAAAAAGGGTACTTTCGGCTTCAATTTCCAATTGAATGAGCCTTGTTGAAGTTTCTGCGACAACGTTTTCTATAAAAACCTTATTTGCCCCCAGGGCATAACTTACAATCCTTGCCCTGATGGCTGAGGAAGGGGGGATATATCATCCTCAAAGACATAATTTCCGGACCTTTCAGTTACGTTGAACAAAATGACTATCTCAAAATTTTGATTGTATGTGTTTGGGGAAAGCGTGGGTTTGGGAGGGGAGTTAGTTGTCCTCCAATCACTTTTGGCTATTAAAAAAGGGCTCTAGCCGTTTCAATTTTCAATAGAATGAGCCATTTTTAAAGCTTCTACGACAACTCCTTTGATACGAAGTGCCCTTGTCTAAGACCAAAAAAAAAGAAAAAAAAAATATAATACACTGTGCCAACATCGTTCTATGCTTAGGCAGCGCCATTGCGCTGCCTATGATTGTTATCTCAGAAACTTTAATGGGATTTCAACGGTGGTTGCAAAAAGTCTACTACATTTTTTTAACATATTGAAAGGGTGAGTTTGGGAGGGGAGTTAGTTGTCCTCCAACTACTTTTGGCTATTAAAAAAGGGCACGAGTCGTTTCAAATTCCAATGGAATGAGCCATTTTTGAAGCTTCTACGACAACTCCTTTGATACGAAGTGCCCTTGTCTAAGACAAAAAAAAAGAAAAAAAAAATATAATACACTGTGCCAACATCGTTCTATGCTTAGGCAGCGCTATTGCGCTGCCTATGATTGTTATCTCAGAAACTTTGATGGAATTTCAAAGGGGGCTGCAAAAAGTCTACTACATTTTTTTTAACATATTGATAAAAAAAAAAAAAACTCCTTGCTAAGCGTCTACTTTCTCATACTAGCCTTTAAATTGACAATATTATGAATACAATCATAGAAAATAGAATATACACCAGTTTATATTTTTAACTTTTAGTTTATGGTAATAATCATGGTCAATACAGTAGCCGTAAGATTAGGCCTTTTCTTTCTGCAGGAAAAATAAGGTTTTCTGCACGCCGGTTGTGCATAAAAATTACTGTATGTATAAATAATATAACAGCAAGATCACGGGTCAGTGATTTTTGGCACTACATCCTCGGCTTGTACAAACAGCTCCTCCCATTTAATCTGTCATTAGCGGGTCAGTGTGCAATAATGAAGCCAAGTTTCGCGTTCAGGAGAAATCTGACTTGTCTACCCGTGAAAAATCGAATGTCGCTTATGTTTATAGTTGTTTAAGTGTTCTTCGGAGCACTTGCATCTCGGTCCGGATTTGTATTATGGTTGAGAAAGGAAATGATCGTACTGTATTATATCTATATACAGTGGTAAAATCGTCTTTTTCATTGGAGTGGCTAGTCGCTCTCCCTCTTAGTAACCCGTGGTAAGGCTTTGGCCCTTCAATGTCAGCAATTTTTATTCAGCAATGCTCTATTGATCAACCTCACGGCTCCTCACTTTTTATTTTGAGCTCTTTGAGAATCTTCTTTCAGTCAACCTTATTTCACGTAGCCTTAATTATCTTTACTTTTTCTTTTGCCCTTCTATCGTACTCTTTTTCGTTCTTCTTGTTCCAGAAAGATCTTTCTGAGGATTCTTTTTCTACCGTACTATTCCAATCGGTGTTAAGCTACTGGCGGTACGAGTGATTTTTTTCTGCCACTCTCTTTTTAGCCCCATGACTCGTCAATTCCCTTTTAATTCTTCTGGAGCTATTTTTAAACCATCTTATTTTGTAGATTCTAAGTCCTCTTCAATTTTTCTATCTATAGTCCTGAGGTTCTTTTTTCAGTTTCCCCATACTGATCAGTCTAGTTCCTTTTCATTTTTTTGTTCTTCTGACACTTTTTTTTTTTACTTTCTCTTTCTTCGAGCCTCGAGCCTCATAGATTTTTCTTTGGTCCTTCTGAAGCTATTTCTTCAGTTATACTCCTTTGTTGAGTTTTGAGCGTTGGCAACATTTCAATGAGTGTTACTGCTACTCTATTTTTGCCTTTGTCTTTCGATCTGCCTCGAGTACAGATGGAAGACTTTCAAAACATACCTTCGTATACTTTGGAAATATACATTTATAGTTCTAATTATATACGATTTATTTAAATTATACGTTTGAGAAAACACATACTGCTATATATGAGCATATGAACCGTAAATGAACATATATTAAAATAGATAGTCAAGTCAAGCTTAAAATGAATAGAAACTATCAAATACAGGAGTAGGGCTGCCGTTACTTTGACCTTTTAAAAGGACAAAGCCTCATTTGCGTCTTATTAAAAACAATTTGTATTTCGAATCATGTATTTTTGTTTGTTACAATATAAACAAAACCTAACAAGAATAATATCACTAAGCTAGTCAAGTTTGACAAATAAGAGAGGTGCGACCCCTGGGGTACCAATTGAGGGAAATCAGGGAGGTTGCAATTGCCCCTAGATTTTAAAAATCCCTTGATTGTATCTTTGTTTAGAAAAGTGAAGGAAAATACTTGCCTCCCTATTTTTCGTGAATTTACTTCCTTAGTCCCCTGCTTCTTAAACCTTATAAACAGCTTCGGTGCCATTGCGTTTCGGGAAGCATTTGAAAAACTAAAGCCTTTTCACTGTCAAACACGATTCTTAATATAAAATTTAGAGCTATCTGATGAACCAAAAAGTCTATAAAACGAGTTCTTGAAACCAAACTCTCCAATTGTAAACTGTGGAACAGCGAAGTTTATACCCCAACCCACAACTGGGCAAAACCAAACAATCCAAATCGGTGGTCTTCTTTTTGAGTATAGTTATCAAATTAAAACTCTTAAATGTGAGCCTACCATCCCGATTGTCGGTAGAAAGTATTTTCATGATCTTGATTATCAAGAAACAGCGAACTTACATTCCAGATTACGATTAGATCAGTCGTTTGTCAGTCGAAAATAGTTCTGAAGACCTGTTTTATTAAGAATGCCTCATTCTAGTTCATATTTAAATTTAATCATTTAATCAAATTTTTTTGTTTTTTTTGTTCTTTTTCCATACTAGGGCACTTCGTAT
The DNA here is from genome assembly GCA_027921565.1 of Artemia sinica. NCBI lineage: Eukaryota > Metazoa > Arthropoda > Branchiopoda > Anostraca > Artemiidae > Artemia > Artemia sinica. The sequence goes on along the minus strand of CM051267.1, from coordinate 22,943,753 downwards.
CGAAGGAGTTGTCGTAGAAACTTCGAAAAGGGCTCATTCGGTTGGAAATTGGAGTGGCTTGTGCCCTTTTTAATAGTCGAAAATGATTGGAAGGCAGCTAACACCCCTTCCACGCCCACCATTTTCCCAAACACATCCAATCAAAATTTTGAAATAGCCATTTTGTTCAGTATAGTTGATTTCCAGGTAGAAAATATGTTTTTGAGGAGGTCACTCCCCCACAACCCTCAGGGAAAGGGTTTTAAGTTTTACCCCGGGGGCATATAAGAACGATGTTGGCACAATGTATTATTTATCATTATTTTTTTCCTTTAGACCAGGGCACTTCGTATCGAAGAAATTGTCGTAGAAACTTCGAAAAGGGCTCATTCAATTGGAAATTGGAGTGGCTTGTGCCCTTTTTAATAGTCGAAAATGATTGGAAGGCAGCTAACACTCCTTCCACGCCCGACATTTCCCGAAACGAATCCAATCAAAATTTTGAGATAGCCATTTTGTTCGGCGTAGTTGATTTCCAGATAGAAAATATGTTTTTGAGGAGGTCACTCTCCCACAACCCTCAGGGCAAGGGTTTTAAGCTATGCCCTGTGGGCATATAAGGTTTTTATAGAAAGCGTTGTCGTAGAAAATTGAAAAAGGGCTCATTCGATTGGAAATTCAAAGGGCTATTGCCCTTTTTAATAGTCGAAAGTGATTGGAGGGCAACTACCCCTCTCTCACGCCCACTATTTCCCCAAACACATCCGACGAAAATTTTGAGGTAGCCATTTTGTTCCACGCAGTTTAAAGTTCAGGAAATTATACCTTTGAGCAGGACCTCCCCTCACAGTCTTCAGGGAAAGGCTTATGTATGTATGTATGTATGTATAGATTTATTGCCCATCATAAATGTAAAATACAACACTGATGGAGTATAAAGAAAGAAAATGGAAAGAAACAAATACATTCTGACAATTACAAACAGAACCAAAACAAAGAAGAACAGACAAGAAAAAAATTACAAATAAGTTATAAGTTATGCCCTGGGGGCATATAAGTTTTTATTGAAATCTTTGTCGTAGAAAATTCAAAAAAGGCTCATTCGATTGGAAATTCAAAGGGCTATTGCCCTTTTTAATATTCGAAAGTGATTCGAGGGTAAGTAACCCCCCTCTCACGCCCACCTTTTCCCCAAATACATACAATCAAAATTTTTAGATAGCCATTTTATTCAACTTAGTTGAAAGCTTTGGAAATTAGATCTTTAAGGATGACAACCCCTCCCCCCAAAGCCCTCAGGGTAAGGGTTGTAAGCTATGCACTAGGACATATAAGGTTTTTATCGAAAGTGGTGCTGTAGAGATTACAATAAATATCTATGCCTTCCCTTGGCCAGAACATAATTTGTACTTTACTGAAAAAATGCAAATGAATGTGCATTGTCAGTGTAATATACATATACTGATATTTAGTAATCAAAATGTTAATATTATTTGATTTATTAAAGTTATAAAATTAAAAACATTTATATTTTTTCAGTAAAGTGCAGGTGTTCTTGCCTTGGGAAGGCATAGGGGTTTTGAGCCCAAATTATGTTAATTTCTGCTCATTTTGAGTTTGACTCGGTTATTTATTGTAATTTCTGTTCGTTTTGGGTTTCATTTATTTATCGATGCTGATTTGTGGTATTTTCATGCTTGGTAGATTATTTGATTTTATTTTTTCTCCTTTTTTGTTTAATGGAGTTCTTTACTTTTCTTTGAAAAACTTATTTTGTGGAAAAAGTTTTTTTTAATAAATATTAAAATTTAATTTAATTTTTTTTTGTTAACTTTTAATAGCTAAACTAGAATAATCTTGAATGAAACCAGACAATTTGCTTTTCGTTTTTTAGTTACTTTAAGTTAACATCATTTTTTTATAAATTAAATAAAAAAAAATCAAGTTTTTTTTTAACTGAAAGTAAGGACCAACATTAAAACTTAAAACGAACAGAAATTATTCTGTATATGAAAAGGGCTGCCGCCTCATCAACCCCTCGCTCTTTACGCTAAAGTTTTTTATTGTTTTAAAAAACGAAGTTGTGAGACAGAGTCAAACTTTAGCCTAAAGAGCGAGGGGCTGAGGAGGGGGCAGCCCCTTTCATATACGAAATAATTTCTGTTCGTTTTAAGTTTTAATGTCGGTCCTTACTTTCAGTTAAAAAAACGTGTTTTTTTTTTATTTAAATTTCTAAACTTTTTTGAGTTAATGCAGCTTTTATTTTGGCTCACCGTACATGAATTATCAAAGTGATATTTGCACATTAATTTTACTTTTTTTTTGGCTAAATGGCTTTCTCGAAATTTTGTTCTGACGTAACTTACGTAACGAACTTCTATATTCGTATATTTTCATTACGTATATTAGGGGGTTCGCCCCCTAGTCAGTACTTCGCTCTTTACGCTAAATTCAAATTTTTTTCCAATTCTTTAAGAGTGACCCCTTAATCACAAAGGTCGTTAATTAGAATAAATAGCTCTGATGAAAGTACAAAAACAAATTAGCATAAAGAGCGAGTTAATAAGTAGGGGACGAACGCAATCATATATGTATTAATTTCTGTTTGTTTTAAATTTGGATGTTGCTCCTCACTTTCAGTTGAAATTTTTTTTTTTTTTAGTATTTAATTTCTGATCTTTTTTTAAATATTGCTGGGAAATCCAGCGCCCTCTTCACAGCAAGGTTCCTTCCCCCATGAAAACTTCCTACATGGAAAGATCCTCCCACGTAACACCCGACCCCCTCCCCCCACCCACCAACTATCAAAAAAATCCCCCTGAAAACTTCTGTATGCTTCCCAATAACCAATATTATATACGTAACTTGCAAACCTTCCTCCAGAGACTGTGGGGGGATTAAGTCATCCTCAAAGACATAGTTATTGTATTTTTCGACCATGGTGAACAAAATGGCTATCTCAAAATTTTGATTGGATGACTTTGGGAAAAAATTAGCGTCGGAGGGGGCCTATTTGCCCTCCATTTTTTTTGGTCACTTAAAAAGGGCATTAGATCTTTCAGTTTCCGTTCGAATGAGCCCTCCTGCAATATTCTAGAACCACTGGTTCAATGGATCACCCCTGGGGGAAAAAACAAATAAGAACAAATAAACACGCATCCCTAATCTTTCTTCTGGCAAAAAAATACAAAATTCCACATTTTTGCAGATAGGAGCTTGAAACTTCTATAGTAGGGTTTTTTGATACGCTGAATCTGATGGTTTGACTTTCATTAATGTTCTATAGCTTTTAGGGGGTGATTCCTCCTTTTTTCGAAAATAAGGCAAATTTTCTCAGGCGCGTAACTTTCCATGGGTAAGACTAAACTTAATAAAATTTATGTATTTGAAATCAGCATAAAAATCTGATTCTTGTGATGTATCTGTTGGTGTCAAAATTCCGTTTTAAGAGTTTCGGTTACTATTGATCCGGGTCGCTCCTTACTTACAGTTCGTTACCACGGACTGTTTGGCTATATAAACTGAAGGACGAACAGGAATAACTTTGTTTAAAAAACAGGCCCTATTGCTTCCAGGGCTTCCACTATCCCCGAATTTTCGGGGATTTCCCCGAAAATCTATGGGTCTCCCGAAAAAAATTTGGTTCCCTGAATCCCCAAAATTCCCCGAAAATCATTCAATCACGGTGTCATCCCTAGTGACTATCCCTAGCAAACATTACTTTACATACCATAATTTTTCACTACATTTTTGTTTCTTTAATTTTCATCTCCTGTGGTACTTTGCATAAAAACCAGGCCGATATAGTTTAAGTATAGACGGTTCTTCATATTTTCACAAAAGCGTCATTTTCCTGGATTTAGATAAAAACCCTTTTGAATGCAGTATTCCAAATGCTATAAGATTCTTATATTTATGTAATTCGTAGTCAAGACACTCTTGACAAAATTAGCCAAGAATTATACTTGAAGTTGTTTAACGGAATACTCAGCTGGATTTTGAGTTTTGAAATTGAACTTCTAAAGAGGGAGAAATGTTTTGAAAGCCGAAACATAAGTTTAAATTTTGTTTTCTTTTGCTATTATAGGTTTTGAACTTACTGCACTAACGTTTAATACTTAATGGTTGAACGCATAACACATTGAAGGAATTGAATGCTAGGAATTCTTACCATTAACATTTTTCTTTCCCTTGGTGTGTAACTTTTAAGCTCTTTTCTTTTTTAACTGAGAATTGTATTTGTCACACCACCCTTTATCGTCAATTCACCCAGCACTCCCCTCACAATTATTATTCTGGTCCCTTCGCCTGTGTAATATTTTCAGTGGGCGGAGTATTTTAAACTGCAGTTTTAGGATCTTTTTCTGGTCTTGCAAACCTGTTATAGTTAGGCAAAGAAACTTTTACGGAAAATATGTTCTGCTCAAATTAAGGATAGCCAAGTAAACTTGCTTAAATATTCAGGCCTACCTTTACACCCTCTAATGCTTGAACAATTAGTAACCCAGTAGGAAGGCTAATTCTGAGATAAAAACAAATTAATTTGAAGAAATTGTGGTATAATTATTTCTTCTTGAGAACTATCCCTAAATACCATATTCTTACCATAAGAAATGCACCACCTCCCCCTCCTAATGAGGTAAAACTTAGCTATAGACTGTGTACAAGGTCGGGAAATAGGGGATTTAAGCGGAAGTGACCCCAAAAATATTATTCATAAGAAAATTTCCATTACAGCTTAAAGTAAAAATTTGGTTATTAGACTCATATTGTTTTCTTGTCAAGTTTTATATTATTGTTGGACTTATTTATCACGAACTGCTGGATAATAATGCCAAATAATGTTAGTGTGAAGAAAAATAATAAGTAACTTTTATAGGACTTGTAGCCTATAGCTATCATGTCCACGCATTAGATAGGCTGATATAAAAATAAGACTGCAATAAGTACTATATTTGGAACATGGATGGCCGCAGGGTTGGTGGGAGGGGTGGAAGTTAATCGGAGACTACATAGTAATTATAAGGTAACAAATGGAAAGGAAAGCATAGCAGAAACTAACAATAAAACAAATGTATTTTCCGCAGGGGGGAGGTATTTTCCAATTGTGTTTTCCACGGGGGTACTTTCAGCAGGGGGTATTTTCAGCGGGAGAGTTTTTTCCTGCGGGGGGTATTTTTGTGAGGGGGAAGGGTTTTTTCGGTTTCGGTACTTGTTAAGAATCCAGTAAACATGCGATAAGTGAAGTTCGTTAATGCTAGTGAAATAAAACAAAGTATGATAAAAATATAATAGTTTAGAAACAAATTTGGGCTATATATTTCCACATTGTGGGGGGGGGGGGGGGGTAGGTGGGGTAAAGCATAGCATATATTAAATACGTAACCTAACCTAAATTAGGTACTTTTTTTTGCCCCTTCAACCCCAAAAACTAAAGTTTAAACATTTTTCACGGAGTGAACAATACCTCACAAGGCAGCGGAAACCTGTTTTTCATTAGAATATCATTAGATTCTAGATGTGGTTCTTCATGTTTTTACTGTATTCTAAACAATTACCCCGATTTTTTTTCCGCGGGGGGATTTTCCGGAGGGGGGGGAGTAAACACCTAAAACATTAGATGTGGTTCTTCGCGTTTTTACTGGATTCTAAACAAGTATCCCAATTTTTTTCCGCGGGGGGATTTTCCGGGGGGGGGGGGGGGGTAAATACCTAATACATTAGAATAGGAATGAAAAACCAATTTCATTTAGTTCTTGTTTGTTTTAAGTTTTAATGTTGCCCCATACTTATAGGTTGAATTTTGTTTGTTTAATTTACCTATATAGAAACCGCAAACAATATTTGTTTTTATTATTATTAATGAATTACTGAGATTGCTGACTTAATGAAAACTGCTGCTATTATTTACAGTTCACATGTGTTCAATATTTTTCTTAGACAATTTTGAAGTTTTCGCCGCAATATGAGCAATTAGTGTTTTCAGCTATGGTTTCCAATCCCGTGCTCTGGCTCCAAAACCTACTTTGTAAAAGGCTTGATTTACTGCGCAGATCCAACCCCTGCTTGAGCCTGAAAACGAAGCTAAAACCAATTTTGGCTTCAAATTTTTGCAACGAAATTCCATTTTGTTTTTCCCCGAAAATTCACTGAATTTTGAAGACTTGTCCCCGAAAACTCCCCGAGTTTTTAAGACTTTTCCCCGAATTTTGAGATTCAAGAGTGGAAGCCCTGATTGCTTCTAAGAACAAAAAGAAGCATAGAATTCAAATATATAAAGACGTGCCTATGAACATTGATGAGTGTTATATTTCTAGGTAACTATTGAGTAGTTGACGACTTCTGAAAGAAAAATTTTTAAAAAAATTGGGGTTAAAATTCTACTTTAGCTCCTTTTGACTATCTTGGCAAACTTAATTTGGTAAATATATACCAAATCATATTATTGAGTTCAGGGTAGGCCTATATATTTCTACATTAGGGGGGGGGGGGGGGCAAAGTTTGTTTCTGGTGTTAATGGGAAGCAAGTTTAAACTTTACCCCCAGCCTCCTCTAATGTAGAAATATATACCCTGAATTGGCATATATAGGGGGGGGGCTAAAATTCTGATAGAAATGATTATTAAGCTTTATTTGTAATCAGCATAAAAAAGGCATCAAATTGTGTGTTCACTTTTTTTCTAACTCAGTAATATGATTTGGTACATATTTACCCTTAATTTTTCCAACTAGTTGACTAATAACTTTTCCCCAGCAAAACTTAATTTTGCCAACTAGCTGGAAACAAACATTGCCCCAGAAAACAACTCATTTCTTGCCATTTACCCATGCTGCAGCTATTTAAACATTTGCCTCTCAATTACTTGGACTATTTTGTTTTGGCTTTTCTCTTTCTACAATTAGCTAGGCTATGTCTTGATACAAACTACAGCAAAATACTTGATAACTTCAATTCAAAGTTAAAATACTTCAATTTTAAATATTTGATAACTTCAATTCAAAATCAACAGACTCTGTCTATGTAGCCTATAGGAAAAACATTTTTTAATCCAAATATTTGACAAAGATTAGGCACTGGCTGAGGGGACTTCACTCTTTGAATATTGGAAAAAATTACTTTATAAGCTTATATAGAATGGTACTATCCAATTTCCTTATAATTAAAAACATTTTTGTCATCTAGTTGGAAAATTTGGCCTATCTATATAGAAGAAATCTATATTTGCTGTTGATTTTGAATTGAAGTTATCAAGTATTTTGCAGTAGGTTGCATCACAACATGGCTATGGCTAATTGTAGAAAGAGAAAAGCCAAAACAGATTGAATTGAAGTTATCAAGTATTTTGCAGTAGTTTGCATCAAGACATGGCTAATTGTAGAAAGAGAAGAGCCAAAACAGATGGTCCAAGTAATTGAGATGGCAAATGTTTAAATGGCTGCAGAACAGGTAATTTTTGTTTCCAGCTAGTTGGCAAAATTAAGTATTGCTGGGGATAAGCTATTAGTCAATTAGTTGGAAAATAAATTGTTTTCTGGGATAATGTTTGTTTCCAGCTAGTTGACAAAATTAACTATTGCTGGGAAAATGTTTCTTGTCAACTATTTGGCAAAAATAGATTTCTCCTATAGGGATGGGCAAAATTTTCCAACAAGATGGCAAAAATATTTTTAAATATAAGGAGATTAGATATCAGCTTGTATTATCAGCTTGTACCATTTTATATCAGCTTGTAAACTAATTTTTTCCAATAGTCAAAGAGTAGATATCCTTTTGGTAAGGGGTTAGGAAAATGAAACTTTCAGAGATGGGTCTATATGCTAAAGTATGTCCCAGGAAGGTATTTTGAAATACCCACCTCCACTCCTTCTTCCTCCAGAGGATCCTGAAATTTGCCTACATGGTATATACCTATTGAAATTTTGACACAATAACATTTTACCTTAATTATCAGTTTCTTTTTCTCTGGCTTTAGTTCTGAAAATACAGTTCCTGTTATTTGAGTAGAATTTTAAGCCATGTCAATGTTGTTTTTTTTTCAAAATTTAGGAAATGTATTTGCATATCTTTAAAACCTTATAAATTGTGATTAAGCAATGTTGTGAAGCTGAAAACAATTTTGTTGTACTTCATTTAAGCAGAAGATCTGTTTTGCAAGGTTTCACTTTTATAACATGTATATTTTTAAGGTCAGGGCCTTCTAGAGAGAGAAGGAGTGGAGGTAAGTACTTCAAAATACCTTCCTGGGACATACTTTAGCCTGTAGTCCCATCCCTGAAAGTTTCATTTTCCTAACTTAACCCCTTTCCAAGATAGCCAAAAGTAGCTAAAGTAGAATTCTACCAAATTAGGTTTATGCCATTAGATTCCTTATTTTATGATATTTCAAAATATTATGGTTGTTTTTCCGTCAGTAGCCTCCCTCCTAGGGTGGTCCTTATTTTTTCACTTCAGAATTATAAACCTCCCACCCTGCCATTTTTGTCTTCATCAAAAGTTAACAACATGGGCAAAAAATTTTCCAAATTGGTCAATATTTAGGGTATGCTCAATTCAAGTGAAGTTTAGCATACAATCGCTATACTTCTGCTTTGACAATGTTTAATGTAATTTTGGATGCACTTAGGAAATTCATTCAGCAAACAAAATTTAATGAGGACATATTAGATATAATCAATACTAAACTCATCCAATCATTAGTTTGTTAAAACAATCGTAATGACTGGTTAAAATATGTCACTGGCATAGCAAATATCAAACATATCTTTTGGTAATTGATAGAAAATTACACACTACAAAGTCATGCTGGGCCTGGGCTGTTAGAGGTTGTGGCTAGCCCTTGAAGGATTGTTGACTTGTTAGAATCAGGAAAACGTTTGCAATGCTCTTTAACTACTTGCAGAGCAAATCACATCTGGTCTTCATTTTTGTTAGCAGCAAATTGTAGTCCTGCATAAGGGCAACTCCACGTTTGGCTGTGTCATTCACTACTTGTAGTTCTCTGACGATTGCTTCAGCCTTCACATAGGATTCATTATCCACCCAGGTCTCAAGATCTGTAGACAACAAACTATCTGGAATGGAAAGGATATGGAATTAGTTCCATGTATTGTGTGTAACAAAGTCCTGTAGATTCTTGTTGGTGACTGTAGTTTTGTCCACAGTGATGTGCTTTGGTGGGCCCTCCATTCCTTCATGGCAGAGTGCTTTGACCATTGCTCTTTTTTCAGTTGCATCAACACCCCTGTCAAAAAAAGCCAATCCTATCAGTTCTTTGCTAAGATACCACAGCTGCCCACACAGTTTCTTCAGTGCACCAGTTGCTGCTGGCAATCCACAAGCGAGGAGACTTCAGAAGCATTAAATCATTGGCTGGTACTGCTGTTGGCAAAGGAGAAAGGAACCATGATTTAACATAACTTCCTACACCAAAAGCACAGAAGTTGCCCAGACCAGTGATTTCACGATCTGTCAGCTTGAAGCCAGAATCTCTGAACATGTATATTTTCAATGCATAAATCAGTTGTGCCATGAAACAAGCACAATGAAGGGCTCCTGGTTTCCTGAACATCGCACCACGAGCCAGAAGGCCACCAATGAACAGCAGGGAAAGCTCGAGGAGCTCATGGTAGTCTTCACGTTGGTGACAAATACCCAGCTGATCAGTCAGAACGGTCTTCATATCATCCAGGGCATCAACCAGAGCTGCAGCAATGACCGGAACCTCAACACCAGGCTTGTAATCAGCATATACAATGTTTGGCCAAAAGGCTTTGAACCGTTTGAACAGCTGGATGTCTGGGCCACTTGAAGGTCCCATTGTGATGCTGAATGCCTCTTCCAGCATTAATTCATGGATGTGGTGTCTGCATGCAAGATGCAGAACACTTCTACCAAGATGCTGTTCAAACAGAGTACAGGCACCGTTCATTCGGCTGGTGTTGCTTGATGTTGTATCATAGCTGGGAGCCTTGATGCTGTCTACAATGCCCCAGTCAGACACTGTGTCCATCATTGCATCTGCCATGGCTTTACCAGTACCTGAAGCCAGCTTTGGGATACAAAGCAGTTGTTCTGTTCCAGATCCAGAAACAATTATCGGCAGTTGTTCAACTTTTTCATCTCCAGTGAGGTCTTCCATAAGCTTTCCATCCCAGTGAAGAACCATTGGCTTCTGGGGATTGAAATCAGACTTCAACTGAGATGAAAGTATGACACGATGCTTCTGACGGTAACGTCTTATAGATGATCTGTTGATACCAAAATCCAGAATGTTGTGACCTGTCACTTGAATTTTTGGGGCAATGATCTGAACTGCTTGCCTGTCACTTGTCTTTGTGCGGTCTAGGGATGACAGGAGTGCAGGAGTTAAAATGTTAGTTCTTCCACGTTTTTGTTTTAGTGTACATGGTTGTTTGGTGGCTTCACTGCCGATTCTTTGTAATACTTCCATGTCTGCATCATCATTACTAGAAGACAAATCAGAAGACTCCAACAACACAGTTCAATCCAGATTTGCTATGTCAAGTTGCTGTTTTGTCTTCAAGTGAAACTGGCTTTTTTGTTTATTTTCCTGTACTTTCTCCTTTTTTGTTTATTTTCCTGTACTTTCTCCTTTTTTGTAAGTGACATGTCAACCCCTGCCATAACCCCTTGCCTTCCTTTTTCCCACTGGGCCAACAAGAATTGCTTGTCTTCCTCAATTTTGATGAGCTGTAACGCTTCCTGGTGAGCTACGTCAAATAGATCATTGAAAGCTTCCTTGAATTCTTCCTCATTGGCTATCTGAGTTGCTGTCCTTCTTGCTTTGTTTTTCTTCAACCCTTCCCGTCTCTGCACTAAAACTTCAAGTTGGGCAACTGCATGATCACTCCAGCGCATGGGTATTCTGGCTTTCTCCCAGAACATTTGAACGTCCTTAATTACTGATACTGCTGCCTCATGTTTAGTCTTGGCTACTTTCAGCTTTGTGGCATAGAGCCTGAGAACATCACCAATCGATGGCAATTTTGAACCATATTGATCTTCCAAAGCTGAACCAAGCAGGTACACTTCCTGTTTACTGCGTGTGGATGTGGAAATTGCCATGACCAACTGTAAAACAAAACATTTTATGTGTACTTTAACAATTGTCCAATCTGTCAGAAAATTACATAGCAGACAACATTGAATCAAAAATAGTATTGTTCTAATAGCAAATTAATAACAAGTCAATTTCAAATATGAATTTATTATATCTGACAGATGACAAAATTTCAGTTATAACAACAAACATTAAATGTAAATTGATATATTCAGTAATTCACCTGATATTGTCTTATCAGCTTGGTATCCTATGTATTTATAATCAATCTTTATCTGAGAAAATAAAAACTAAACAATACTAAAGATGTCTGCTGCAAGAATATTTAATCAAATGTAATAATAAACCATTGATTGATTCAGTAAGTAAATGTTGAAGTTAATTTTAAATAGTGACATAAACTTCTGTAGTTTTACACGAATATATCTGCTAAATTTGCAAGAAAATGCACAGACACCTAATTGATTATTAATATATTACCCTGAATCCCTTCAGTTATCTCTTTATATAACACATAACACCTGTTTTGTGTTAGAATTCACAATAAATACACAATTAACTAATAAATATATGCCCTGAACCAATGATTTTCTTTATATACACCCGATTTCTATAACATTCAAGTATAATCAAATTTGGGTGCTTTGAGCATACCCCAAACATGAAGTTATCCTAAAAATAAATGACACTTTTTTTTCTATCATAGAAGAATAGTTTAGGATGGTGGGAGGCAGGAAAAAACAAAAAATATTTTTTTGATATATACATAAGGACCACCCTACTCCCTCCTCTCTGATGCCCCTTTACATTAGAGCAAATTAAGATAAGTGTAAATTATATACTGGTCTTCAGAAGGTATTGGAGGGGGCCAATCATCATAGTTTTTGCTCATTTACTGTATTTTCTTTCTTTTTTGGGCTTCATGTATTTATTGATGGTTATTTTTCAGTAGTTTTACACTTAGAAAATTATTTGACTTTTTTTATGCTAATTTTAGTTTAATATAGCTCTTCACTTTTCTTTGAAAAGCTTATTTGTAGAATTTTTTTTAAATTAATAAAACTAAACGAGAACACTAAAACAATAAAATTCTTTACTTTATAATATTCAGCATATTTCTATTCATTAGATGTTTCCTTCCATTGCTATCCCCTTTTTAAAATCATTTCAAGTATTAGTTTTACAAATATACCAACTTCCCAAATAAAACTAGGGTACATCAAGTTGAAACTACAGAAAATTTGTTTCATCAAAGGAATTATAATGTATATAAAGCTAACCTATACAAGACTACTAATGCATTGTCAAAAGAACAACCATGATATTTGAAAATGGCATTTAATAAGGAATCTAACAATATTAGTTTAATTTGTTTGGCATTTTTCCTTCAGAAAAGGTAAACCAATAAATATTAGTAAATTTATTGTTTACAAGATAATTTAGCTAGAATAAAAACAAATACATCACTTGATGCTGGTACTGGTGCATTAAATGTAATCTTTTATATACTGCTAAAGAAGTCAAGTTTGATTAATGCTAATGAAGTAAAATAAAATAGGATGAATATATAATAGTTTAGAAACAAATTTGGGCTATATATTTACATTAGGGGGTGGGGGGGGGAGCATACGATATATTAAATACATAACCTAATCTAACCTAGGTACCTTCTTTCCCCCCTAAACCCCAAAAAACAACAGTTTAAATACTATAAACACAATGAAAACTACTCTTTGCATTCTAATTCTTAATGGCCATCTTTGAAATAACCAGTCTGGCAGGTATCTGACCTGCTATCTGTAACATCTCCAGTTTGACATTCCATATACAATATATAAAAGAGTAAATTTAATGCACTAGTACGATGCCTTTTTATGCTCTTTCAGAATTCAATAACTGCTTCTGGGGCAAATTGCATTTTGAATCTTTTATGGTCTAAAAGGGCTCAAAACAGATCATGGTGAGCAGTGGCAGCTGCAAAAGGCCCCATGCACCAATAAGGGTGCCTCTGTTAGAAATCTATGCCAGTTTGTTTTCATAATAATGTATTACTATTAAGACTACCAAAAATAATTATCACTGTTTGTGAATCAGGTATAAATGGCAAATTTTCTTACAAGACAGTTTTTTAGAAACATGTTTTTAAACTTTGGTTACTACCATCAATTTTGATTCCATCAGGAGTCAAGACTGACATGGTATATTTTGGTGAAACTTCTGTAATGGCAGCAATGTCCACTCCTTCAGATTTCATACAAAAGGAAAGTTCAGAAAGCTTATTAGGGAGGCTATCAACATTGGAGCTAAGGAGCCTCATTCCCTGAGAGGTAGGAATCTGAAAGGATGCAGGAACTAAATGACTGGTAAAGTTGCTGGATACAGCACTATGAAACAGCATAGAAGAAACATCAGGTAAGCAAGCTGTTGCTGAAGAAACAGGAGAAATGTCAGCGTCAGACAGGGAAATATTATTACTATGTTCACTACTAGACCATTGAGAGACAGAATTTGGTGATGCAAGTCCATAAAAGGGGCTGCTGTGCAAAGGTCGCTAAGTCCTAAAATTACAAAAGTCCCTAAAAAAAAAATCTCTATAGTCCCTATTTCTGTTGCTCTTTTTTTTTCTTTTTTTTTTTTAATGTAGTCTTCATTGCCTACAACAAACAAGCCTTTAGCCAGTGCCATGGAGTTCTTGTATCTCATCCTGCCATCTAGGAGTTATAGTGCGTAGCAGGAGGTTTTGTTGTGCCATCTACTTTCAGTTATTTAGTATTGACGTTGCATAGGTAGATAGATAGTTGCATCCAAGGCATCACATCAGTGAGGACGTTTTATAGGAAAGGTGACAAATAGCTTCCATTGCTGACTTTGCCCAGGCTGAATCTTAGCTGTGTTTGATTTAACAAAACTTAGTTAACTAACAAGTCTACTTGCTTTGCTTTTAGCGTTTTATTTGCAATAAAGTTAACTGAGAAAGTTAGTTTGAACTTCTTGCCTGAGATTCTTAGTAGCTATCCAAGAACAAAGATTTCTTAATAGTAGTGTTATTGTTAACTTTTTAGTCAACTAAGAATCCTTTTGTCAAATAAAATGTTCAAAGTTAACTAAGAATTACAAATAAAACAGCAAAATCTACTTATTTGTCTCATTAGTTAACTAGTAAAGTAAATTGAACAAGGCTCTTGTAAATGATGATGAGGTCATTATTGCTATTGGGCTGCAGTGCAAAAAGTGGGGTAGCGAAGTAGCAATGCTACTTGGCAGTTTTCAAATTTGTTGGCAGATTTTATCTGAAAACACCATTTTTACATATAAAAATAATTTTTGCTCAAAGAAAGGCAGTCAGAACACAAGTTATGCTGCTTAAAGTGTCAGTTCAAAAGTTAACTAAGAATCAAAGTTCAAAGTTAACTAAGAATTACAAATAAAACAGCAAAATCTACTTATTTGTCTCATTAGTTAACTAGTAAAGTAAATTGAACAAGGCTCTTGTAAATGGTGATGAGGTAATTATTGCTATTGGGCTGCAGTGCAAAAAATGGGGTAGCGAAGTAGCAATGCTACTTGGCAGTTTTCAAATTTGTTGGCAGATTTTATCTGAAAACACCATTTTTACATATAAAAATAATTTTTGCTCAAAGAAAGGCAGTCAGAACACAAGTTATGCTGCTTAAAGTGTCAGTAGCTTTTGGAAGTCAGTTGAATTTTGCTACTGGCAGGCAGCAGCTTTGGAACTTTTCTTTACCTGACTCCCCCTCCCTAACACTCAAGTATATAACCCAAATTATATATTTCCCATGAGCTTTTCTGTATATATTTTTTTTTTTCACAGCTGGTTTAGTTTACAGGTACACGGTTTTAAACTAGAGTGATGCTTACAATCTAAAGTAAATATTTGTAAATATTTCTAAGAAAAGATTTGTAAATTGTTATTTAATTAGGACATGATGAATCAATGCCTCTGGATTTTATACCTTTAAAAAAATGGAATTATAATCAAATAGTGAGTTTTTAATGGTACTTGCTAATTAATTGAAACACACTCAAGAAATACACTTAGGTTAGATCTCACAAAACTGGTTTCACAGCATACAAAGACAAGGGATGGGCAATAGAATGCATTGGACTTATAAAATTTGGGCTATATAATTGCACATTGCAGGGGGGGGGGCATGCAAAAAGTGGGGTAGCATAGTAGCAATGCTACTTAGCAGTTTTCTTGGCCTAGTAAAATTTGTTGGCCGATTTTGTCTGAAAATAGTGCTTTGACTAATCCCCAAATTTTTGGGGATTTCTCCAAACATCTGTCAACTTGAAAAAAATTGGTTCCCCAAAAATCCCCTTTAGTTCAGGGTTGCCACCGCTAGTGATTTATCACTAGTGAAAATCCACCCCTAGTAACTATCACTTTCACTTAACTTGATATAATTTTTTCACTACTTTCCAAAGTTTTTGTCTCAATTATTTATTACATATAAAAGAAAACAGAAATAGATCAGTGAATTACTGACCTTTCTTCTTATGCTAGTAAAGGCATAATGTTTAGGTTCCAGGTGTTTAACTAAAAAAAAAACACTGAAATGAAACATTACATTTACCTTATACTGGATTTTTATTATTTTTTATAGTTAACACAATTTCCAGCTACCTTGCTATTCTTCCGTAATTTTTAGTGGCCATATACCTGGAAAGAATTGTTTTCTGATTTCAAACTGTCTAAATACTTTAACCCCCCCCCTTTTGTGCAAGTATATAGCCCAAATTATATATATCCCATATATTCTGTTTCTGTATCCCATACAGGCAACAGCAAACCCAGGTTTTTCAGTAGCTTAAAGACTTGGTCACTATTGGACTGCATGAGAAGCTGCTATGGTAAAAATAATGGGACTGCTCAAGCAGCTGCTATGGTAAAAAGAATGCAGTACAGTAGACTGTTAGGACAACAGCAACAAGGCAGTCTTTATCAGCTGCTTGACTAAACAAGTTAGTCTGTATAGCAGTGTTTGGCCTTTTTTATGAGCTTCCAAGGATTGTTGACTTATGTTTTCTTTCATGTTAACCAGAAGGTCATGATGTGTACTGTTTTTTGGTTTGCTAACATGGTTACTGAAATGCTGTCCCAATTTGGTCTTAGGAATGTCCCTAAGTCCCTAATTTTGGATGCTGCTGACTGTACAACCCCTGCCATAAACAATTAACAGAGGTAGAAGGAGGCACATACATTAGTAGGACATTGGAGTAGTTGGGGGAGATTGCTCCAACTGACAAGTTTTTTCAGATGATGGCACCATTATGAATTATCAAATCTGCCTCTCCCTTTGCTATTCTGCATTTCAGCTCCTCAACTAGAGCTTTTTGTTTTATGCTATCTTCCTTAGGGCTATCACCATAGGAACTAATTGATCCTTTTCTTTCAAAGAATTTCTGTATTGATTTTTCAGTTGATTGTACAGAGAAGAGAAGGGGGGCGGCTACTAGATGGTTAATGGCTATTAGAAAGTCTTTTTACTTGGGCTGGGGGGAGGTTGCACCAATGCCAACTTCATAATTGTACAGGAAAACTGCATCATCAGTCTGTTTGGGGATACCATATACAACAATGCTAAGACGTCTTTCAAGACGCTGGTGCTCTGAACGTGCTACCTGAGAAACATCACTTTTGGTTAATTGGGCTACTGGAAGTTGGGACAACTTAATAATAATAATATATTGCGAAAACAGGCTTGCGCCTTTATCTACAAAAATTTAAATAATCAAATGCTTTATCACTATAATGATTGTCAATCTTGTTCTTAAATGCATTGACTGAATCTGAGTTAACAGTGTCTGATGGTAGTGCGTTCACTCAGAGCGCAAACTTAAACAAAATTGTAGAAACCACTAGGTCCTGAATGGTTGAAACAGAGCAAACCGATGGTAGAGAATTTTGAATATGGGATACCCTGTTTGCAATATTACTAACCTGGGCAGAAATGTCACTTTTAATGCCAGTTCTCAGTTGGGAAAGCAATTGGGTCAACTGACTAGTGGTGGAAAACTCCTTCTTGAGATTGTCCATGAAAGATTTCAAGGAATTGTCCATAACAGATGCTAGCTTATTTATCATAGCTTGCTCACTAGAAGGGGAGGAGGAGGGTTAACTTTGCAGGCTGAACAGGAACAGGTAATGGATTGCATCATCTTGCTTAATAATTTATATTTCCCAGGGGACAGGTCCAGATATTCAAAACAGATCCACTTCTCACAAATATCACACTCTATGGCAGAGGACCTCTCATCCAATTCAGTTGAACAAGCAGCACATCTGTCATGGCCTTTAACTGGGCCTATGTGTTTTTCTTTTAGCCTTACTGGACGTAATATATTCAACTAAATCGCAAATGAAACTAATCAAAATATAAAAAAAAAAACCTTAGCCAATTGTCAACAAATTGGTTTATTATGTACTCAATTTGGTAGGTATATATTTCTTTATATACACAATGATGATTATGATGGCAAAATCATATGCTGAAGAAAAAGCTGTCCATAGCACTCCCTATCCAGATTAAATTTACTTAAGGAACTCTAGTTAATAGATGGCAGGACTGTATGGCAAATGAAGTACCCAATATCTGGGGAATAGATAGATATTATGTTCCAGTCAATTTCTTTTGATAGATTAGACTTTCCTGAACACTTTGGTATATAGGACTTTATTATTTATGGACTGGGTCTTTATTATTTCACAAAATTTGACAATTGGGATTTATTCACTGTAAATTATTTCATCAGAATCATCCATCAACACTTTGTTCAAAAAAGAAGTCTTGCACCAAATTAGCTACCAATTTATTAAATAGGCCCAGTCTATTAAAGTAACTAGCTACTAAAAGGTCATGATTTATCCCAGCTAGTTTTAGGGCTAGTACTAGGTTCTGTTCTACATTCTAGTTAAAATTTTGACTAATCTGTAGTGGCTGACCATATCTAAAGGAAAAAGCAATAAAACAAAATCAAAAAAGCAATAAAACATTACCATTAGGTTTTATATTTTATGCTCTTTCCAAACATTGTGGTTTCTTTTCTGATAATACACCCTATCCTCCTTTCCTGGATGGTCCCAGATAGCCCTACCCTAGGAAATATAAATAAATAAAAGAAAACACTAAGAAATAGTAGTAACCAGAGGCAAAGCTAAGATTTTGATTTTGGAGGGGTACATGAAGAGTGTGCTAACACAATCGGCCAGTTTTCCAACAAATGCAGACACATAAGCTAAATTAAGATGTCAAAGCTCCAAGGTGTCAGCACTGCATGTTAATGCCTTGGAAATTTGGCACGAGAGCCCCTCCCCCTCCTTAGCGGCTTACTTGTTAGTAACTCAGGCAAAGGTAGTTTTAGCTAGATTTAGACTTATTCAAATGAATTAGAGCTTAGCCTCTAATAAAAAGATCCTAATCTGAAAGGACCTTAACATAAGTTTGTTGAATGGATCACAGGAATCCATTGGTCTACTGAAGCTTTACACTAATTCACTCACACAAATCAAATACCAAATTTGAAGCAAAATGAACTTACTTCAATATTTCAGAGAAAGCAGTTGAACTCACATCTAGATATCACATATTCAAAAATGAAGCCCTTCTCAAATAAGTCCTGGCACTCAATTTGCAGATAATTTACTGACCTGGATTTGTTGACTATTTGCATTGATGAAAGCTTACCTTCTTAAAGAAGGATAATTCTAATCTCTCTGAACATGTATTAATTGGAGGGCCCCAGGAAGCCACTAGGAAATCATCTCCTGAAATGTTGCCTTTATTTGCTCTTACCAACAAAAATAATAGTTCTGTAGCAATTATGACATTTTTTTAATATCTCAGAGAAAGTAGTTGAGCTATATGAATGAACCTTTTAGGAACAACTAAATATCAATTCTTGAGTTGATCTACCCTTACTATGTAATAACCTGTTAAAACTCTGAATAATCTTATAGATCCTGGCATAAAGAGTGGCTTTGGAGCAATTCTGCCTATGAAATCAAATACTTCCCTCTAGGAATTCCATCTTCAGGTTACATCTGCATTTTCAAGGCACTTCAAGTTCCAAATGGATAAACCTACAAACCAAATTTAGTTTATATATAAATTGCCATATTTTCATTCTATCTGGAGGCAGAGTACCATTAAAAAGGGGGCTTTCTTGGTGATCTCAGGGCATAACCACTAAAGAACTGACAGAGAATACAAAGAAAACCTTATTTGCTAGGCCCCAGAAAATCAAACTTCCTGAGACTTGGTGTCTGAATTTGTGACTTGCAATTAAGTTTCTAGTGGTTCTGGCATCATTCTGTGGGGATTTCTTTTCCAAAATAGCAAGATAGATATTTATGTGAATGAGATTTGTGGAACCCTGAGTATGAAGTTTTATTTTTACATCAGGGAGCTAAATGGAAGAGAAAGATTATTTTGAAAGGAAATGAAGGACTAATTTTAGGGATTTCACTTGCAATTTGGATCATTGATATTACCCTGTAGTAAGGAAAATATTGACATTGGGTTTATAGGAAGTGCTGTACATAAATTTTTTTTTTTTAGATATTTTTCCTAATGATGAGTTCAGTGACTGTCCTATGTCCTAATGGGCGAAGAGTTAATGTGAAAGTAGGACCAAATACAGTAGTTGCACAGGTAATATTATTTTCTTCTTATTATTATTATTATTACTATTATTATCACAACAACTTCAAAGATTCATACTAAATTGTCTCATACAATTGTTTTCACTAACAATTCTTTAATAAATATGTTATTATTATGTTGATTTCAAGGTAGCATTTGAGTCTATGGAACAAAATCTCCTAGGAAATATCCTTTCAAATACTGATCCCATTTCAAAATGTATTCACCTACTCAAGCCCATGTATCTAGAGACTGAGAGTTGTGTGAAAGTAAGCAGTAGATGCAGCAGATTCTTTCCATTAAGAATAGAAATCAGGCAAGGCTGCTCAGTTGCTCCTGAGCTATTCAGTTTCATTATAGACCATGCTGTGACATGCACAATCTGTAAGCTGAGCTTTGGAATGAAGTACAGGGACAGAGCTGACACATATTGTGACTTTGCTGATGACATAGCATTGAATTCCAACTCCAAGTCACAGCTACTCTAGGCTGTGAACATGCTTCAGGAGGAAGCTGCTAGGACTGGACTATCCTTTAACTGAAAGTCATGATATCGCAGCCAAAGTCTTATGCCAACAAATCAAAATACTCAATAACCATAAGACGAAATTGAAGTGGTCAACCATTTCACTAACATTGGTTCTATTGTATGTTTGGATGGCTGCATCAACTACCAAGTTGTTGCCCACTTGGCCAAGGCCTCTGCTGTCTTTGCTATGCTGAGCCATGTTTGGAAGAAGCCGATGATAAAGCAAGCTAGGATCTTTATAGATAAAGATCCTTAGAGCCTCAGTCTCTTTGATCCTGCTATATGAACCTGAGATTTGGCCTGCAACTACAGCTGTCCAGCACCACCTTGATACTCTTCAATCTAAGTGGCTCCAGAGAATTGAGGGAATCTAATTGACCCAATCAGTAGTGGCTGGAAACAACCAAGAGGAAGGCCCGTAGAATGACAGTCTTAGGACATTTCAAGACCAGACTGGAATTCCACTCTCGGAATTTGGTGGACCAGTGCTCAATATGCTGTTTTGCCAGGTGCAGTTCTGAATAGGTGGGTGATATGCTGCCAATCAAAGCTGTCTATTCACCTCTTACAAGGTCTTCCCTTTGGATGACGCCCTTCAACAGTCTCTTCATGTGAGCTCTTGGATAGTCGAATTTCTATTTTTTCGGCGTGCCCAAACCAGCATAGTTGCTGTCTTCTAACTTTTGTTTAGTATAAATAAGGGCTGTTCAAAGTCACAAGTAGTCACGGTTGCATGTTGTCACAGTCGCAAGTCTTTACAGTCACAAGGAGTCATAGTCATGAGCAGTGACAGTTGTACTCGTAAACAGCCTCAGTCAGAGTCACAGGTAGTTAAAGTCTCAAATAGTCTTAATTGCAGATGCAAGTTTTTGCAGCTGCAGTCACAAGCAGTTGCAAATCCAGTAACTGTCATAAGTAGTTGCAGTCCCAGTCACAAGTAGTCATAGTCTAAGTAACAAGTAGTTGCAAGTTGCCTTTGCCTCAGTCGCAAATAGTCGCAGTTGCAGAAATAGTGGTACAGTACTAAAAGTTCCAAATTAATACCTTTTGATGCTCCTAAGATATTGCTGATGCACCATTTTAATAACCTGGATGCACATAGAATATTTTGATTTAGTGTAACATCCTCCTCAACATTCCCTGAAGTTTCATCTTAATACCCTTAGCCCTTTGCAACACACCCATGACCTATTATTTTCCCGCCTTTCCTGGTGGTAAATCCTGTGTGTAAAGAATTGTCAGATTGCATAGTTTATAACCCTTTTCCCTGGGGCTGTATGGGACATGACATCCCTAAAGGCTTAGTTGTTAGAGCTTTTGACTATTTTGAACAAAGTGACTATTTGAGAATTTTGATAAGTCTTGAAGGAGGAGAGGGATGGTGCATCTAGGAGGCGCAAGGGGGTGCTTCGCCCTCTAAGCACTTTTCAACATGCCCTGAAAGTTTCAAATTGATACCCTCTTTCATTCCAGAGATATTGCTTGTGCGTCCTTTTGACAACCAGCATGCACTTAGTGTGCTTTGATTTAGTTCAACATCCCCCTCAACATTCCCTGAAATTTCACCTTAACACTCTTAGCTTTATTGGACGTACCCAGGATTAAACATTCCCTCTCTCCCAATGGTAAATCCTGTACGTAACAGTTGGAAAATTGCATAATTTACAACTCTTGCCTTGCGGGCTGTGGAGGGATTGTCATTCCTAGGGGCATAATTATCACATCTTTTGACTATTTTGAACCAGATGTTTTTTTTTCAAAGTTTCGATTAGTGTTGGGGATGGGACATCTAAGTAGGGTAATTGGGGCAGGGACTTGGTGCCTTTCGATCATTTTCGAACATTCCCCTGAACATACCCTGAAAGTTTCAGCTATATACCCTCTGTCATCCCTGAGATATTGCTGAAATGCCCTTTTGACAACCAGCATACACATAGTGTGTTTTGATTATGTTCAATGTCCCCCTCAATATTTCCTGAAAGTAGTCGTACGTTAAAGTAGTCCAATTCGCAAGCAGTTGCCGTCACAGTCGTAAGTAGTTGCCATTGCAGTCAAAAGTAGTCACAGTCAATGTGGTAAGCAGTCACAATTGCAACTAGTCGCTGTCGCAAATTATCTTAGTCTGGGTTGCAGTAGTAGTCATAATTAGTCGCAGTCGCAAGAACTCGCAGTTGCAGTCACAATAGCAGTAGTAGTGGCCCTGAAAGTCTTAAGTTAATACTCTTACTTGTTCCTAAGATTTATTTTCTTGTATGTCTTTTTGATAACCTGGATGTACAAAGTGTCTTTTGATTTAGTTCAACAATCCCTGAAATTGCACTTTCATAATCTTAGCCTGTTCGGACACATCGAGGATGAAACATTTCCCCTTTCCCAATGATAAATCCTGCATGTAAAAAAGGAGCGAATCGCATAATATGCATTCTTTGCCCTGGGGCTGTGTGAGCCACAGCATCCCTGGAGGCATAATTATCAGATCTTTTGACTATTTTGAACAAAAAAGCTTTTCAAAATGTCTATCAGTGTTAATAGGGGGTATCTAAAAAGGGTGAAGGCTGCTGGCTGTCCTCTGATCACTCTTCAACATCCCCCTAAACATGCCCTGGAAGTTTTAACTTAATACCCTCAACCTTTCCTTAAATATTGCTGATACGCCCTTTTGACATCCAGCATGCACTTACTACGTTTTGATTTTGTCCAACATCCTCCTCAACATTTCTTGATAGTAGTTGCAAGTAGAATCAGTCACAACTTGTTGCAGTCGCAAGTAGTCACAGTCGCAACTAGGCTAGTCAAAGTTTCAGCCGCAGTAGTTGTAGTACTAGGAGTGGGCCTAAAAGTTTCAAGCTAATACCCTTGGGCCATTCCTAAGATATTTCAGATTCCTACACTGCTACTACTAATACTATTATTACTACTACTAAGGCTAAGAGTATCAAGATGAAACTTCAGAGATTGTTGAGGGGGATGTTTAACTAAATAAAAACTCACTCTGCGCATGCAGGTTGTTAAAAAGAAGTATCGAAATATCTCAGGAACAGGTTAGAGTCTTGAGTTGAATCTTTCAGGGCACATTGAGGGGGATGTTGAACTAAACCAAAGCACACTCTGTGCATGCAGGCTGTCGAAAGGGCCTACTAGCAATACCTCGGGAACAGCTTAGAGTATTAAGTTGAAACTTTCAAGGGCATACTGAGGGGAATATTGAACTAACCAAATGGCACTATATGCAAACTACTGCTACTGCTACTACTGCTATTGCTACTTTTACTACTAATGCTAAGGTTAAAAGGGTGAAACTTTCAAGGAATATTAAGATAGATATAAAACACAGTGTTTATGCAGAATGTATAAAACAACGTATCAGCAATATCTCAAGAACGGCTTAGGGAATTAAGTTGAAACTTTCAGGGCATGTTGAGAGGGGTGTTGAAGCAACCAAAAGACGCTATTTGCTTACTACTGTTACTACTGCTAGTATTACCACTACTACTAGTATTATTGTTGCTACTACTACTGCTGCTATTATTATTGTTATTGCTATTATTACTACTACTGCTGTTACTACTTCTATTTCTATTATTACTACTAATACGACTTCTACTGCTATTTCTGCTGCTGCTACTACCAGGCTAC
This sequence comes from Artemia sinica, assembly GCA_027921565.1. Taxonomy (NCBI): domain Eukaryota; kingdom Metazoa; phylum Arthropoda; class Branchiopoda; order Anostraca; family Artemiidae; genus Artemia; species Artemia sinica. Next base: position 22,919,862 of record CM051267.1, on the reverse strand, counting down.
TACAATTACTTCTACTTTTACTACTACTACTAGTACTACTGCTACAACGACTCTGACTACTTGCGACTGTGACTGCAACAATTTGCAACTACTTGGAATTTTGACAACTTGTGACTGTGACGGTTTGTGACTCACTTGGACTACTTTTGTTGGTGACTGCAATTAGTTGCAACTGTGGATCTGACTACTTTCTGTGACTAAAATTACGTATGGTTAAGACTGCAACTACTTGTGATTGCGACTACTTGCGACTGTGACTGGGACTGCTTATTTCTACGATTACTTCTGACTGTGATTCCAATTACTTACGATTTTGGCTACTTGTGACTATGACTAGCTGTGACTGTGACTAATCGCAAATATGATCGTGACAACTTGCGACTGCAATTACTTAGGACTGCAAGTACTTTTGGTTCTGAATATTTGCGACCACGACTACTTGTGACTGTGACTGCGAACGCTTTTACTACTACTAAAAGTGTGACTACGACTACCACTGCTACTTCTGCTGCTATGACTGCTGGTACTGCTTCTACTTCAACTACTATTGCTACTTCAACTATTGAACTAAGTCAAAAGACAATGCGTGCATCCAAGGATTTCAAAGTGCGTATCTGCGATATCTAAGGGACAGCTAAGTGTATTAATATGAAGCTTCCGTGGTATTTTGAGGGGGATGTTGAAGTAAATTAAAAGAAACTATCCAGGCTGTCAATAGGGAATAAAGAAACTATCCAGGCTGTCAATAAGGAGTATATGCTATATCTTGAAATGTCTGAGGTTATTAAGCTGAATCTTCTTAGGTATATTGAAGAGTATATTGAACTGAGTCAAAATACATTATGTGCATCCAGATGGTCAAAAGAACGTATCTGTAGTATCTCAGGAACGCCTAAGGGTATAATTTACCTTTGGAACGCCCAAGGGTATAAGGGTATAATTTCTGTTTGTTTTAAGTTTTAATGTTGCTCCTTACTTTCAGTTGAAAAAACTTGTTTATTTTTTTTATTTAATTTCTAATCATTTTTTAAATAATCCCAGGACATCTGGCCCCACCTCCATGGAGAAATATCCTCCCCATGGAAATATCCTCTAGACAGTTCAATCCCGGTGAAAATTTACCCAGGACAATTACGCTTAACAACTCCATGCGTAAAATTGAGATAGAAAAGAGAAAGCAAGACATATTAAAAGAATTTTGTATAGGAATTCTCGCAAATTCCCCCAGTGTATAATTTCTCCTGGCAAGTTCCTCCCTGGAAACTTCTCTCTTAATGGAAAATTCCCCCGTGGAAAAACCCCAGCAGCAAATTCATCCCCCTCTCACCCTAAAATGTATGCTTGCTTCCCAATAACAAATACTGTGCGTAAACAGTGGGCAAATTTTATTTCTTAAAGGCCTTTCCCCTGGTTATGTGTGTGGGGGCGGGGGTCATGTTATATCCAAAGGCATAGTTATTGGACTTTTTAACTACGATGAACAAAATGGCTAACTCAAATTTTGGTCGGATGATTTATGGGAAAAGGGGCGGGGAGGGGCCTAGTTGCCCTCCAATCTTTTCGGTTACTTAAAAAGGGCACTAGAACTTTTAATTTCCATTCGAATGAGCCCTCTCACTATATTCTAGGACCACTGGGTCGATACGATCACCCCTGGGGAAAGAAAAAAAACTAAAACAAATGAAAACGCATCCGTGATCTTTCTTCTGGCAAAAATACAAAATTCCACATTTTTGCAGATAGGAGCTTGAAACCTCTACAGTTGTGTTTTCTGATATGCTTAATCTGATTCTATGACTTTTAGGGGGTGATTCCCCCTTTTTTTCGAAAATCAGGCGAATTTCCTTAGGCTCGTAGCCGTTATTGGGTGAGTTAATGAAGTTAAGCCGAGTTAAGCCGTTAATGAAACTTGTATATTTAAAATCAGCATAATAAGCCGATTCGTTTGATATAACTATTTTTATCAAAGTTCCGTTTTTTTAGCGTTTCGGTTACTATTGAGCCGGGTCGCTCCTTGCTTACAGTTCGTTACCACGAACTGTTTGAATAACGTAAAAAGTTTTACAATCATTCCTTTATTAGCCGTTAAAAAAAATATGTCAATTAAAACGGAGAGAAATTGATTAAAAATAAAAAAAAACCTAGTCTGCAAAGAGGTTTTACGAAGAAAAATAGGAGAGACATTAAATAGGAGCACAAATAAAGTCATATAGTAATTCAAGTGTAAAGCGAAAAGAAACTTGGCTACAATAAATAATCAAACTAAACTTAAAACGAACAAAAAACTATCCCAAACAGGTGTAGGGCTAACGCCTCCTGTGCCTTTTAAAAACCCGAACGTTATTTCCACTTTACTGAAAACAAAATACATTTTAAACTTAAAAAAATATATATTTACAAAATTAGTTTTACAAAGAAATATGAAGAGCGATATTAAACCCAAAACAAGCGGAAATAAAGTCAAATAGTAATTCAAGTGTAAAACGAACATAAATTACACTAAATAATCAAATAAAACTTAAAACGAACAGAAATTACCACAAACAGGCTTAGTGCTGCTAACTCCCTCTATGCCTGGTAAAACAGAAAGTCATTTCCTCTTTACTGTAAATAAAATTCATTTTAAATGCTTTTTCTTTTGTGATTTTAATAAATAAAAATTTCTGAGACTTTAAGGAATGAACATCAATAGATTTAACTTCCAGTCTGCATTTTATTAGGTCCTTTTTGTAATCTTGGTAAATGTAATAATTTTCTTTTTTGTTGTTGCTGCTATGAAAAATAAAAACTCACTACTCGAATAGAGAATCTTTTTAAGTAAAGCGCAAGTGACGATCTTATCAAACAGTTCGTGGTAACGAACTGTAAGTAAGGAGCGACCCGGCTCAATGGTAACCGAAACTCTAAAAAAGGAGATTTTGATACCAATAGATACATCAAAAGAATCAGATTTTAATTCTGATTTCAAATATATAAGTTTCATTAAGTTTAATCTTACCTATCAAAAGTTACGTGCCTGAGAAAATTTGGCTGATTTTCGAAAAAAGGGGGAAAGACCCCCTAAAAGTTATAGAACCTTAATGAAAATCACACCATCATATTCAGCGTATCAGAGAACCCTACTGTAGAGGTTTCAAGCTCCTATCTACAAAAATGTGGAATTTTCCATTTTTTGCCAGAAGAAAGATCACGTATGCGTGTTTATTTGTTTGTTTGTTTGTTTTTTTTTTTTTTGTTTTTTTTTCCCCAGGGGTGATCGTATCGACCCAGTGGTCCTAGAATATCGTGGGAGGGCTCATTGGAACGGAAATTAAAAGTTCTAGTGCCCTTTTTAAGTGACCAAAAAAAATGGAGGGCAACTAGGCCCCCTCCCACGCTCATTTTTTTCCCAAAGTCACCCGATCAAAATTTTGAGATAGCCATTTTGTTCAGCATGGTCGAAAATATGATAAAAATGTCTTTTAGGATGACTTGATCCCCCAAAGTCCCCAGGGGGAGGGCTGAAAGTTATGAACTTTACTCAATGTTAACATATAGTATTGGTTATTGGGAAGTATACAGACTTTTTCAGAGGAGATTTTTTCTGGTAGTTGGGGGAAGGAGAGGGTCGGGGGCTATATGGAAGGATCTTTCCATGAAGGAAGTTTTCATGGGGGAAGGGACATTGCTATGAAGGGGGCGCCGGATTTCCCAGCATTATTAAAGAAAAAGATCAGGAATTAAATAAAAAAAAACAAGTTTTTCAACTGATCAACTGATTGTGATTAAGAGGTCATTTTTAAAGAACTGGAAAAAAAAATTCGAACTATAGTTTAAAGAGCAGGGTATTGACTAGGGGGCGAACCCCCTAATATACGTGTTAAAAATTTATGAATATAGAAGTTCGTTACGTAAGTTAATTCTAAGTTACGTATATTTATTACTAATAAAAACGTTCGTAAATAAAATTAAACAAGTTTCGAGAAAGCCATTTAACCAAATATAATATGCAAATTTTGTTTTAATTATTCATGTACGGTGAGCCAAAATCAAAACCTGCATTAATTCAAAAACGTTCAAAAATTAAATAAAAAAAACAAGTTTTTTTAACTGAAAGTAAGGAACGACGTTAAAACTTAAAACGAACAGAAATTATTCCGTATATGAAGGGGGCTGTCCCCTCCTCAACGCCTCGCTCTTTACGCTAAAGTTTGACTTTCTCACAACTCTATTTTTTTAAACAATAAAAAAACTTTAGCGTAAAGAGCGAGGCGTTGAGGAGGGGACAGCCCCCTTCATATACGGAATAATTTCTGTTCGTTTTAAGTTTTAACGTCGTTCCTTACTTTCAGTTAAAAAAACTTGTTTTTTTTATTTAATCTTTAGAAGGCATAGCCCTACTCCTGCTTGTAGTAGTTTCTGCTAGTTTTAAAATTAGCTTGATTATTCATTGTAATTTTTTCGTTTCAGGTTCACTTATTTAGTGATAGTGATTTATTTTCGTTTTACACTTGAACTATTATTTGACTCTATATTCTCTCGTCTTAGGTTTGATGTAGCTCTTTACTTTTCTTTGAAAACTTCTTTTGTATTTTTTTTTAATTAACTAAAGACATATTTGGAAATCCTCTTATTGATCGAACATCTACCAGAAGAAAAGAAGCAACACTTCTGGGACACTGAGTTTTTTTTTCTCTTGAGATTAATGCAAAGAAGGGATAGCCACTCACTGGCTACAATTTACAGTTCCTCCAATTTTTACCTTGCAAACATTGAAGTCAACTGCGCTGCTGTATTTTTTTTCTTTTTAGATTATTGAACAAGCTTGTGCCAAATACAGTTATGAGCCGTGCGAGTTTGATCTTAAGTAAGTGCATTTGTTGTAAAGTATTTAAGCATAATTATGTTTTAATCATCCTAAATAATTTCATTCACAATGTGATTAGGGATCAACCAATGGATTTGCTCTGCTTTTTGCTGGAGGCGTGGTTACGTGAGTAACAGATTAATAAAAGCAATAGAGGTGTTTTCAAAATGACGTATTCTGGGTGAGAACTTGATTTCAGGGTGATACCCAGGGGTGTCAATTGGCAGGGGTGGACAATTACCCCTCTTAAATCGTATTGCTCTTTTTTAGATTTTAGAGGATACCTGTTTTTGATATTTTCGTTGGAAAAAATCGAGAAAAACAAATTGCTTCTCTCTAGAATTTTAAAATTACTCTTTTATCTTCATTAAAAATTGAAAAAAATCATTGCCCCCCCCTTCTACATTTTCGTGAATTGGTGCCTTTGGCAAGGGCTGTCTCAAGTCTAACTCCTTTCTGATAATGAGTAAATTTAAAAAAAAGAACATAATTGAAAGTGTTCGATTTCAAGGAAAATAATCAATATTTTCTTTTTTTTAATGTAAGTGTAGCCAAAATGGTCTAAAGACCCAAGGTATAAACCGTATCGACCCAGTATGCCCTCCAATCAGAAAGATTAAAATTTTTTACGTGAATCTGGTTTTTAACAAAATCCAAATTTATGAAATATGTACTTAATGTTTTTATTGTTTACACTTTAACATTACAATGTAAGCCTCCGATTCTTAATCAACAAGCTTAGAACTTTTTAAATACCGCATTTGGGAGAAATAAAAAGAAACGTTTGTTAAATATAAAAAATGTTCAAAAATTTTACATTCTAATTTTGGATTTCTCCATAGCAGTGTTAGCCTCGGATTTGCAATGAATAATCTCATACTACTAAACAACAGTTTTGATCGGAAGTAAACATCCTTTGCAAAATATGCTGTAAGTGTGCTATGATCTTAATGCTTTTTAATTATTATCGTTTGACCATTTAGGGCCTAACCCAAATAATCAGTGGTTGATCATTAGTCGAAAGGGGTAGCGTATTTCTAAATATTCAAATTTCAGATGGAGGAGAGGGTGTCTAGAAAGAGAACAGACCCAAGGGCCCAACTGTTGGTCGCCTAGTTACACACATAGAAAATCCTTACATGATTCTTATTTTAGCAAGGTGTGACAAAACTATCATTTTGAAATGTGCACATGAACCTTTTGTTTATTTCGGACCTCTATTTGTCAATAGTTGGTCGAATTTTGCAATCAGTGAGTTCAAAAGTCCTTGTAAGTCTTTTTTGTGGAAATAAAATATAATTTGTGGTATATACGCGTTGTGGGTTTTGATTTAGGACAGTCATACGATCTTGAAAATGTTTAATTGTTCATGATCGTGAGTAAAAATCAATACAACTTGTCTATATTTGTGAAGCGGTGGTTCTGCAGCATCAAGTTGCCTGAAGCCAATTCAGCTACGTATGCGTTTCATCCACATCAGTTTGTTCATTGCTTCACTGCTGAACCCTGGTACCAGAGAGTTCCAATTTCCTTTAATCCTTCCTTCCAAGGGCCTCTTCCCACCCCTTGATTCGGGGCGGACTCCTTTCCCTGGCTCCAGATGGACGGCAGAAAAGAAACATCTGTGGTAGTCTCTCATCCTTCTTCGGCAAAACATGTCTTAGCCATTTTCTCTCATCATAGCCCAAGAAAGCGGGATAAAACCACATTTTTCGAAAACTTGTTGTTTCATATACGGTCAGCCAAACGGTACTCAAAGCTGTGTCTAGACAACTCTGCTGGAAAAGATCTAACACATCCTCCTCCGTCTTCCGAAGTGCCTTAGTTTCAGGACCGTACTTAACCACTGTCATTATCATAAGTTCAAAAATTCTTTTCCTCGGTTCGCAGAGTTACCATCTTATTCTTCCAAACTTTTTTCAACTTTGAGAAAATACCTTGGGCTATGACATAAAACCAAACAGGTAAAAAATACATCATTTAACTCTGTTGTTCTCGTTTTGGTCGTATATGCAGCACATTTAGCCTTACCTTTTCAATAAACAAGCACAGGATATCATTTTGATGAAGAAATAATGACTGAGGTGGCAGGGACCAAGGGTATGATTTTTGACCGTTCAAGCTTGCATATTGAAAATACTTGTTTGACTTTGATTTCAGTGACATTTAACCTGCTTACCTTTCTATTAAAACGAATTTATATAGCCTGTGTTATATGGGCTATGTTTATAATTTGGGCCCTTGTCCCTTTGAATACACTTTATATGTCGCCCAATGAGACACATTTTTAGGGGTCTTTAGATTATTCTAGTCAAAATGGCAATTGTGAAACTTTGATCTGGTCCCGTACGAGTCCGCTGAGGTACTTGGGTTCTTCTAGTCATTTTGCTTTTTAAAAGGGTATTGGACTTCTAGTTTACAATAGAGTTTTTTAAGTATAGGCTATACGACTGAAAAAAAAAAAACAAAACCAAAAGAACACACACGCACATCGGAAATAAATCAATCTTAACTAAGTCAATACTAATTTGTTGGCGATGATTATGTGCTTTGTTAGTTATGTGCCACTCTTAAAATTTTTGGTTGAAGAAGGGAATTTAGAAAAAAAGGAAACACCGAAAAATATGAATAGAAATAAATTCGGATTGTTACCTTCTAGGGAAATAATAATGTTAAAGCTATGATTCAGCTCTGTTGAAGACTTGGGGTATCGGTAGGCCTACTTTGGAAGTGGTAAAATGAACTTCTTTCGTTTTGTTAGTAATCCTCAATTATACAAAATTTTGAATAAAGAGTGAGCGAGATATAGGGAATGAAAGTAATAAAGTATTTTTGACAAGAAGGGTAATCAGTTGTGTTTGATCCAGTGTAATAAGAAAATACACGCAAAAGCTGGGTCAGTTTAGAGGACCATAGATTGTATTTATTTTGGTTCTAAAGTGTGTTATTTTTAAGAAAAAGTAACCTCTGGTAACTTCTAAATAAATATACCTCTTGAAGGCACATCAAGAGAGTCCTTAAGGCTGATTCAACTGTAAGATTTGAGCAAATACCAAATAATGCACAGTTGGAATTGGTTCCTGTTGAAAAGAAACGAAAAGAGATTTCAGTGCAAGTGTTTATTCAGTTACCTTCAGGCGAACGATTGAGCTCCGAACATAACCCTGATGGTAATATTTCCTCCTTTTTCGCTTTAAGTCTTGACATAAAGTTCAATATTGCTGATTATAATTACTTGAATAATATGTTTCTCATTAGTTGAGTTTTTCTTTTCTTTCCTCAATCATGATAGGAATCAAAGCTGCTGTCTATTTATTGTTGGAACGGTTTATTTTTTCATAAAGTACACGAATTCTGTACCATACATCGATTTGTCTTTCTCGTGCAAAAGGCTTGAAAATGTGGATTATTAGGGTTTTTTAGGTTAGAAAAAAAATCAGAGAGCACAATAGCGCTGCCTAAGTAAAGAACGATGTGGGCATAATGTATTTTTATTATTATTCTTTTTGTTTGGTTTGTGTTAGACCAGGGCACTTCATTTAGAAGGAGTTGTCGTAGAAACTTCGAAAGGGGCTTATTCGATTGGAAATTGAAAGGTCTAGTGCCAGTTTTAATAGTTGGAAGTGATTGGAGGTCAACCTGCCCCCCTCCCACCACCCCCATCATTTCCCCAAACACATCCAATCAAAATTTTGAGATAGCCAAAATTTTGAGATGAGTAAGGTTAAGGATCCCCATGCACTCTGAAGACCAGAACATAATTTGCACTTTGCTGAAAACAAAATACAGTTCAAATGTTTTCACTTTTTTTTTACTTTAAAAAATCGAAAAAAACTACTAAAACTTTAAGGAATAAATATCAGTATATGTATATTAAACTGAGAATCCACGGTCTTTTTTTTTAAGTGCAAATTATTTTCTGGTCTTGAGAATGCATGAGGATTGTCAGCCCTACTCTTGTTAATTTTTGTTCGTTTTCAGTTTAACTCGTTTTTTTTATTGTAATTTCTGTTCGTTTTCAGTTTAATTTATTTATTTATGGTAATTTGTGGTAGTTTTACGCTTGGAAGGCTGTGTTGACTTTATTTCTGTTGATTTTGTCTTAATTCACTTTTCTTTGAAAAACTTGTTTTGTGGGAATTTTTTTTAAAATTAATATCACCAAAAGGTGGATTATTTAGACTTTTTTTTAGAAAATTGATCAACCATCCTCCCGTAAAAAATCTCGGGTACTACTTGGAGTACTGTTCGGGGAAGAGGGTGGGGTTCTGGTCATTCTACTGTTATTCGTTTTCTTTTTTTTATGAAAGACTGCTCCTCCCAAATCAGCATACTGTATCTTTGTTAGAAAGGGACTAAAGGAAATTAGTATATGGAAATGGTATCTCTATTAAAAAAATGGCAATTAGTAGTAATAATATTTTCAATTTTTGTGTTTTACGTACAAATAGCCAAAGAGAGAAAAATACATAGAGTATAAATTCTTTGTGAAGCTAAAAAAAAAAAAAAATCCCTTTCTTCAAAACGAAATTCTAAGTCTCCTCGCCCCTGCCCCCTCCTTCCAAAAAACTTGTAAAAGTTTCATCTCCATCCCCGGCTGTGATACAAAACAGTATTCTTCTCAAATTACGCATACAATTTGGCATCTTTTAATAAAAGCCGCTGATTGTATACAATCTCTTTAAACTGTATTCAATACTCGCTTGCCTTCAGGCGTCAGGCATAAAAAAGAAAACAAAAACGTATATTGGGTCCCCTGGTTATGGGGACACAACTGAATAATTGCAAAAGCAATGGCTAGGAGGTACGATAGGAAAACTTGCTTAAGGTAAGATATTATGTTCAAAACTTGTGTTTTATGCATAATATCTAAAATAAGGGGAGGTTTCATAAGTAGTTCAGATGGAAACACGATGACTGTCAAGTCACGAAAATGACGAAAAGAAAACTGCGGGAAAAGAAAATTTCTAGCAAAGAAACTAGCCTAAGGCCGATGAAAAAGACGAAAAAGATAAAAATAATGCAAGAACTAATGGACGAAAGTCTTCGATACTGGCGTTAGAACTTTGTCTAAGTTTTTTATAGACGGTTTTCTAAAATTCCATTTTTCATTCCAGGTTTTGAATCTAGGAAAAAATTTCCAAGACTTAAAACAAACACTATTATTTCCTCATTAAAACTTGGTATAATCGAATTTCAGCTTTGATCAACTACAAATCAATGTTTAGACTGCATAGATTTGAATAATTTGAATAATAGATTGGCATAATCATATTAACGTATGTTGTTACGTCACGTCTAGATTTCAGAGTCCACACGAAATACATTTTTATGTCAGTTTGCAACAGGTACCCTGAATACTTGAGATTACTTTATAAATAATGTTGCTGAAGCAATCTAAAACATAATTTCAGAAAACAAAAATTGTTCTTAATCTTTTTTTTATTGTCAATTTGCAATTCAAATTCTAAATCGCTTTTTTCAAACATTAAGCGATTAAAATCGCTATTTTTGAAACACTCACGGAAACAGCCGTTAAATAATAAAAAAAAACGGGTAAAAGAATATTTTTTGGAGCTTCCAAGCCAAGGGATCTACATTCAATTTTAAAAAGATCCCCAAAAACCTATTCTCTTTGCTAATTTTCAATTATAATCGTTATTCTAGTAACTCTCTGGGATGTGCTGGAAGTGCTGAAAGCTGACAATCCAGACAAAATGGATCTTTTTGAAGTTTCTGATGAAAAGGATCTATCCCTCATTTATGTTCAGACCGAAGTAAAGCAGTCAGAAATGAAAAAAACAACTTTGAGGAGCCTAGGACTGATAGCCGGACGAGGACTCATTAGGTAAGCCATTGTACTTTAGTTTTCAGAAGCCAATTGAGTAAGCCCATATTTTACATTTAAAAAAGTTTAGTGTCAAAGCACAGAGGTAACTCTTACTTTTTTTTCTACTATTACTGCTTACAACTCACTGCAGCACCAAGCCGCCTGAGGCTAAGATAGCAGCGTACGCTCCTCCTCCATCTCAATCATTTCAAAGCTTCCCTCTTTACACCCTCCCAAAAATTTCCTATTTTCTTTAAATCCATTTTAAGACCTCTTCCCTCCTATTTGGGGACGATTTGTTTTCGTTGGGCCCTCGATAAATGACCGAAAAGGCCGATCTTTGGCAATTTGTCATCCTTTATCCGCAAAACTTGTCTTAGCCATCTCAACCTTTCCCTCATTATAGCCCTAGAAATTGAAATACAACCAGATTCTTTGTACTGTTTGCTGTCTGGAATACGGTCAGTCAGAAGGGTACCCAAAACAATCCTTGGACGATTCCTGTGGATAACATATAGCAACTTTAAATTTTTTTCGTGGCCTTTATCATCTCTTAATGTTCTTAATTATTCTTAACTGTTCCAGTAAATATTTCTTTTAATCTTGTTTTGATTGTTCACTCAGTTTTTTCACTCAGTTCACTTTATTTTTAAAATATCGAACATCTGTTATGGAAAGATTACTACTATTACTACTAACAATTCACCGCAGCACCAAGCCGCCTGAGGCCAACACAGCTACGCACGCTCCTCCTCCATCCCAATCTATTCAACCCTTTCTTCCCAATCCTCCCTTTTTACACCCTCCCATGAAATTCCCATTTCCTTTAAATCTTTCTTTATGACGTCCTCCCACCCCAGACATTTGCAAGTTTTTTTTTCAAATTTCCCATTAACAATTTTCCAGTCGAATATTAAGCATCTTTTTCTTATCAAACAACTTGTCTGACTCCATGATCAAATGTGAAGTATATATGAGAGATTAGATAAAAAAGCACGTTTTTTTCTACTGAAAGTAAGGAGCAACATTAAAACTTAAAACGAACAGAAATATTTCCGTATGTGAAGGGGTCTGGTCTCTCTTCTATACCCTCTCTTCATGCAAAGGTCTTTTAGTACTTTAAAAAAAAGATTCTGGTTCTAATTAAACGGCCCTTGTGTTTCGGGAGTCGTTCTTAAAGAATTGGGACAAAAGGTCGAACTTTAGCACAGCCCTTAAATACGGAGTAATATCTGTTTGTTTTAAGTTTTTATGTTGCTCCTTACTTTCAGTAGAAAAAGCTTCTTTTTTATATTTAATTTTTGATCATTTTTCAAATAATCCCAGGAACTCCATCGAAAGTCCCTCCACGAAAAATTCCTCTATAGGACGTTTTTCCCACGTAAAATCCTTCCTCCCGTGAAATTACCAGGGCAATTCCATCCTCGCTCCGAATTAAAAAAAAAAAAAAAAAAAAAAAATTGGTCGATTGCGCTTGAAAAATACTCCTTAGCAGACTTTCATCTGAAAAAGAAACTTCTTTTTTTTATTTATTCAGCATTTTTATATCTGATCCTATTTCAGTTCATGACCGAAACCCCCCTGTGTGGAAAGTTTTTCCCCTCCCTTCCAATGCAAAATTTGTCTACCGCTGAAAATTTCCCCATGGATAATTTCTTCTGGTGATAATTCCCCAATGGAGAATTTCTCCTGGTGATAATTCCCCCATGGGGAATTTCTCCCGTGAGAAATCCCCACCCACATAAAAAAAAACCCAGAGAACTCCAACTCCGCTGAAAATACCCCTGAACAATACCATAGAGCATCTCCACTTGTAAAATGGGGTAACCAACCAGAAAGTAAGACAAATAAGATAAATTTCGTATAGAAATTCTGAAAAATTCCCCCCGTGTGAATTTCTCCTGGAAAGTTCCCTTCCATCCCCATGGGAAATTCTCCCCGTAGAAAATCCATCCCTAGAAACCCCCTCCCTTCCGCTGAAAAATGTTGGCATACTTTCAAATAACAAACATTATATGTAAACAATGGGCAAATTTCATAATTTGAGGCCCTTCCTCCGAGGGCTGTGATGGGTCATGTAATCCTTAAAGACATAGTCGTTGAACCTTTCAACTATATTGAACAAAATGGCCATCTCGAAATTTTGGTCAGATGACTTTTCGGAAAAAAAGGCGTGGGAAGGGGGGTTAGTTGCCATCCAATATTTTTGGTAGTTTAAAAAGGGACTAGAACTTTTATTTTCCATTCAAATGAGCCCTCACCAATCTTATAGAACCATTGCCTCGTTACGAACATCGCTGGGAAGAACAGAAAAAAAACACACACACACACACGCGCATCAGTGATCTTTCTCTCGGCAAAATCTACAAAATTCCGCATTTTTAAAGATGGGACCTTGAAAACTACAGTAAGGTTCTCTGATACGCTGAATCAGATGGTGCAATTTTCAATAAGATTCCTCGTCTTTGAGGGGACATCCCCCCCCCCTAATTTCCCTATTGTTTACACATAGTATATGTTATTGGGAAGTATGTATACATTTTCGTATGGGGGTGACGAATTTTATGCTGGAGGTTTTTCACTGGGGAATTTTCCGTGGGGAGGAAAGTTTCCAGGGGATGAATGTTGTCAGGGAAAACTATGCATTGTGAGAATTTGCCAGAATTCCTAAACAAAACTCTTTTTACATGTCTTGCCCCTTGTATCTTTGTTTTTGTTTCCCCCTTGTATCCCCTTGTTATGTTTTCCACCTTGTATCCCTGGCCATGGAGGCTTTCGAGGGGTTATAGGAGCATTGTATTTCAAATCTGTTAAACTTACTTGCTTACTTATTTGCTTTCTATTTTCCATCTCAGTTTTACGCGTGGAGTTGTTAAGGGTAATTGCCCTGGGTAAATTTTAACCGGGATCGAATTGTCCGGAGATATATCCGTGGGGAGGGGCTTTCTCCATGGGGGTTGGGCCAGATTTCCTGGTATTATTTAAAAAACGATCAGAGAATAAATGAAAAGACAAGTTTTTCAACTGAAAGCAAGGAGCAACATTAAAACTTAAAACAAACAGAAATTATTACGTATATGAAGGGGATTGCCCCCTCCTCAACACCTCGTTTTTCACGCTAAAGGTTGAATTTTGTCCCAATTATTTAAGAACGATTCCTGAAACACAAGAATCGTTTAATAAGAAGCTTTTAAAACAATAAGAAGCTTTTAAAAGTACTAAAAAACGGAAATTATTCTTTCTAGATGTTCTCTCAGTAGAACTAGTGATTAGTATGTCTTGTTCCTAGGTTTTCTTCTTGATAATAATCTGTCCTTCAGGCGAGACTGTATCCTAGGTGGGGCCGCCCCCACCGACATTTTTGTCCCACACGTAAAAACGTATCAAAGATGCATATAAACACATTTTCATGCGTTTTTTAAAAGTTTTTCTTTGTAATCCCCCCCCCCCGCCCTTCCGAACAAAAATCCTGGATACGATCTTGCCTTCAGGCATCAAATTAGTCTAATCAGTAGGGATATATCAAGAATTTTTGGAACTTTTATGGAAGTTCAAGCACATTTTTCCTGGGACTATTGGAACACATAGCTCTGTTAACAAGCAGTTACTTAATTTACAGTCTTTTTATATTCTTTCATGTTTGTCTTTCGTTTTTCTTAGACAACACGGTAATGTTTTTCTGGCCCTCAGAACTAGTTTATCGCTTGTCTCCGATCATCCTACATATCATCTTCGTAATTCTGGCAGTATTTGAATTCCATCTATCTATCGGTCAATTGGACTTCAATCCCATAACTGCCTCTCATGCTACATGGAATGCTCTGCCCGAATCAGCTAAAAAGTGTTATTTGTTTAGTGCCTTCAGAAAAATTGTAAAAAAAAATTGACCTTTAAATAATTTTATTATTATTTTTTTATTGCCTCCGTGCGGGTGATATCTCTTGGCCAAGTTGAAAATGTCTGATTGTATTGTTTATTGCGCATGACACTTGGGTTTAGCTTGATTTTCGACGGATAATCAATGGTTAGCAGTTGTTCTTCATTTTCTTTATTTACTAAGTGTGCATGTGTTTTTTTCTTTTCTTTTTTCGTTATTTTTCTTTTTTTTTTCTTTCTTTGCATTCCCGGTCATATATTATGATTCATTTACTTTTAATGTTTAAGTTTATAGTTGAATTAATTTTTGAACAATTTTGTTTCTATCTTAAGAAAAAATAAACAGCATCAACAAATAACGTGTTTATCTACACTGTTCTACTTAGATGTAACGTTAATTTTCGTTCCGTTTAAGAATGGTTCATAAGCCGAAAAATGCATCGTTGTCATGCTTTGGAGGAGGCATTTTACAGAAACCCAAAAAAGAAGTTCCGCAACTAGAAGCCAGGCAGCTAGATACCCCTTCAACTCCTACTTTAGTTGTCCCCGATCCAGTTGAAATCAAAGAAGATACCTTAGAAGCTGTGAAGCAAGAAGAGGAAAATATAGGTGAAGCAGAACCAATGGATATAGAACTTGTTTCCAAAAAGGTAGGGCTGTTTTCGAAACCAAATTTGAGCTGTTTCGAAACCGAATCCATTAACTCACATTTTTTTTTCTTCTTTTTATAGAGTAAATGAACTTGGTTGACTCTAAACCTTGTATGTCAGCAAATAACTGAAAAAGGAGAGAAAAAAGGAGAAGCATCAATATCCCAAACAACAAAAAATTTTGACAGTTTTGGTAAAAAAAAAAAACAACTGTCAATTTAGCTAACTTTGTATTAAAACCTAAATGATCACTTTCTTTAAGCCCAAAAGACCACGGAAAAAAGCTTTTGTGTTTTTTTTTACCATATGATTAGTGCATAAGAATTAATACAATTTTCTCCTATGTTTGTAAGTTTAATTGATTCGGCATCTGATCCACTAACGTAAATTTTCTACCATATAATATTTATATAAAAGGAAAACTTTATAGTTGTTGAAGTAAATTTATACTTTAAAATCTACTTATACTAGTTTATACAAGTAGATACTATACTTTAGTATCTACTATACCACGAGAAAAGTACAAACTAAAACCGTTTAGTCTGCTACACGCAGGGTTATCATATGCAAAAATACAATGGAATCCATTGGTGGTTTATCTCAAAATCACCAAAACTAAAGAAATAACTTATTAATGAAAGACACGGACACACTAAAGTTGTTCCGCCAATTGACTTCTATTGTCATTGTCATCAGGTGGTTTTGAGTCATTAGAGACCTGTTGGATCATTAGAACTGTCAAATGGACTGGAGACCTTACATCCTTTTAATTGGTGAATAATTTATCAGTTTAGATGACCAAATTGTAGATTGGTGACCTCTAGTGAGTAGAATACGCTAACACACTATCCAGAAAGAGAAATCTTCTATAGCAGACCGCCAATTTGATTTTCAATTCCATGGTGAAATAATACTAGATACCAGTTGTTTTAAATGACTTTTTCGTTATTATTTAATTTGCTAAAAGTAGATTCCTTTAAAGGGGGCGTTGCGTCAATTCATAAAAATGTAAGGAGGGCAAAATTTGTTTTTAAAACGCAGGGGATGATGTAATTTTTTTTTTTTCAATTTTTTCGATGAAAATTAAACAAAGGTTATTTGACATTGACTAGGATTTATGACTTTATTGAGAGTTTGGCCTAACTTCTTGTTCGATCTGGATAATGATTTACAAAAACAAAGAAAAGGCACAACTAGAGCAAAACGGAAAAAAAACCAGTGATGAAAAAAAAAATCTTTGAATAAAACCTCTTTCAGAGGCAACGCTATAGCGTTGCCTATAGTAAGGGCCATACGGCTCCAATGTTTTATTATTTATTATTATTATTATTTTTATTATTATTTTTTTTTCCAGAGGCACTTTCTCTGGAAGGGGTCGTCGTAGAAACTTCAAAGGGGGCTCATTCGATTGGAAATCGAGAGTTCTAGTGTCCTTTTTAATAGTCGAAAGTGATTGGAGGGCATCTAGCCCCCCCCACGCCCATCATTCCCCCAAACACATCCAATCAAAATTTTGAGATAGCCATTTTGTTCAGCGTAGTTGATTTTCAAATAGAAAATATGTTTTTGAGGAGAACACTCCCCCACAACCCTCAGGGCAAGGGTTTTAAGTTATGCCCTGGGGGCATATAAGCTTTTTATAGAAGGCGTTGTCGTAGAAACTTCAAAAAGGACTCATTCGATTGGAAATTCAAAGGGCTAGTGCCCTTTTTAATAGTCGAAAATGATTGGAGGGCAACTAGCCCCCCCCATGCCCATCATTCGCCGAAACACATGCAATCAAATTTTGAGATAGCCATTTTGTTCAGCGTAGTTGATTTCCAGATAGAAAATATGATTTTGAGGAGGACACTCCCCCACAACCCTCATGGCAAGGGTTTTAAGTTATGCCCTGGGGGCATATAAGCTATTTATAGAAGGCGTTGTCGTAGAAACTTTAAAAAAGACTCATTCGATTGGAAATTCAAAGGGCTAGTGCGCTTTTTAATAATCGAAAATGATTGGAGGGCAACTAGCCTCCCCCCCCCCCACGCCCATCATTCCCCCAAACACATCCAATCAAAATTTTGAGATAGCCATTTTGTTCAGCGTAGTTGATTTCCAGATAGAAAATATGTTTTTGAGGAGGACACTCCCCCACAACCCTCAGGGCAAGGGTTGTAAGTTATGCCCTGGGGGCATATAAGGTTTTGTATAGACAACGTTGTCGTAGAAACTTCAGAAAGGGCTCATTCGATTGGAAATTTAAATGGCTAGCTCCCTTTTTAATAGTCGAAAGTGATTCTAAGGCAACTGACACCCCATCCACGCCCACCATTTCCCCAAACACATCCAATCAAAATTTTGATATACCCATTTTGTTCAACGTAGTTGAAAGTTCTGAAAATTATATATTTGAGCAGGACACTCCCCCCCACACTGTCTTCAGGGGCAAGGGTTACAAGTTATGCCCTGAGGGCATATATGGTTCTTATAGAAGGAATGCTCGTATAAAATTCAGAGAGGGCTCATTTGATTGGAAAGTGAAAGTTATAGTTCACTTTTTAGGCGTCAAAAGATATTGTAGGGTAACCAGCTCCCCCCCCCCCCCCAAACCCTTTTTTCCCAAATGCATCCAATAAAAATTTTAAGATGGCTATTTTGTTCAAAATAGTTGAAAGATCATATAACAAAAATTCCAGTGTCGACACAACCCCCCAGGGCCCGGGGGCAGGCGTTGTAAGTTATGCCCTGGGGGCATATATGGGTCTTATGGAAAGGATGTTCGTATTAACTTCAAAGAGGGCTCATTTGATAAGTTATTTAAAGTTCTAGTTCACTTTTTAAGAGTAAAAAGAGATTAGAGGGCATGTAGCCCCCCCCCCCCCCCCTCCACGTCCTTTTTTCCTCAAACCCATCCGATAAGAACTTTGAGATAGATTTTTTTTAAATAGTTCGAAGACCATATAACAAAAACTCAGGGGTCAACACAGCCCCCCAGGGCCCAAGGGCAGGTGTTGTAAGTTATTCCCTGGGGGAATATATGGTTCTTATTGAAGGGATGCTCGTAAAAAATTCAGAGATGGCTCATTGGATTGGAAATTGAAAGTTCTAGTTCAGTTTTTTAAAGTCAAAAGAGATTGGAGGGCAATTAGCCCCCCCCCCCACGCCCATTTTTCCCCAAATGCATCCAATAAAAAGTTTGAGATAGTCATTAAGTTAAAAATTGCTCAAAAGTCAGATAACAAAAAACTCAGGTGTCGTCACAACCTCCCAGGGCCCTAGGGCAGGTGTTGTAAGTTATACCCTGGGGCATATATTGTTCGTATGAAAGGGATGCTCGTATAAACTTCAGAGAGGGCTTGTTGATTGGATATTGAAAGTTCGAGCTCACTTTTTAATAGTCAAAAGAGATCTGAGGGCAGCTAGCCCCCCCCCCCCATCCCTTCTTTTTCAAAACCCGTCTGATAAAAATTTTGAGATAGACATTTTGTTAGAAATAGTTCAAAGGTCGGATAAGAAAAAATCCGGTGTCAATAGAACCCCCCAGGGCATTCTATTAAGGGCAATCCTATTAAGGTCAATTCCAAACAGTCGTGATCCCTTTGTGTCAGCAAGTGAAATGGTCTAAACACCCTTATTGGAGCTATTTTTTCAATCCATTCATTGTTTTCAATCGCTGTCCACAAGTTATGCAAGCTGTCTATTGTTCATATATAAGGTTTTTATCAAAGAGGTAATCGTATAGACCCATGCCATAAAAACTTGAAACTTTTTGCAATCAAAAACTAACAAATATTAATTTAAAAAAAAAAAAATTTCCGAAAAATAAGTTTTTCAAAGAAAAGTAAAGGCCATTTTGAACTTAAGCTCAGGAGATACAAATACCTGTTAAAATTCAAACTCAAAACGATCAGAAATTACTATTAAAGAATAAATGAAACCCAAAACGAACAGAAATTAAATAAACAATCATAGCAAAAAACATACAACAAGTAATAATATAAATGAATAAATAGATCTTAAAGCGAGTAATGCTTAGATTGAATATGAAAATCAAGCTTATAACGAAAAAAAATATTTTACTATTAAAGTATAAATGAAACTTAAAACGGACAGATATTAAATAAACAATCAATGCGAACAAACATACAATATATATTAATGTAAATGAATAAATAAATCTTAAAACGAGTGAAACTTAAATTTAATATGCAAATCAAGTTTGAATCGAATAAAAATAACTACAAACAAGAGTTTGGGTATCGCCTCACTGCAGAAGCCTAAAACATACTGCGTCATTGGCGCTTTACTGGAAACGAATTATATTACAAATGTTTTCTTTAGTACTTAATATTGAAAATAAATATTAAAATTACAGTAAAATTTTGAACTGATGAGCTTTCAGCAATTAATGTCATGATACATCAAATACTCAGTTTAATTTATTAGTTTTTTCCAAGATTGGTCAAGACAAATATAGTTTCACTACAAACAAAATTGGATACTGCCCCCTTCTTTAACTGTAAAAACCTAAAGCCTTCTGCGTTATTGGCACTTCACTGAAAAGTAATTACTCGTATATTACAAATTTATTCTTTTGCAGTTCTTACAGCATTGAAAATGGAAATAAAAATTACAGTGAAAAAAATATTGAACTGATAAATCTTTCAACAATTAATATCTTTATATATCTAATATTCAATTTGATTTTGTTTATACTTTCCAAGACTGTTCAAGACTCGTATAGTTTTCAGTAAGGCGCAAATGACGCAGTTGGTTTTAGGCTTCTGCAGTGAGGCGATACCCAACTTTTGTTTGTAGTTATTTTTCAAACTTGATTTGCATATTCAATTTAAGTTTCACTCGTTTTAAGATTTATTTATTCATTTACATTAATATATATTGTATGTTTGTTCGCATTGATTGTTTATTTAATTTCTGTTGGTTTTAAGTTTCATTTATTGTTTAATAGCAAAATATTTTTTTTTCGTTTTAAGCTTGATTTTCGTATTCAATCTAAGTATTACTCGCTTTAAGATCTATTTATTCATTTATATTATTACTTGTTGCATGTTTCTTGCTATGATTGTTTATTTAATTTCTGTTCGTTTTTGGTTTCATTTATTCTTTAATAGTAATTTTCTGGTCGTTTTGAGTTTGAATTTTAACAGATATTTGTATCTCCTTAGCTTAAGTTTATAATGGCCTTTACTTTTCTTTGAAAAACTTATTTTTCGGAAAGTTTTTTTTTTTAATTTTGTAAAAACCTACATGATATATTGGCGCTTATATCATTGGCACTTCGTCGATGTGACAAAGTTAAAAATTAAATTTTATCCATTATTGGTAATGGGTAATATTTTTTCATTACTCTTTTTTTTTAATGATCAATTCAGGTGTTTCAATTTTTATTCAGTGGTTTTCTTCCTCTTGCTTTTCATCATACTTAAATTTGTCTTTTATTTTGTCTGTATTACTTTTTAATTTCATTGAATCTTCAGATTGAGTCTGAAGAGTCAGGTGAAGAGAAACTAGAAGAAGAGGATGCAGCACCCTTACCAATGGTCATTCAGTTAAGTGGGACGGTATTACCAGAACCAGAGCCACCAAACTTGGAAAATATTCCCATTGAAGAAGAAGGACAAGTCTATCCTGTAAGAATTTATTAAGGTTTAAACAACAAAACCACACTGTAGAATTCTAAAATTCATACTTAAATTGAACTTGATTTTTTAACTCCGGTTAATATTATCTATGTCAGAATGTGTCAAGTTCTAAAGCTCCATAAATTTTTGTGTTCAACCTGGATTGGTAATTCTAGAATTCCTTAATTCAATAAGAATTCGAAGAATAGAAATTCTACAGAATAAAAACATATTCCGTATATTTACTGGTAATTACCTCCAGCAGATTTTAATCCCGTGAAAAATTATTAAATTTAAGACATAGAACCACACTTAGTAAATTTCTTAAAGTGATACCGGAGTTGAACTGAAATTTTAATTCTTAAAAGATTATAACTCCTCATGGTCATATCCAGGATTTATTATTGTTTTTTTTTGGTGGTGGGGGGTTACAAAAAAAAATTAAAAAAACGCAACAAAAATTTGTTTATATTCATTTTTGTTACGTTTTTACGAGTCGGACAAACATTTCGGTGAGGGGGGGGGAGGTCAAACCCCATGCCCCCATCGCTGGATACGGTCTTATAACTCCTTTAGATAGTTTTTTTTTCTTTTGCCAGTTATATTGTGTTGGAAAAATGCGCTGGCTGTAGTAATTGAGTTTTTTTTACACTTTTTGCATTTGGTCTGTAATTGGGTATGATGTTGCTGTTTCTGCTGAGGTTCCAGTGCCTCGATCAGGTCGACTCAAGTGCTTGCAAAATCGATGTATAAAAGCTTAAACTTCTGATGATAATCCAGCAAAAGTACGTCAGTTCATGTCAAACCGTTTAGCTTTGTCGGTATTCCAAAATTATATAATAAAAAAAAATCTTTTTTCTGTTTAGCTGTTTTTTTTTTTTTTTTTTTTTTTTTTTTTTTTTTTTTTTTTTTTTTTTTTTTTTTGTATTATATAGTCTTTTTATCAGTAAAAATATTTAACTGAACTACCGTCGTTCTCGGGTTTCAGTATCAGGTAATGGATGAGACTGAACCTACTCCCCCCCCCTCAAACCCCCATATTGATAGTCTTATTTTCGCTTTACTAAAAATCAAATAGATGGCTCCAAGTTTCCCAATTGATATTTCGAGAAATTTTAACTAGCTATCGCTTTTCAATACATTTTTTTGTGTGGAATGGTTGCAGAACTAAGCTTTCTAAGCGCTCTGAACTAAAATAAGCTTGTTCTTTTTAAATACTAAAGAAAAGTTGCTGAGGTACATGTTCCCTGTGAAACAAGCAATTTTGTGATAAAACCCCAAATGTAACTTGCCTTAAAATGATAAGATACCTATTTAAATGGATTCACTCTGATCTATCCATTCACAAAGCCAGACATATGATAGTACTTATACTTTTTCTTAGAAAAGAATCTAAAATTGATTGCAAAATACGAAAAAAGTTGTTTTGTCAACGATTTTCAACCAATTTTCAATGCATTTCCAATCTAAAAAATCCTGGATCCCAAATTTTAAAAATATAATTCGGTAGATGGATGTAACTGAATATCAGCTATGGAGTGATAGCATGTTTTTTGCCTTTCATTAATATATTTAAACTTTTTTTTCTCGAAACTGGCTTAGGATTCCAAAATTTGATATAAGATTAAAGGCGAAATTATTTTCTTTCCTCTCATTCTATCTATCCATCTCTCACTCTCTTTCTTTATCTATGTATCCCTCTCTTTTTCTCTATCTCCCTCTCTTTTTCTCTCTCTCCCTCTTTTTCTCTCTCTCACTCTCTCTGTATCTTTCCCTCTCTCTCTCTCTCTTACTCACTCTCTCTCTCTCGCTCACTCTCCATATTGCAACGAAAATTTCATTATCCAACCTTTGCTCCTAATCTATTCCACAAAAAAGACTTTTCAGTTACGTTTAACTCGTCGGGCATTGTTTCAGAATTCCGAGTTCATTTGTATTATTTGCTAATCGTGGTTGCAGCACTACCGCTTTTACATTTCTTATTTTTTTAGCTTGGTGAAAGAGATGCTTTGCTGTTTGATAAGAATGAAGTGAAATCTCCTAGAAAATTAGAAGTTGATGATGATTTTTTTGAGCACACTTTAGAAGATATAAAGCTGCTACATAAAGACCTTGTCAGGAAAAGGTGACTGTTTTCAACGTTTATAGTCTGAATTAACGAAGTTCCATAGCCTTTTTTTTCCATAGCCATAGCCTTTTTGGAATCAAGTTCCATAGCCTTGTTGTTCCATGGCCATAGCCTTTTTGGAACGTAACTTATTCTAGAACTTCTTGTTGGTCAGAAGTGTGCATAGTCAACAATATTAGGGAGTTTTCCCTGGTTAGTTAGTATAAACATCTGTAAAAGAAAAAGTGATAAATGTGAAAAGTGATAAATGATAAATGTGATACGGCTCTCGGGCTTGCAAATGGAAGCAAAAACATGAAATATTTTATTCCAATCCATGCGCCTTGAAAATGGCTGTGGCGCAGTTGAATTGTCCAGAAGACAATTCGACTATGTCAAAAAGAATGGGCAGTAGAGAAAATCTATATATAGGTGTATTTCATTAACAGTCCTTGTTCATTTATTTTCTAAAAAAAAGTAGAAAGCTTAACTTGTGAAGCTTAAAATAAATTTAGAAAGACAGAGTAAGAAATTTGAGAAAGAAAAGGAAAGAAAAAAAAAAAACTCAGAACAGATTTACTGCCCGACATGCATCATCAATAAAAAAAAACATGAAATGAAATAATAGTCAAGACTATAGGAAAGAACAAAAAAAAACATTTTCTTAGAATGAATACATTTGTTACTTTCAATTTGTGCTTATTATTTTAAAAAAGCTACCTCTTTATCACTATTTTTTCCTTTACTTCCATTTCACTCAAAAGTGTTGACATTTAATGCCTAAAAAAGCCTTTAAGATATCAGCTGTTATTTTTAATCAATCTGTCTATTTTGTTGAAACGAATTTTAAATTCGCGAACTATTATTTGATGAGGCAGTTATTTTTATACACTCGAAAGGAATGTATTCTATAGGAAGAAGATATTTGACTGAGATTTGTTACATATTAAACTAATGAGACTAAACTGATTGTTTCAAATACGCTTATATATAAAAACATCTTAGAAGTTCGAGCAGACACAGTTTATCAATGTTAAAATTAAACAGGATAGACTATTCCAAACATATTTTCTTTTCAAACAGTTCGTGGTAACGAACTGTAAGTAAGGAGCGACCCGGCTCAATAGTAACCAAAACTCTAAAAAACGAAATTTTGATACCAATAGATATATCAAAAGAATCAGATTTTTTTGCTGGTTTCAAATATATAAATTTTATTAAGTGTAGTCTTACCCATCAAAGGTTAAGCGCCGGAGAAAAGTTACGTTATTTAAAAAAAAACGGGCAAACACCCCCTAAAAGTCATAGAACTTTAACGAAAATCCCATTGTCAGATTCAGCGTATCAGAGAACCCTACTATAGAAGTTCAAGCTCCTATCTGCGAAAATGTGGAATTTTGCATTTTTTGCCAGAAGAAAGATCACGGATGTGTGTGTTTTTTTTTTTTTTTTTTTTTTTTTTTTTTTTTTTTTTTTTTTTTTTTTTTTTTTTTTTTTTTTTTTTTTTTTTTTTTTTTTTATGGGTGATCGTATCGACCCAGTGGTCAAAGAATATCGTGAGAGGGCTCATTCGGACGGAAATTAAAAGTTCGAGTGCCCTTTTTAAGTGACCAAAAATTGGAGGGCAGCTATGCCCCCTCCCACGCTCATTTTTTTTTTCCAAAGTCACTTGATCAAAATTTTGAGATAGCCATTCAGCATAGTCGAAAAATCTAAAATCTATGTCTCTAAGGATGACTTAATCCTCCACAGTCCCCAGGGGAAGGGCTGCAAGTTTCGAACTTTGCCCATTGTTTACGTATAGTATAGATTGTTGCGAAATATAAAGACATTTTCAGGGGGGATTTTTTCGGGGGGGGGGGGGGACATGAGGTAGCCATTTTGTTCACCATGGTCGGAAAATACAATAACTATGTCTTTGAGGATGACTTAATCCCCCACAATCCCAGGGGGGAGGTCTGCAAGTTATGAAATTTGCCCATTGTTTACATATAGTATTGGTTATCAGGAAGCATATAGAATTTTTCAAGTGGGATTTTTTCTGGTATTTGGAGGGGGGGTTTGGGTTACGTGGGAGGATCTTTCCATGGAGGAAGTTTTCATGGGGGAAGGGACATTGCTATGAAGGGGGCACCGGATTTTCTAGCATTATTTAAAAAAACGATCAGAAATTAAATAATACAAAAAACAATTTTTTCAACTGAAAGTAAGGAGCAACATCAAAATTTAAAACGAAAAGAATTTATTATGTATATGATTGGGTTCGCCCCCTAGTCATTACCTCGCTCTTTACGCCAAAGTTTTTTTTGTACTTTCATCAGAGCTATTTATTCAAATTAACAACCTTTGTGATTAAGAGGTTATTCTTAAAAAATTGCAACAAAATTTGGACTTTAGCGTAAAGAGTGAGGTATTGAATAGGGGGCGAACCCCCTAATATACGTAATAAAAATATACGAATATAGAAGTTCGTTACGTAAGTTAATATGTAAGTCACGCCAGAACAAAATTTCGAGAAAGCCGTTTAGCCAAAAAAGTTAAATTATTATGCAAATTTCGTTTTAATCATTCATGTACGGTGAGCCAAAATCAAAGCTGCATTAATTCAAAAACATTCAGAAATTAAATAAAAAAAACAAGGTTTTTTAGCTGAAAGTAAGGAGCGACATTAAAACTTAAAACGAACAGAAATTATTCCGTATATGAAAGGGGCTGTCCCCTCCTCAACGCCTCGCTCTTTACGCTAAAGTTTTAATCTGTCTCACAACTTTATTTTTTAAAACAATAAAAAACTTTTGCGTAAGGAGCGAGGCGTTAAGGAGGGGACAGCCCCTTTCATTTACGGAATAGTTTCTGTTCGTTTTAAGTTTTAATGTCGCTCCTTGCTTTCAGCTAAGAAAAACTTGTTTTTACATTTAGTCAACAAACTAAAAATGATACTCCAGCTTTAGAGGGTTTATGGAAGCTGCTGCCCTACTCTTATTTTGGGTAACTTCTCTTCGTCTTTAGCTAATTAATTTTATTTATTGTAATTTCTGTTTGTTTTGGGTTTCAATTGTTCATTCGTAAAATTTTCTTTTTGTTCTAATTTTTTTTTTTTTCAGGTTTGAATTATTATATGACATAATTTCTGTTCTTTTTTTGGTTTTTGAATCTCTCTACTTTTTTTAATTTTTTCTTGTAAGATTTTTTTTTAATCAGTTAAACAGCTGATATAGTTCTGCTGTATGTTAATTGTACGAATATGTGTAAAGTATTTTAAGCTTTTCTTCTGAAAAACTAAAATATCCGATTGCCTTTTAAATTTTGGGCAAATTATGAATACTCTCTTGAAATTTTCGATCAGGCTTAATTTTGTGCAACAGTTTATTTTGTTTTATATTTTACTAAGCATTTGGGTTGAATGGGGAGGGGGATTTGGACTATGTCAAAGACCTACCTTTAGTATTCAACCATAGGGTACACTTGTAAGCAGATCCAATCACAACGATAAGCACAGGCTATGGAGGAATAGTTTTTTGGGCCAGGTTACTAGGAAGCCAACAATTTTCATGTGATGGAGCAAGCACAAGTTGGGAGTTCAAAAACGCTTAATTAATTTTCCTTAGACTGATTTCCTGAGACTTTCCTCGATAAATGTTAAACCGCTGACCTTTACAGTCCAGGTACTTGGAGTATTAAAAGTTTATAGCTCGGGGAATTCCCGTTTTTTTGAAACTTTGAAGCCTGCTAATGCCTTCACTAAAAAAGACAACAACCTAAAATTTCTTAGGGGAAAATTTACTTTAATAGAGCTATGTGCCAATCAAATTTCAAGCGGAGCTAGAAACTTTAATGTGGAAGGTAGTGGAACTTAGTAGTAGCACATGCGGCCGAAAATCTGTCCCAGCCACACCCACCCCCCTATTTTGAGGCTCTTGTCCCATAAGTGTATAGAAGTGTTTTCATACGAAGCTCGAAGAAATGTCGTACACCTCCCACACCCACCCCCCTATTTTGAGGCTCTTGTCCCATAAGTTTATAGAAGTGTTTTCATACGAAGCTCGAAGAAACGTTGTACTCCTCAGGAAATCATCATTCTCGTGTCCCATCTGCCCGAGATTCTTGTCACGCATGTTGTTAGCTGATCAGAAAAAAGCAAATCTGCCTACCATCCTGTTGAAAAGCTGGCGGTGGGGGGCATCGTTGACTAGGGATAAGTGAATTTTGCGCGTCCAATTATACAAGTTGAAATTTAAAATCTTTGCACAATATTCGGATTATGCAAGGTGCTGCATGTATGTGTAAGGATTATGCAAGGTGCTGCCAGTTTACCCTTTTACTAAAATTCGGCGAAAGGTGCGCCGTTGGAAGGGCCACCGGTCCATTTTGGTTCTCCTATTGCTTAGATTGACAATTTTTTTCTTCATTCCGGTTCCAAAAAGTGCACAAGCCTACCTGACTGCTTAAAAGGTGGTGGCTGGGGGACGTTGTGCCGAAGGGGGTGAAAACTCACTGTGGTCCTCCAATCAGAGAGACTGTAAAAATTTGCATGGTTCCAGTTGAAACAAGATGAAAGGTGCCCACCTTTTCGCTAAAATGTTCTTATTGAGGCAGGATATGTTTAATGGACTACTTCAGCTCTCAATTTATGTTGACTGAAAATACTTGTGTGATTTCGGTTCAAACAAGGGGCAAAATATCCAGCAAGTCAGTCCACAGCTTGAACCCATTGCACTCTTGCACTGAGTTACAAGACGCTTTCCACATAATGGTAATGAATTTATATCGCTTGGATCTAGATTGCTTTTACTCCGTTTTAGGGCTTAATTGTCTTAATTGACTTAATTGTCTTTTGCACCAAGTCACCCAAAATCTGCAGTCTGGATTTAGCTTGTTTTTGGATCAAATCAGAACTTATTTCGGTTCTGTCGTGAATCAGGAATTATCCTTTTTTCGACCGCATAATCAAAATTATGTAGCTTGAACCTAGCTCGTTCTTGCAGTGGCGTAGAACTTACAGTAGCTTGTTTTTGGACAGAGTCACACTTACTTCGTTTTTGTGCCGAATCAGTGTATAGCTTGGGTTTGGATCGTTTTTGTACTGACTGAGGCCTTAGCTCAGTTTCGCTCTTAGTCAGTCCGCAACTTGGGCTTAGTTCGTTGTTACACTGAATTAAGATTCGGCTTATTTTCACCGAGTCTGCCCATACGTTTTATTAAGCTCATTTTTGTCTAAAGCTGAGAATCATTGCTGGAGTCAAATTTAAACAAAGTGCAGCACTCCCACCTTCCAGCTTAAAAGTTTGCTTTGAAGCGGGGTGGTTGATTTGGAGGGATCTTGGGCCGAATTCATACCTCTAATCGTACAGTTTAAATATTTTGCAGGATTTTGGTTTGAATAAGGGGCAACTTGCCAACCTTGTCTACTAAAACATACTCGTGAAGGAGGGGCCAATTGTATGATTTTTGATCCTTACCCCTGAGACAGAATGGGTTATGTTCCTCTCAAAAACATACATTTTGTACCTTTTAGCCATTCTGGGTGAAATGTCTGTTTAAAAATTTCTATGTTCTATGTCATGGGGATCGCAAGGGTGCCCGGAGTGGAACGTTTTGGGAAGATAGTGTTTCTCTTTCAATAACTTTTGGCCCTTAAAAACAGCACTAGATCTTTTAATTTCCGATGGAATGTGTACTTTTTCAACTTTTTACGACCATTATCTCTCTTCGAAATAACCAGGGTGAAATAATATATGGGAGGCACATTAATCTTTATTTAGTGAACTGTAATGTGTTCACAGTAGCCGAAGCGTACTACACCTTGAAAGTTATATGTATAGTTGTGGCAGTTATCCATTTTCCGTTAAAATGTTATTTTTGTAACAAAACAGTGATTGGTGCATACCTATTTTAGTCTTATCTTAAATGAGCACACTTGTTTATAAATCGTCTAAAATGAAAGTATTAAAAACCAAGGTAAAAAAAAAGCAAAAACTTTCAATTTAGTGGCTGAAAAGGAAAAGAAAATGTGGCCAGTTCGGTCTTGTTACGTTTCAAATCTTAATCAAATGGGAACGTTGCCTGAGTAACTTGAGATTCTTATACTGAATAAAACAAACAAATTTTGTAGGAGAGAAATAGAAGAAGAAACCGAAAATCTTCAAACGTTGATGTCACGAACGAAGAAAGAAGACATTCTGTTAGCCCAAAGAGAAGCAGACAAACTGGCGAAGCTTCATCGATATCCCAAGACAACTTTAAGAATAAACTTTGCGTTTCCTGACAATTGTGTGTTGCAAGCTGTGTTCCGCTCGTCAGAGACTGTAGCTGCTGTCATGGAATTTACACAAAAATTTATCAATATTGAGAAGCGGAATTTTTATCTTTGTAAGCCAATTTAGTATTAATAGTATTCCTATGTAGCACCCTGTGCTGGTGTGGTTCAGGCTAGTCTTATGTTTACCATCACCACTCATTAATTAGATTGTGTTGTGGGAGCAACACTTTAATTTTGTGCTTTTATCCTTTAATTTTTTTTTCATTTTATTATGAGAAGGTGGTCTAACTTCTGTCGTTCTGTAGAAAGTGTGCATATCGGGCTGAATTGATAAATATGAATTTAAATTTTTAAATTTAGTTACGTATAATTCTTGTCTAGGGCCAAAAACGACGGCTGTTATGTGTCCTAGAGTCTATAATGTGTGAGTGGAAGGGACATTTAGTGGTTATCTGGTCGCCTTGATTAAAGTATATTACCTCAGATTTTTCACGCGGAGTTCGTGGGTTCATGAAACACACGATTTCGAAAACTTCGAAGAGGATCTTTTAAGTGGATCTTTTTGCAATTATACTTTATAATTGGAGGAATACAGTGGTTTCGGCCAACCCTCCACCCTTTCCTCTCTGGAGCAAAGTTATAACAGAAAAGGAATCATTCATAGAATTTCAGTGTTTACGCCTAGAGGAAAAAAGTGAATCCGTGGCCTCTCCAACACTCGTCACCCCTCCCTCACTGTCGATCTTTTAGCACAAAATTAGGGATGGTCCTTGTTAGCCATGTTAAAAAGTTAGCCATGGTAAAAAAAAGATCTTGGGTGAACTGGCATCTTACAAGGATTTTCAACGGGTATGATTGAAGGACTGACGTCGGCCCGTGGTATTTATATCATGCTACAACTGGAAGTGTGTTCCATACTCTTGAAGATGCCACCTGAGGAAAAAATCGGATGGGACGTAACACGTGGTAGGGGCTCTCATGCTGTCAGAAGATTGCTGGTAATATGACAAGTAAATTTGACTAAAAAGTTGACATCCATATGGTTGGATAGTAAGAAATATACGATTGGATCAAGGCGAAGAAAAGAAAGCTTAGGATAGATCCAGGTAATGTGTGCTTCAGCTTATGCAAGATGCCCATATCTCTTGCAATCTTATCTTTTATTGCATTAATATGGACTTTGCAGGATGTACTCACTCTTAGATCTAAAGAAAGTATAATTTTGGCGGCTGTATCATATGAATGCCCTGAAAAACTAGAAAAACAAAAACGTAGACTTAGAACCAAATAGTTCACTTACACAAAATAGAACCAAATAGTTCACCTGACATAAATAACTCCCTCAAATAAAGCGGGAAGATTTGTCTGCAGTGAAGCCTGGTCAAATAACTTACTGTCATCAGCGAATGCAGTTAGGCTGTCATTAGATTCTGACTGAAACATGGGTTCACTAGCTGGAAAGGTGTGAAACAACATGCAACAATATTTTGGAATGCTCTCACTCTGATGCGACCAAGTTTTCCAATTAGAATATCATGTTTTAAGGAATCAAGTCCCTTTCTTATATCCAAAGATAAAGTAGCTTGGGCAAACCAATAAATAATAAGACCAAATGAATAAAACGAAGGAGCGAAGCACATGCAAAATCAGTCAAAGGAGCAACACGAAACTCAAATTGAAATTGATGAAGGAATTGTTTTTCATCAAGTAAGCTTGTGAGTCTTGATAGCATGGGATTTTCAAAAATCTTGCTGAAGATTGGCAGGAGAGATATCGGTCTGTAATTTTAAGGGTTGCTTCTTGAGTCACCTTAAAAGAGAACTATTACCCTTGCATTTTTAAATGCTTCTGGGAAAATACCAGGATCAAACGAAGCTTGAACAAACTCTGTTAAGGGTAAAATAATTGCTGGTAAAATTAACTTGAAAATATTATTAGGAACATAATCTGGACCTGGTGAGGAAGTGCCCTGTAGTGAAAAGAGAATCTTACTGTTTCGACTCTGTTCGGACTCTGTTATGGTCTCTAGTGCCATTGATTTTAGACAAGCTGGGCCTAAATAAAGATTTGTAATCCGGATCAAAAGGTGTTAGAGAAATAGCTGCTGCTGTGTTTTTCACAGCAGCAGAGAAATAAGATGCCAGCTAACGTTGGATAATTTTTTTTACTGGGTACCAACTGGACATTAGCTACTAGAGTTTCAGGTAAAAACCGGTTTTTGAGACCCTGGTTCTAGAACCGAGTTGTTGAGTTTTAGTTTTAGAAATTTTTCTCACAGCTTTACCACATTCGGAAAACTTTTTTAAAAATAGAGATGGGGCTTTGCTCGGCGAATAATTAATTTAAATAGGTTCCTGAAATCATGTTTTCATCCAGGTCAAGGACAGGTGATTGAGATTTCCATTTTTTTCAAAAACAACTATTTCTTCTTCAGTTTTTTAGTAAACCAGGAGTCGTCCGAGGCTTTAAAGGCTTTTTTTTTGCCGACCTTGGGAATATGAGAGGTTACAAGCTTGGAGGATTGCAGTTTTCACTGAATCATAAGCCAATAAAAACATGTATTAAAATATGACACAGCTTCAGTCTCGTCCTGCACTTGTTTAGTAAAACATAGTTTTAAATTGTGACCTATAATCATCTACTACGATGGACATTTTCAAATTGCAGTGCTTACTTTTTTATCCAGTCCTTGTCTAGTTTCACATATCACTGTGTGTAAATCTTCCATGTTTTTGGGGAACAACTAGTTGTCAAACCTTGTTTATCTTTGGCGATGATGGGCTTGCAACTTTCGGATTAGTGCACCTATTATTTTCTTGATTTTCAAGCCAATATATTTCCCTTGCTGTTCAAGCCAAGTGACTGAAAGTTTTCTATACAGGGGATTCGGACAAGGCGGTTCTAATGGTGTACTTTTTGTTTTGATCTGACTCTTTTTTTAGGAGCTATGGGTTTTTATATTTCTTAACATTGGACGTGATCGTCTCTTACTAGGTTGCTAGCTACCGCTGCAACCCGGATCTGATATGAACTTAACGCTAAGAACATTTTTTTATTGCAAAGACTGACTTCTAAGAAAAAATTGTAGAGAACGTTTAAAAACATTTATATACTTGTGCTAAATCCATATTACTGATGTTTGTTTGTGGCTAACAAAAATTTTTCTCTCCAGAATGGAATCGTTCTCACTGTCTGATAGATAGTAGGTTTTATGCTCTATGGCCAATTAACACAATATTAGCTTATTCATGCTTTGGATTTTTAGAAGTAGCAACATCTACTGGTTGAAACGAAAAAGAGAAAAAAGCTTGGTTTAAGCAGAAACTTCGTATTTCGAGACTGTCTTTACGGAATATGTCTCATCTTGCTTACAGAAAATATTCTTCTGGGACATACTACTTTAAAAGTTGTATTGACAACTTCAATGTTTAAATGATAGCGGACAATCAAAACTGAAGTATTGCTCCTGCAGCAGTTTCGTTGGTGAAGCTGACTTTATGTTGCTGCAACACTTCACGCTGCTCTGCCAGCGTAAATACCCTTTTATTTTAGACATAGAAGGGGTTGAGGCAAGGCCGTACCCAGAGTGTGTGTGGGGGGGGGGGTGACCCCCCCTCCCCCGAAATGTTTGTCTGACTCATAAAAATTTAACAAAAATGGATATAAACCAAATTTGTATGCGTTTTTTGTGTTTTTTTTTAGTGTAACCCTCCACCCCCCCGAAATTTCTTTTTTGAGTAAAATCCCCTCCGAAAAAAATCTTGGGTACGGCCTAGGGTTGAGGCACAGTTACTGCTGAAAATTCACCTTGCGAAAATTCTTAAGTTTAGAAAAACATCCAAAGATATTAAATCAATCTAATATATAATAAATGTACGTTTGAGGGTTGTATTAACAAATATACTTTTCCTAAGACCCATTGCTTAAGACTGAAGTCTCCATATGTCGGTAAATAGCAAGGAGTGACATCCCTGGGCTTGGGAAATTCAGCTATCATTAATCTAGTTCACTTCCAATGAAAAATTGGCCCAAAAATGTACTCTTTGGGCCTCAATCATAGGCAGCGGAATAGCGCTGCCTAAGTAAAGAACGATGTTGGCACAATGTATTTTTTTTTCTCTATACTCGGGCACTTCGTATCGAAGGAGTTGTCGTAGAAACTTTGAAAAGGGCTCATTCGATTGGAAATTGGAGTGGCTAGTGCCCTTTTTAATAGTTGAGAGTGATTGGAGGGCAACTAACCCCCCTCTCACGCCCACCTTTTCCTCAAACACATCCAATCAAAATTTTGAGATAGCCATTTTGTTCAGCGTAGTTGATTTCCAGATAGAAAACATGTTTTTGAGGAGGACACTCCCCCACAACCCTCAGGGCAAGTGTTTTAAGTTATGCCTAGAGGGCATATAAGAACGATATTGGCACAATGTACTATTTTTTTTTCCTTTAGAGCAGGACAATTCGTATCAAAGAAGTTGTCGTAGAAACTTCGAAAAGGGCTCATTCAATTGGAAATTGGAGTGGCTTGTGCCCTTTTTAATAGTCGAAAGTGATTGGAAGGCAACCAACACTCCTTCCACGCCCACCATTTCCCCAAACATATCCAATCAAAATTTTGGGATAGCCATTTTGCTTAGCGTAGATTTCCAGATAGAAATTATGTTTTTGAGGAGGACACTCCCCCCAAAATCTTCAGGGCAAGGGTTATAAGTTATGCCCTGGGGGCATATAAGTTTATTTTGAAATCTTTGTCGTAGAAACTTCAATAAGTGCTCATTCAATTGGAAATTGAAATGGCTAGTGCCCTTTTTAATAGTCGAAAGTGATTGGAAGGCAACCAACACTCCTTCCACGCTCACCATTTCCCCAAACATATCCAATCAAAATTTTGGGATAGCCATTTTGCTTAGCGTAGATTTCCAGATAGAAATTATGTTTTTGAGGAGGACACTCCCCCCAAAATCTTCAGGGCAAGGGTTATAAGTTATGCCCTGAGGGCATATAGGTTTATTTTGAAATCTTTGTCGTAGAAACTTCAATAAGTGCTCATTTGATTGGAAATTCAAAGGGCTAGTGCCCTTTTTAATAGTCGAAAGTGATTCGAGGGCAATTAACCCCCCTCTCACGCCCACCTTTTCCCCAAACACATCCAATCAAAATTTTAGATAACCATTTTGTTCAGCGTAGTTAATTTCCAGATAGAAATTATGTTTTTGAGGAGGGAACTCCCCCACAGCCCTCAGGGCAAGGGTTGTAAGTTATGCCCTGTGGGCATATAAGGTTTTTATAGAACGCATTGTCGTAGAAACTTCAAAAAGGGCTCGTTCGATTGGAAATTGAAATGGCTAGTGCCCTTTTTAATAGTCGAAAGTGATTGGAAGGCAACTAACACTTCTTCCACGCCCACCATTTCCCCAAACATATCCAGTCAAAATTTTGAAATAGCCATTTTGTTCCACGCAGTTTAAAGTTCAGGGAATTATACCTTTGATCAGGACACTCCCCCCACAGTCTTCAGGGCCAGGGTTATAAGTTATGCTCTGGGCAATATATGGTTTTATTGAAATCTCGTAGAAACTTGAAAAAGGGCTCATTCGATCGGAAATTCAAAGGACTAGGGCCCTTTTTAATAGTTGAAAGTGATTTAAGGGCAACTACCCCCCCTCTCACGCCCACCTTTTCCCCAAACACATCCAATCAAAATATTGAGATAGCCGTCATGTTTCACGCAGTTTAAAGTTCAGGAAATTATACCTTTGGGCAGGATACTCCCCCCACAGTCTTCAGGGCAAGGGTTATAAGTTATACCCTGGGGGCATGTAAGCTTTTATTGAAATCTTTGTCGTAGAAACTTGAAAAAGAGATCTTTCGATTGGAAATTTAAAGGGCTAGGGCCCTTTTTAATAGTCGAAAGTGATTTGAGGGCAACTAACCCCCCTCTCACGCCCACCTTTTCCCCAAACACATCCAATCAAAATATTGAGATAGCCATTTTATTCAACGTAGTTGAAAGTTTTGGAAATTAGGTCTTTAAGGATGAAAACCCCTCCCCCCACTACCCTCAGGGCAAGGGTTGTAAGTTATGCAATAGGGGCGTGTAAGGTTTTTATAGAAAGCGATGTTGTAAAAACATCAAAAAGGGCTCATTCAATTGGAAATTGAAGGGGCTAGTGCCCTTTTAATAGTCGAAAGTGACTGAAGGGGAACTAACTCCCCTCTCACGCCCACCATTTCCCCAAACACATCCAATCAAAATTTTGAGGTATCCATTTTGTTCAACGTAGTCGAAAGTTCTGGAAATTAGGTCTTTTAGGATGATAACTGCCTCAGAGCCCTCAGTGAAAGGGTTGTAAGTTATGCCCTGGGGACATAAAAGGTTTATACAGAAAGTTGTAGTAGAAATTTCAAAAAGGGCTCATTTGTTTGGAAATTGAAATTGCCCTTTTTAATAGTTGAAATTGAGTGGAGATTAATTGACCCCCCTCCCATGCCCACCATTTCCCCAAACACATTCAATCAAAGTTTAGAGATAGCCATTTTGTTCAACGTAGTTGAAAGTTCTGGAAATTATGTATTTAAGGATGGCAAACTGCCCAGAGCCCCCAGGGCAAAGGTTGTAAGTTATGCCCTGGGGGCATATAAGGTTTTTATAGCTAGAGTTGTCGTAAAAACTTCAAAAGGGGCCCCTTACATTGGGAATTGAGAGGGCTAGTGCCCTTTTTAATAGTCGAAAGTGATTGGAGGGTAACTAACCACCCTCTCACGCGCACCATTCCCCTAAACACATCCAATGAAAATTTTCAGATAGCCATTGTGTTCAACGTAGTAGAAAGTTCTGGAAATTAGGTCTTTGAGGATGACAACCCCCCCCCCCCCTCCCCCAGCCCTCAGGGCAAGGGTTGTAAGTTATGCCCTGGGGATATATAAGGTTTTTATTGAAAGCGTTGTCGTAGAAACTTCAAAAGGGCTCATTTGATTGGAAATTGAAAGGACTAGTGCCTTTTTTAATAGTTAAAGTGATGGGAGAGCGACTAACGCCCCTCTCACGCTCACGATTTTCCCAAACACATCCAATCAAAATTTTGAGATAGCCATTTTGTTTAACGTAGTTGAAAGTTCTGGAAATTATGTCTTAGAGAATGACAACCACCCTCACAGCCCTTAGGGTAAGGTTTGTAATTTATGCCCTGGGGGCAAATAAGTTGTTTATAGAAAGCGTTGTCGTAGAAACTCAAAACGGCTCATTCGATTGGAAATCGAAAGGCCCTGTACCCTTTTTAATAGTCGAAAGTGATTGGAAGGCTTGAAATTTTATAGTAAAGATCGATGTGGGTATAATGTATGATTTTTTGTTGTTGTTGTCGTTGTTTAGACCAGGGCACTTCGTATCGAAGGAGTTGTCGTAGGAACTTTGAAAAGGGCTCATTTGATTGAAAATAGAAAGGGCTGATGTCCTTTTTAATAGTCGAAAGTGATTGGAGGGCAACTAATCCCCCTCCCACGCCCACCCTCCCATTTGCCTTTGTGTTTAAAAACTAAATGTTGCCTTAAGATTAAATCAAAATGCACTGTGTTAATACTCATTCCCAATAAGGCATCTCAGCGGTATCCCAAAAACGAAAAAAAACTTCATTTAAAGAACTTCATTGAACAAAAAATGAGCAAAAATAAAATCAAATAATCTACGAAGCGTGAAACTACCGTAAATCAGCAATGATAAATAAATGAAACCCAAAACGAACAGAAATTACAATACATAACCAAGTTAAACTCAAAACGGGCAGAAATTAACATAAGTTGGGCTCAAAACCCCCTATGCCTTCCCAAAGCCATAACATAATTTGCACTTTACTGAAAAAATACAAATGAATGTGCATTGTCTGTTTAACATATATATACTGATATTTAGTAATCAAAATGTTAATATTATTTGATTTATTAAAGTTATAAAAGTAAGAACATTTATATTTTTTTCAGTAAAGTGCAAATCTTGTTCTGGCTTTGGGAAGGCATAGGGGTTTTGAGCCCAACTTATGGTAATTTCTGCTCGTTTTGAGTTTGACTCGATTATTTATTGTAATTTCTGTTCGTTTTGGGTTTCATTTATTTATCATTGATGATTTACGGTAGTTTCACGCTTCGTAGATTATTTGATTTTATTTTTGCTCATTTTTTGTTTAATGGAGTTCTTTACTTTTCTTTGAAAAACTTATTTTGGGGAAAAAGTTTTTTTAATTAAAATCCTGTAAAGGCTGAACTTGGTGACATTAATTTTATTCTTATGTATTCTTCTATGCAAATCAGTAAAATTAAAAATTTGTTTATTTAATGAAAAATTCAAATTCACTCCTATTAACTGCCGTACTGGCTAACATTTCATGAGGATCCCGCAACCTTTGATGAAGGGTTTTAAACAGGAACTATAATTAACTTTTTGATAGGGCTGCACCTAATGAGAGATTGGGGTATTGCACGCACCCCAAGTACAGCTATGGAATGCCTTGCCACTGTTTCCTTTTCATTTTTTGCTCTCTTTTTTTCTTTTTTTTGCGAGTTGAAAGAATTCAACCTTTATTGGTCTACTGGGCAGGCAATTTTTTCTACATAGTGACAACCATGAAAATTGTTATTTTTCCCCCAATGGTAAAAGCCATAAAAGAGAAAGCATTATTTTGTAATTCCATGGTCGGTGCAAAAATTGCATATCAACACAACCGCAATTAATCCTGTCCGTTGATGCTCGGGGAATTCATGGATTGCCTACGGCAGGAATTTTTTTTCCTTGTGAATTTTGGTTAAACGACAGGCAGAAAATTGGCCATTCTGTCTGAGTCCTATAGTTGCCTTTTATTTTTTTGTATATACCTTTGCCCCAAAAACAAAAGATTTTGTAGCTAGTTGCCCGACCTTTAAGTAGGGAAGGAATTGTTCATGTGCTTTTTTTCTTCTTCCTTGGTTTCAAGACTACATTCTGTGAATTATATAGTGATAGGAATCAGCCCCAACGTGTGGGGAGGCAAGCTTTCAGGCTCCTGTCCTCTCCCCTCGAATTATTAGACTTTGTTCAGTTTCTCCAGTAACGACTTGTTATTTTTCATAAATTGCGTTATACTCTCTATATAATTTCAGGCTTTTTTCGTTCTTTGATTTTTTTTATTTTTTTTTAGTCTCCACCTCAACCAAGATAACTTGATTTTTTTAACTGTTTTCTGTACGCATGTCTGAGTACGCAGTTTAAGCGCCCTACCGCTGAAAATATTCTACTATCCTTGTAAAAGCTTTCATCTTGATGTTTGGACCCTTTTTGGCCTTTATTAGACAATAATTCTACTATCCTTACACCCCACCCCACCTTGTCAAAAAAAAAAGCGTGCTCCTCTCCAATACTTGTTTCACCCGGTAGAGATTGTTCCATCCTCTTATTATTGCATGTGATTAGTTATATAAAAATTCAATCTTCTACAGTGATTAATTTAAAAAAATGGTTTTCCAAAAAAGTGTTTTGGAAAGAAAAGTAAAGAGTAATATTTAAACATAAAATGAACAGGAGTAAAGTCTTACGATAGGTCTAATTCAAAACAAGTAGAAATTGCTATGAATATATATATGTGAAACCTAAAACGAACATAGACTATGTTGAGCAATCAAATCAAATTTATAACAAAGAGAAATTACCATGGATGAGTAAATGAAACTTATAAGGGACTGACAGTGGTCGAAGACTTGTTAGGACTAATTGGACTCTAGCTCTGGGCTCGCCGAATTTCTAGTGGATCCGTGCACTAATACAGAAGATTCATGGGTATCTGAAAATATACCTCCTTTGTCTGTTTAGTCCAAGAAACTTTTTCCTATAAGTTTTAAGTGCTTTTGAACATTTGTGTGTGAAGTTCAGAAAAGGGGTATTTTCCTCTGAAAATCATCATTCTCATGTTTTGTTGACCAAAGGTCGTTTTGCCCTAAATTTCAAGCCAATCAGAGATACAAAGTGCCTACCCTTTCTGCTGAAAAACTTGGCATGTTTTTCATGGTTTTGTAGTTTTAATTTTATCGAGTGCTTTTTCTTTTAAGACAGCTTCTGTCTCAAGAACCTGATCCAACGTACCTTAATTAAAATGTACTAATATCAATCATGTTTGGTAGTTCAATTAATGAAAATGGTGAAACACAATTGGTGCGAAAATCTCGTTCACATTAGGAATTACACAATCCTCGATGTTTAGCAGTCAGAATAATTAAGTCTAATATCTATTATCTCATTCGGAAATTGCAGACACTTCATCACCAAAAAAAGTCGTAGAGAACTTTTGGACCCGTAAGTACGACTATTTGAGCTTGATCTAGCACTTGGTAAGCATAGCATATATGAAATACGTAACCTAACCTAATCTAGGTACCGTTTTCCCCCTAACCCCCCCCCCAAAAAAAAAAAAAAAAATTAATTTTGTAAACGCAATGACAAACCATGGTTTGCAATCCAATTCTTTATTGGAAGAAACCCCTTTGACTAATATCTATTATCTCATTTGGAAATTGCAGACACTTCACCACCAAAAAAAGTTCTAGAGCCGGAAGCACGACTATTTGAGCTGGATCTAGCACCTGCTTCTCAGCTCTATGTTGCACCCAACGAAGAAAAGAAAGAGCTTCGTGACGTATTCTGGTTAAATGAAGAAACAAGAGGAAAACTGTCTTCTTATAGAGCAGCTGAAAAGCTCTTGGAAACAGCCAGGTAAATAATCTGTGGTTCCTGTTTTCGATTGACTAGTATGCAGTAATTTGTTTTCTAGAATATGCCTTGAAAAATGCTTTTAGCCAATCAATTTGGTTTCGTCTCTCTTTTTTAAGGTTTGGGTTGGATTTGCGAAGGATAAGATTTTGCAGTGCTGTGAATTTCCTCGTCTTACCAAAGTAATTTTTGTCTTAAAATCAGGACTTCGAAAAAGGAATTAAAGACGGAGGTGTTTGTTTGGATCCTCCCTATTGTTATCAGTACATTTTCTGACCGGCTGAGGATTAAATGAATTACAAGGCAGCGATCAGTATCTCCCTGTATTTCAAAGGAGATTGCAGGGAGATATTGGATTATTCCTTTTTTCTGGAACACTTTGATCACTGTTTAAGATAACCTCACTCTCTTTTGTGCTTTCATGCTTGATTTAGGTTTCTTTTGCCAGTTTGAAGGTTAAGTTAACTTTTTTAGTCTTTACTTTTTTGGATTCTATGAGGGAACAGTGTGGGAGTCTGCTTAGGACCTAATCAGTATACATCTGCCAAAGCCGGGTGGATCCATCTAGCTTGTCGATGATTTTTTAGAGGGCTGGGTCTTAACGACTCATGTCTTTCAACCCGCACCTGTTTTGGACCTCTCAGAACTAATCGTGGTGGTCTAATCAGCCTATTTATGCCAAAGCATGATAGAGCCATCTAGCCTGCTGTGCACTCTATGGCTCTCGGCCAAGCTAGGTGACCTGCTGAGTCTTTGGACTTTTTTTTCACGACTCTTCACCGGGTAGCTTTTTCGATATTTTGAGTGCAAGATTGCCTATATGAGGCTTTGGGTGATCAAGCAAAATGCTGATTTGTAAACAAATATTTTGGGTGGGTGTTGGCCACAAGAACTTAAAACTAAATTTGTTGAGATTTCCCTGGGCATATAGATACATTTTTTGGTCTATAGCTATTGTAAAAAAGTTGTAGCCATTATAAGTAGGCTGTATTTATTGTGGGCGCGTTTTAGTTAAAGTTTTTCCTAGTTCAAGGTTATCTATGGGCAGCTTTGGCATTATTCTTTATTGGTAGGTCAGGAAGAGGTTAAGCGAACCTCTCATGCTTTTCTTGCCTCGAATGCATTTCCTTTTTGTGTTTTCTCCAATTTGGGATTGGGGTTCAGGAAAAAATGTGTATAATATAAAATTTGATTTTTTACAAATTTTTAAAGGATCTTCCTAGATTTTGAAAAATAATTGGTTATTTTGTCAAAAAATAGGATGCGGTAGTTTTCTGATTTTTAAAGTGCTTTTGTGAACAAAGGCGTTGCAATACATACAATTTGATTCTACCATGATTTGTAGGTTTTGGCATAGAAATCTTGTTTGGGATATTTTAGCAGCCTGTCGAGTATGAGTTTTTGATTGAGTTATTCTACAGTTTTTGCCTATTTTTGCTGGTTTTGCTTTAATGTAGAGTGATATATTTTAATATATCTATAGATACTATAGATACTAGATCTATAGATACTAGATCTATAGATACTAGATCTATAGATCTATAGATACTAGGTTTACAAATTGATAGATTTTGTGCCAAGATAGAGTTGTGTATCGGGTTCCTGTAACGTTCCCGAGTGTCAAGGATTAGATTGGCTATAGTAAATTTCGTTAAAAACTAAAATGTTTGACTTGAACAATATTTTATTGTTTATATCCTAAACATATTTTTGTAAAACTTAGAAGTTATAGGACTTACACACGTCCTGTTGTTAAAAGATAGACGCCATAAGTCACGTAAAGTATTGATTATTTTTCGTTTGGGCTTTCAACGGAGATCTTCAGAAATTCGCCAATCGAAATTCCAAGTTGAATTTTGATTGTTTTTGTTAAAATTCATCACTTTGGTAATCTATGCACGTTGTTAATAAGTTGCTTATCGGTATTGTTAGTCCTTTGAGATGATGCATGTTAGAACGTGATATATTCTGGTTTTTGTATTAATAGCTACAGTGTAGTAGTAGCGGTGGTGACACTCGTTCAATCCGTCAGTTGCAGAATTCTAGCAGACCATAACTTTATCCTAAAACTATTTGGACAAAGAAGAGAAGAAAAGGTGAGAAAGAGCCAGGAAAGGAGCTGTGAAAAGAGAGGAAAGAGCTCCGCAAGAAGCATAGGACAGGAAAGGATGGAGAGAATCTTTGGCATAATGCTCGAAACGCAACAGTAGCGATGTAGTCAGCCAACCTCAAGAAAAATGAAGTATCTAGCTTGTCAAGCTGGTATGCAAATGATTTGTTTATCTTTACCTTGTCTTATAATCATTTTCAAGAGATCAAAACGTACCAACCGTTAAACTTGAAATATGAAGGTGCCTATCATTTTCGCTGCCGTCCTTGACGACCGAGTACTAGCAGTTGTCAACCTGAAAAATGTCAACCTCAAACTTTATACATAAAGCACTTAGAGACAATCATGTGTGCAAAGTAATTTTAAGCTCATGCTTTCCTTTGAGACCAAGTTGAGGTTGGAAGGCATACGAAAATCCTCGTAAACTGTCAAGTATTAAAATTGGGTCTCATAGAAGGCAAGTGCACTAAGCAAACAGTCTTAGAGTTTTTGTTTCCCTCCAAAGATTCGAGAGACTGAGAGCACCAATCCTTAAACTATGAGACAGTTAATTTGCAAGTCATGTTTCTTTTTTACCATGACGGTATGGTACCTTCTACCATAAAGGTAGAAGGTTTTTCCGGGAAATTATTTTGGAACGCGTGAAAGGGAATTTGGTGCTGTTTTTGGGTAAGTGAGTTTATGTTAGATTGAAAATGATTTTTGGAAAGTAGAAAAGGGGTTTATTGTATTAGTAAAATTTTGCTGAGGTTTAGTTTATACTATAGGTTTTCTCCGGGAGATTGTTTTGGAGCGCGTGAAAGGGAATTTGGTGCTGTTTTTAGGTAAGTGAGCTTAAAAGGATTTTTATAACGTGGAAAAGGGGTTTATTGTATTAGTAAAATTTTGTTGAGCTTTATTTTTGTTGAGGTTTATTTTATACGAGGGCTATTCAGAAACTAGGGAATGTTTCCGTCTGACACCGCTAGGCGCGTGGTGATCACGTATGTTTTGGTGTCTGCGTGCTTGTAGCTTCAGTCGGCATCCAGCCGTGAGAACGAGAAATTTTCCGCGCTGCCCGTTGTCCCAATGTTCCAATTTAAAATGTGTGCTGCAATTTCAAATCCCGCCAGTTGTGAAATGCGGTCCGTAATTATCACTTAATCTTGTAAGAATATTACCTAGAATTTTTGTGGTTTCTTTATCTACACATAACTCATTATTCCACATTCCCCCCCCCCACCACAATCCTTTAAAGACCCCCTTACCTGGCACGGCCATGAACTTGCAGATTCATCTCTAAGAGCTTCTAAATAAGCAGATTTAAGTCGCTGCACTTGCGGCATCTCTACTATGCGCTCCCAAAACCTAACCATATTCACCAGCCTACAACTTCTTAGCGAAAGAATCCCTAAATCTCTTCTAACTACTAAACTATTTATATTTACACCTAACCATCTCTTATAATACCCCAGTTGTACCCTTTCTAACTTACCACTTTTCAGGAATCCCCGGACTTCCGACGCTCAGTGCATCGCGATGCCACTTTATTCTAAAAAAATCCTTTTTTGTATCCTAATTTCTCTTATATATTTTATCTGCCTTCTTAAAATTGAATTTGAACATATCCCACCCATTTCCCCACCGTCCTATATGCTTACTAAATAATTTATCCTTTGCCTTAAACGTCACCTTAAATTTTTTGGAAGCTCTCTTCTTTGATTTGTCAGTGAGGCTCTTCTTCAGTTTTTTTCCCTTCTCCATTTCTTTTTTCCTGTGCCCTTGTTTTGTTTCAGGAATATGTGAACTTCTGCATCTTTTATTATTATTTCAACTTTGTCATGAAAATCTAATACGTGAAAATGGAAAGAGTCAAGAGTCAAATCATAAAGTGAAAAGAATCATTTTTATACAACCCTGAAAAAGTTATGCTAGCTTTGCCTCTCACAGAGACTATCTGTCTTGGTGGCCGGCGTTTATCCCCCCGGAAAATAGCCCTCCCGCGGGAAATACTCCCCGGAAAATACCCCCCAGAAAATACCCCCCTGGAAAATCCCCCCCGGAAAGTACCCCCCCCCCCCAAAAAAAAAAAAAAAAACATAGAAAATAAGGCTTTCCAAATTTGAGAATTTTGAGAATTTTATTTGATTTTTTTTTTTTTAATTTCCGTAGGGGATGGAATTTTGGTACTTGTGTATTATGCGCCACTCACTCAAGTTTACGCTGTGTAAAATTCAAGAACACACCGGCTTTTTTGTTAGTTTCTTCTTTACTTTAGAAATAAAATTGCGCCATAGATTTGCATATTAGGGGGGGGAGCATAACGGTTCTGCATGCAAAATGTGTTTGGTGCAATTATTCTGCATATTAGATATATAGACAAATAAGTGTA
The DNA here is from genome assembly GCA_027921565.1 of Artemia sinica. Lineage (NCBI taxonomy): Eukaryota > Metazoa > Arthropoda > Branchiopoda > Anostraca > Artemiidae > Artemia > Artemia sinica. The sequence continues at coordinate 22,875,460 of CM051267.1, read as the reverse complement.
TTTTAAGGCCAAATATACGGCCATGAACACAGTAAAAATAACATAAATGAATATTGTGAATGGGGTGAGGGGTGTTTTTAACCCCCCCGAAAACACCCTCTCCCACGAAAAATACCCCCCCCCCCGCTCCTTCGGAAAGTAACCCCCGCGGAAAGTACCCCCTCCTTGGAAAATACCCTCCCCCCCTGTGGAAAATAAGGTTTCTAAATTTGAAACTTTTATTTGAGTTTTTTTATAGTTTTGTTGAAAAGTGCTAAGAAACGGGAAAAAGAGGAATTTGCACACCAGAAGTGTCTTAGAAACTTAGAAAAAAAAACACAAATCCATTTGTGTTGAAAAGGTTTCCATATGATTTTCTGCAATTTTTGGCAGTAGCGGGTGCCAAATTAAAAAAAAAAAATGAAGAAGAAAATAATTTAGGCAAACAATCATCAAAATTAAGCTAAGGCATATGGCACCAAAAAGTTTAAGAAGGTTTGGCTATCCTTTGAAAAGATAGTTGGCTTTGGGAACCAACACATTCTAAATTGTTTAAGTTTTTACGGACAAAAGCTTTGTCAAATTCTACGAGTTTGTTTTTCTTATCTGCCAAATGTAAAACTACCACAAATCACCATTAACAAATAAATGAAACCCAAAACTAACAGAAATTATAATAGATAGCCTAGTCAAACTCAAAACGAGCAAAAAGTAAAAGGAGTATGGCTGACAACGCTCATGTCTTCTTCAGACCAGAAAAAAATTTGCACTTTACTTAAAAAAAAACGTGTATTGTCAGTTTGATATACATATTGTGAAATCTATTTCTTATAGTCTTAATACTTCTTTATTTGTTGAAGTCAAAAAAGTGAAAACATTTAAAATGTATTTTGTTTTCAGTAAAGTGCAAATTACTCGCTGGTCTTGAGGAGTTGTGGGGGTTGTCAGCCCTACTCATGCTAATTGTTGCTATTTTGAGTTTGAATAGGTTATTATTGTTATTTCTGTTCGTTTTGGGTTCAGTTCATTTATTTATGGTGGTTTGTGGTAGTTTTACGCTTGAAAAATTTAGATTTTTATTTAGATTTTTAGATTTTATTAGATTACTAAAGAAACGCACTACTTCTTACGCTGGAAAAGGTTTAGAGAAAAGAACACTGTGAGTTAACGAATCAAAGGCTTTACCAACATCCAAGAATAAAGCAGCAGGAATAAAATAGAAGACTAGTTTAACAGGACTGCACATGCCTTCTTGGTTGAATAATTTCTACGAAAACCAAATTGAAAACCATGAGAAACGCCTTTAGAAGTAAGAAAATTGTTAAGATGAGAAAGCATCACATTCTCAAAAATCTTGCTGAATAAAGACTATAGAGATATCGGCCGAAAATCAGCTTTCGAAATGCACTGCCCAGGTTTCGTTCCCTACGTTAGGATCATTAAGGAGCTTTTTCATCTAATCTTTGACGGTTCCAGCTGTCTGTGAACGTTTTCAATAATTTCATTTGTGATATGGTATACTGAACGAGAGGCCATCTAGCTTCTCCCTTGGTCTACTTTGCTCTTGGCTCAGAGATATGACGCTTATCAGCGCGGACGCGTTTTATAGCCTTATTGAGCATAGAATACTCTAATTTGAAGCCTTAACTCGTATCAGCAAACAGAGGTTTTAGAAGTTTATTCTCCTTGTCAGGCCTCCTCTCAGTCATATCCCACGACTCGGCAGAGATCCATTCTCCTTCGGTGACTTTTCTAGGCCAAATCGTTCATAGGTGACATCGTTGTAAGTTTGTCTGATAGCAATCTAAGCTTCCTTCAGATTTTCATCACTCAGTAGACAAAGATCCTGGAATCTGTTGGTAAGTTTTTGTGACCGGATATTGCTGTCATTCCCTTTTACGAAATGTTAGGGCCGTTGCTTAGTTGTTGTCACCTTTTTGGGGGCCGACGGTTTAAATCCTATTATGACAACCATAAGGCTATGGTTGGAGAAAACATCAGTTCTTCCCAATTAGTGAATATCGCACATTGACGTCAATCACTTCTTACTTATCAGTAGGTTGTTGCGCTGGGTTACGGGAAATCCAGGAATTCTTGTGCATATCTTTCAGGGCGTATAGAGTGCCTGCAATAGCCAATCCATTGGACTGATCTATTTCTGTAAGCAACTTTATATTTTCGTTGTGTTCACCAAGACCAAGATTGTCCAGGACCACAGAGTTCGGTTCGTTATAGAACATCCCTTTCTGATCATCTGAGGCTACGTTATTGGGTGCAAAGCATGTAACCAGGGACATTTCGGCTTGCTTTCCGTGGGATCGAGCAGTTATATTAGGGTTGCTCACGGGTTTACAACTAATCAGTGATATTACCACAGATGAAATGGCTTCGGCCATTCCAGTTTCTCGCCTTGTTTCATTGCCACATAAGACTAAGGTTCTTCTACTGTTGAGCAGCTGCTTCCCATTTCCCAGCCACCGTACCTTCAAGAGGGCCATGATGTCTAGCTGACAGTGGTTCATCTGCTACTACAGTTGCCCTACCTTCGTCAGCTGTGCTAGCGTTAGAATGTTTTAAACTTCAAAGTTTAGTAGTATTTTTGTATTCAAAACTGTTGACCGTTGGGTGACCACAGGGGGTCGTAATGGAAAAGGAGACTCCGATAATTGTCTTCTTAGATGATTCTCATGCAAGTTATTTATTTCCCTAGGGAGTTTCTTCTCTGGTTCTGGGAATGGCTTGTAATAAGAAAAGTGGGGATACAGGGTTGTCAATTACAAATGTAATTTTTGTTTTTCTGCTTCATTATATATTGAACTTAATATGAAAATATTATCGTACATATAAAGTTTCGTCTGTGCAAAACATGTAAGAATCCTGAGATAAATACTGCTCTGTTCGAAATCTGTCTAAAAAGCTTTGACAAACAAAGCTGCAAATTCTTCTATATTTGTTAGCTCTTTTACTTTTAAACAATTACTAAATTCGGATTTATTCTAGGTCATCTTATAGAGCGGATCGTCCTATCAATTTAGGAGAGAGTCAAGTTAGTCATGTGGACATGTCTTATGCCCCTACAAGTAATCTTGCCGAAAGAGCTAGAGCACATGCTCGGCAAGTAGCTTCAGAGAAAACAACTGATGTTCCAAAATGGTTCAAGCTTGGGAGATAACTTGTTCTTCATCTTTTCTTCCTATTTTGTTGCTGAATTTTTCGTACATGAATGTTTAAAATTTGCTATTCTTTAATTTGATTTTTTCTCTTCATAATTATTATTGGCGATTAGAGCTCAGTAATCAATACTTGAATATATTAAATCAGATTTTTTTTTTTTAACAGGAGGATTGTTTTGCTTAGAACATACATTTTTTTATTTAAAACGAACACTGATGCAGTAAACCTACCCAATTTGCCGAATTGCCATCAACAACCAGCTTGCCATAACCAGCAAAAAATTACTGCCTGAATAACATTGAATATCGAAATGTAATGGACAAAGAATTTGGTACAAAAAAGACGATATTAAAATACGCCAGACTAAATTAGGTCCAAATCACCTTCTGGGCAATATTTTCACTGTGGATTTTTAAATTGATTGATCTTTTTAAACTGATTTATCGCTGCTTATACGGTAAATCTTTGTCCAACGGACTACTATTAATATGAAAAATAGATTAAACGCTTAGAGACCATTAAGATATGTCTTTTTTTTGTTTTTGTTTTTTCCTAAACCAAGGGACTAAAAAAGAAAAAAAAATATCAATTTACCAGCTTAGCTTATCAGTTTGTCACTATTAAATTACCAGTTTAGCTTATTGGGGGCTCATTATCTTGTTGTGATATTTTATGGTATGTAGTGAATGACTCCGTTTATTCATGCATTTAATGCAAGTTAGAGGATTTAAAAAAGGGGAAAAAATTCACCAGTAAACAATAGTTTACTACTATCACTTCAGTCGAATTGTCACAACGTGCCCCCCCCCCCTTCATACTGATGAATACTTTTCCTCCTTATCATCCTATCCGAAGCTTCAGCTATGGACACCTTCCAAAACAAAGATTTAAATCAATTTTATTATTCTATAATTTCATCCTATACAGTTTTGTCATCAGTAGGACTTCCAAAGTCCCGTGTGCAGTTCTTTAAGTAGGTCCAACCATTTAGGAATTGGGGTTGGACTTTTTTGTTCATAAAGAGTGGCGTATGGTATTTGATCTTCAAACTTCATTTCTAGAATTCAATAAAATAAATCGAATACAGCTTGGGGGGTTGAAACATAAAACACCATCGAAGATAAAAAATAGCAATCTTGAAATTGTTACAAAAAACCTTTGATTATCCTGATTGAGGGTAATCAAGAAAATAGCAACACCTGCTCTAAAAGAAACTTGACAAATTGTCTTCTTATTCTTTAGTTATGCTGTTTTATTCTTTGAAGCAAGGTTTTGAACAAATAAAAAGAACCAATTATATAGCTCTGCATACGTTTGTGTAATTTAACCCAAAAGCTCCAATATTATCACTTTCGGTAACTTTTATATTAAAAACAACAAAGTAAAAAGAAACAATTTCGATGATTAGAAAACAGTAAGATTCGTTGATTTGTTGTTTGCAAGACTTAAATTAGGTCGTTAGATTCAATATACTCCATTTTGCTAGAGCAAAGACCCAACCGGATCCAGTACTGCGCAAGTGAGAACACGTTTTAAGATCAACCGATCTGATTCATCTTGTGGGCGTTAATTTTTTTTTTTATTTTTTTTTTTCATCTCAATATCTTTCACCAGTTGACGGCAGCTGATGCAATCAGTTTTCAAGGTGAGTGGCGAGGTAAAAATAAGCTAAAAGTCCAATCATTAAGTTGATAGAAATTCTTGGCTCTTTGTTTCCCTCTCTCAGAAATGTTCTAGTAGCTGAATATTACTTCGTATGTTGCTATGGAATGAAGTGAGATTTTACCACCTATAGTGTAATAGCTGATGTGGAGAATTCATTGTACGGAATATTATTTAAGTCATTTTTTAATGAAAACAATGATTTTAGAACAAAAAAAATGAATATTCTAGGAAAACTGTAGAAATTGAACAAAAGTCTTTTTTTCAAATAAAAGTAAGGAGGAATGTTAAGAATTTAAACGAACAGAAATTATTCCGTATACTAGGGGGGCTGGTCCCTTTTTAACCCCTCGCCCTTTGTTCTCAATTTTTATAGTGCTATGCTTGAAGTATTTAGTAGAGTAAAATAAAAAGAAAATGGGTAATTGCAAGTGTTTATTTACTGATTAACTGTTGAACCATTTGAACTGAAAACTCTACTGTTTATGGCTAATGCACATCAAAAAGCCTTTCCGTTTTTGAAATACTGTGAAAAGTACATTTTATTCCATTACAATCATCCCTGTGCACATGGGCGTAGGGATGGGGGGGGGGGCAGGGAGGGACAGCTCCCCCCCCCCTAGACCTTCAAATTTACATTAGATATGGCTAAAAAAGCAGATGGTTTGGAAAAAGCAGTTGATAAAACTCCATCACACTATCGACTGCCCCCCCCCCCCCCCTAGACAATATGCTGCCTACGCCCTTGCCTGTGCACGAAAAGTCATTACTAAATCATTGGGAACAGAAGGCAAAATTGTAGTGTAAAAAGTGTAAGGAGGGGGGGTTAAGGAGGGAGCAGCCATCCTAATATGCGGAATAATTTTTCTTCATTTTTAAGTTTCAAGCAAACAATATTGAATGGAAGTTTCTTTAAATACCTAGTCATGTTGGTGCTTTTAGAATTACTTACTGTCACATGACACTAATGCAAAAGCAACCACCAAAGCACTGGTTTGGTGAGTTATTTCTCTAAGAAAGTGACAGAAAAGAAATGCGGACAAAACCCTTAGTGAAATGGAAATTTCGGAGAATCTTACAGGCCACCAAGAGACAAAGAAGTTCCTATGTATGCGGTACCGACTGCCAAAACGAAAGATCTTGAAGAGAGGGTGCATCTTGAAGGCTCTAACTGCCAGAAGAAGAAGAATAAAAGCTTGGATTAGGAACCAGTGTTTCTACTATTTTGGATTTTTGGCCTTCTCTTCGGAAAAAAAATAATCGACTCAGACTTTGGAATTTTGTTCGATTATTAGTAAAAATGGATATTTGTCCGCCTTTAACTATTCTATATCTTTTTTCTGAAAAGGGACTTTCAGACCAGCAAAATTGGTAGGCTGTTCTGTCAACAAAGTATAGGATATAGTGGCTGCTATGGTTATATTATGTCCCCATGCAGGTCTCTTCCATGTTTGTCATTATTTTACTGCTCTTCATACCTAAACCTAAATAATTTGATTCTTTTCAATATTTCTTGAGATTTTTCAGCATTTAGAACCTGTGAAGCAGTAGACCACTTTACCCTCTTTTATTTGTGGATGTTCGTGAAGAGACAGCGACGATCTTTCTTTTTGGAGTAAAATATGTTGTGTCAAGGTGATTTACTGTAATACTATTAGTTCATTTTACTAATAATGTCTGGTTCAAGTTTAATCAATCATTCTGTTAATCATACATACATGTATATATTTGACATAGGCCCATGGGGAGACAAGCTCGAAAAACTAGGCCTAGACAAAGATAAAATAACAAATAACACTACAATACAAAGATAAACACGACGGCAAAGATACAATAACACAACAATAGTATGAAAGTAGAAGGTAACCCGGGATCCATAAATAAATAGAAGAATTTCAATATTATTAAATATAAATTAATACTAGAAGATAGCCGAGAGGTCCACATTCACCCAAAGCAACAAACCATACAAATAACTTTATCTTATTAAATAGATGCTAAATTAAAGATAATCTTGAATTAAATGAAATTTAAGATTCATTTTTATTAATTGAATAGAAGGAAATTTATCAATAAGATCCTTGTGAGCATCCCAACACCGGACTCTTGACACAAACGGAGCGAATTTATATCTCTCAGTACTATACTTGTCAATGTAGATACTCTTATTTTGTCGAGTGTTATAATTATGTAAATCTTGTGATTGGGAGAACAAACTTTGGTTGAGGTAATATGGGGGTAATTGCTTAATTTAATAATAGAATTTGAAAATAATTGCTCCAAAAGTAAATTGTTGAGAAATTGGAAGAATACCTAGATAAGTATATAAAGATGCTGTAGAAGACTTGTTTGGAAGTCCAATAGGTGATGGAATAAAAAGTTTCAGGATTCTTATGGCTTTATTTTGTAAAATCTGTATTGGTTTAATATGGCTTTTAAACGTAGATAAATATACTAGAGAACAATAATTAATATTAGACTGAATCAGAGCAAAATAAACGCTTCGTAAAGCAGACTAGGGCAAATAATGTTTCAACCTTCGCATTAAACCAACATACCAAGAAATATTTCATACCTTGAAATATTTAAGCGTAGATTTTGAATATGTGTTTTAAAAGACAAGCTTTCGTCAATCACAAGTCCAAAGTAATTTATCGTTTCCACCCAAGATATTGATAACAGATACTTTGAAGAAGTAACGCAGGTAATACGAGGGCAGATATTTGACTTTCTGCCGTAAATTAAGAAATTATATTTTGTTAAATTCAAACCAATAAAATTTGAAAACATCAATCAAGAACATTTAAAAATGCAGTATCCAGTTTTGCCTTCAACTCCTCGTCATTCCTCTCAGAAAGTGAAAGTGCCGTATTATCCGCAAAATGTACGTTTAGACACGGATTGCCAAAGCGCGGTCAAGATCATTCATATAAATTAGAAAAAGCAGAGGACCTAGGACAGAGCCCTGAAGTACCACAACCTTCGAAGACTGAGGAACAGGTAGAGAGAGGAAATTGCCTCCATCTATTTGTTGCTTTCTCTTATCAATATAAGATTTAACCAGATCCAACGCCGGTCTGCACACTCCACAGTTATCCAATTTACAAAAAGGAATACAACGGTATATTGTATCGAATGCTTTTTTAAAATCTAAATATATTGTTAATGGAATTTCAACTCTATCTAAGCGTTCATTAATGTTTTGGACGAGAGCAAGGATAGCGTGTTCAGCATTGTGTTCAGACCTAAAACCAAATTGTGAATTTGTGAAGACATTAGAAGGTTTAAGAAAATGATAAAACCTTTTATAAATTGCCTTCTCAAATATTTTGGTAAAGGCTGGCACAATAGAAATAGGGCGGTAATTTGATGGGTTTTCAGGACAGTCACCTTTGTGAATTGGAATTATCCTCGCTTCTTTAAAAGCAAATGGGAAAACTCCAGTTGTAAATGAAAGATGAATTATATGCTGTAATGGTAAATTTACTGCAGACAATATTTCTTTAACAATTATAGAATTAGGCCCGTCTATTCCCGCTGAATTACTTGGATTTAGGTCACACATTATTTTTGTTATTTCAGAATGAGAAATAGGCCCAAGAAAAATTGAATTACATTGAGGAGATGTAGAAAATGTATGGAAAAAAATTTTTATTACTGCGTGAATCAAACTGGTTCATTACTGATGAAACAATTTTCTCTCCTATATTAGCAAAATAAGTATTCAAAATGTCAGCCACTTTCTCCAATTTAATAGTAGTCGATCCATCCTCCAAACTCATAACTTCAGGAAACTTAGAATTTCTTTCCTTTTTTATAATTAATTAAAAAAAACTTTTTCAACAAACAGTTTTTCAAAAAAAAATTTAAGAACTCCATTAAACAAAAAATGAGCAAAAATAAAATCGAACAATCTACCAAGCGTGAAACTACCACAAATCCGAATCGATAAATAAATGAAACCCAAAACGAACAGAAATTACAATAACTAACCGAGTCAAACTGACAACGCGCAGAAATTAACATAAGTTAGGCTCAAAACCCCTATGCCTTCCCAAGGCCGGAACATAATTTGCACTTTACTGCAAAAATATAAATATTTTTACTTTTATAACTTTAATAAATCAAATAATATTAATATTTTGATTACTAAATATCAGTATATGTATATTAAACTGACAATGCACATTCATTTGTATTTTTTTTTTAGTAAGGTGCAAATTATATTCTGGCCTTGGGAAGGCATAGGGGTTTTGACCCCAACTTATGTTAATTTCTGCTCGTTTTCAGTTTGACTCGGCTATTTATTGTAATTTCTGTTCGTTTTGGGTTTCATTTATTTATCGTTTCTGATTTGTGGTATTTTGACGCTTGGTAGATTATTTTATTTTTTTTTTTTTTTGGTCATTTTTTGTTTAATGGAGTTCTTTAATTTTCTTTGAAAAAATTATTTTTGGGAAAACGTTTTTTTTAATTAATTATAAAAAAGGAAAGAAATTCTAAGTTTCCTGAAGTTATTAGTTTGTATGATGGATCGACTACTTATAAATCGGAGAAAGTGGCTGATATTTTGAATACTTGTTTTGCTAATATAGGAGAGAAAATTGTTTCATCAGTAATGAACCAATTACAACCCTTGCCCTGAGGGCTGTGGGGGTGGAGGGGCTGTCATCCTTAAAGACATAATTACCAAAACTTTCAATTACGTTGAATAAATTGGCTATTTAAAAGTTTTGATTGGATGTGTTTGGGGAAAAGGTGAGCGTGAGAGGGGGGTTAGTTGCCCTCAGATCACTTACGAGACTATTAAAAAGGGCACTAGCCCTTTGAATTTCCAATCGAATGAGCCCTTTTTCAAGTTTCTACGACAAAGATTTCAATTAAAACTTATATGCCCCAAGGGCATAACATATAACCCTTGCCCTGAAGCTTAATTTCTTTCTCCGATTTAATAGTAGTCGATCCATCCTCCAAACTAGTAACTTCAGGAAACTTAGAATTTCTTTCCTTTTTTATAATTAATTAAAAAAAAACCTTTTCCACAAAATAAGATTTTCAAAGAAAAGTAAAGAACTCCATTAAACAAAAAATGAGAAAAAATAAAATCAAATAATCTACTAAGCGTGAAACTACCACAAATCAGAATCGGTAAATAAATGAAACCCAAAACGAACAGAAATTACAATAAATAACCGAGTCAAACTGACAACGAGCAGAAATTAACATAAGTTGGGCTCAAAACCCCTATACCTTCCCAAGGCCGGAACATAATTTGCACTTTACTGAAAAAATGTAAATGTTTTTACTTTTATAACTTTAATAAATCAAATAATACTAATATTTTGATTACTAAATATCAGTATATGTATATTAAACTGACAATGCATATTCATTTGTATTTTTTTCAGTAAATTGCAAATTATATTTTGGCCTTGGCAAGGCATAGGGGTTTTGAGCCCAGCTTGGAGGGGGGAAGAGGGGGGTTAGTTGCCCTCAAATCACTTTCGACTATTAAAAAGAGCACTAGACCTTTAAATTTCCAATCGAATAAACCCTTTTTCAAATTTCTCCGACAAAGATTTCAATAAAAACTTATATGCCCCCAGTGCATAACTTATAACCCTTGCCCTGAAGACTGTGGGGGAGTGTCCTGCTCAAGGGTGTAATTTCCTAAACTTTAAACTGCGTGGAACAAAAAAGCTATCTCAAAATTTTGATTGGATGAGTTTGGGAAAATGGTGGGCGTGGAACGGCTGTTAGTTGCCTTTCAATCACTTTTGACTATTAAAAAAGGCACTAGCCATTTCAATTTCTAATCGAATGAGCCCTTTTCGAAGTTTCTCCGACAACTTGTTCTATAAAAACCTTATATGCCCCCAGGGCATAACTTAAAACCCATGCCCTGAGGGCTGTGGGGGGGGGGGGGGGGTTGTCATCCTCAAAGACCTAATTTCCAGAACTTTCAACTACGTTGAACAAAATGGCTATCTTAACATTTTGATTGGATGTTTTGGGGGAAAAGGGTTCGCGTGAGAGGGGGTTAGTTGCCCTCCAATCACTTTCGACTTTTAAAAAGGGCAATAGCCCTTTGAATTTCCAATCGAATGAGCCTTTTTTGAAGTTTCTACGACAATGCTTTCTATAAAACTTCGTATGGTTTTTAAACCATATAAACCATAAAAGGTGGGTGTGAGAGGGGGGTTAGTTGCTCTCAAATCACTTTCGGCTACTAAAAAGGGCACTAGCCGTATGAATTTCAAATCAAATGAGCCCTTTCTCAAGTTTCTACAACAAAGATTACAATAAAAACCTTATATGCCCCCAGGGCATAACTTACAACCCTTGCCCCGAAGACTGTGGGGGAGTGTCCTGCTCAAAGGTATATTTTCCTAAACTTTAAACTGCGTAGAACAAAATGGCTATCTCAAAATTTTGATTGGATGTGTTTTTGGAAATGGCGGGTGCGGAAGGGGTGTTAGTTGCCTTCCAATCACTTTTGACTATTAAAAAGGGCACTAGCCATTTCAATTTCCAATCGAATGAGTCCTTTTTGAAGTTTCTCCGACAACGCCTTCTATAAAAACCTTACATGTCCCCAGGGCATAACTTGCAAGCCTTGCCCTGAGGGCTGTGGGGGGGGGGGGTTGGTTTCATCCTCAAAGACCTAATTTCCAGAACTTAAAACTACGTTGCATAAAAAGGCTATCTCAAAATTTTGATTGGATGTGTTTGGGGAAAAGGTGGGCGTGAGAGGGGGGTTAGTTGCCCTCCAATCACTTTTGACTATTAAAAAGGGCACTAGCCCTTTGAATTTCCAATCAAATGAGCCTTTTTTGAAGTTTCTATGACAACGAAAAGTCCCTGCTCTAAAGGAAAAAAATAATAAATAATACAGTGTGCCAACATCGTTCTTATATGCCCCAGGGCATAACTTAAAACTCTTGCCCTGAGGGTTGTGTGGGAGTGTCCTCCTCAAAAATATATTTTCTATCTAGAAATCAACTACGCTGAACAAAATGGGTATCTCAAAATTTTGATTGGATATGTTTGGGGGGATGATGGGCATGGGGGGGGGGCTAATTGCCCTCTAATCACTTTCGACTGTTAAAAATGGCACTAGCCACTCCAATTTCCAATCGAATGAGCCCTTTTCGAAGTTTCTACGACAACTCCTTCGACACGGAGTGCCCTGGTATGGAAACAAAAAAAAATAATATATTGTGCCAACATCGTTCGTTGCTTAGGCAGCGCGATTGCGCTGCCGGTGAAGGAATTAATTAAAGATTACATTTTGCGAGGAGAATTTTGAGGTTCTTCAAAAGATTCATTATAATACCTATGTTTGGATAATCGTATCAGTGTGGTTAATTTATTTTTGAAAATTTTTAATATTATAATCAGTCCGATTCTTTAACTGCTTTTGAATAAAGGATTATTTTCTTAACTGATATTAAAACTCCAGACGTTATCCATGGCCTTATAAGAAATTTTTCTCTGCAAATTTTATTCGTTACAAATGGGCAACTAGAATCAAGGCAGCAATTAAATTTTCTTAGAAAAATATAAGTTGCCATTTCTGTATCCTCGATGGATATATCATCATGTCAATCCAACAGACCAAGGCTTTCATTCAGGTTCTTTAATGTTATTTTATTTATTAACCGTGCTTGATGTTCCTTACTTAACTGCGGTATTTTATAAGTAAAAGCCAAATCTGAAACCAGCAGAAAATGATCTGACATATCACTTAAAACAGCAAAATTTGCTTGAATTTGTAAAGATGTAAAATATTATCAATCAGAGAAGCAGAACTAGGTGAAATTCTTGTAGGTATCAGGCAAATAGGAAGCAGATAGGCAGAAAAGCAAGAATACAATAAGTCGACAGAAGATTCATTTGTAGCTTCTAGAAGGTCAATATTGAAATCTCTCGAGAGGATAACATCTTTATTTTGAAAATAAGGTTGACACAAAAAATCATTGAGTTTAGAGGAAAGGCTTTACTGGAGAAGAAGGCGGTCGGTATACTACGCCAAAAAACTGTATTTTATTCAAAGACCAATTTCAGTCACCATTACGTCAAAAAGATTTTCTTCATGAGAACTTTCCAGATTTGCAAGGCGTCGAAAAGAGATACGTTCTTTTACTATTACTGCTAAACCACCTTGGTGCCTTGTCAATCGGTTTTAAAAGTAAATTGATATCCAGGAGAAACAACATGAGGAGTCGTGTCTGTAAGAAATATGTTACAGAATCCAACGACATGACAAGATAGATTATGAACTACGTCAACAAGATCATCCTAAGAACTAAAAAAAACTCTACAATGTAGAAATCATGTTCTCACAACAGCGGTACTGGGAAGATCAGATACTTCGGAAGCTAATTTATATTTTACAATTTGTAAAATTAATTAACCCACCATCATTTATCTCATTTCCAACAAATTTATCTTGGCTTTGGAATATGGAAAAATAAAAAGGGCTAGGAATATAGAAATATGGGGAAAATTGTATTGGGGATAGTCTTTTGTCTATCCCCGATATAATTATCATCCAATGTAAAAAACCAGAAGTATGATCAGGACCAGCAGAAACTTTCGCAAAATGCTCACCGTCTGATTCTTAAGGTAGCAAAAAATAACTGAACCAGCGAGAACTCGAAAATGATAATGAAAGAAAAAGAAACTGCTTGAAAATTACTTCATATAAATAGAAAAACACAAAAAAAAAGACAGAAAGTGAACTCATAATAAGCTGCAGATGGACGAAATACCGCACAAGAAAAAATAGGATCCTAATGAACAGAGAAACATTACATAATGTAAAGTAATAAAAGTAATCACACCAAAGAAATGTCATTATTGATCACCATAACGAGCCAATCTTAACGCACTGTGAAGATGGAGACTTTTCACACTCGATCCATAATTTGCTCCCTTTTTGTTTAATAAGCATAAGATGAACCTAACCCGAATGGTTTCATTCCTTTATCGAACTTGGCTTGAGTGACCGGCATAATGACTGCTATAATCCGCACGTACGAGTCTACACTTGCATCAAGTTACGCAATGGCAAAGTCCAAAACAATATCAAATTTAATCCTTTTAACTTGAAAAAGTATCCGATTATAGGAGTTGACTCTTCAATAGCTAGTTAAAGACTGGTTGAAAGGTACCCTCATGTTTAGTGTCTGAAGCCGTGCTGAAAACTGGCGCCGTGCCATTGAAAATATTTCAGCACGCCGCCGCCACAAAGGCGTCAGCACGGCACCGAAAATATCTGGCGTCGAATTATTTTCTGTGATTATTGAAAGAAAATATGAGGCAAAATCTACTATTCAATGGCACATACACAAAATTGTGGATTCCTCTCAATTCTTTTTTTTAATTTACTAGTCTGCTATAAACTTTGGATTATCTTTCACTTGAATATGTTCTCCTCGCTATAATATATCAATTTCTAATTAAAATGAGTTTCGACTAGCCCTGATATTCCTCAAATACCTTCTTTATAAATGTTTTTTTTTTCTTTTGGTTGAATAAATATATTTAAAATCTTCACCAAACTTCTAAAGTCAATAACATTCATTTCGCCGGCATACTATAGCTAACATTAGCTAATGGGCTAAGCTGCACTTTATTTCAAAACTTTTATTACATTACTCCTAGGTGAGAGGGTTCAATCGTAAAGCAATAAGAAACAAAAGTCACAGTAGCGTAGAGAGTTAAATGTTGGATAGTATCAACTCCCTTATTATGGAGATTACTTGCTGATTATTTAACTTCTAATGTTGTTCTCTACTTTCTGATCATTTTCCAATGTTTGATTTTCATCCATTTTCGCTATCATGTTTGTTTTAATCCCGCCTTAGCTTTTACGCCAAAGTTTAATTTTGCTTTTACAATGCCGGAACCCACTGTGTCTCAGCAAAAAATAATAACTAATAGGATCTTATCAAAACAAAAAGATTTACATAAAAACCACCTAACAAAATAATGTAAACATAATCTTTTTCTTCACTGTAAAAATACTTCACAATAATTGGAGAGTAAAATTCCATTTTACAGCCTAATCACTGGGATATTCCAAATATATTTCTTCAGCTGAAGGGGCACTAAAAGTTAAATCCTCTCTAGTAGAGTATGGCTTAATGACAGCTATCAGGAATTCTACGTCCAAATCCTGTCACTAGTGTTGCTCGTGGCCCTAGTGTAGCCATACTGTCAGGAATTTTACTTCCCAACCCTGTCGCTAGGGATTCATAGTACTAGTGTCGTTATGCTAGGCGCTTTTTTAGATTTCTTGTCACTAGGAGCGTTTCTCACGCTATCGTTTTCTCATATGCAAAACATAAGTATTCCATCAACCTGAGAGGCAAGGTCTAGACGGAATATGACTTGATTGTAAGCCCATCTGCTCTACACGGATAGCTTCGGATCTTCAGGACATAATAGAAAACACTTGTTTTTGTTCTGCATTTTGTGTTGCAAGGTTTCATCGTGGAGAGAAATAATGGAAATCGTTATGTCTACTATTAATTTTATAAGAAAAATGGGATTACTCACCGCCAGTTTAAAAATATTTTTGAAAAATGTGAAAGCTGAATATGGTGACCTGATGCATTA
This sequence comes from Artemia sinica, assembly GCA_027921565.1. NCBI lineage: Eukaryota > Metazoa > Arthropoda > Branchiopoda > Anostraca > Artemiidae > Artemia > Artemia sinica. The sequence continues at coordinate 22,860,019 of CM051267.1, read as the reverse complement.
TTGTGAAGTAAGGTGGCTAAACCGATTTTTTTTTTTCAACGATTTTTTTATTTAAAGAAAGACATTTGTAACTAATAGATATGAAAGGAAAGGTAATACCTGAACTTTACCACAACCGGTGGGTTGTACATCTTGGGTTTTAACTGATTTGACTACATAACTGAGTCTACTAAAGACTCGTTTACAAGGAAAAAATAAATTGATATGCCAGATGTATTCAGATGTTAAGGCATTTGAAATGAACTAACATTATTTATACAGCATATTCGAGGAAAGAAAGCTCGATCACTTATTAAATTGTAAGATAGGAGTAGAAGAAGCTGGTACAAATTTTGTTCGACAAAATACTAAAATGAAAAGTGCATTGACACAACATCAAACTGAGTTTGAAAACTGAGTTCGCTGTTTTAAAAAAGATCTCTCGTAAGATGAATATTTTCAAAAACCCCTTTACAGTGGATATCAATATCTCAAAAGAAAGATGGTCCTTTTATGACAAAACTAATTAAATATATAGCTTCAGTGGATCAAATAATCCAATCAAATATGCCTAAAGCCATTAAAGCTACTTTATCTAAATATATTGCTAGATACTACTTTTCTAATTCCATCTTTAATGAGATAGGAAAGGACTTATCTTCAATTCTCACCAAATATAGAGCATGTCACCTATTCAACTCAACCCATGGCAATTAAACTACAGATCCTACAATGGATTTGTGTCTCTCTTAATTAAAATAAACTTGTTGATCTCATTAATTATGCCACTAAAAATAAAACTGATATTATCTGTCTCCAAGAGATCAATCTTCATCAGTTCAAGAAAATTAAAATTCCTGGCTACAAGTGCTACAGGAATGACAGATCTACAAATAGAAAGAGAAGAGGAGTTGTCATCTTTGTTCATAATTCAATCCCTCATTCGCCTCAACCATTAAATTTTTACGGGGATGAAATTGATATCATAGGTATTATACTTAACCTAGCTAACGGTAGTAATCTTGTCATTATCATTGTACAATCCATGTGGAAACAATGATATCCAAAAGGTTTTGGAATCTGAACTTTTAGCAAATAATTCTTTTATTTTTGGTGATTTCAATGCGCATAGCCTACTTTGGGAACAAATAGCCTATAGTAACTGTAATGTTTGGTAGATAAATCTTTATTTAAAACCCAGGCACCTATAATAAAGAACACTATAAGCAAAGCAAGTAAGACAACGCATCAAGGCAAATAAGCATAAGCACGCAATGGCAGCTGGTGCACAACCACAAGCAAAAAGCAAGGTATCGCATAATGCTACATCCCCTTTCAGCGATTTCCAAGAGATGAGCTACATGCTACATCCCCCTTCAGCTATTTCCAAGAGATGAGCTCCTTCTACCTCTAGGCATGGAGGCACTAGGCTTTCTCTGCTAGCTGCCAATAACTTGGCAAATTATCACTCAATACAGGAGACAACAGAACACTACACCGGGAGGCGCAAGGCTCACTCCCATCAGCTGCCAATGGGTTTTGGCAGACCTACACTAGACACAAGTGCTTCATTGTCACTTCGTTATTCATTATAGGTGGCTTCACCACTCTGCCGGATCTTGTGGCCTGAGCAGCTGTTGCTTGTGTTTAAATTGTGCTTGACGGTTCCCTTCCTGGCAGGTGGGGCTCATCTATGGCCATACCAGGCTCGGTGGCGGTAGTCGGGAATCTCTGCAATGATCTGTGCAGATTCATGCTTGTGGTAGTGTCAGGACAATCTGCAACCTGTCCCAGGTTTAGTGACCTTGACACAGCCCCGAAGGGGTACTTCATGGCAGGTCTATCATCAGGTGTGAGTGGAGAGGTTGCTTTGATTAAGTGTCTTCAGTTGCGACGAAGGATTGTACCATCTTTAGTTGATAGGTAGTACGATCTAGGCTCATCTGCCTCTTTGATTATTTCCCTGCTTTTCCACGGCGCTTCCGGCTATTTTCTGAAGAAGACCTGGTCACCTCCTCTGAGTTCGGGATGTTCTCTAGCATGCCGGTCATGGTAGGATTTCTTTCTGTGTTGAGCCATCTTTCTGCTCGCCAAGAATTCAGAAGTCTGTACTTTCTCTTTTCCAAGTGTTTTTCTGTGCATGGCAGTTTTGAGCGGAGCTGGCGGCTCATGAGCATTTGTGAGGGGGCAGCTAAACCGTCTATTGGGGTGTTACGGTATTCCAGAATTCCGAGGTACGGGTCCGATCCATTTTCACTTGCCTTGGTCATGATGCTCTTGCAAGTCTGGATAGTCTGTTCCACTAATCCATTTGACTGGGGGTATATTGGACTTGAAGTTTTTAACTCAAATCCCCAGTCTCTAGCAAACCTCTTGAATTCTTGGGACACGAATTGTCTACCATTATCAGACATCATGACCTTGGGTCTTGACGGGCAAAATGCGACTTCAGTTTCAAAATGACTTCTGCATATGTTAATTCACGCAACAGATCAGTTTTAAAAAAGCGGCTATGGTAGTCTACCACTAGGAGGTAGCTGGCTCCATGCCAGGTGAATATGTCACAGGCAACTTGTTGCCAGGGGAGAACTGAAACTGGTGAGCAGATTAGTTGCTCTTTTTGCAGACTCCTGCTGTTGTTTTTGGCATTTGTAGCAGCTGACAATCAGATTTTCTATGTCTGTGTTCAGTCGAGGCCAGTAGATGAGTATCCTGGCTCTCTGTTGAGTTTTCTCCACTCCTAGGTGGGACGCGTGTAGCTGTTTTAACGTGTCGGTTCTCAGACATGCTGGTACCATTATCCTATCTCCCTTGAATATGATTTCGTCATTGATGCACAGTTCGTGTCGGACTCCCCAAAATGGCAGTACGTGACTAGGACATAGCTTGCGGCAAACTGGCCAGCCAGTTTCTATAATTTGTCTGAGTGCAACTAGCTGGGGGTCTTCTTTAGACTGGTTGCGGATTTCTTGCAGTTTTGAATCACTCACCGGAAGTAACTTGACAACTTGGTGTACATACGCTTGGAGTTCTCTCTGGCTTGCCTTGTCAATGTCTGACAGGTGGAGCCTTGATAAAGCATCAGGGACTGGTATTTCAGCGCTAGGTTGGTAAGTGAAACTCAAGTCGTATGGCTGAATCTGGAGCACCATCCTTTGTAGTCTTGCTGGGGCCTTGTGCAAAGGCTGTCGTAAGATGGTTTCAAGAGGGCGATGATCAGTGAACACATTGACTTGCCTTCCATAAATGTAATGATGGAAGTATCGGCAGCCAAATATAATTGCGTAAGGTTCTTTCTCTAACTGTGAGTATCTTTGCTCGGTAGACGTAAGAGCTCGTGAAGCGTATGCTATTGCCTGTCCATTTGTGTAGATGTATGCTCCTAGGCCGTTTGATGAGGCATCGACTGTCAGGTCAATTGAGGTACTTCGGTGCTCAAAGAAGTGAAGGTACGACACAATGGAGCCCTTTATTTCCTTTAAGGCAACATCGTGCTTTGTTTCCCAAACAAAGTCTTTGTCTTTGCAGAATTCACGAAGGTCCTTGCATTTTGTTGATAGATTAGGGATGTATCTTGCTAAGTAATTTAGCATTCCTAGGAGGGTGGTCACCTCTTCTTTGTTCGCTGGCTTCGGCACTGCATTAATTGCACGTAGCTTCTCTGGATCAGGGCGCATCCCTTTTTCGCCAATCATATGGCCGAAGTATGTAACCTCTTGTACCCCAAACTTACATTTACTGAGGTTGAACATCACCCCTTTTAAGGCAGCAACAAGACGCTGATTATGCTTTTCCAGGGTTGAACCGAAAACTAGCAGATCGTCTATGATGACTATAAAGCCAGTGAGACCTTCAAACACTTCCTCAATGTGCCTCTGGAATTCGTCCTGTGCTGATATAACGCCAAACGGCATACACTTGAAACGGTATCTTCCAAAGATAGTGTTGAATGTAGTTAGGTCTGTGGATTCCTCATCTAGCGATAATGACCAGTATCCTGAACGTGTGTCTAGCTTTGAGAAGTACTTTGCTCCATGCAAGTTGGATGTAGAGTCTTCTGGCGTTGGAATAGGGTAGTGGGGTCTTCTGATGGATTTATCGAGATGCACAGGGTCAATACAGAGACGGAGAGTGCCATTTTAACGGCCACCATGGAGTTGACCCATTCAGTAGGGAGAGTCACCTTCTCAATGACACTGTCTTTCTCCATTTTATCAAGCTCTGCTTTAAGCTTGTTGAGAAGAGCTGACGGAATTTACCTTACAGCATGAACCTTAGGGATGGCTCCGTCCTTCAAATAATTATGGCACTTGCCATCCAGATTTCCTAGCCATTCGAAGACATCATTAAATTCTTTAATAACATCCAAAACAGAGTTGCAGATTGGTACTTCAATGCGTGCAGCAGAGTTGACATTCATGATCAGTTTAATAAGGTTCAGATCCAAGCTTGATCTGAAACCGATTATGGGAACAGAGTCTTCTTCTACAATTTAGAAATGCTGGTTGGAAGGCCTTGATTGTTCATAGGTAGAGCTCAAAGTACATGTTCCTCGAACGGGAATCCTGCCACCACAGTAACTAGTGACCTTCTGCTTAGCCTTAGTTATTTTTGGCTTTGGCAAGAGCATGTCAAAATACTTGATAGGAAAGATATATGCTTGCGCTCCTGTGTCAACTTTGAAAATCACTGGCAACTGGGCGTTAATTTTGAGGGAAACTATGGCTTCTTCCTTGTTATTTGTTTCCGAGACTTCATGCAGAAATATCTCGTCCTCATCATTAGAGTTTTCAAGTTTGTTGTTGGTGCCTGGGACTACATTTAAGACCATGTTGCTTTTGCAGACGCGTGAAAAATTGTTAGGCTTGCGGCACTTTGTACATGTTTTTCCTTTTACAGGACATGCACGATCTGGGCTGTAGCTGCCTCCACAGAAGTAGCATTTTCTAGATCTTGGGTTGGTGGTCTTGAACTCGTCGTTTCTTCTGCTTGGGTGGTGATTTATTTTATGAATGGAATCAACCTCTTTTTTTATGCTACCTTCATCAAACGTTCTTAGCTGTGCCTGGGTTGTTTCAAACATGTGACATTTCTCTATAGTTGTTTCAAGGGTTAGGGCATCCCCTTCTACTAGCAGGCACTCTCTGATACGTGGGTTCAGTATTTCACAGACTATTCTATCTCGTACAATTTCGTCTGCGTCCCTGTAGCTACAGGCCTTAACCAAGTTTTTCACCTCTGTTATGTAGCTTTCTATGTTTTCTGCCTCATGTTGATCACGTTTCTGAAAGACGTACCTTGCAAACACGCTGTTTGTTTTACGTGTTGCATAATCTTTGAATTTTGTCATGTATGGCTCAAGCTTGTCCTTTTCACTCTCACTGAAGGTGAAGGTATTAAATATCTCTCTTCCCTTGTCTCCTACCCAAATAAGCAGGTAGGCGCACATGATCTTCTCAGTTTTCCCATATAAGGGGCCAGCAAACATAAGACGAGCATGCTGCTCAAATCGTTTCCATTCATCTGGAAGACGCAGCGAGTCACAACTGATACTTGGCTGGTTGACATCCATTACTGGTCACTCAAATCTGACACCATGTAATGTTTGGTAGATAAATCTTTATTTAAAACCCAGGCACCTACAATAAAGAACACTATAAACAAAGCAAGCAAATCAACGCATCAAGGCAAATAAGCATAAGCACGCAATGGCAGCTGGTGCACAACCACAAGCATAAAGCAAGGTATCACATAATGCTACAGTAACAAAGCAGGAAGAGGCATTGAGAATATTCTGTCCAATATTCCAGATACCTTGATGTTCACTCCATTTAATTCCCAAACCCGGTATAAACATTTTATCTAATAATTTCTCTACTATTGATTCGCTACTTGGTCCATCTTTATATTATGATCGAGTTCAGATGGTAAAGGTCCCCTCTCTGCAATCTAATCATTCTGCAATTCTAACATTAATTCAAAATGTATGATATTCTCCCAAACCCCACATAATAACTTTTAACAACTCCAAAGGGAATTGGCCCCTGTTTCGGGAAGTTTTGAAGGAAGTAGAACTTCGCTTTTTATCAACTAGTTCTGATAATAATGCTATTAAGGTCAATAAGAAATCCGTTATGTAACAGCCAGCTAAATCTTCCATCTTCCGTACCCAGGACTAAGCCAATTTTCTTATAAGGGCTCCAAGAGACCCAAGAATTGGTAGAATGAGGAGTGCATGGTTGCAGTACAGGTGAAAAGGAAGGCTCGTAAATTTTTTCAAAAGAATCCTTCCCCATCTTGAGCAATTTCGTAAAAAACAAGCATGTACTAAAGTAAAATTGGTATGTAAGAAAGCTAAACAGTCTACATGGTCCAATTTTAGTGCAGGTATTAGCCTCAGAACCCCAATTTCAAAGATACACAACTTCATTAGCAAACTCAATAGTGGTAAGCAGTCGATGACTGTAAAATAAATATGATATCATGCAGAATAGATCTCCAGTGTCCTCAGATAAGATGAAAGCAAATAATTTTTCTGATATTTGTAAGAATGATTGTTCTGACTCTCATTACCCTCGACCTCCATTTTGTACCCTTCCTCGTACTTCTTTATATTAAAGGTCCTTGATTGAACCGTTTTCCCTAGATGAATTTAATGCAGCACTCAATTCTATTAATATTAAGTCTTCCCCAGGTTATGATGGTATTTATATTAAATGGATTTTTGAGTCCCGAGAGGTTTTCCGTACTGCCCTCTTAAGTCTGTATAATCTCGTTTGGTTAAGCCAAAAGTTCCCGGATGCTTGGAAAACTGCCCGGGTCTTTCCTGCTTTAAAATCTTGTTACTCATCTAGTGACCCCAAGTCTTACCGACCTATATCTGTTTTACCAGCTTTCAGTGAAGTCCATGAAAGGCTTATTCTATCAAGAATTGAGTGGTTTGCTGAAATTAATAATCTTTTTCCAAGTGAACAAACAGGCTTCAGAAAAGGACATAGCTCTGTAGATAACATCACTCACCTTGAAATTGATGATTGTAACTCTCTTAAAACCAGACAGGGTACAATGGCAGTCCTATTTGACTGGTCAGATGCCTATGTAAATGTAGTCCATGATAAATTGATGGATATTCTTTAATTGACCTGGATTTCCCATACTCTTTCATAAGTTTCATGAAGTCCTTTTTAAATGATAGGAGTTTTTATGTTCAAGTTAATGAGTATAGGAGAGATATTAACCCCATTACTAGAGGTCTTCCTCTAGGAGCGGTTTTGAGTCCCCTTCTGTTCAATTTGTATGTTTCAGAATTCGATCTCACTCATTGTTTCGTCTTTGTGCAGACGATCTGATTATTTGGAAGTCCGGAAAGGATATTGTAATTCTCCAAAGTCTTATTCAACAGGATGTAAGATTAGTTCAGAGATTCTCTTCAGATTTTCGTTTCCTAATTTAAATCAGTAAAACCAAAGCCATTATATTTGTTAATTGCTCAAGAGATCTTCCCAATCCTCTTCAAATTTTCTCTAATGAAATTCCATATTGTAACTCAGTGAAGCTACTTGGACTATGGATAGATTTTAAAATGTTATGGTATGCATATATTAATTCTTTGAAATCCATGATCGCTCGGAGACTTTGTGTTTTAAAGAGACTTGCTGGAAGTAAATGGGGATGCCGCCCTAAAGTTATTCTGGATTTTTATAAATTATAAATTAGATTTAATCTAGAATATGGTATCCAACTTTTTTCAATTCGTCCATCATCTGCATTTAAAACCCTGGAATTCTTACAAAATTCAGCTATTCGAATTTCTCTGGGTTTGCACAGGCATACTTCTCTGTCTAAATTAAAACAACTGTCTGGTTTGGTTTCCCTCAGTGAAAGAGCATCCAGTCAAAGGAAGAAATACTTCTCGCGAATCGAAGCGTATGGAAGCAAGCATGTTGCTTATAATCATATTGCTTTGAAGGCAGCTTGTACCAATGGTCATTCATCTTGGAATCAATTTCAATTGGAGGTCCCAAATTGGAGTCAGTATTCCCCCTATGCGTACCCCTTTACTGACACCCCGCCGTGGGAAATGAGTCCACCTATTTGTCAAGCAGAACATATTTTAATAAATTAAAACCAAATTCCCAATCGTGAGATTCAGACTATTCTAGCTGAACAGATTTCGTAGTTGTACCCTAATCACAGGAAAATCTGTTCAGATGGATCTGTTCAGGGTGTGAGAGCTGGAGCAGGAGTATGTATCCCATCACTGAACCTAAACCTTTTTTCACCCCTTCCTTTGGATCTTCTATTTTGTCAGCTGAATTATATGCCATTCGGTTAGCCCTAGATGTTCTCCTAAATTATAGCATTTTAGAGGAGAATATTCTTTGCCTTTCTGACTCCAAATCGGCAATGCTGTTGCTCAATAAAATTTAATAGAATTGCTAATAATAAGGACCTATTCAACATTAGAAAACAACTTCTGAGCCTCCAGGCTAAAGGCAGCCAGATTTATTTCCACCATGTTCCAAACCATAAAGGTATCAAATATAATGATACTGCTGATTTACTGGCAGCCAAGGATTCTTTGTTAAACTCAAGTCATCTCTCTGACCTCAATTCTCGTGATATTATTAAGCAAAGATCTAACGTTAATCACAGCAAATTGACTTTATCTCTTTTTCATTTTAGATTACACAAAGTGCTATATTACCGTCTGAAATCAGGTACCCATCTTCTCAATAGTATGTTATTTAATTAGAAGCTACATCACTCCCCTCTATGCTGCTTTGCATTTGATGAAACAATCCAGCATGTCTTATTCGATTGTCAGCCACTAAGTGCGGAAACTATTTCCCTTAAACACCTATGCTTTATGGCTGATATTCCTAATATCTACACTGCAATCCTGTATTCAAACCTGCCTTGGCACGTGGATAGAAAGATTTTTAATGCATCTATTGACATTTTAAAGAAGAGTCTAATTGATTAGTGTTTATTAATGCATAATGAAGTCGTTAAAAAGAAGGAGGCTATTCATCATTTGTTCTGGAGAGTTTACAAGAGAGCGGGAGTGAGCATATTGGTTGTGAACCGTATTGGTACCGGCCGGCCTATAGGTCTTAAATTGCTGGGGAAAGGTGACTCAAGTACCCGCACTTCCCACAACCCATCAATAGAATTAAGAAGTTTAATTGGGATGATTGGTTTGTTTTAACTGATAAGAAGACTTGGTTACAGCTGAGGATAATGAATTTCTAAATAACTGATGACACTTTTCGGAGAATCAAAGGGGTGAAAGGACTTACTGGTAGTTCATATACCCTGCTACTAATTTTTGGAACTGTAACTAGAACTCAATAATGTGCCAAGAGATTTACATATCAAAGTTGCAAAGTGACACCGCACTTAAAATAGCTTTTGAGGAAAAAAAACAACTTGGTGGATTTCTATGGAAGTTTGCCCTCTGAAAATTACAAGGAGTTAAAAAGGTTCGCTCAGCAGATAATTACCTTGTTCAGTAGAAGATATATTTTTGTGCGTACTTTTTCGATCCTAAATTAAAAAAAAAAAAACAAACACTGTCCTCGGTTATCGGATACATATTTGGACGCTACACTACGCATCTCTATTACAAAAATGGAAGCTAATGTAAAAAACAATGCAAGTCAAATGCAACAACAAAAATCACATTGATTGTTTTAACTACAATAATTGTTTTAAAAATATACATTAAGTGTTTAATTTTAAACCTAAAATGTTTGTACATAAGTATTATAGATATTCTCTATTCATTATAGTATACCTACGACACAACATTACAGTGCAATGACAAGTGACCTATTTGCGACCCGCTTAATATCCCCACGTAAAAGTTTGGCTCTTTGACAACCAAAGGTTGCCGACCCATGTCATTGATGACGCCATGGATGTGACTGTGAATAACCAATTTGTTGTTGCAGTTTCGTTCTGCAATAATAAGATTTACATAAAATATACCTCCTAGATATGGTTGAGTGTTGTTACAGGAAGGAAAAAACCATCTTCAATATTATTTGCACTGTTATTTCAGATAAAAATAAAGTTGAATTCTGTGCAGACAAATGTAATGCTATATTTGGGTATTAAAACTTGATTATGAACACAATCAAAGAAAAATTCATGCTTGTAGTACGGTATCCACTCAATTCATTTGGTTGCTGCTTATGCTTGCAGACAATTCCAAAAGGAATTGGAAGTTCTGTATCGGACTTTGTATGATTACTTCAGCGTTTGTGCCAAAAGTGTTCTTAAATCAAACGGCATCAGAAGTTTATTGACACCCCAATCGTGAATGACACCCCATGATTGTTTCTGGAGCTGCTGTCCTGGTATTTACTTTTAGGAATAGCTGCGAAAGATCCCATTCACGCAAGTGACAGGGTATCGCAAGGCCTGAAGAATCCGATTGCTTTGGGTTCAACCTTTGTTCCAGATCTTTGTCCTGGAGCTGTCCATATATGTCAATCTTCTTTTCAAAAAAGAAAATCATTGTTCTGCAAAAAAAAAGATTGGAAGTAGTAAACTTTCAAGAAAATGGACCATAAATTTCAGTACGACTAGCTACGTTAGGTCAATGTTGCCCATGAATCTTATCCTTGGCATGTAAAGTAAATACATTAGAGCCGAAAATGTGTATTTAGGAATGGCTACTTACGAGTCTCTTCAATCTTTACAGTCAGATCCGAGTACAAAGGCAGACGAAAGTGAAGTGAAAGTAATATGTAAATGTATTTGTAAGCTATATGTGAAGAAGGTGGAGCAAATCGTGAATGGATTCTTGTTTAAAGAACAGCTATTTAAGTTTAATGGTGAAGCAAATTATACAGCTAATTTTGTTTGAAAAAAAGCATTTTGCATTGTACAAAATTCTTGAACCTAAGGAAGCTTTGGACATAGATCATTCGCAAGATATTCTTCAAAGGTATGCTGCACCGTCGTGGAGTGGAAAAAGACAGTAGAACAATGGGGGAATTTGCTGTTTTTTGATCTTCCAAATGTGACGGATGTCGTGGATACTTTGCGTCGTATGGCTTCAACAAAAACACCAAATGGTAAGCAAAGATTCTGAAATATAGTCGTTATTTTGCACTTTCTTCGGCTCTGCTATTTTCAAATGCTGTTGAAGAGCAGTTCTTTTTTAGCTTGAAAGACACTAAAATAGATATTATGCTGTAACCCTTACCAGCTTACTTTTATTACGCTGGATAAATCTGGCGAGAAAAAAAAATGGGTCCCATGACATAGAGGTCAGTGCAAATCGACTCAAATCTGAAATCGATATAAATTGAATCAGATCTAAGAGAATGAATGTGATGCCAGACGAGTGCTTCCTTTCTGGGGCAAATACAGCTTTAATTTTATTTTAGGTGTATATGGACGATGTAGGAGGATATGGAGCCAAGGCCGTATCCAGGGAGGGGCGTTAGGGTGTTGTACCCTCCCCCCCCCAAAATATTTGTCTTACTCGTGAAAAAATAAACACAATGAATATAAACAAGTTTTGATGCTTTTTTAACCCCCCCCCCCGAAAACTAAATCATGGATACGACCCTGTATGGAACATAGAAGAAATATAAGCATCCCTCCTGTAAATATTTGAAATCTTGCTTTGTATTATTTTTTCACTGTTTCAGCTGTTTTGTACACTGCAAAAAACACAAAATAAAAGAATTTTCTTATGCCTCTGACATTAACCGTATGTAGGAAGAGTACTATGAAATCACACTATCTACAAGGCAAGAGGTACAGGCGTTTTTTTTTCCTGTCTTTTCAATATGTGAAGCTATAGCTAAAGACTGGCAGAATTGTTTACGTTATTAGTTTAATTTTAGTAATCAATAAAAGAATACTCATTAGTAGCTGAACATTTTTTATTTTAACCTGGGTTTCGGTTTCATGACTTGATTATCAGTTCCTTCTCCGCTTGTCTAAGAACTCATAACATCTCATTGGGATAGAACCCCTACTGCATCGCCTATAAGACTAATGGTTCACATCGGTCCAATCGTAAAGTCTGTGTTGATGCAAAGAACTTCTTGGGTACCTGACTGAAAAAAAGATCAAAGTTGTTTTAACTCAATCCTTCTTCCTATAGAAAAGAGCTATGAAACAGATCAATAAGTTAATGAAACAGAAAGATTAATGATCGAAGTAGAAACTTTGACACATTTTTTCGTTAGATTAAGATACTTGTTGCACTTCAGACCAGTACGATGTCGGTTCAAGCGAATGGAAGTCAGGTAAGATCAAATTGCTTCATAGGCTGTATAAACTGGAAATTAGGCGATATGATGTAATTCCAGAATGATCCATTTTTTGAAAATATTTCTCAGTACCCTATATTGAGCATCTTGAATTCAGAGACAATCTCTTAGCATAAAAAACTTCAGATCAAGTACATAAAGCATCTAGTTTCATTATTCAGGGCTCCAAAACGAAGATGTGGAGTAATAGACTTCGACGCACTGCCAGTTTTCTTTTTCGGTGGCAAATAGCTGCAATTTAGTGAAACGACACCGCACCGTGGAATGCCGCCAGTTGACGCCAATTTTTCTTACTAGAAAGTAGTTTCAAATTCGTTCAAAACAACCCTTCAAATAAACAGACGAGTCTGTTAAAGCCTTCTAGAGGTCCGATGGTACATAATTGATAATAATACACGTTAATTCGAGGAAAACGCGACACAAGCACACATAATAAAGCATGTGACACAAGGACGAATAAACAGACGAGTCTGTCAAGATCTGTCAGAACTCAATGGGTAGGTATTTCATCATCATAAACGTAAATTCGAGAAAAAAAATCACACAAACCGCTTTGTGGTATAATGAGTCACTTGAAAGACCGAAAATGATAATTCTTAATCCCAAGATTAAATTTTAAAAAAACGAAAATTTGCACTGAAACAAGATGGAGACTAGAATACAGCAATGGAATCTTAATAAATATATAAAAGCAAAATAAGATCTGTAAAGGGGATATTTTTTATTGCTCTGAGCCACGTAATAGAAAGCATCAAATATGCTTCAAGAAATCAAGAGGACTACTGCTAAAGAAAAATAAGCTCTTTGAGAAAATTATGTAATTTTTTTCTGGGGGAGCAGGCCCATCGCCTCCCTCTGACTACGCCACTAACTACTCTTTCTGTTGGATTTTATTCTCATTTTCTTTTTAGAAATCAATATCGATAGGTTTTACAAAGTTAATTAGCTTACTTAGCCCCTGCGCGCCAGTGCTGCTAAAATCTGTCTCCACGCTGGAATGTTTTTCATTGGTGGCCCGCCACCGATAAATCGGCGTGATTTCAGGGTCTCTGAGGCAAATATAATATGCCAAAAAATTAAAGTAGCATCAGGTTAGTCTAGTCTTCCGTCCCTAGTTAAACTTAGGAGAAATCCTACTGCGGTTTCCTCATCGTGGTAGTCAGGTGGAAACGGCCGGAATAGCCGATCCCAATTCTTGCTAAGCCAAACCGCAGAGGGTGCCATCAGGGAGTGGAGACATGCATGGTTAAATATATTTCCACGAAACGTCCAAATGCAAGTCAATATAAAGAGTCCAACCCATACTACGGCATCCCCGGCAAGCGATGCGTTGAAGGTTTCATCAGCGCCTTCTCCAAAAAATTGTCAACCTGAGGTACTACTTCTGAAACATAGACAACCCCTCAGTGTAGGATGTTGGAACGTCTGCTCGATAAAATGCCTAACGACCCAGTCGTTTATCGCTGGCGAATTGTTGCGCTATAACATAGACATAATTTGCGTTTCAGAAACTCGAATCAACGGCATTGTGGAAGGCTCAGAGATCAAAACTCCTGAGAACGATGCTTCTTTCTCCTTTTTCAACTTTGGGTCCCTTGATGGATCTGCTTATGGTGGAGTGGGCATTATTTTAAGCCCCCCATCAGCGAAGTCGCTTCTAGAATGGGAACCTATCTCACATAGAGTAGCGCGATTCAAAGCGCGATTCAAAGAGCGCGATTCTAAGGCCACCTATTCAACATATCAGTTATTGTAGTTTATGCTCCAACCAAAGACGCACCGGAGAGCGAAGCAGATCTTTTTTTTTACCAAGTTCTAACTTGTATGCTTAAGAAAGTCCCAAAACGAGACCTCATCTTTATTAGAGGCAACCTTAACGCCAGAATTAGGGGAAAAGTATCCAATGCTGAGTCTGTCATTGGCCACTTCAGTCTTGGAGCTGGATGTAGCAGGGGATCAGAACTTCTTCACTTTGCCATGACGAATGATTTGGTCATTACCAATACCTTATTCAAACACGAACCCAGCCACACAGCCACATGACATTCAAGAGATGGTATATCAAAAAGCCAGATTGATAATATCCTCATGTCCCGCCGTTGGAAATCAGTGGCTACGAATAGTAGATCGTACATTGGAGCAGATACTGGCTCGAAACATGGGTCGGGTCATCTTCTAGTCAAGTTAGATCTAAAGTTACGACTTGCAGCACGCCCCAAGAGGAAACCTCCACGAAGATTTGATACCAATCGCTTCGATGATCCCAATATACGACAGGCATTCTGCTTAGAGTTGTCTAACCGCATTGAAGCTCTCCAAGTGCAAGCAAACGACGAGCAAACTCAAAGTTTGGATGAAGAGTGGTTGACCATACGCAATACAATCCACGAGGCTGCGAAAGCTACGATAGGATACCGAAAAAGACTATCCAAAAAGTGGATGTCAACACGCACAATTCAGTTGGCTGAGCACAAGCAACAGATATCGGATAGAAAATCGGAGTTGTTCAAATGCTTGAGAAGAGAATGTCACCAGTCGGCTAAGAATGATAAGAACCAGTACTGGGAGAAAATCGCTGAAGACATGGAAGCCGCTGCCTCTAGATCGGACACCAGGAAGATGTATCAGCTCCTAAAACCAATCAGGAGTAAATCACATAAGCCTACTAGTACATCCGTTGAAGATGAAAACGGCAAGTTACTCTCGAATAATGCCGAAATAATAAATCGCTGGAAGGAGCACTTTGACAAACTACTTAACCAGCACCAACTCTCCACAGCAATAGATGATAATCAGCGCTGCCATAATCCAAGTCGTAGCCCTGATGACCTGCAGTAATCAAACTCTCCCAGCAGTATTTTCAATGACGTGAATGTGGCTCCCCGACGTTAAATGAAGTCCAACAAGCAATCAATTGCCTTAAAAGCAATAAAACTCAACTTTACAAGTATGGAGGGACAGCACTTGTCAGCAGGATTTATAAACTAACTTGTCGTATATGGGAAGAAGAGATGGTTCCACAGGATTGGGGAGACTGTATTATCCTTCGAGTCTGCAAAAAGGGCTAAAGACAAAATGCAGCGATTATCGTGAGATTTCTCTCATATGCATTACTGCAAAAATATTTGCCATAGTGCTACATAATCGTCTTCGTATCCAGCGCAGCGCAAAGACAAGGCTCAATCAAGCGGGATTCCGCCCAGGCATGGGAACAATTGACCAACTATTTGTTATAAGACAAACCCTTGAACACAGGGCAATACACCAAAAAACAACAGTGTCTCTATTCATAGATTTTATTACAGCTTTTGATTCTGTTGTAAGGGATGGAACAGAGGATGGAGTACCAGGCAAGATAGTCAGACTTATCCAAGTATACTACCAGCATACGTGAGCCCAAATTCAGATCAGTGGAGAACTCTCCTCGATGTTCCAAATTGATTTGGGTGTCCGACAGGGATGTATATTGTATCCCGTTTTATTTAATTTCGTGATCCAAGTCCCAATTTTGTGATCACCGATATGGACTATGCCGACGATATTTGCTTGTTAGCTGAATCACGTTCAGAAGCCCAATTTATCCTATGGGAATGTAGCTGAAGAATCCTCTCTGGTCGGCCTGAAAATAAGATCCCCGAAGACAAAGGTCATGGCGTCCGGTATATCATCTCAAGACCCCCCAATTTTACTAGAACAGTCGCCAATAGACGAGATACATGAATTTAAGTACCTAGGCTCTCTGGTAGACCCAATAGGAGGATGCACATCAGAAATACAGTCAAGAATTGTTTCAGCAACCGGATTCTTCATCCAGCTAAATCACTCTCTATGGAACCAGAAAAATGTTCGTCTGAAAACAAGAATAAGGATTTACCAGGCCCTTGTTCGGTCTGTCTTACTATACGGCTGTGAGTCATGGACTATAAAAGCATCTGACATTCAAGCCCTCAACGTATTTGACCATTCATGTTGAAGGAGAATCATTGGCTCTTAACTGCGTGATCGTGTCAGCAATGTCGAACTCCGCAAAATCCACTATCAGCGTTGTGATTTTGCCCAAAGAGTATGGGAAACTATAAGAGTGGAAACTGGCATTAGTGTAAAAAAAAATCACCAGCGCCATCTAGTTTCTGGCAAAATTCAGCATTTTTTGAAGGTAAAGAGCCCAAAACTCAGTAGGCCTAGGTTTTATGGGGATAAAACATGGCTACTTAATCAAGCTAAGTAACTTTAAATTGATAGGTCAACTAGTTAAATAGTTTTGGGCTCTTTACCTTCAAAAACATTTTGCTCAATTTTGACAGAAACTAGATGGTGCTGGTGATTTTTTTGACACTAGCGCCAGTTTCCACTCTTATAGTTTCCCATACTCTTTGATTTGGCCACTATAATTAAACAACGAAGACTCCGATGGTTTGGCCATACACTTCGCCACCCACACCACACCTTTGTCAATAAAGCCCTCAGATGTACACCTCTTTCGAGATGGAAAAAGCGACATGGGGGACAAAAGAAAACGTGGCTCGCCTGTATCAAGGCTGACCTAGACCCAATCGATGGCCTCAAGAAGTATGGACGAAGATGGGAAAAGTCCTGGCTCGATTTGACTGAGCCACTCGCAAACGACCGAAACTCTTGGTTTACTGCAATGACGAAGCTACTGGACGCCAGGGAAAGCGGAGACGCTTGAGTCCTGCTACAAGCAAGCAAGCAATGCATGCCAAACCTTCTCTTTCCTCTTGATGAGGCTAGATGTAGTCTATTCTTTGGAATGTTAAAAAAATGATTCGTGACTATGTATCATTGCTAATAGATAGTGTTTAAATAGCATACATTGAGGACGGCTTTCGCGAGATTCCAAAGAAACACTTCCTTGTTCAGTGGCATGTCTAGAAAACTGCTTTGAAAGCAGGAACGAGAAAATGGAAAGCAAAGACGACACTTGGAGCTCGAAAAATAGTAAAATGCTTTTATTAAAGCGTAAGATTTGAATCTATTTAATATGGATGTAAGTAATTCAAATAGAAAGTATCATGGGTGATACAAAACCCAAATCACTCAAGCACTAAGGATGATGCTTTATATTCTGGATTTTCTGGAATTCCAGAAAATTTCAGTGGTCCTGAATTCCAGATTTCAAATTCAGGACCAGTATGCAGTTTATCTGCGCTTTGGGATATGAACTGGTCCTCTTAATTCGTACCAAAATAATCTACTTCCCTAAATTTAGCCATTTTATTCAATTTTAATGTAGCCATATGCTTCCATGTTCTTCGGCCTGTTTGAAAATTACGAGACAAATGGGGTTTTCACTTTGGATTCACTTTCGACGATCCGTCTTAATTCACTTTCCAAAAAGCAGAAAGCGTTTCCAGTTGCAGAATCCCGAATGGAAAGTTATTCCCGTCCGTCTTCATCCGCAAAAACACATGGACAGTGATCCCAGGTGATTACTTTCGGACGTGATAACAGCACATTGAATTGCATAGAGGGCGTTTTTTATCCCAAATTCAAATTGTAAAGGCAATAAGGCATGCAGTTTCACTACCTGCTAAGGAAGATTGTTCTTTTTAGATTGAAGCTGAGGTGAATTAATAATTGCTAAGCTGAAAATAGTTGCAGCTAATGGTGTCATGCTGAGAAGGGAGAAAATTAGTCATATTGAAAGTAGTCTCAACCAACATTGCTGTCAAGAGGAGACTCAAATCTCTCAGATCAGATCAGCAGTTTTACTAAAATAGAATATTGATATATTAATAAAAAAGAAATGAATGTGGTTTTAGCCTAAAGAACCTGTTAAGCTATTATTTGATTCTACAGAATCTATGACTTCTTTAATTTACTGAGCTGAAAATAAATTTAATCCAGTTGACACTGTTGAAACCTGTTTGAACATTGAACCTAGGCTTTAAGGTAGGCCTAAAGGTATAAATTTAGAATTTTGACTCCTGATAAGGAGACATGTTAAGAAAACAATTCTTACTTTAAAATATGTATAGCCTAGCCTAATGATCCTAGTTAACATATTATCCAAGAGGAGAACCTTTATCATCAAGTCTTTCCTCTTTTTCCAAAAATATTACAATATTTGCCACACTAAAACTCAGTGCATAAATCTTTTGAAATTGCTGCTATAAATTGATCCATAAATTATTTGTGTAGATAGCATTCATCTCAGCCATTCATCCCAGCCAAATTCAAAATCAACAGTCTTGGTCAAGGCCTTTGGGTAAATTTTTACCAAATCACATTATTGACTTACAAATAAAGTGAATATACCACTCAATGCCTTTTTTTTATGCTCTTTCCAAATATAATAATCATTTTTGTTGGAAATGAATTTTACCCCCACCCCTATATACCAATTCAGGGTATATATTTGCACATTAGGTAGGTGAGGATAAAGTTTAAACTTACCTCCCATTTATGTCAGAAATAAAATTTGCCCCCCTCCCCAATGTGCAAATAACCCTGAATTGGTATATATAGAGGTGGGGGTAAAATTCATTTCCAACAAAAATGTTTTTATATTTAGAAAAAGCATAAAAAAAGGCATCAAGTGGTATATTCACTTTATTTGTAAATCAATAATATGATTTGGTAAAAATTTACTGGCCTTTGGCCTCAACCAAGTCTGTTGATTTTGAATTGAATATAGCAGCAATTTCAAAAGATTTATGCATTGTGTTTTAGCATGGCAGAAATTGTAATTTTTTTGGAAAAAGGAGGAAAAAAGAGGAAAGACTTGATGATAAAGATTCTTCTGTTGGATAATATGTTAACTAGGATCATTATACATAGGGTAAGACACCCAGTAGTCGGCCACCTGCCTATTCTGGGACAGAATGTAACTAACAGGGAACCTAGCTCTAGGCTAACGTGCTTAGAAAGTTTTATACATAGCTGGTTTTTTTGTTTTTGTATAAAAACTTTTGTATAAAAATAAGTTTTTGTATAAAAACTTTCTAAGCACATTAGCCTAGAGCTAGGTTCCCTGTTAGTTACATTCTGTCTGAGAATAGGCAGGTGGCTGACTACTGGGTGTCTTACCCTATTTTAAAGTAAGAATTGTTTTCTTAACATGTCTCCTTATCAGGAGTCACAATTCTAAGCTTATACTGGCCTAAATTTGTAGACTAATCAACAACATAACACTTAATCTTTTTTGCCAAGTCTTTTGACTTGATCTTTACTTTCCATTTATCTGCAGCTGAAATCTTTCATTGCTAAGCTTTCCAAATGTTGACTTAATTAAGTCTTTACAGGCATCTGGCGTTTCAAAGGACTAAGGAGAGTTTTTACTACCATCAAGTAGGGCAAAGGAATAGAAGATTACCTGGTAAAATTCTAGTTTAGCTTATTTTTGCTATCTTGGGAAGGCGTTAGGTTAGGAAAAATGAAACTCTCAGTAGCCTAATGAATCCAAGGCCAAAAGCATAACCTGCTCTAGGAAGGTATTGCCAAGCTTCAATGTTAACCTGGTGTTCATTTCTAAGTCTTAGAAATGTGCCTACTTAACATGTCTATCTATACCTATTGAAATTTTGACAAAACAACACTTCACTTAATTTTCAGCTATCACTTTCTTTTTTTCTGGTTTTATTTCTGAAAATTCAGTTCCTGTTATTTGAGCAGGATTTTAAGCCATATCAATGGTTTATTTGTGTAAATTAAGGAAATGTATTTGCAGATATTTGAAACCTCTGAGATTGGGATTGAGCAAAGTTGTGAAGCTGAAAACAGTTTTGTTGCACTTCATTTAAGCAGAAGATCTATTTTGCAAGGTTTCACTTTTATAGCACAAGTATTTTTAAAGGTCACTGGCATCTAGAGGGAGAATGGGTAGAGGTAGATACTTAAAAATACCTTCCCAGGACATACTTTAGTCTGTAGACCTATCCCTGAAAGTTTTATTTTCCTAAACTAACCCCTTTTCAAGATAGCAAAAAGTAGCTAAACTGGAATTTTACTGACTACTTCAACATAATTTTAGTTGGCTACTAAATTGGAGCCTGTTTTTCTGCTCCACGATGTTATCTGCCTTTCCTCTCATTAATTAAAAAAACTTTCTGAAAAATAAGTTTTTTAAAGAAAAGTAAAGGTCATTTTAAACTTAGGCTCAGGAGATACAAAACCTTTTAAAATTCAAACTCAAAACGACCAGAAATTACTATTAAAGAATAAATGAAACCCAAAACAAACAGAAATTAAATAAACAAGAATAGCAAATACACACAACAAGTAATAATATAAATGAATAAATAGATCTTAAAGCAAGAAATGCTTAGATTGAATATGAAAGTCAAGCTTAAAATGAAAAAAAAATAGTTTGCTATTAAAGTATAAATGAAACTTAAAACAAACAGAAATTAAATAAACAATCAATGCAAACAAACATACAATATATATTAACGTAAATGAATAAATAAATCTTAAAACAAGTGAAACTTAAATTGAATATGCAAATCAAGTTTGAATCAAATAAGAATAACTACAAACAAGATTTTGGGTATCACCTCACTGCAGAAGCCTAAAACCTACTGTGTCATTGGCGCCTTACTGAAAACTATATGAGTCTTGAACAGTCTTGGAAAGTATAAACAAAATCAAATTCAATATTAGATATATAATGATATTAATTGTTGAAAGATCCATCAGTTCAAGATTTTTTTTTTTCACTGTAATTTTATTTTCATTTTCAGTGCTGTAAGAACTGGAAAAGAATAAATTTGTAATATAAGAGTAATTTGTTTTCAGTCAAGCGCCAATGACACAGAAGGCTTTAGGTTTTTACAGTTAAAGAAGGGGGCGGTGTCCCAATTTTGTTTGTAGTGAAACTATATTTGTCTTGACCAATCTTGGAAAGAACTAATAAATTAAACTGAATGTTTTATGTATAATTATATCAATTGCTAAAAGCTCATCATTTCAAAATTTTACTGTAATTTTAATATTTATCTTCAATGTTCAGTACAAAAGAAAACATTTGTAATATAATTCGTTTTCAATAAAGCGCCAGTGATGCACTATGTTTTAGGCTTCTGCAGTGAGACAATACCCAAACTCTTGTTTGTAGTTATTTTATTCAATTCAAACTTATCAAATTCAATTTGCATATTCAATTTAAATTTCACTTGTTTTAAGATTTATTTATTCATCTACATTAATATATATTGTATGTTTGTTTGCATTGATTGTTTATTTAATTTCTGTTGATTTTAAGTTTCATTTATACTTTAATAGCAAACTATTTTTTTTCGTTTTAAGCTTGATTTTCATATTCAATCTAAGCATTACTCACTTTATGATCTATTGATTCATTTATATTATTACTTGTTGTGTGTTTTTTGCTATGATTGTTTATTTAATTTTTGTTTGTTTTGGGTTTCGTTTATTCTTTAATAGTAATTTCTGGTCGTTTTGAGTTTGAATTTTAACAGGTATTTGTATCTCCTGAGCCTAAGTTTAAAATGACCTTTACTTTTCTTTGAAAAACTTATTTTTTGGAAAGTTTTTTTAATTAATTTTTCTTTGTTTTTGATTGCAAAAAGTTTCAAGTTTCAACTTTCAATTGAAATCAAATGAGGCTTTTTCAAAGTCTATATGATTACCTCTTTGATAAAAACCTTATACATGAACAATAGACAGCTTGCATAACTTGTGACAGTGATTGACAACAATGAATGGATTGAAAAAATAGCAAGTTTAATTAACGCAATCTTGCATTAATTAAGTAAATTACATTACTTTAGACTACGTTAGGGGGGGGGGCCTCGCCCCTCCCCTGGATCCGCCACTGCCTTATACTTTCTGTTTCTTTCCTTGTTAGGGAGAAGAGCAGATGCCTAATAGGTGTGTGTTAATACCAAAACATTCTAGCTCTCATTGGGCCTTCAGGTATAAACAGAATTAGTTCAAAGGAAGGGTGGGGAAAAAGGGCGTGGGGGTTATTTGCCCTTTGATCAATTTTGACTCTTAAGAGCTGGACTAGAACTTTCAATTTCCAATCAAATGAGCCCTCTCTGAATTTTATACAAGAATCCCTTCCTGCCCCCAGTCCCTGGGGGTTTTGTCAACGCCAGAGTTTTGTTACTTAACCTTTCAACTATTTTTAACAAAATGGTATTTTTAACCCTTGCATATAAAGCAGCTCTGGGGGGAAAATAATAAAAAAAATATTGAAGCTATATAAGATTTATTCATTTATTTATGTTTGCACTGGTTATCTTTAGGTTTGTAAGATAGTTAATTTTAACTTCTGTTCATTTGGGGTTTTAGGCTTCTGCAGTGAGGAGATACCCAAACTCTTGTTTGTAGTTATTTTATTCGATTCAAACTACGTTTAATAAATGGCTGTCTCAAAATTTTGATTGGATGTGTTTGGGGAAAAGGTGGGCATGAGAGAGGGGTTAGTTGCCCCAAATCACTGTAACTGTTAAAAGGGCACTAGCCCTTTGAATTTCCAATCAAATGAGCCTTTTTTTGAAGTTTCTACAACACCAACTTCTATAAAAACCTTGTATACCCCCAGGGTATAACTTAAAACCCTTGCCTTGAGGGTTGTGGGGGAGTGTCCTTGTCAAAAACATATTTTCTATCTGAAAATCAACTATGCAGAACAAAATGGCTATCTCAAAATTTTGATTGGCTGTGTTTGGGGAATGATGGGCATGGGGGGGGGGCTAGTTTGCCCTCCAATCACTTTCAATTATTAAAAGGACACTAGCCCTTTGAATTTCCAATCAAATGAGCCTTTTTTGAAGTTTCTACAACAACGCCTTCTATAAAAACCTTATATGCCCCCAGGGCATAACTTAAAACCCTTGCCCTGACGGTTGTGGGGGATTGTCCTCCTCAAAAACATATTTTCTATCTGGAAATCAACTACACTGAACAAAATGGCTATCTCAAAATTTTGATTGGATGTGTTTAGGGGAATGATGAGCATGGGGGGGGGCTAGTTATCCTCCAATCACTTTCGACTATTAAAAGGGCACTATCTCTTTGAATTTCCAATTGAATGAGCCTTTTTTGAAGTTTCTACGACAACACCTTCTATAAAAACCTTATATGCCCCAGGGTGTAACTTAAAACCCTTGCTCTGAGGGTTGTGGGGAGCATCCTCCTCAAAAATATAGTTTCTAATTGGAAATCAACAACACTGAACAAAATGTCTATCTCAAATTTTTATTGGATTTGTTTGGGGAAATTATGGGCGTGGGGGGGGGGCTAGCCCTCCAATCACTTTTGACTATTAAAAAGGGCACTAGCCATTTGAATTTCCAATCGAATGAGCCTGTTTTGAAGTTTCTATGACAACGCCTTCTATAAAAACTTTATATGCCCCCAGGGCATAACTTAAAACTCTTGCCCTGAGGGTTGTGGGGGAGTGTCCTCCTCAAAAATATATTTTCTATCTGGAAATAAACTATGCTGAACAAAATGGCTATCTCAAAATTTTGATTGGATGTGTTTGGGGGAATGATGGGCATGGGGGGGGGCTAGTTGCCCTCCAATCATTTTCGACTATTAAAAAGGGCACTAGAACTCTCGATGTCCAATTGAATTAGCCCCCTTTGAAGTTTCTACGACGACCCCTTCTGTATGAAGTGCCTCTGGAAAAAAAAAACTAATAAATAATAATAAAACATTGGAGCCATATGGCCTTTACTATACGCAGCGCTACAGCATTGCCTCTGATCTGGTTTAGTTGTGATACATGCAAGGCCATATCCAGGGGGGATTTACTCCCCCCCCCAAAAAAAAGGGCACTTGTTTAGTAGCTGGGCAACATGCAAGAAGTAAAGTTTTGATAATGCTAATGGAATAAACACAATAGGATCAAAACATAATAGTTCAGAAACCAATTTTGGCTATATATTTGCACATAAGGGGGGTTTGGGGTAAAGCGTAGCATATAGTAAATATGTAACCTAACCTAGGTACCCTTTTTTTGCCCCTTCAACCCCCCCCCCCCCAAAAAAAAAAAAAAAAAAAACCAAAATTTGAATCTTTGTCACAGAGTGAGCAATACCTCACTAGACAGCAGAAACCTGTTTATCAATAGCATCTTTGAGATTTCAATGTGGTTCTTCTTTCATGTTGCCTGGCTACTATATAAGTACCAGAAAATGTTTGTCTGACTTGTAAACACATAACAAAAATGGATATAAACAAAATTGTATGCACTTTTTGAGGTTTTATTTGTGTAAAACCCCCCTGAAATAAATCCTTGTGTTAGGTTCTTTTTTAGCATAATAATGGCTATCTTAGCAAATTCTATTTTAGTCAATTTAAAAGATTATAAAAGTGATGCCTTGTTCCTTTTTTTTTGCCTAGTAGAAGTGAGATAAATATATATATAATTCAATGCTAAGATGATATTTTACACTCATCTTTTGCACATGCATAAATTTAATATGATCAGATGTGATAAAATTAATAGTTAGTATATCTTTTAATACCACCATTCTATTCACATGTGGCTTTTTTAGCACAAACAAGACCAGTTACAAATTGCATTTGCTCAAAATTGACAGAAAATAAATCAAATTCCATTAAAAAAATTAAATAAATTAACTCAATTCTTGATCTAAATATAATTACCACTGCTGTCAAAGCTATGCTCCCCTCACTCTTCTAGGGCCTGATGCTACTCAAGGCCATATGTAAATGTTTGCTGTTTTTTTTGGGTTTGCACAATTTTGTGTGTTTATTCCATATTAATAGTTGCTCTATAATGCCAGAGGCAATTTGAAAAATACAGAAGATCAGTACACCTCCATAGGTAGTCTAGAACTATGCCTGGACCTATTGCAGGAGGGGGGGGGGGATGCTGGCTTGCAATTGTGACAGGAGTGAAATTATATTTGGAAAATTATTGAAATAACTTCATTAATTGGTTTATCTTTGTTTTTTTTTATATTCAATTTTAACAGTTTGAAAGCAATCTGTGATTTTGTCTCATTTTTGCAGAAAATCCACCTGTGAACTATTGGAAAAACTGGAAAGTAAAATGGCAGAATAAAAAGATGTATAAATTTGTTCATTTTATCAGATTCAGTTGTAACAAACCAATGCATATGGAATACATGACAGTGGAATGTGAACCCAGCATTGGGTTCTGAATTTAGTTGTAGATTTGAATTATAATTCTGTTAGATTAACATTGAGGAGCAATGGGTCAAATGGAATTTGCAAGAGTAGCAATACGTATATGGAATGGGTGTTAAAAGGCCAATCAAGTGGTATGCCCATCTTTTATATTACAAATAATCCAGGACATCTTAAACTTCATCAAAAGAAACAGTCAGACTTGCACTCTGTGTATCTTAGGAGTGTTCTGTTAGTTTGTTATTACAACCATCAAGTATTCATTAAAAATTAATTTAAAGTGCAATAAGGAAATTGTTAAAGTTTCAGTGATGTAAATCACATTAAAAAGGTTAAGTGCAAAACCAAACCACATAATATGTAGCCTAAATAGACCAAAGTCAATCATAAAATACATAAAAGTCAATCAGACAATTACAACTGGATGTAAGAGAAAAACAAAATGCACAATACTTTACTTTGTAGCTAAAAACTTCATCAGAAGCAAGGAAGTTTAGTATACCAATACACAGTCAAGTTTATACTACAGTCAATGTTTGAAGAGCCTACCATTGCTTATACCTTTTTATTATTGCTGTAGTAGCTCTAAGACAAGATGGTCTATCAGTGAACACATAATTTTCTGTAATCTTTTACTCTTTTTATGGTAAGATAAATCTTTGTCAATACAACTTAGTTAGAACGAAATTACTACTCTAGCTAATGAACAATAGAGACCAATGAATCAGCATAATACATAAGTAACTTCATAGCAATACTAAGTAACAGAGATGTATTGAGACAAATAAAACAAATCAAGAGAGCAGGCAGGGAAAGGTTGGGGTGAGGAAAAAGAAAGAAAGAGCAGAGGCCATTCCAGTGTAATTATAGTTAAATTGAGAATGAAAGCTAAACTATTTGTATTTTTAAAATATTTCAGGTATATATCCAAGAATTTATCCTTGGTTGGATGTGGGGGGGGATCAGTTTGTCATAGCAGCAAGGGATATTCCGTTTATATGAAAAACATAAGAGACTATGGGATACAAATCCTAAAACTACTGATGTTTTAGTGGGGTTGAACCCAGAGAACCATGTCCCTTTCTTCAGTATCATCCATTTTAATAGATGATCTTCCCACTTTTCAGGTTTTGTACCAGTTTCAAATGAAGGTACCCTTAATTTGAGCTACACATTACAAAGTTAAAATTAACCATTGGATAATATCTTGAACATCAACCCTTAAAACTATGAAGGCTACCAGGGAGAAAAGAGATCTTCAGAGAGATCTTGACAGCCTTCTGGACTTCAAAACTGATCTGGTAAAGGGAATTGATCATTTGCATATTACGGTAAGTTTGATAATTCCAATGATTTGTCTGATGGTATTCATAAGGAAGTGAGTTTTTCCTGATTGTTTACATTTTTTAATATTTGACTCTTTGTGGTTTAGGTGTGTTAAATCTTTGTATTACAAATGTATTTAAAACTGGCTGTCACTAGATATACATTAACTGAATGTGTACTTTAAGAAAATGCATAAGAAATACGTATCAACTGATAGCAACACAGTATCAATGCACATCATTGATATAAAGTAGTATCTCAAGTGAAAACTATAAGAACACATAATATAGTTGAAAAACATGGGTAAACATGAGAAATAAGGATCACCTTTCCAAAGAGACAAAAATGAAAAGAGATGGCTTGAGAGAAAGGAAAATTTATTTAGAGCCTCTGTTACGAAAGGGGATGAAGTTGTTTGGGTTTCTGACAGTGAGAGTTTGCACTGAGACATATTTTTGCGGTTTTTGAAGGGCAGTGATGTGGAAGGCATGGTTTATCAGAATTGGAATGCCAATGAATTAGACTATGAATATATATTAGTGAAGGTGGGCTAAGCAAAAACCAGGCATATGCTCAGGGCTTGGTATACATGGCCCAAAAGTAGCTTGACAGCTTCCAATTTACAGTATTATTTCTGGCAATCTAAGAAGAACCAAAGAAGTACAGTTTAAGAAGGAAACAAAACAGCAAATTAGATTTTTACTTCAAGCAATAGAGTTTCTGCTTACTTGTACTTGCAGCAGGACCAGGCGTTTTCCACCTCACCTGGCATCTGACATTTGTGGGAATTTGTTTACCCATAAGCTCCCAAGACTTACAGCACAGAGCTGTTAAATTATAGACACTGATCTTAACTCCTAGAGCTTTAATGTTTTGATTTGAAACTTAATTCTCAGTCTCACTTCTGTAAGCTTAAGCACATCAGCCATAGCTCCATTAATACCCAAAGATACAACTTCTAATGTGTGAAGTACCAAATTTGAAATGCTTCTATTGAATTTAATTCGTAGCCCTTGATATTACATAGATGTGCATTTCACCACTAGACATACTTGGCAAAAATGAGTAATTTTGACAGGACAAATGTCGAGTTAATAATCCAGAAGTATTAGTGGTTATATGTAAAATTTTGAAAAGGTACTTGATTTGGAGTATGCACATTTTCATCAACTTCATCTCCTAAGTAAGCAATCCATTGCTGTTTTGTTTTCCTACACCAAATTTACCTAGGCTAGGCTAAGCCATAATACTAGCTCCAAAGCTTGAATTTTGATTAGCACTAAAATATTTAGCAGTACCAGCTCCAGAAATCCAACTGTGAAGCTAAGGTCTGACAGAAGGTGGTAAACGTCATCAAGTGTAAATGGCCAAACCCTGAGTCTATTTGAATTCCAGCTTGTATGTTTAAAGATAGAATTTAATCTTCCCTGAAAATATTTAAAAAAAAAATTGAATTTATATCTAAAAGTAGGCTATATGCCAATGATAAATTTTCATTAGTGCAAGATCCCTAAACAAATTATTTCACTGGATAGTAAAACTTAACTATCAAGGGGAGAAATTGGTTTTATTTGCATAAGTAGATAATTTTACTACTGAGTTTTACTACTGATGACGGTCACTGTATATGTGACCGAAATATCTGGTATTTTTGTGAATTTCTATCACTGTTATCTTTATCACTGTCTATTAAAAGGATTTTATCCCTATTTGAACTTTTATTTATTTGCATAAGCTATCTTATAGTGTAAATTGGTTTGGTTGGGTTGGTTGTATTGAAATTTTTGAATGTGGTTTTAAAAAGGGTAGATTGGCTGGGACGGGCTCTTTTATCCTATAATAGGCAATTAAAGATAAACTTTGTTGACTATAGTAAGAATCAACCATATATACTCACTAGCACATATAAGGAAATAAGAAGTAATTCAGAACATAAAAAGCCTCCAGAAGGATGTGTATACTATTTGTTTTTTTTAATGTCGTTAATTTAAAATGATTTAGCCATTGGTTTTCTAAACATTTGAAAGGAATGTGCTTGAAAGGAACAAAATATGGATGCAAATTTACAGTATAATTAACAGAAGAGATTGATTGTTTAAAATACACAGTAATGATGTTAAATCCTGGAAGTGTCAACAATTTTTTAGTTTTCCATTTTATAATGATAAAAGAGAAACTGTTTAGAATATGTTTGGTGTTCTGGTAAGACAGTTGTTTTTTCAGATTAATTTCTGATCGCTTTTCAATTGACATAGCTTTATTTTTGTTTAATTGTAGGAACATTTGTAGTTTTTTTCAGTTTTTTGCTTAAAAACTGAAATGTTGGATTGAAATTTGAGCCATTGAGTATTCAGTCAAAATGTTTGATCAGGTGTAGATTTTGAAATTTCTTGCTTGTTTATTATATTTTCCTTTGAAAATTTGGATTGATGGGGAGGGGCCATTGTTGGATTGTAACCAAGCATAGTTTTTGCAATTAGGATTTTACTTCCTCCATCCTGTAAGGTTATGGATGAATTGGTCACTGGTTTTCACGTCATACAAAGTCATTTGTGGTCATTTCACGTCATCTGTCATTTGGGGAAGGGGACTGTCCCCTGAATTTGGAGAATTAATCAAAATTAAATTTATCATTCTAGAGTTAGCTTAAAATGGCAAAGATTTGCCGCTAGACACTTTTTTTATAAAACGAGTTATTAGAATTGTGGTTACCCTCTACAATGAGCTGTGGTTCGCTCATTGTTAGGTTGCAGCTATCACTGAAACCGTGATATAGATTGCTATTATAACCCTACCAGCCTTAATAAATCCTTAAGATATTTTTTTAGGTCCTGTTCCATTTTTTACCATATGTCGTGGATACTATATCAGATTATATTGATATCCAATTCTGTAATATTCACTGCCACTGCTGAAGTGAGTCTTCTGACTGTCTTGTTGACTGGGTTGGGGTTCAATTCGGTAATATTTGTGTTGCTGTTGAAAAAAGTCTTCTTCTGTAGCTTGCCCCACTTGCTTATTACAAGATACTAAGTTGTACATTTTTTGTTTGAGATTACACAAAGCAAGGTCAAGCACGTCAAGCAATGACTGATTCTTAGTTTCGTCAGGAAGTTTGTCTAGTAGTTGGGGAACCGAGGGCAATGCTAGAGTTAGTAGACCTGTTAATATTGCACGCTTGTCTTCAAAATGCTTCAAAGATTTATCAATTCAAAACTTCCTTAGGATAGACCAAACATGAAACATTCTCATTCGAAAATTGTCTTTGCAGATCTCTTATTTCTTGAAAGATACGACAAATACAATGAAAGATAGATAATCTAATATAATGAACGATAGATAGTTCTATCTTGAAATTTTGTTGTTGTTCTTTCATGTAATTATGGCTCTGTAACATAATATTAAAACTTTTCTTCAAAACTCCGATTTTGCTATCACAAAATCGTGAAAAAAATTTGTTTCACAAAATTTTTTGTTTCCTGTCTAAGTAAGTCTATGGTGTTTCTAGGTATTTAGCTATAACTATATTTCTTTTTCTCTGTATATTAATATTTTGTATTATTCGAAAACCTTATTGTGGTGGGTCTTCCTAAACTGCCTCCTTCTTGTAGACTTGTATTTTAGTCGTATAATTTTAGACTTTAAAGCACTTAAAGCAGAATCCAGTCGGGCAAACGGCACTTGACTGTTCATCTGTTCAATTCGAATTTACCATACAAAAAACTTCAATGTCGAGGTTTCAAGCCTTTAACAACAAAAATGTGAAATATTTTGTATTTTTCGAGAAGGGGGGGGGGGTCTGGATGCGTGTTTCTTCGTTTCTTTTCTCCTTAAGGTGATCGTATTGAAACAGTGGTATAGAATATTGGAAGAAGACTCATTAGAAAAAAATGAATATTCTACTGATCGTTTTGACCATAGAGAGCGCAATAGCACTGCCTAAGGAAAGAGTGAAGTGGGCTCAATGTATTTTTTTTTCGAAGACGCTTCATATGGAAGAAGTTATCGTAGAAACTTTGGAAGGTGTTTATTCGACTGGAAATTGAAAGTTCTAGTGACTTTTTCAAAAGTCAATAGTGATTGAAGTGCAACATCTTACGCCTTGAAGTGCAACATCTCATGACGGAAAGGTCAAGTTGCTATGTTTTTTTTTGGATGTTAACCCCCTACAGCCCTTGGGGCAAGAGCTGTAAGTTGGACAATTCGCCCATTGTTGATATATAATATTTGTTATTAGGAAAAGGACGCATGTTTTATCCTTGGTGTTGAAAATGCCAAGGACATTCTGGAGAAGCTTCCGAAGAATACTGTGGGGAGTGTTGAACTAAATCAAATCAGACTATATGCATACAGGTTGTCCTGTGTACAGTAGGGCCCTCTGATGTGTTGAATCTGATGGTGCGATTGTCAATAAGATCCGTTGACCTTTGTGGGTATTTCTCCCTTTTTCGAAAATCGCGCATATTTTCTCAGGCTCGTGGCTTTGGATGGGTGACATTAAACTTAAGGATTTTTACATATTTGGAGTCAGCATAAAAAGTTAATTTTTTGTGTACCTATTGTTATCGAAATTCCGTTTTTTAGAGTTTTGGTAACTGTTGTGCCGAGTCGCACCTTACTTACAGTTCCTTACCACGAACTGTTTGATAATCTTGGGGCAAGCTTTGGTCTGTGGTTTTTCTGCAGTCCTACGATTTGATGTGTCTTCAATGTAAGATGGTAATTTTGTTATCATTCAGTAACTGAGATTCATGTTTATCCACCTAATGAATTACATTTCAAGTTAGTTTACATTTTTCTAAATTGAATTTTTTTTTTTTTTTACATTTTACTTTTTACAATTTAGTATCTACTTTAGATCATTTTCTAAGAGAAAGTTTAAGTAATATCGTAATTATGGCCCGGTAAATGGATAGGTCTGAAACCAATGAGCCAAATAGTGTAAGTCTCTTGTCCATTTGATGCAAATTACAGCCACAGGATCGTCGCAAAATCGCATGTTTCACAGGTTCTAAACAGTGGTATCAAAGAACTTTTTTTTGCAATTTCTTGTTTGATGTAGAGTTGCTTAAACAAGTACCTAACACTTTCTAGCATCTGTAAAACGCCTAGCGCTCCTTCTTCAATCTTTTTAATTGTCCATTTTCAGACTTATGTTTCACAGCTGTCAGGGCTTCTAGAATCCTAATCTAAGTTCTTGCTGAAATTGGGTGGAGGAGCTTTAGGGGAAACCTTCCCAAGAATGGTACGGAACCACTTCACTTGAAGAAATCGAAACATTTTTCAAAAATTATTATGTTTTTTGACATCCCTCCCCCATAAAAAACTGAATTTGTGCATTTATGACATGGGTATCTTCTTCTTTCTTATAGACTTGTTACATTATGTTATATACGTTTTTCTTGACTTCTTCGTTGGCAACTGTTGTTAAAAAGGTAACTTTTAATAATTTCAGCTCAAGAATTCTGTACAAAAAGTATTATGTATTGAAGACAAAGAATCGTTCAAGATTGCTGAAAAGGATATGAAACGTCTTATTGTTGATTGGATTGGAGCAATCCAATCTTTTTTTGAATTGGAACAATCTTCCGAGTCTGATTGCTCGGGGGAAGATGAAAGCGATTCCTTGGGATTTGAAACCTCAGAACTAGATTACTTTAAGAAAAGGCTGGCAATGTTACTATTAGAACTTCAGAAATCACTCCAAATAGTAAAGAAAAATATTGGTTCTATGTTTAAAAAGGTAAGGCGATTGTTTATATATATATATATATATATATATATATATATATATATATTATATATATATATATATATATATATATATATATATATATATATATATTATATATATATATATATATATATATATATATATATATATCTATATATATATATATCTATATATATATATATATATATATATATATATATATATATATTATATATCTATATATATATATATATATACCAGTCTGCATTAGCAACATTGTCCTTTTTCATTTATGGTTTCATTTAAAAATTTAAAGTCATTTGTTTGTTTTCTTTATTTTGTTCGTTTTATGTACGGTTTACTTTGATTTTATTCTATTGGATTTTCTATTTAATTTTGTTATACAAAATTAATATCCAAAACAGGGAGCAGGAAAAAACTTGCTGCTATTAGTGAGAGATTTTCTGCGAGGGCGACGGCAATCGGTATATCCGTTATTTGCCGATGATATCCGCTCTGAGTGGACCAAACTTACTTGTGGCTGTCCCCAAGGAACGAAACTAGCTGCCCTTTTATTCCTTGCAGTCATCAATAAAATCCTTGCAGAATTTGAGGAGCGTTTCAAGTTCGTTGACGACTTGTCTTCGCTTCTCAAATACATAGTAGAAAACGCAGTAGCAAAACAGCAGTTCGAACCAACACTTTTTTCGGACTTCGTTAACTAGTGTAAATCTAATAGCCTGCAACTGAACGAGCAGAAATCGAAAGTTCTACGCTTCAACCCGCTCAAACGAGATATTACAATACCAGATGTTCCCTTTCCAACTGTTTCGTCCGCGACAATACTAGGGGTGACTTTTACAAGCGATTGCTCGTTTAAACTACATGTAGACAATATTGTGCGCAAAGGACGCTACTCAATCCAAAGTCTAACGAGTATGCAAAGGCTAGGTTTCTCAGATCGTCAGCTCTTACTGGCTTACACGACATACATCAGGCCAATCCTTGAATATTGTTGTCTTGTCTGGGGTCCCCAAGCACAAAACACTGCCTACATGTCAGAGGAACTAGAAGACGTTCAAAAACGTGCTACTAAAATAATTCTTGGACCCAGGTATGAGAGTTACGAGCATGCCCTTGTGGTTATGAGCTTGCCCACTTTGTTCGCCCGAAGACACGATTTGATAGTGAGATTCGGGAAATCACTCATGTCAAACGAGAGACATCGCTCAATTCTTCCTCCAACCGCACCGACCCCCAAACTCACCAGGCATCAGAACAGACTACAACCCGTCAAGTGCCGAACGAACAGATTTGCAAATTCCTTCGTACTATATTTTGTTAGTGTATTAAATAAGTGATATTTTTTTTTTTAAATGACTTCAAAAATAGCATAATTTAGCGTTCAGTTTTGTTTGCTACGAAAGCTATTTGATTAAACGAATACGAATACGAATCCAAGATTCGAACCTAAGATATCACGATAAAGTTACCACGGCTTCAGCGAAGTGTCCTAACCGCTACACTATCGTGTTGCATAAAATAGTGTTTGTTTTATGTTTTTGCTGTTCCCAATCATCCGTTTATTATGTGACATTATGTGAATTATTATGCGGCTTATTTATGCTCGTTTCATCTATAAATTTTACCAAAAGGTCGTTGATATTATCAAGAGCTTTGAATTGATCCAAACATCTAAACATCTCTATGATGTTGCAGTTAGACCCCGGTGCCACGCCGATGAGGGAAGACCGGCAGCGGCGGGGCCAAAAACAGCAGCGGTGGCGTGCCGCCGGCGCGATCAATGTTGACTGCAAACATTAATGTTTTCATCAGTCTTTGTCAAATCACAGCTTAAATTTACAAGTTTACTTTCTCTACTGATTGAGAGTACACTTTCATAGGATACTCCACCTAGTAGCACCCCCCCCTCTGGATATCACCTTGATAGAATACCTTCTCTACTTTAAATTAAACAAAATAATTTTTTGGCATCCCTGCTTTCAATAATAAAAAAGTCAAGGTACTATCGCTTATATATAATAACTCCCTATGCCCCCCCCCCCCCTCTGGATACCATCTTGATGGGATACTGTCTCGGCTTTAATTAAAAAAAAATTATTAACTTATTGGCATCCCTGCTTTCAAAAAAAAAAAAATCGAGGTATTATCCTTTAAATATTATAGCTCCCTCTCCCCTCTGGATACCACCATGATAGGATACCGTCTCTACTTTAAATTAAAAAAATAATTAAATTTTTGGCATCCCTGCTTTCAATAAAAAAAAATTCGAGATATTATCATTTAAATGTATTACCTCCCTACGCCCCCCCCTCTGGATACCACCTTGATAGGATACCGTCTCAGCTTTACATTAAAAAAATAATTTACTTAATAATTAATTGGGTCACTATATGGTTCAAACAAACACGCAAAATAACGTTAAACTGCTTAGTGTTCCTTGAAAAAAAACTGAGGGTATGAGTAAAGGGGTACAATGACAACAACAAAATGTCGAAATTATTCAGATATACCTCAATTTAATGGAAAACTGAGTCATAGATTCGTCGTGACATTCAATAAGATCTAAAAAATCTAATTGAAAGGGAGCACTCACAAAAGCCAAATTACGCCAGTAGCCTATGAGAAATTGCGAAACACCCAAGACAATGAACAAGTCCCAATGGGGGGCCCTGGGTCTATCAAAATATTTCAGTGGTTTCCCAGGAAATTTGATATAATTTTCTTCCGTCTCCACTTTAAATAAAAAAGTAATTATGTTTTTGGCATCCCTGCTTTCAATAAAAAAAAGAGGTATTATTATTTATGCCACTAGCCTAGCCGCTAGAACTAGCATAGTTCTGTTAGTTAGCAGACGATTTACGAAATATTAAGGGGGTTGGGACGGGGAATATAGAAGATGAGGGATTGTGAACCCCAGGTTTAGGGCTTTTGACCTTGAAGATTGTGATGATACCCATACGTGGTTCCCAGCCTTTTGACTCTAGAAATGGTACTTAAATTGACATTTTTGGGTGCCATTTGATTGTTTTTGATGGCGCTATCAAGTCAAATTAAAAAAAAAAATATGTTGATTTAAAAATTGGCGTTCAAATAAGCACTTAAACAACTCTTTGAGAAAAAAAAAGGAGACATCAATGCTTAAAAAAAAATTTTTGCTGTTCCTCAAGTTGGGGGGGGGGGACGCAGTGATTCTGCTGTACTGGGTTTTTGATCATGGTCATTCCTATGTTCCACTTCTTAGTTTTAACCGACGCCATTTTCGTGAAGTTTCGGTTATTTTCGAGGCTCGTATAAATTTGTATTTGCAATGACATTTTACTATTAAGATAAATTAAAACAATAATCTCCGTTTCTGAATCAGATACAAATGAGAGTTTTCTCTCACTGCACAGTTTTTTTTTTAAATATTCTAGAAACGTTTCGGTTACTACGGGCAGTGGTTCGTACTACTGCCCGTATATACATTTCATGACGGAAATGTATACTTTTTATATATACATTTATACACATTATATATATTATATACACTATATATACATTACACATTTTACGTAGATACATAAAATGTA
Source organism: Artemia sinica (assembly GCA_027921565.1). NCBI lineage: Eukaryota > Metazoa > Arthropoda > Branchiopoda > Anostraca > Artemiidae > Artemia > Artemia sinica. The sequence continues at coordinate 22,823,996 of CM051267.1, read as the reverse complement.
AATATATACATTTTAGATATACATTTATGTGTATACATATATACATTTTAGACGGAAAAGAACTTCAACTCCTTTTTTAAAGAAGAAAAATTGAACCTCTTTGAAAGCAGAATGACTCATATTAAAGCTTCCCTCACCCATTGTCGAAAGACGTTCGTATTAATAGAGGAAACACTCTTGGAGTCTAACCTTTATCAGGAGCTGAGTTTGGCCAATACTCCTTCAACTCTGAATGACTCTTCATCAAGCTACAATGATGTAGTGAAAATGGAACTTGGTGCTACACCGATTATTGATGGTAAATATATTTTTGTTTTTAGTACCTCTTTTGTTAAAAATGTCATTTTGAATTTCCTCGCTTCAAATTAAAAAACAATAACTTAAAGAAAATCATACTAGATTGTGTGATAAAACCGCAAAAGCTCATTGCTCGACCAAAAGGAAAACAAAGACATGCTGTGAGCATGCAGATGTAGATTAGCTCGACGGTTTAAAAACAAGTATGTCAAGTACAGATGTTTCGATAATTGACTTAGAATTTTGGACGGTAAAAAATTGAAATGGAGATTATTTGTTTTCCAGACTTTGGTAATCGAAAAAGCCGGACCGAAAACTTTATATGGTGTATTCCTCCAAGTGTACAGAAGGGGGGGGGCGTCCAGGTTCACCCTCTGAAATCCTAGATTTTTAAAAATTTCTTAGCACTGCCTTTTTAGATTATTAAGTACATAGTTTTATAATTCCCCCCCCCGCTCCCGAAAAAAATTATGCTTACTTGCTCGGGTTTATCAGCTAACAATCAGAAAAACATGCACACTATGTGCTTCGATTCTAGATTGCTGAGCTCATTGTACGAGGCATGTTTTTTAAGTAAGTACCGTTTTGGAATTAAAAAAAGACGTGCAAAGATATCGCAATAATTTTATTTTTACATGAAAGCTTGTACCTTAATCTACTTTGCTACATAATTTCCGTGAATATTGAGGCACTTGTCATAACGTGGAACCGGTTTTTGAATACCCTCTTCATAAAATTCTGCCGCCTGACTTGTTAACCACTGTATCACAACTGTTTTGACTTCGTTATCGTCTTGGAGACGCTGATCACCCAGGTGTTTCTTCAAGTGCAGGAACACGTGGTAGTCGCCAGGCGCCAGATCAGGGCTGTATGGAGGATGATCTAGTTTTCCATTTAAAAGATTTGATGAGATTTTTGGTCCGATTAGCCATATGTGGACGGGCATTGTCATGCAGCAAAACGATACTCTTACTCAACTTGCCACGTCTTTTGTTCTGGATTGCACGACGCAGATTGTTTAATGTATCACAATAAGACGCTTAATTGATTGTCTCATTACGAGGCAGAAACTCCACTAGCAACACTCCTTTTTTGTCCCAAAAAACTGTACACATGATTTTTCGGGCAGAAATTGTTTGCTTAAACTTCACTTTTTTGGGTGATGATGAATGTCGCCATTCCATGGATTGTTGTTTTGATTCTAGCGTGACAGCCACCCGTGTTTCGTCACCAGTAACAATTTGGTCTAAAAAATCTTCACCTTCATTGTGGTACCGCTCAAGGAAAGTCAATGCACTGCCTAAACGTTGGGTTTTGTGCAAATCCGTCAACATTTTTGGAACCCAACGTGAACACAATTTCCGGTAATCCAAGTTCTCAGTCACAATGCAATACAAGACACTACGAGAATATTGAGGAAACCAGTCGCATATTGATTAAATTGTAAAGCGTCTGTTTTCTCTCACCTTTTCTTCCACTTTCTGCACCAAATATTCATTAAAGAGACTCTTCATTAAAGACCGAGGGACGCCCACTCCGTTCTTCATCATGCACATTTGTGCGGCCATCTTTAAATGCTCTCACCCATTTCCTTACCATTCCAACGGTACTTACTTAAAAACATGCCTCGTATAACAATCTAATTTTTCTATTTTGCATACATTGTTTTATTCTTCTTCGAAAATTTCGGTAAACTAAGTAGCATGTGTAATAACTTTTTTCATAATCTGAGAACAGGAACAAAAAAGGTCACAAGAACAGAGAAACAGAAACAAAAGAGGTATGAACAACAGTGTTTGCTAATAAACGTTGTAAAAGCAGTTATCGAAATGCCTTTTAATTTTTGAACATTTTACAGGTCACTCAGAATTCATAAGAAAACTATACAATATTACAGCTTGAATTGTTGCTCTGGGTGTATTTTGAGATATCACATCATTCTCCAGGGTAGCTTTATTAGGGAAGTGATTTTGTTCTTTTTTGACCTTTAGTTTGGAGAACTGAAAAGAGAGTTAGTGTCAAATATTTTTGCATTTGATAGACTAGTAAGGGGCTAGACTATGGCCTTGTTAGTCCTTGTTTTTGCTGATAAAATAGAAATAGTTTGAGTTTTAAAACAACTGCCGATTAGATATCAGTGGTTTGACGATCTGCGGTTAGTTTTGGCAGTTAAAAAACTACTTTCATACGGACAGTTGGAGTTTACAGTTGGATTTGTTACGCCTCGGTTAAGCCGGAGTCATATAATGATTTGGATATGTTGGATTGAAAACCAAAGAGGGTCAGATGCCTCTCCAAGCAACTCCCCTAACCATGCCTTACCGCCTAATTTTTAGGAGAAAGGTAGGTATATGGCACTTTTTTGAACCAAAATCATGCGATGATCTTCCATCTGTATGATTAGAGACCAGAGGTAGACTAGTGGCCTCCCCGACACTCTTCTTTCACCTTATTGTCCCATTGTTAGCATCAAGATAGGCATATGGTATCTTGTTTCAAGTCGGACAGGAATTTTTAACCTGTTCGGTTGGATCCACAAAGCCGTCTCGTGGCCTCTCTAATGCCATCCCAATTATTAACGTTTTAGACGACAGGCTGATGGGTTTTGTTTTTCGATCGACTTGAAACTTACAGAACAAGTAACTTGGGCCAGTAATACGTGATATAGAGGTTTACACCCCTTCTCTG
>CM051267.1:22583511-22813511 GCA_027921565.1 Artemia sinica | reverse complement strand
AGGGTTTTAAGTTATGCTCTGGGGGCATATAAGGTTTTTGTAGAAAGCGTTGTCGTAGAAACTTCAAAAAAGGCTCATTCGATTGGAAATTCAAAGGGCTAGTGCCCTTTTTAATAGTCGAAAGTGATTTGAGGGCAACTAACTCCCCTCTCACGCCCACCTTTTCCCCAAACACATCCAGTCAAAATTTTGAGACAGCCATTATATTAAACGTAGTTTTAAGGTCTGGAAATTAAGTCTTTGAGGATGACAACTCCCCAACAGCCCTCAGGGCAAGGGTTGAAATTTAAGGATTCTCCGAATCCTTCATATTATTTTTTATGGAAGGGATACTCGTATAAACTTTAGAGAGGGCTCATTTGATTGGAAATTGAAAGTTCTTGTTCAATTTTTAAGAGTCAAAAGAGATTAGAGGGCAACTAGCCCCCCCCCTCCTACACGCCCTAAATGCATCAGATAATTTTTTTTTTAATAGTTGAAAGGTTAAGTAACAAAACTCTGGCGTCGACAAAACCCCCCAGGGCCCGGGGTCAGTAAGGGATTCTCGTATAAACTTCAGAGAGGGCTCATTTGATTGGAAATTGGAAGTTCTAGTCCAGCTCTTACGAGTCAAAATCGATCGAAGGGCAAATACCGCCCCACGTCCTTTTTCCCCACCCCTCCCTTTGAACTAATTCTGTTTATACCTGAAGGCCCAATGAGAGTTAGAATGTTTTGGTATTAACACACACCTATTAGGTCATCTGCTCTCCTCCCTAACAAGGAATGAAACAGAGAGTGTAAGGCAGTGGCGGATCCAGGGGAGGGGCGAGGGGCCGCTCCCCTCCCTAACGTAGTCTAAAGTAATGTAATTTACTTAATTAACGCAAGATTGCGTTAATTAAACTTGCTCCTAACGCAAGTTTATCAGATCAACCTGTTTTGCGCCCCCTCCCCTAAAAAATCCTGGATCCGCCCCTGGTGTAAGGGCACTATAAATTTTATTTTGTAATTCAATGAACCCCGTTCCAAAGTTTATGCGACCACCTCTTCCACATAAAGTGCCCCTGGAAAAATAAATAAGTATTAACTCATTGAACCCTTATGGCTCTTTACTTAGTTAACGCTATAGCATTGCTTCTGACCTAAAAAGTTGAGTAGAAATTTCAGCTTCCATTATTATGAATATCCGAAATTATCTGAGGGGAATATGTTGGGGAGCATATTCCACGGCTGGGAAATTTCTGCTGGGTGGAATTTAACGCGGAGGAATTATCAGCAGGAAAAGAAAATGTTCTTTGAGGGGGGAGGAATTTCCCAGGGGTGGGTTTTCCAAATGTGAATTATTCAGGGAGGGGACGACTAAACTCATTCGATAATATTCTAAATGTTACATCTGAAAGTAACGGGAATAAAGAATCAACGGAAATGTCAGAGATAGCACTTCAGGTTCCTTTAGACGATTTTGTTCGTGTCTTTTGAAAAAAGACATTTTCAAAAGTCAGATTAATTTCATTTGTTTTACTTTCTCTGTGGCTGCTTAATTTTGCATTTGAGGGGGGAGACTTCCCCCCACCACTGTCTCCGCTAAGGTTTCAGTTTTTATCTCAAGCCTTAAAAATGAACGTAATGCGATAAAAGTATGACTCAAAATAACATATATAGAATAATATATGCACATAACACGGAACAATTAATCAAAATTGCATATTATGAGTTGAGGCTCGCCCAAATGATGGGCCAGGGGGCTCACCATTCCATAATCTATGAAATCAATCCTGCAATAACTGAAAATATAAAGTATTTTTGAGTACTTAACATCTTCCACAACTCAAACGGTCCAGCATTCTACAGCCCAATGAGTCTGTCTAATCTCCTAAATCGGGAACGGAGGAGATAAGTGAAGTTCCACCCCGTATTGGATAAGTCTCCGACCTCACCCTCCCCCTCTCCTACTGTCTACGCTAAAGTTTTCATCCTTCTGCCAACTACGCCGCCTCCACCCCAAAGACTTTAATAAGGTAAAGTTTTGTATGGGAAGAACACATAGTAAATCTATTATAATTATCCAATTATAAGGTTAAAATACGTACTCTGTGATAGATGCAAAATTCCTTTGGCACACAAAATCCTATTAAGGTCAATTCCAAACAGTCGTGATCCCTTTTTGTCAGCAAGTGAAATGGTCAAAACACCCTTATTGGAGCTATTTTTTCAATCCATTCATTGTTGCCAATCGCTGTCCACAAGTTATGCAAGCTGTCTATTGTTCATATATAAGGTTTTTATCAAAGAGGTAATCGTATAGACTTTGAAAAAAGCCTCATTCGATTTAAATTGAAAGTTCTAGATCCGTTTTTTAAAGTCAAGAATAATCGGACAGTAAGCAACCCCCCCATGCAATAAAAACTTGAAACTTTTTGCAATCAAAACGAACAAAAATTAATTAAAAAAAACTTTCCGAAAAATAAGGTTTTCAAAGAAAAGTAAAGGCCATTTTAAACTTAAGCTCTGGAGATATGAATAACTGTTAAAATTCAAAATCAAAATGACCAGAAATTACTATTAAAGAATAAATGAAACCCAAAACGAACAGAAATTAAATAAACAATCATAGCAAAAAACATACAACAAGTAATAATATAAATGAATAAATAGGTTTTAAAGCGAGTAATGGTTAGATTGAATATGAAATCAAGCTTAAAACGAAAAAAATAGTTTGCTATTAAAGTATAAATGAAGCTTAAAACGAACAGAAATTAAATAAACAATCAATGCGAACAAACATACAATATATATTAATGTAAATGAATAAATAAATCTTAAAACGAGTGAAACTTAAATTGAATATGCAATCAAGTTTGAATTGAATAAAAATAACTACAAACGAGAGTTTGGGTATCGCCTCACTGCAGAAGCCTAAAACCTACTGCGTCATTGGCGCTTTACTGAAAACGAATTATATTACAAATGTTTTCTTTTGTACTTAATATTGAAAATAAATATTAAAATTACAGTACAATTTTGAACTGATGAGCTTTCAGCAATTAATATCAATATACATCAAATGTTCAGTTTAATTTATTAGTTCTTTCCAAGATTAGTCAAGACAAATATAGTTTCACTACAAACAAAATTTGGATACTGTCCCCTTCTTTAACTGCAAAAACCTAAAGCCTTCTGCGTCATTGGTGCTTCACTGAAAACGAATTACTCTTATATTTTTATTCTTTTCCAGTTCTTACAGCATTGAAAATGAAAATAAAAATTAAAGTGAAAAAAAATCTTGAACTGATGGATCTTTCAACAATTAATATCATTATATATTTAATATTCAATTTGATTTTGTTTATACTTTCCATGACTGTTCAAGACTCATATAGTTTTCAGTAAGGCGCCAATGACGCAGTAGGTTTTAGGCTTCTGCAGTGAGGCGATACCCAAACTCTTGTTTGTAGTTATTTTTATTCGATTCAAACTTGATTTTTGTTCGTTTTAAGTTTCATTTATACTTTAATAGCAAACTATTTTTTTTCGTTTTAAGCTTGATTTTCATATTCAATCTAAGCATTACTCGCTTTAAAATCTATTTATTCATTTATATTATTACTTGCTGTATATTTTTTGCTATGATTGTTTATTTAATTTCTGTTCGTTTTGGGTTTCATTTATCCTTTAATAGTAATTTCTGGTCGTTTTGAGTTTGAATTTTAACAGGTATTAATATCTTCTGAGCTTAAGTTTAAAATGGCCTTTACTTTTCTTTGAAAAACTTATTTTTCGGAAAGTTTTTTTTAATTAATCACAAATAAAAAACTCGTCTTCTTACCTTTTTTGAAAAAACAAACAGCCACACTTCACCGTCATCTAAATAGTTCCAACTGAACGCTACTTTGACTTATTACCCATCAGTCGAATAGCTAGAAACGGCGAAACATGATGGAACAGGTTTTATCACTGTAGCAATCGATTTAGAAGCGCCCGAAGGGTTGTTATTTAATAGCGCTGAAAGGTCACGTCGGTCGCGAAAGTGTTTTTGTCACCCTTTTGACAATCTACATGATTATAGTTCATTTTGATTTAGTTCAACCTCTGCCTAAATATTCCTTGAAAGCTTCACCTCAATACCCTTAGCTTGTGTAGTAGCAATAGTTGTAAGTAGTATCTTCACAGGCACTTTGATCGCATGCCCTCCCTTTTCCCATGGGATTCCGATCGCAGCCCCCTGACGTCACGGCATCTCTGGCAAGATTCTCATGAGAGCTCTGTTTCCACGTGTTCCAGTATTTCCCCATCCATAGGAAAATTAACATTGGATTTGTGTGACAGCCATAGGAAAATTAACATAGGATTTATAGGGATTAGATAAGTGGAGCTACCAGCCCCTCAAGCCGTCGCACCTGTGCAATGCGGTCACCGGTCGAATTAAAGGGAACGCAGTTGTTGAGATCCCCACGACACACCCCTCTGGAATCCAATAACATCAAATGACTTGCCCCGTTTTAAACGGTCAGGTCTAAAATGAATGACCCAATTTTATGTAACCTTGCGGCAGGAACCCGTGGGGAATCTCCGCTTGTCATTTAATGACAACACACACCTTGTGATGTCACGTAATGTTGCGCAACCATTACTGTCGCGTAATACTTTTTGACATTTTATTTTTTTTTTCGCGCGAAACGTTCAAAGCATTTTTTTCTTTTAACTTAATGACGGCGCACACTTTATGTAAGGTTAGCATACACTTTTACGTAATGACGGCGCGCATCACTGTCGCATAATACTTTTTTTGGCTCTTTAGTTCTTTGTTCTCTCTAGGACTCGAAAGGTCAATCTCCTTCTAATGGAACAGCTCTCCAAGCAAGAGGACTAGCAAGTTATTCCCAATATTCTGTCCTACTCAGTACTTTCAAGAAATAACACATTCCCGTGACGTCATAAGACACACCTCTGTCAATTTCATGACACACCTGGCAGGATTCCGAACGTAACCTTTGTTTTTCCGTGCACCTGCGTTAATTGGCACGAAGACGGGGAATATTCATTTTCAGAGACAATTGCGCTAAATTTATTCTTAAATTATTTAAAATCCTTCATCATGCTAAGCAATAAATCATAACAACACAGACTTTGTAAATAAAAGTTTTATTATTTCAAACAAATTTACAAACAATATTAGAAACACAGAAAAAAACAGTTGAAAAACACGACAATCAAAAAATAAAACGTGAAAAAAGGCTTATCGTAATATATGCAAAAAGAACAGTGTATTATAGAAAGGTGGTGGGGTTCTAGCAGGCAATACCAGGGAATATGGCTGATATTAGATGCAAGTTTAAGCCCTAGTAAGAAGGTTTTAACGAAAATGCATCGTTTCTTTTAGTGGGATGTTAGATTTCACACCATCATGACAATACGCCCCACCCTCCGCCTAGCAATCATTTCCAGAGAGAAAGGTTGATATTAGATGCAAATTTAAGCCCTATTAAGAACTTATTAGCGAAAATGCATCGTTTTCTTTGATTGGGATGTTAGATTTCAGTCCTCCTCTCCCGAAAATATTCTTTTAACACCTCCCACCTTATCTTTAAGCTCTAGAGTGTGCTAGTCCAAGGCAATGAAGGCCACCCTGGAAAACTATGTATGGCATACGGTACCCTCTGGTACTCATTATTACAAAGGCATTCACAGATATTTTCATAATAAAAATATACTTTTTAATTCATTAATTTATGTTTTAGCAATCCACCCCGAACATGATGCCCCCTTGCAATTCACGCCGCAGTATCTAACAATTACTGCTCTATGGCACCCTTTAACACCCCCTTTATCATTCCTAAGACATTGTTAAAAAATTATACCAATCGGGTGATTCAAGTTTTTCGCGAACCTGGACTTTCATAATAACCACAAAAATACTCCACACCATCGTAACATTACGTGCCTGCCCCCTACCATCCACATGGCATTGAACAGTGGAACTCGCCATTTCACTACCATAATGTGATACTCCAAGCAATTCACGCCACACAACCACACTGTTACTTCCCTGCAACACCTTGCGACACCCGTCATCAACATTTTAAGCGTCTTATAGAGTTTGAACAACCTCAATGGATATATATTCTATTGCTATTATTTTCCAAGGATTCCCAGCCCTGTGCCACACTATTACTGCTCTGTGGCACCCTCTGACACCCCATTCATCATTCCTAAGACATTTTCAGACATTTCTTGTTAAAAATTATGCTTTTAATTCATTGATTTGAGTTTTCGCAAGGCTAGCCTTTCATAATAACCTATAAAAGATACCGCGCCATAGCGACATTACACGCCTGCCCCCTACCATCCACGTGGCATTGAACAGCGGAACTGTCCCATTTCACTACCAGGACGTGATACTCCAAGCAATTCACGCCACACTACCACGCTCTTACGACCCTGTGATATCTTGCGACATCTGTCATCAACATTTCTTCTAGCGTTTCTAGCGTTTGAACGCCCTCAATGGATATATTCTCTATTGATATTATTTTCCAAGGATTCCCAACCTGTTTGAGACTATTAATGCTCTGCGGCACCCTCTGACATCTCATCATCACTCCTAAGATACTTAAAGATATTTTATGTTTCTTTTAATAGGGTGATAACCCCGCTTCTAGCCTCCGGTTGTATCGCTTCCACCTCCAATTCTACTGGCTCCACCCTCCCCCGATACAATTGACTCCAGCCCCACCTATACCCCTCCGACCCCCAACTTGAAATCTGGCTCCGGTTGCGTCACTTCCGGATTTCCGTTTCTGCCCCTGATTCCACCAATTCCCCTCCAAGTTCCGTCAATTCCAAGATTTTTTTGGTGGTTGCCTCAGTTGTAATCTATGGCTGGTCATCGAGGATATATAGTTTACTATAAGTTTTCGATCAGTATCACTTGTAAATTGGAAGGATTAACATCTAAATACTATTTAAAAAAATGAAGATGAAATATTCCAAGAAAACTGTGTGCACATGACAAAGTTATTTTCACATTGAATGCTGCCAGTGAGAAATACTTGAATTATGAAACAAATATTAATGGCGATCTTATTGGAAATGTAAGAGTGCTTTGTCATGACACCAAGGAGTTAAATTACTTTGGAATATAGAAAAAATTCAACACTATTGATGGTGGATATAGTAGAATAAAATTTCCAGAGATGATAGTGCTCAAAGAGAATGCTAGTCAAAAACTTTTAATTGACGACGAAAGCCAACTTCTTGCTACCGTTGCTGGTAACACATTACCCGTTGAAAGATCCTATCACCATCTTTCTGGCATGAACATTCAAAAGAAGACAAGAAGAAGATGGGCATACCCCAGCATCAATATCATAAGCCATATCATATCCAGATGTCGAAACTACGGCCTATGTAAAAATAATGTTGTAATAGACAATGAAACCGCAAGTAAAACAAAAAAAGCACTAGCAAACATTATCAGCATGGAGATTAAAGAGGATTTGATGAAAAATAAATCCCATTCAAACTTCACTGACGCCATCATGGAAAAGGTGAGGTTGAAGTATTCCAATAAAGCCTGCCCACATAATAAAGTTATCTTAGCATTGAATGCTGAGAAAGAGAAGTATTTGAATTATGAAACAAGTGCTAATGGCGATCTTATTGAAAGTGTATGCGTGTGCTGTCATGACACTAAGGAGTTAAATTCCTTTGGAGTACCCAAGAATTTCTACCATCAAAGTGCTGGATATGCGAGAGTAACATTCTCCGAGTTGATAGTGCTTAAATACAATACTAGTCTAAAACGTTTAGTTGACGACAAAGGCCAACTTCTCGCTACCGTTGCTGGTAACACATTACCCGTTGATAGATCATATCACCATCTTTCTTGCGTTACCATTCAAAAGAAGACAAGAAGAAGAAGAAGACAGGCATACCGCTCTAACAGTATCATAAGTCATGTCATATCCGAGTGTCAAAACTGCGGCCTATGCAAAAATAATGTCGTAATAGACAGTAAAACCGCAATTAAAACAAAAAGCGCTTTTAAAGACAATATCACCAAGGAATATAAAGCTGAATTGATGAAAAACAAAGCATCAGCAAGCGTTTCTGCTACAATCATGGGTTTACCAACAGATGCAGTCTATGAAGCCAGTATTATCAACAATGAAATGTATATTGAGATTGTTCAAAGCTGTGTGTACCCCCAAAATGAGAATATGTGACATCTGAAGAGAAAACATGAAGTATTTTATGGCTAGATTTATGTGTTTATTTTGTATGATCATATTCAACACGCAATTATTTCAATACAAATATTTTATTGCATTACTTTTTTCTTGTTTCCACTATTTTTAGGGTACGTTATCAACTCCGAGAAATTAAGAAGAGAACTTGAACTCTTCCTCACTTCTGTGGAAAAAAATAAATCAAAATTAAAATGGAACTTTTCTATTCTGTGGGAAAAATCAAAATCGAACTAACAGTTCTATTTTGATGTTTTCCAGAGAATAGAAAAGATCAATTTTAATTCTGATTTTGTTTCAAAGAAGTGAAGAAAACTTCTAGTTCTCTTCCGAGTTTCCCGGAGTTGATAACGTGCACTAGCGATAGTGGAAACAAGACAAAGTAATGCAATAAAATATTTTTATTGAAATAATTGCGTGTTGATTCTCATCATACAAAATGAACTCGTTAAATCTAGCCATAAAATACTTCGTCATGTTTTCTCTTCGAATGTCATGTATTCCCATTTTGTGGGTATACACAGCTTTGAACAACCTCATCATACATTTCATTGTCGATAATACCGGCTTCATGGACTGCATCTGTTGGCAAACCCATGATGGTAGCAGTAATGTTTGCTGATACTTTGTTTTTCATAAATTCATCTTTATATTCCTATGTGATATTGTCTTTCAAAGCCCTTTCTATTTTACTTGCGGTTTCATTGTCTATTGCGACATTATTTTTGCATGGGCCGCAGTTTTAATACTTGGATATGATATGACTTATGATACTGTTAGAGTGGTATGCCTGTCTTCTTCTTCTTGTCTTCTTTTGAATGGTAATACCAGAAATATGGTCATATGATCTATCAACGGGTAATGTGGTACCAGCAACGGTAGCAAGAAGTTGGGCTTCGTCATCAACAAAAAGTTTTAGACTAACATTCTCTTTGAGTACTATCATCTCGGGAATGTTACTCTTGCATATCCAGCACTCTGATGGTAGAAATTCTTGGGTACTCCAAAGGAATTTAACTGCTTAGTGTCTTGACAGCGCACGCACACATTTCCAATAAGATCGCCATTAGCACTGGTTTCATAATTTTAATATTTCTCTTTCTCAGCATTCAATGCCATGATAACTTTTTTATGTGGGCAGGCTTTATTGGAATATTTTACCCTCACCTTTTCCATGATGGTGTTAGTGAAGTTTGCATGGGATTTGTTTTTCATCAAATTCTCTTTAATCTCCATGCTGATAATGTTTGCTGTTGCTTTTTTGTTTTACTTGCGGTTACATTGTTTATTACGACATTATTTTTACATAGGTCGCAGTTTTGACATCTGGATATGACATGGCTTATGATATTGATGCTGGGGCATGCCCGTCTTCTTCTTGTCTTCTTTTTAATGTTAATACGAGAAAGATGGTGATATGATCGATCAACAGGTAATGTGTTACCAGCAACGGTAGCAAGAAGTTGGCCTTCGTCGTCAACTAAAAGTTTTAGACTAGCATTCTCTTTGAGCACTATCATCTCTGGTAATTTTATTCTACTATACCCACTATTTTTGGGTATGCGGTGGTATGCTCCGGCAAACCACTCAGGGGTTGGCGTCCCTGCCCGCAGAGCTTGAGAATGGTAGGTATCGAAGGTGCCGACTCCTGCCTCTTTTGGGGTCACCACCACCTTTGCTGAGGATAAGTATGAGGTCTTATGACCGCTCCTTATCTGATGAGGCAAAGTCTGTCTTAGGAGTCCTTTTGTCCGCTGTTTGGGCCAACTACCCATCCAGCCGGTATTTACCAAGTTTTCAAACGAAAAAAACAGCCTCGGATTGGATTTCCTTCCAGTAGACGACCAAATGCGCGCCCCAAGACAATTCTTACGGATACGTTTACTGTTACCCACTGCAATGTACGTGGTCTCCGATCCAAGTTGGATCACCTACAGCACATGATGAATAAGGTTTCCCCTTCTGTCTTGCGTGTATCCGAGACCAACCTGAATTCTAGCGTTAAGTATTCCTGGTTACACTCTGCTCAGGCTGGATCGCAAAAACCCGAGAAGCTCGACTTTTGGTAGAGGTGGTGTTGCTATGTACCTTAAAAATAACATCCCTTTTTGGCACTTTCGATCCCTAGCGATAAGGAGGTCCTTAGGGTTAAAGTAAACCTATCAAACAAATCGTTTGTTATTGGTACAGTCTATAACCCACCAAAGATGAAAATTACCGAACATCGGGAATATTGCTTGGAATTTGTGAAGCAAACGTTCCCTAAATCAGGTATAATAATCCAAGGATACTTCAACATTCATCATTACCCCTGGCTGAAAAGTCGTACGACTGATGCGGACGGCTTAGCTCTGCTAGACCTGAGTCTTGCTTACGGCCTAGAACAACTTGTTGAATTCGATACTTACATCGGCCCTCATGGATCATCCAGGCTTGATCTCTTCTTAACTGATCATTCGGATTCCTTTAGTGTTGAAAGCTATTCTTTTTCCAGCGACAATGTGGCAGTTATGGCTCGTGGAAATCTCAAAATACCTCCATTTGTAAAGCACGAGCGGATCATCAGGCAGTATCACCGCACAGACTGGGATGGTCTGCGAAACTTCTTATCGGCAAAGCCGTGTAGTGCATTTTTAAAAGAAGCCCCACATAAAACAGCGGGACTTTACGAAAAAGCGATTAAAGAGGCTATTGAGCAATTCGTCCCATCAAAAACAGTAAAAGTCTCATTCCGAGATAAGCCGTGGTTCAATGCTGGTTGTAGAAAAGCAATCAGGGTCAGAAAGAAGGCTCACAAGAAATGGCGAACTGAATCCGATGAGGACTGGGCTGCTTTTATTAGCGCTCGAAACGAGTCTGTTAAAGCTGTACGTCAAGCTAGAGCCAATTACAAGCACAAGTTTGTAGACAAACTGAAAAGTGCCCCTGCAAAGTGGTGGCGGAGGGTCGTCAAAGAAGCCCTACCGTCATCTAAATCAAAAGCAATTCCCTCGCTTCATGTTGAAGGGACGATGATCCAGTCAGGCCAGGAAAAGGCAGATGTTCTTGCATAAGCCTTTTCAAAGGTCTCCCAACTTGATGAGGATGGAGTCTCCCCTTCCCCCCTTTCCGCCACGAACAGATGCAAAAATCACCAGCGTTAACATAACTACTTGGAAGGTGCTCAGAACGTTAAGCCAGCTTAATGTTACCAAAGCTTCCGGACCTGACAAGATTCCCAGTTTCATCCTTAAAAGATGTGCCCCTGAACTTGCTGGTCCTCTTGCTTCTCTCTATAGAAAATGCTTTGCAGCGGGATTATTCCCGAAAGCTTGGAAAACTTCTCATTTGGTCCCTGTTCCAAAGGGACAGGTTTTTTAAATCTGTATGCATATAATATGCTTTGTTTAAGCTCAACGTTTCCCCACAAAGTTTCCTCAGGTGTTTATTTCAATATCCTCAGCCTTAGTAGTCCCCGCTACAGAAGTAGTAGTCTTAGTGAAAGTAGTGGTAGTAGCATTAGTAGTTGCGGTAGTAGTAGAAGCAGTGATAGTAGTAGTAGCGTGCAAATATTTCCTTTTTGGTCAATTGATCATCTCCTTTGTCATTTCCTGAAATTTCCAAATTAATATACTCAGTCTTTCCTGAGTTACGCCTTTTTGACAACCTATATACACATAACATATTTTTATTTGGTTCAACACTCCTTGAAAGACTCTTACTTTAATGTCTTTCGTATTTTGGGAAAGTAGTAGTCAAACCTGCATACCTTTTCTCAATAACATATACTATATGTAAACAATGAACAAATTGCCTAACTTGCAGCCCTTGCCCGGAGGCCTCGAGGGGGGAGGGGGGGTTGGTTGGCATCTCCAAACGCACAATTACTGAACCTTTCAACAACGCTGAAAAAAAATAGATGTCTCAAAATTTTGTTCGGATGTTTGTTATTTTTTGGAAATGATGGGGAGGGGGGATGGTTGCTCTCAAATCACTTTTGACTCTTAAAAAGGGCACTATAACTTCCACTTTCAAATCAAATGAGCCCCATCTGAAGTTTATACGACAACCCCTTCCATAAGACCTTCTATGCCCCAGGGCATAACTCGCAGCCTATTCCCCAGGGTTCGGGGGGGGGGGGTCGTCAACCCTGGAGGCATTTTTATGTGTTTTTTGGACTATTTTTTAAATGTATATCTCATAATTTCAATCGGATGCGTTTCATGAAAAGAAGGGTAGTTAGGGGGGGGGGGGCTAGTTGACCTCCATCACTTTGACTCTTAAAGGGGAACTAGAACATCCAATTTTCTTACTAAGAACGAATAAATAAAACCTAAACTTTCAACATTTGTTTTTACATGTATCGTATTTTGAGCAAGCAATCTGTTTTCATTAGCCTTTGTATTCAATAAAATTTCCTCAATGATTCTTCCTTTTAAATTCATTCATTTCAGATGTCCAGAAAATCCATTGGCGAATCATTTGTTGATTCGGCAATTAAATTTTTTTTTCGCAAGCCAAACTGGTTGTTTCGAAAATCACCAGCTCATGTTATAAATCAAACAGTTCGTGGTAACGAACTGTAAGTAAGGAGCGACCCGGCTCAATGGTAACCGAAACTCTAAAAAACGGGATTTTGATACCAATAGATACATCAAAAGAATCAGATTTTAATTCTGATTTCAAATATATAAGTTTCATTAAGTTTAAGCTTACCCATCAAAAGTTACGTGCCTGAGAAAATTTGGCTGATTTTCGAAAAAAGGGGGAAAGACCCCCTAAAAGTTATAGAAGCTTAATGAAAATCACACCATCATATTCAGCGTATCAGAGAACCCTACTGTAGAGGTTTCAAGCTCCTATCTACAAAAATGTGGAATTTTCCATTTTTTGCCAGAAGAAAGATCACGGATGCGTGTTTATTTGTTTGTTTGTTTTTTTTTTTTTTTTTTTCCCAGGGGTGATCGTATCGACCCAGTGGTCCTAGAATATCGTGGGAGGGCTCATTGGAACGGAAATTAAAAGTTCTAGTGCCCTTTTTAAGTGACCAAAAAAAATGGAGGGCAACTAGGCCCCCTCCCACGCTCATTTTTTTCCCAAAGTCACCCGATCAAAATTTTGAGATAGCCATTTTGTTCAGCATGGTCGAAAATGTGATAAAAATGTCTTTTAGAATGACTTGATCCCCCAAAGTCCCCAGGGGGAGGGCTGAAAGTTATGAACTTTACTCAATGTTAACATATAGTATTGGTTATTGGGAAGTATACAGACTTTTTCAGAGGAGATTTTTCTGGTAGGTGGGGGAAGGAGAGGGTCGGGGGCTATATGGAAGGATTTTTCCATGAAGGAAGTTTTCATGGGGGAAGGGACATTGCTATGAAGGGGGCGCCGGATTTCCCAGCATTATTAAAGAAAAAGATCAGGAATTAAATAAAAAAAAAAACAAGTTTTTCAACTGATCAACTGATTGTGATTAAGAGGTCATTTTTCAAGAACTGGAAAAAAAATTCGAACTATAGTTTAAAGAGGAGGGTATTGACTAGGGGGCGAACCCCCTAATATACGTGTTTAAATTTTATGAATATAGAAGTTCGTTACGTAAGTTAATTCTAAGTTACGTATATTTATTACTAATAAAAACGTTCGTAAATAAAATTAAACAAGTTTCGAGAAAGCCATTTAACCAAATATAATATGCAAAATTTGTTTTAATTATTCATGTACGGTGAGCCAAAATCAAAACCTGCATTAATTCAAAAACGTTCAAAAATTAAATAAAAAAAACAAGTTTTTTAAACTGAAAGTAAGGAGCGACATTAAAACTTAAAACGAACAGAAATTATTCCGTATATGAAGGGGGCTGTCCCCTCCTCAACGCCTCGCTCTTTACGCTAAAGTTTGACTTTCTCACAACTCTATTTTTCTAAACAATAAAAAAACTTTAGCGTAAAGAGCGAGGCGTTGAGGAGGGGACAGCCCCCTTCATATACGGAATAATTTCTGTTCGTTTTAAGTTTTAATGTCGCTCCTTACTTTCAGTTTAAAAAACTTGTTTTTTTTATTTAATTTTATTTAGGGGTCAATTCCCTAAAAAAGAGAATGGAATGAAAGTAGTAGCAGAAGAATGTGTTCTTTTAAAATAATAAAACCAAATAGAAAGTCACTAATGTGCTAGTTATAAGGGATTTTTTTCCTTTCCTTTAAACTTGATTTGTAGGTTGAAATAATTTCACTTTTTTTGGCCGTGACAAATAAAACTTGTGTCCAAAAAATATTATTTTGAACAAACCATAAGTGACACTCTAACCTTTTGGGATTCTGAAGTGGTGATAGCCCCACACTTAGTTGCTTACTTAAGGTTAATTTATGTTCGTCTTAAGTTTGACTTGGTTATTCATTTTAATGCCGTTTTAGGCTTCGTTTCATTGTCCATAGTAATTTCTGTGTATTTACGCTGTAAGTTTGTATATATTACTTTTTTGCTCTTTTATTTATGAATATCGCTTTTTACTTTTCTTTGGAAAACTATGTCTGGGAAACATTTTGTTAATTAATTAAAACAGTAAACAATTAGCACATTGTGACCCAAGTCACGATTATTTTAGCTGTATGTCTGAAAAAAAGTATTTGATTTTTAGATTCACACAAAAAAACTTGCTTGAGGAGGGTCAGCATTACTTTGAGGCACCTTGCTGTTCAACGACCTTGCAACCTCACTTCTTTTATCTTGTAAAAGCTAGGGGTTGACAGCCATGTCAACAGTCAGCGAAAAAAAAATCGCTAAATGAGATAATAAGCGAAGAGGCCAACAATATAACTAAGCTAAAACATCCAAATGATCAAACTGGTCAATACTGCTGGTCACTGATTACAGAAAATGTTGTGCTGTCCTGGGCACTTCTTTGGAAAGGGTCAAAATTCGAAAATATGCAAATTTTGGGCGAATCATATGAAGAAGCTGAAAATAATTGGGAAAATTATGTGGAATCTTAAGATTAAAGATTCTATGCATGTGTCTGCATGGAGGTGAAACTATTTTATAACCTCTACTAAGGTTCCTGTTTCTTTTGTGTGCCATTTGTTTGATAAAAAAGTAATTTATTTGTGCTGTTTTGGAATGACAAGTGTATTGTATCGTCTATTTATAATGACCAACCTCTAATAAGCTTGGTTTGATATTTTAGCCAGAACTGCCAATCTTCCGACAGCTATGTGTTCATCTCAGCAGCATTCTCTTCAGAAGACAACAACCCAGAAGCCAATTTCTGAAATCGGAGGTTTTACCCGAAATGTTCCTTCATATCGTATTTGGAAAGTGACTGTTCATGAAGTAAAAAGTCCTTGTGAGATCTATTTAAAGATCTGTGACAACAAACCTGAAAATATTGCAAGGGTACGACCTGTTTTCGTAAATTGATATGTATCTTCTTTATGTCTTTTACTTTTCTTCTCGAAGAAAGGTCAAGGTTGGAAAATCAGAGTGTAATCCAACTACCTTCCATAAGGGAGCGCCCAGGCCTGCTAGTAATTGAATAGATAGTTCACCTACAGCCAAGAATAATTTGCCGAAGAGATTTAGTCTGTTGACCTTTCAGGCCTAGTTGGTAGCGGGATTCAAATGTTCATTGGTCGGGAATTTTTCCTCTATCTCGAAGTGACTTATAAGCATATCCGCTTTCAAGAGGAGAAGAAGTAGATACGTGTAAGAATTTCCTATTATTGGTTAGTGATATGCCTATTATTGGTTTCCTATTATTGGTTAGTGATATTATTGGTTAGTGATATGCCTGACTTATAAGCATATCCGCTTTCAAGAGGAGAAGCAGTAGATACGTGTAAGAATTTCCTATTATTGGTTAGTGATATGCCTATTATTGGTTTCCTATTATTGGTTAGTGATATTATTGGTTAGTGATATGCCTGACTTATAAGCATATCCGCTTTCAAGAGGAGAAGCAGTAGATACGTGTAAGAATTTCCTATTATTGGTTAGTGATATGCCTTTAAGGGTAAGGTAATTTTGTTTTCATTTGTATCGTGGAGGGTCGTTCGTAATCTAAAGTTGTAGAATAAAGTCATCTTCAGGGCATGGCCCTTTCATGTTTACATCGTCACAATTTTTCCATTTTCTGTATAATTTGCTTATTCTTTTAAGTTTTCTTGAAATTGTTGCTCATACCCCCGAATCATCAACCACCCAATCAAAACAGTTCATTATTAACACCTCCGTGGGTGTTAATTGTGAATTTTTTGGAGAGGTTTGATATTAGTAAGATTTGGTTTACCCTGGTTATAGCTTCCAAAAGTGAATATTTGTAGTTCTTATGGGTTTTTCTTCTTCTCTGAACATTGTTTTTCTTCACAGTTTTTTTTTCCATCCTCTTTGGTAAAGACAGGTACCAATTGTACTTTTGAAATAGGTAGACTTTTTATTGCATCTAATTTTGCCATTTTGTTCTTTGCTTTCTATCTTGCGTCATTTTTTTCTGATTCCCTTTGTTAGATACAGGGATGTGCTGAATGCTAAAAAAGTGAAAACTTTCTTTTCCTTACAGGACTTGCAAGACTATAACACTGAGAAAATTATTGAAATGGCGCGTTCTCAAGAATTATTGAAATGCAGGTGAAAATTTCTATATAATAGTTTTGGATTACGAGAAACTATTTTAATAGTAATTATAAACTATATTAGAAGTACCTGTACTTCTAATTAAGAAGAAAAATCTGAAGAGTTCTTATTGCTTGATGTTTAACTGAATTTTACAAAGTGCTTGCATCTAATAGTTCGTTGTTTCGAACTGAATGTAAAGACCGACCTTTGCGAATAGTTACTGATGCCGTAAAAGAGATTTTTTTTTTCATTACGCTATATGCATGAAAATAATATTCTTTTCATTGTGATTTCATTTATGTAATTTCGTTTAAATGTGCGTCATTTTAGAAAAAAAGAGAAACACCCCAAAAAGGGGTGATATTGATGAAAATTACACCATTAAATTCGATATATCCAAAAAGAATATGCCGTTCTCTGAACAGAGGTTTCACTTCTTAACATTTTTTATTCAAACTCATGTATTTTCTCTAAGAAGGCTGCTCGTGGCTGTTTACTTTTTTTTTCATTAGGGGTGACCATACCGAAGCAGTAGTCATAAAATATCAGTAGAGCATTAGATGACTCTTTGGCGGAAAAAGATGCTATATTGCACTGTACTATCTGCACCCAAAATTTTTGAAGTTTCTATTTTCTCTGATTTCTCTACAGCACTTTAATAATCAAAGATTGTATAATGCATTCTTTTATCGTAGTTGTCATAGTGCTTTGGCTAAGACACTCTCTTTCAGATTTAGAGAATGTGTGTTCAAGTCAGTTTATGGTAATGTAAACAATAATTTAGATTATTCTCATTTTCACAGTATATAGTTTTTTACTGTCTACTGTAATCTAGACAATAGCTCCGGTTGCTAAATTAGCTTTAAATAGCGATTTTTTCTCATTTAACAATTTCTCTCAAAAAGTGCTCACATCCTTCAATTTCTTTTCACATCCTTCATCCAACAATTTCTTTCATTCTCACAACTTCCAAATCAAGATTAATAAGATTGTCAATCGGTTTACATTGAGAAGTTATTCACCTCTGTTGCTCAGTATTCTCCAGGAGGGTTTCGAATTTTTTGCACACTGGAATCGTTATTCACCGTAAATGACCTTTTTTATCGTAGCATGTGTTTTGGAGGCATCCTGACCCGAATAATTTAGACACCATTGAATTTGAACGTATCTAAATCCGTTGTTTTACAAAAAGTATCTTTTTACGTTGTTACTGTTGTTACTCTGTGCTTGTTTGAATTAGTGCATGTCGAGGTCATTTATTAATTATATTTCTGTTTTGCTGTCTAAAAAAACTCAATAAATAGAAAACAAAACAATTAAAAAAATAGGACATCACTAATCAGTACAACAATATTAGGGTCTTTAATTTTTTGTCTTAATTGACGTTCCCTTGGTCCTGAAATTTTCAATGAGGTGTTTGCATAACCTTTAATTGTAAAGCAGAATAGTCTTAAGAAAAAGCGCTAAGAATTGAAATAGCAGCAATTTTTTCCAAAATTTATTGTCCTCATTAGTCCTAAGTCTAGTTGCCCTCAAAGTTTCCCACCGAGCGGAAAAAAAATGTTTGGCTCATACCACCCCTTTGAGTTGCTAACTGGTCGGAGACAAAACAAACTTCGGTTTATTTTATATGGTTCCTGGAACTACAATGGCTAGTTGTGACAAAACGTCGAATTGTAACAAAGAAAAAATGAGTATTATCACATCCGGTAAAAAGAAGAACATAATGCACATTTTTCGGTTGAGACAGCCCATATGAACTCCTAGCCGATCGGAAAACTCACATCCGACGTGGTAGGTTTTTAAGGTCATTGCCCTGAAGCTGCGGGGCAATGTCAACCGTGGAGACATACATATTAAAACTTTCCATGATTTTCAACAGAGTGACAATCTAAAAATTACCATCCAACATCATCGGGTTTATGGGGAAGTGTATAGAAAAGGGCGTTGAAGGGCTGGTAGCTCTCAAATCACTTTGGACCTTGAATAGAATTCTATAACTTTCAATTTCAAACTTAGTGAGTCCCCTCCGAAGTTTCTCTGAAAACCCCTTCTATACAAAGTGGCTGGGAAATATTTTACACTTTTTGTTGGGCCCTATTAATGAGCAACCATTTTTATTTTATTCTTTTCCTTCATTTAAGTCCCCTTTACCTGGTGACTTAAATATATAAGTTTTAAGTCGACCTAGATAATGTTTTTTGGATCCTTTTTAGGCTCTTTTTCTTGGATACGGGGACCGTGCCCTTAACTTTTTGTTTTATTCTTGAAAATACTAACCTATATTATAGTATGTTCTATTTAATGACGTATTTTCATGAGGGAATACAATAGTGGAATCTTATTTCAGAAAAAAAGTTACATATGTTAAAATATACTAAAGATAATCTAATGAATTAGCAAACTTAAGCGGCTTAATCTCTCTGAAATTATATAAGATTTCAATTTCAGTTGTGTATTTCTGTTATTTTAATTTTAGCTTATTTGGAATAAGTCCGGCTAGCAATGGAGCAGAGTGGAGAGAGCATGATAAAGCCAATTTTAAATATCTTTTTATGGACAGTTCTTCCGTATTTGATGTTCGGTTTTTGCTGGAATTGCAAGACAGTAAAGAGTAAGTTTTTTTTTCCGGAAACGACGCATTTGTTTGGATATCATACCATTTTAATTGGATATATTGCTTGCCAAGCGGTCTTTTTGCTTGCAAAAGGGCAATAGTGTATAAATTTGTGTACTGGGTAGTATATAAATTTATGTTTTTTCTAATAACATAATTAGGTTCTGAGCTAGAGATACTTAAACATCTTTGTTCTAGAATGCTGTCAATGCACACGGTAAAACACTAAAAAAAATAGAGCGACAAAATCTCTTAGCTGAGAAATTTGTCGTTTTTAGGACATATGTTGACGTCGAGTTTGCTTCCAATAATAAATTTTTTGTTGTTCGACCATGGGTCTATAGGGAGATTAAGGGACCGGTTTTCGCTTTCCAAGTTTTCAATTAGTCCAATTCTTTAGCTCTTATTTTACCGAAGGTGCCTCTGCTGATATGTTTAAAGTGTGTCTAGGAAAATTGAGCACATTCCACAGGAGAAGCTATTGATGCAAAAAAAAAGAAAAAGAAAAAATAGGATTACGACGTAAATTTTACCGAAGGCTTATTCACAATCTGAATGGGAATTTTGTAGGGGGGGGGGGAGGCTCTATCTCCCATGGGTGCCTAATTGTGTGCTGTTTTAGTAAACGTTAATGTCAACCTGATCAGAACGGATTCACAAGGTTCACAAGAGGATCATATCTCGAAGTGTACTGTGAATTGTTCTTGCATCTTTCAACATGAAATTTGTGAAGACTGAAGATGGGAAGGCTTGAAAAATAACATACGCATGGAAAGGGGGATTTAGTGAAAATTCTTAGTTGTAACTGATTATCAATATCTCTATCATAGTAGTGTGGGCAAAAATGCCGAAGGGTGGTAGGAGATGCCTTGTCCCATGTAGCTCCTAGCTCTGGTATTTATACATTAATATCAATGGGCCAAACAAAAATGGGTTTCGGCCTTTGGTGATAGAAGAGTATCGCCAAGTGTGGAAAACCGTGTCGTGAGCAAGATGGACCCAAGATCCAAAAAAAAAACTCCATTCAACTCGAGGTCCCAGGGACTTCTTTGTGTCCGGTTCTAAGCCGGCTTTGGTGCTTCGTCTAGACTTAAGAGGATGGATTAGTCCCTGTCCTGCACTGGTTTAGGACAATTCCTTTTCCTGAGGCCATAACAATTTTCGTGATTAAAAAAATATGAAAATTACAATTTTGAATGTTGCAACGGTAGGGAAAAACTATCTTATTGACTATCTTAACAACATTTTGACAAACCAATTCATACGTTTTGCAGTGGACTTCTTAGGAATTTCGGAAACTCATACAACAGGGATACGAAACATGAAATTAGGTGTTATAGAACTTATTTATTCAGGTAGAAAGGATGGGGTGCAGACACAGGGAGTGTGGTTCATTATTAGTAAAGAAGCTGCTAAGTCTTGCTTAAGTTGCGACGATATTCACAATAGAATGCTAGTTGCTCATTTTATGACTAAAGAGTGCAAGTCATAGTAGTTTATGCCCCCATACAGCCTTCTGATGGAGATAATAGGGAAACAGATGAATTT
Source organism: Artemia sinica (assembly GCA_027921565.1). Lineage (NCBI taxonomy): Eukaryota > Metazoa > Arthropoda > Branchiopoda > Anostraca > Artemiidae > Artemia > Artemia sinica. Next base: position 22,792,528 of record CM051267.1, on the reverse strand, counting down.
AACTTGAAGCTACAGGAAAGATTAGACAGGTTCCCGGATAAAACTAAGGTGTTTTAATGCCCAGGTTGGTAGAAATGCTATAGATCCTAGCCTTGGTAAATTTGATATGGGAAAAGAAAATAGTAACGGTTATAGACTGCTGCAATTTGGTAGATATAACAATTTAGTTATAACCAATAAATTGTCTGGTCATAAAATGGTCCCTAAGTTAACATGACACTTACCTGATAGTAAGACGGCCAACCGAACCGATTACGTTATTGCAAACTGAAGACTGGCAGGGTCGATACAAGATGCTGGGGTATATAGTACTGCTGTTATTTATGTCAAAATTAAATATCACCATCTAGTAAGAGTCTAGGGCTAATTTAAAGCTGAAATTCAGGAAGGATAACTACCTTCCGGGAAGTTGTAACGTTGGAGACTCCAGGAGTGGAATTTAAAAGAAACTGTACAGTAACAGTTGAATATTAAAATAAAGATTTTAAATTTGACAGTGAAGAAGATGGATGGAATAATTCTAGGAAATAAGTTTATGAAGTAGCAGAAGGGGCTTTACGAGTGTAAGGATGTTACGCGGCTAGGAATGTTAGTGAAAATGCTTTAAGTTTAGGAGAGAAGAGAAGGGGTTTCTACAAGGATCAGTCGATCGATAGATCATATACAAATAAGGGAACGTAAGGAAGGTAGAGAAAGCATTAAAATATGAATTAAGGAGGTGTGAAGTGGAGGCTATAGATAATATTGCTGAAGATTGGGAAGATGCAGCCGTACGGCATAATAGTTAAATATTGTACTGGAATGCTAATAAATTGAGAGGGTAGTCAATCTAGACTTGCCCCAGCTAAAGAAAAGAACGGGGCAACAATTAGTGATAAGGAAAGAGTTAAAGGGAGATTGGTAGAACATTTTGAGAGTGTGCTAAACCGTGATAAAGATACAGGAAATAATATAGAAAGAATGAAAAAGTTTGTAACATATTCGAAGTGAAGGAAGATTTATGTTACGAGGAAGAATTAGAGGCAGAAGTAAAAGGATTAAAAAATGATAAGATCTCGGGTGCCGATAGTTTTGTAAATGAGTTTTATCAATATGGTAGTTGTGTAGATAGGGATAAACTACTGAAAATTGTAAATATTGTTTTTCAAAAAGGGGAAGTACCTAGCGATTTTTTGAAATCTTTAATTAAACCCCTCAATAAGAAAGGTGATCAGAGTGAAAGCAGTAATTAAAGAGGCATTAGATTGGTTTCTATAGGAAGCAAGTTACTTATTATGATGATAATTTTCAAACTTAGGAGTGCCATAGATAAAGTTTTAATCGAAAAACAGTAGGGTTCTAGGAAGAGGAAAGGATGCGTCGACCAAATATTTACTCTTAGATTTATAATTGAGAAGTACATGGATCATCTGTCCCTTTAGTTCTCTGTTTTATAGATTATGAGAAAGCGCTTGATTCAGCCGATAGGCGAGCTTCTATCCTTGTATGATACGCGATATAAACACATTAAAGTGATTATTGCTATGTACAAGATTAATATTGCTGCGGTTATGGTAGGAAATGAGGTTACTAGATGGTTTAGTATTAAATCAGGAGTCAAGCAGGGTTGTGTTTTATCCCCATTCCTATGGATCATCTTGATGGACTTTATTCTAAGGAGCACGACAAAGGTTACGGAAAGCATAGAATCAAATCGGAAAGTAAAACTTCCTTAAACTTAGATCTTGCTCATGATTTGTGTGTCTTGGATGATGATGTTAGCAAAATTAATAAATATTTGGAGGTTTTGAGAGTTCAGGGCGCAAGATTGGGTATGAAAATTAATGTTAAGAACAATTGATAAAATTTGGTGATCAGGATGACATTAAGTGAAGAGTTGTAACTTATTCAGGAGGGTGTAAGGGGAAAGGATGTTGAAATATTCTTTTACCCTCAACAAATCGAGTATCTAACTAGCACATAATGCTATTTTTACTTACTGGAATTTTTTTTTGTAAAACGCGAGTTGAAAATAAAACTATCTGGTGAGCAATATTTATCGTTTGAAGCTGACTCGGGAATGGTAACTGATAATGCGGTTTATCATTAATAATAAGAGTTTATTGCTAAAAAAAAAAAAAAAAAAAAAAAAAAAAAAAAAAAAAAAAAAAAAAAAAAAAAAAAAAAAAAAAAAAAAAAAAACCTAATGGGAATTTCGAAAGAGATGAATTTCGAATCCTCTTGAAAATGGTTGTGGATCAAAACAAAAAAGTATGCCATTGAAACCACTGTGGTCAAAAACCCTTAACAAGAGGACTTAAGCCCCCATGTTAAAAACTGGAAAAAATCTTATTTTAGCCTAGAATCACTTATGTGACATGATATAAATCATTATTATATTTCGATTATAAAATGGGCAATTCCAAGTTTATAAAGACAAAAAAGGACAAATCTGAGGGAAGATATCTTGGTAATATTTAAGTAATTTACTAACCTCAGAAATTTGCATCACAACTTGAAAGTCTCCTTCCCATTGGCAGAAATGACAGGATTTCTGGAGTTTAACCTATAGTTCATTTATTCTAGATATCTCCACTTTTATTGATCTTTCTGTTTCTTCACTTTTTCTTCTTGGGTAAAATCTACCGCTATTCATTTATTATGAAACAGCTGTTTTAATGAAAATATTTCAGTACAGTTTTGGAATTCCTGGTTAAACTCCCTGTAACATGCAACCCAAATTACAATATAGCAACTCGTGTGTCTAATGCCACTGTCTTGTTGGCCACCAGAGAAAAGCCCTTAAGTCAGAGTGTTAGCCAACCGAAATATTGTCTCCTAAACCAACTAAACAGATTGCTTCAAAAATTGTCATTGTTCGTTTTCAAAGTTTTATTGAAGCACCATTGTTTGCATGAAAAACTTTTCAAACTGTTCTAATGCCACTATTTTGTTGGACACCAGAGAAAACCCTTTTAAATCAGAGTGTTAGCCAACCGAAATATTGTCTCCTAAACCAACTAAACAGATTGCTTCAAAAATTGTCATTGTTCGTTTTCAAAGTTTTATTGAAGCACCATTGTTTGCATGAAAAACTGTTCAAACTGTTCTAATGCCACTATTTTGTTGGACACCAGAGAAAACCCTTTTAAATCAGAGTGTTAGCCAACCGAAATATTGTCTCCTAAACCAACTAAACAGATTGCTTCAAAAATTGTCATTGTTCGTTTTCAAAGTTTTATTGAAGCACCATTGTTTGCATGAAAAACTGTTCAAACTGTTCTAATGCCACTATTTTGTTGGACACCAGAGAAAACCCTTTTAAATCAGAGTGTTAGCCAACCGAAATATTGTCTCCTAAACCAACTAAACAGATTGCTTCAAAAATTGTCATTGTTCGTTTTAAAAGTTTTATTGAAGCACCATTGTTTGCATGAAAAACTGTTCAAACTGTTCTAAAATGCCACTATTTTGTTGGACACCAGAGAAAACCCTTTTAAATCAGAGTGTTAGCCAACCGAAATATTGTCTCCTAAACCAACTAAACAGATTGCTTCAAAAATTGTCATTGTTCGTTTTCAAAGTTTTATTGAAGCACCATTGTTTGCATGAAAAACTGTTCAAACTGTTCTAATGCCACTATTTTGTTGGACACCAGAGAAAACCCTTTTAAATCAGAGTGTTAGCCAACCGAAATATTGTCTCCTAAACCAACTAAACAGATTGCTTCAAAAATTGTCATTGTTCGTTTTAAAAGTTTTATTTAAGCACCATTGTTTGCATGAAAAACTTTTCAAATGTTGAGGTTAGTATATGCAAGTCTACAAGTCTTGCATAGTCTGTGCAAACGTGAGGATTATTTATATGCAAAATAGATTTGCATTCCTGGCAATAAAATACAAAATACCCTGACGTTCAGATAGCGTAGGAGATTAAAGGGGAGGGACATTGGAACTTGAAACGTTGTTGTGGGGGGAGAGCAGCTTAAAATGTTTTGTCTCTGATCCACTTAAGCGTTTTTGCAACAAAAGCCTCTATGAGAATTATAATTTATTCACGTCTAAGTAGAAAGGTAAATGAAAAGGCAATTAGTTGTCAAGGTTATCAAAATAGTGAGAGAAAGTTACTTTCAAAGTATGAAAACTCTTTTTTGGACATTAGATTTTTTTATGAAGCTACACTCTATCCTGATTTATATCATCGGCCTGAAGTCCTTTGTTTAAAATTGGCTTGAGATTATTACTCATTCTTTCTTCTTTTCTCAGATAACATATAGTTTTGTGGTGTCAATTGGGGGGTAGGGGGCATTTGACCCCTCCCTTAAATTTTGTTTGGCTTTCCCTTAGATATAGAAATTCCCTATCTTCGGAGTATTTTCATTAAAAAATGCCTTTTTGATATTTTCATTGAAAAAAGACGAATCCCCCCACCCCCTTGATTTTTGAAAAAAGAAACTTTGTGCACAAATCTCACTTCTCCATTTTTTGAAAAACACGTTTGATTAATTGATTCCTCTTTTTACAACTAAGACAAAAATTTAATATTTCTGCAGCTGAATTCTAAGTAAAAAGAAAAACATTCGATTTCTTTCTGATCTTTTTTTTTTGTCTTTAAATGTATTGCATTCTGCTGTTGAACACAAGCAATGAAAAATATTGGTCCTTATGATGACCAGAGGTCAATACCCTGTCGAAATCTATCCTTGGTTGAGTGGAAACTGACCTTCCCTGCAAAGTTTTATGGTTCCACGAGATTCTACTTACCACAGATTTTAGTGTATTAAAAATCACAGTTTTGTACGCCTTCTAAGCTTTCTTTTCCATTTTCTTTGAGGTTTTTAATTAGTACTTTGTTAGAATATTCACTGAATTTCTTCTTATTTTTTAGCGTCCCTGTACCAATATTGATGGCAATCGAGGATGATAATGTACTCTTACAAAAATATTTGCAAGATTTGACTTTAGCTGTGTGCTGTGAAGGATTGATAAATGAAGAAGATCATATGAACCCAAGTATATTGTCCAATCTTTTTGGAAAAACAAAATCACATTTTACTGCAAAATTTCATTCCTCTCCAGAAGGCCCTGCAAATATTATAGGCAAAGCTGTTACTGCTGCTGCACAAAAAGATGGATTTATCAGTAGCCTTAATGATGTGAAGCTAAATTGTTCTTCTAGTGAAGTAGAATTAAATTTGACTACGAATTTCACTCCCACTGTCGAGGGAAAAGGGCATCTGGTAAATGCTGTGACTAGAGATACATCTACCACTCTACATTATAAGACATTAAATCTGCCTAGACGACCTACTCCCGATTGTCCTGCCAATCTTATAGATAAATATGTGCGTACTGTTGCACAATATGATGGGTCTATGAATAACCAAAATGATATGATGCTGTGTTGTTCTTCTAGTGAAGTTAAACCAGATTTGACTACGAATTTTCCTTCCACTCTAAAAGGAAAAGGGTATACCGTAAATACTGCAACTGGAGATACATCTTCCACTCTATGTTATGATGCACTAAATCTGCCAAGACTACCAACTCCCGAAGGTCCTACAAACGTTACAGGTAAGGCTGTACGTACTGTGGCACAATATGGTGAACTTGCGAACAACCAAAATTATAAGAACCTGAAAAGTTCTTCTAGAGCAGCAGAATTAAGTTCAACTGCAAACTCTTCTTCCACTCTTGAAGGAAAAGGACATCCAGTAAATACTATGACTAGAGGCTCATCTGTTACTCTAGATTATGACATACTGACTTTACCTACAAGGCCCAGTCCAGAAGGTCCTGCAATCATTACAAGTAAAGCTGTAGCTACTGCTGCACAACATGGTGGATTAAAGAGTAGCCTAAATCATGTGTACCTTAATCGTTCTTCTAGAGAAAATGAACTACGTTTGACTGCAAAATTTCCTCCTACTCTAAGAGGAAACGAAAATCTAGTCAACCCTGTGAATAGAGATTTATCTCTTTCTCTCGAGTACGATGCATTGACTTTGTCAAGAAGGCCCGCTCCGGAAGCTGCTGCTATGATCGCAAGTAAAACTCTAGCCACTGCTGCACAATACGGTGTATTTATGAATGATCAGAATTATATGAACCTGAATAGTCATTCTGGAGAATTAGAATTGGATTTGACTGCGAACTTTCCTCCCATTCCAAGATGGAAAGGAAACCTATTAAGTACTTCGACTAGGGATGCGTCTGTTGTAATAGATCATGATGTATTGACTGATAATGTGAACTGTGTAAGCTCAGAATTCAGAATCCATAATTCTATAAACCTAAATGGTTCTTCTAGAGAAGCAGAATTAGATTTGATTGCAAACTTTTCTCCCACTCTAAAAGTAAAAGAGCCTCCAGTAAACATCGTGGCTAGAGACACATCTGTTGATCTAGACTGGGATAAATCGACTAATAGTGAGAACTCTGCAACCTTGATGAATATCCAGAATAATATGAGCCAGAATTGCTCTTCCAAAGAAATAGAATTAGATTTGACTGCAAACTTTCCTCTCAGTCTAAAAGAAAAGGCCATCCAGTCAATAGTGTGACAAGAGATACATCTATTTCCCTGAATAATGATACATTCACTAACAATGAAAACTGTATTAGCCCAAATATGTTAACTAGATTTTCTGGAAAGATTGAATCAGATCTGGATGCGAATCGTCTTTTTATTCTTGAAGAAAACAGAGATGGAAATGCCAGTCAGTATTAGTGATTCTACTGAGGAAGCACAAGGTGAGTAATCTAATGACGTTTCCAATCATATACTGATCAATGTTTCGTAGCAAAGTTACAACAGCCCTAAAAAAGACTAAAAAATGGAATTATATGCATCTTTGAGGATCGTGAATCGCACAAAAGTCCCCCCCCCCTCCGTTCGTAACTAGAATACAACTTTTTACTTTAGTCCTGCAATCATAAAGATTTTAAAAAAAATGCAAGATTCCGGACTAAAGAAGCTCCAACCCGTTTAGATATCTGCTAATAAGTCGGCAGTGGGAAGGGGCTATTTTCCCTCTCTCTATCTGTCTTTCTTTCTCTTCTATCTCCCTCTCTTTCTCTCCCGCCTCTCTATCTTCCGTTTTCTTTCTCTATCTTTCTCCCCCCCCCTCTCTCTCTCTCTCTCTCTCTCTTTTGCTCTTTCTTTCTCTTTATCTCTCTTTTTCTTTCTTTGTTTCTCTTTCTCAGCCACAAAAAAGCGAAAATGTATTCCTTTGATTTTACAGAATTGTCATTTAACGACAAGGTTAATGATGGCGATATCTTTAGTTTGGAAAATGAAATATTAGCCAGATCCATTGAATCTGAGTACTACTCATCACAGAATACCAAGTTTCTGGATGACGAGGATTTAGATGCTGTTATGAACGGATACAAACGAGACATGTCCGACTTCTGCAAGTTTGGCCTGCATTGTACCCATCGAATTTGTGGAAAGAAGCATGTTGATCTCACAGGTAACCTTACTGTAAATGATAACTTTTGACTTTCTCTTAACTATTTAGTTCTATGGCTAATATTAAATAGCAAAAAATTACTAAGCAAATCATCAGACTAAAGACAACTCGCTATAAGTAGAAAGTAATTGAAGTCACCTCTGAATTGTTTTTTTTTTTTTGAAAATCAAAAACTTTTTGTTGTTCAATAAGTTTTCATTGAAAGTCTCTGAAATTTGCTTCATATTAATTTTTCTTCTTGTCCTAATTATTTAGGTGACCATATTAACTTTTTGTTCAAAGATAGTTCTTGCGGATTTTTTTGTGTGTTTCAATCCCGCTTTCTAGAGGTATAACGAGAGAAAGGTTGAGATGTTCAAGGCACGTTCTGCGGATGAAGAATCACAGATTGCTGAAGATTGTCCTTTTTGGCCAACCGTCTAGGGCTAAATGGAAAGCAGGTCGTCTGCGGTTGGGGTGGAAGGGTGTCATAAAAAAAGATTTAAGGGAAATCGGAATTTCCCTGGAGGGTTTTAAGAGGAAGGCTTTGAATAGATTGGGATGGAGGAGGAGCGAGCGTAGTTTTGTTGGCATCAGGCGGCTTGGTGCTGTGGTCAGTTGTTAGTAATAGTAGCAGTAGTAATAATATGGAGATTATAATGGTTGCAGCAGTGAGCGTAGCCTAGTAAAGGGCGAACCACGGCCTATAGTAATCATAAGTTTGAAAAGGTGTTTAAAAATAAAATTGTCCACTGAGCAGGAATCGTCATTTTAAGGTAATGATTATTGGTATTAATTTTGTCTAATCTTAATTGTAAGGGTATTGCAAAAATAAATTTACATTAATTTCAAAAACAGCAAGGAACCCCTCGAAAATGGTGTCAGTTCGAAATACAAACTGCACCATTGAAATCACCGAAATCTCACATAGTGTAAATTTTTTCTCTTGGGGGAGATCTTATCGAAACGGTGATCGTAGAATGTTAGGGGAGAGCTCATTTTAAACGAAATCCTCATATCTAGTGCTTTTTTGTCATATCATTTGAAGAAAAACTCCAAGACGGGTTTGTAGACGACATCATAATATCAAGTATAGATGGGAAATGTAACGTTACTACATTTAGAAAAGCTGTATCAAACGAAAGATTGGACTATCGTAAGAAAAAAAAAAAAAAAAAAAAATAGATGACTTTTGAAATAGAAAATTAGGCTAATCAAGTCTACAGCGAAACTGGTCAAAATTGGAATTCATTTATTATACAAAAATAAAGGCTTTTATCCCAGTGCTTCAGATATTGCATCGTTGTAAGCTTTGTTGTAGGTTTTATAGCTTTGTTGCAAGCCTTTAGGTCTTGTTCCTTCATATGCCAGAATGTTCTTGCTGTAGGCATATATATTCACAGAGGTTTTGGGTTCCATTTCCTAAGTGATGAATTTTGCAGCCTTGAATTCAGTGTGTCTTATGACAAAGTACAGAAATACATGCACTCTTTTGTAATGGATGAAAGTAGCTAAATTGTTGTATCGAAAGGCCACTTTTCTCAATGGGTCGTGGACAATTTCGACCGTGATATAGCAACAATCGATATTCGTAATGCTTTTTACTGTCCGCGAGGACGGGGGTTCAAATCCTTGTGTTGCTGGTTATTTGGTTTGGAACAGGGGTTTTGGCGTAACTCTGTAAGCTCAGCCAGGCTCGACTCAGCTCTAAATGGGTATCTGGAACAATATGGGGAAGGTAAACAGGAAGGGTGTGCGAATTGCACTTCCTGGCTGAAGAGCCATGAAACGGAGATCAGCATCGCCGGTAGGGACCATAAAGCCTAACGCCGTATGCTTTACCTTTTTTTTAATACCTCTCCGTTGCTGAAAAACAAAATAATTCGTCCTCCAACGAATGAAATAATATAGAAAGCAAAAATTCCCTCCATTGCAAACGACCAATAGCTCCTAACGACCTAAGTGATCTGGAGCACAGATTGTACGTGAAGCAACCCTCTGTTGTAATGGCCTTATAAGGAAATTAGCTTTCCGATTATCAAGAAAGAATTTTCAGCACTTATCGGTTAGCTGGAACACACCCAAGAAGTGAAGTTTGGTTAATACTAATGAATTAAAACAAAATACGATGAAAATATAATAGTTTAGAAACAATTTTTGGGCTATATATCTGCACATTAGGGGGATGGGAGTAAAGCATAACATATATCAAATACCTAACCTAACCTAGGTACCTTTTTTGCCCCTTCAACCCCAAAAAACTAAAGTTTAAATATTTTTCACGGAGTGAGTAATACATCACTAGGCAGAGGAAACCTGTTTTTCACTAGGATCTTTGAGATTCTATATGCGGTTCTTGTCGCGTGTGTTCCAGCTAGCCGATAAGTACCGAATTTTCTCTCCAATTCTAGAACCAAACACTTTATCCATATACTGGGAAGTGATTTTCAAGGAAGAAATATTTATACAGAAGCTGACATAGAGAGTCATCGTCGTAGAAGCTTTAAACTAGTTCAGGGAAACATGTTAATTTAATACTGCTCCTATAACATTCTTTTGGTAACATTGTAATATAATCTGCCACACAATCTGATAAATTCTATGAAATTCAAGCCAAGAGAAGAGATATTGGAGAGGAGGTGTGCAAAATTTTGCGTTTTGTTCACGCATTAGCAAGCTGTGACCAGAGTTGCCAGATGGGGAGCATTTGCGCCATTTTGGCGCTTTTTTGAGACGGATGCGTATTGAATTTTTCCAATTGGCGCTTTTTTTTGGGGGGGGGGGTGGATAGTTTGTTCTTTGGGTTTTCAATAGAAAAATGAAGCCTGTGGTGGATTTTCACTTCTGTGGCGGTGCAACTTCAAACATGACACTTGGTAACATTATTTGTGACACCACAAGTGTGTTACTTGACAAAAGTTTATTATTTTCCAAGACATTATGCCAGTGGGCTTTGTATTTTGGATCATTCGAAAGTGTTACTATAGAAAATTTGGTCGAGATTGGTCGTAAAGTCGTGGGTCACCATATAAATGTAACGTTGACACAGGCAACCTAAATATTCTTCTTATGAACAAAAAACGAGAAAAATATTCTAGCTACAAACGAATTTGATATTGCTTGCTTTTCCCGAAAGTGAAATGCGCTGAAATATTCTGCATCTACAGTGCCTCGTTTGGAAAAATCTGTACATGTCAGTCCCTGATTCAGCCCTGTGAGATTTGCAACTAACTGTAGGAGAATTTTTACAGATTTGTGTCCCGCGCCGGAGAAACTCCTAAACATGGTCAAGTCTACATGCCGCCGTTGTAGACTTCTTTGTTCCATTATCTGTGAAAACTGTTGCGGCAAGGACTGTATTAACACAGGATTCAGTTTTGTTTTGATAAAATGTATAAGGCATTTGATTTTGATGATATAATACTGCATAATTTTTCCAAATTCTGTTTTTTGAATTTTAAACAACCTTAATTTAGGTGGTTTTTTTTATTTAACATTTCTTACAAACATAGCGAAAATAAGCTACCTAGGATCTTAAACCGTTTATATTTAAGATTTTTAAAAAGTAGATTTTCAGAACTGACCAGGTTATTAGTCTTGGGGGGACCATTTTTTTATGTCCTTCAGTTTTTATTATTCAATGTTGTACTCTTCTTCAGCATGAACATTTTTGTAATTTGATACTAAGTTATGTGGTTTTGGAATTATGATGGGATATTTGTCACAGTATTAGGAATATAGGTTTTTCGTTTTCTTTTTCAATGTGAATTTTCCTGTGATTTAACACCAAACACGATTTTTTTCAATTTTTGATAATGTATAAAATTTCTCATTTGTTGTCAAGATGGCGGCCAAAAACGTTTTTGCATAGTAATAGTTATGTGTGTTTTTAGTATGTTTGTAAGAATAAAATAAAAGTATTTATGCTCCAATTAGTTCCACCCCAATGTTTATTTTCTTATTGCTACTGTACTATTTCCAGGTTGACCTATTCTGTGGTTCATTTCTCTTAGTTTTCGTTTTAATATTCCTATTTACTTTTATTTGGGAAATTATTTTGAAAAGTTTTTTTTATGATTAATATAGACAATAGATATGCAGATTTTTCTTCAGAAAAATTTTACTAACCCTCATCAAATATTTCATAACACTTATTGAAAGTAAACATTATATTGCAGATAGAATACTCGATGAAGATAGGTCAGCGAAATATGAAATGTACAATCCTGGTGAATTTCTCAAAAGGGATTCAATAGTATCTTTGGTAATAACTAAAATCCGGAGTCGAAACGACTTAGTTGGAGTAATACTCTTGCAAGAACAAGGTAAGTCCTAGCATAAATTGACTTACAAGATTGATAATCATTTGTGTATAAAAAACATGAAGAGGCCTCTATCAAACCATAATTTATTCTGGGAAGAAGGAAATCTGCTAAAAGAGGTGACTTCATAAAAAGAACTTTACAGATTAATTAGGGGAAACGTTAAAAATTTTTTAGATTCTGAAGAAATCTTGGAGCCAGGGCTTTGCTCAAGCAAAACGGTGGTTTCTGTACGATTACCTGAGGTCCAAGTGGAGGGTGATGGCAAAAATTATGTGAAGCAGGGCTTTTGCTATACAGCTCTTTGGCTAATGTACCATACTCTTACCCTTAATTCGTTTTTACCTTCAGAGGTGCATAGAAAGTGTCTGGAAAACATCCAGTTATCTTATTTTCAGGCTTCTTCCTGCATGTTTTTCCATTTCGGTGTTGCATGGTTTATGTCATTTGAAGTTGTTTTTTAACATCTTCTTCTGCCTTCTCTCTCTGGTTGCCACAGGAATATATGTTTGGCAGTTTCGTGCCTGATATGCGGATTAAATCGTATCGGGTGAGACGTCTTTGCATTCAGATTTTTATTGTGATTTTGGGAAATATTGCTAATAAACTTGAATTATTGAATCGATGAAGTATGGCGAAAAGGGTTCTTGTTGGTAGATATTTGCTATTTACATATTCAGTAACATTTTTAATGTATAGTTAAATATTTAACCAAATTAATTCTTAAATATTTGGTAATATTCAGTATTATATAAGAAGCACTGAGTTTTGAAGAAAGAAGTAAGAAGTTATAAGCGCTTTGCTTCTCACTTTTGTCCACAGGTAGCACCTTGAAAGTAGATATAAAAAAGTAATACTGTTCCGTAAAAATATTACCATTGTGAAAAATTGTGCTCCCGGACGTGGAGATTGTTATCATCAGCTTCAGGTTTCAATGCAAATCTTTGTTTTTGGGATTTCGGAAAGAACACAAACCTGCATTTTAGTTAAAGGCATTGTAAATATTAGTTAATTATAATAACAATTTGCAGTATCTTTGTTTAGATGTTCGAAAAATTTGAACTGCAAAGCTCTTTTGCAGTTTAACTGTAATGTCGTGTCTTGCAAATGACAGTTTATTATATAAAAATATTACATTCATATTCGTGCAGCATATTTCTGATCCTGACATATGTATGAACTCTGTCGGAGGATTTAGCACCTCAATGGAAAAAGATACAGTTTTCATTCCATAGTAAAAGAGGTGAAAATTTCTGTTGTGTGCTATATTCTCGCTTATGTTTGCAGCTTTAAAAATTATTTTATCAAAATTGGCATAATATCGTAAGGTAGCAAATTTTTTAATCTGGTGTAAAAAATTTTAATCAATTATCATAACATGGCTTTGAATGTTACTGCCTTGCATTGTTTGTGATGGACATACTTGTGAAGAAGGAAGTTTTATTAGTGTCACTGTTGCTAAATCTGAAAGGTACTTTGCTATAATTCTCAACTGCCTCTGCAAGAAAAACAACCATTCACATATGGACTACGAAACTCATAGAGAGCATTCTAAAGAAGCAAAATTCGTTCTGGGATTTTGCGTATTGAGAAAACTGCTGAAAGGTTTTGCGATACGTGCGTTACGAAACTTTTTTGGATTATAGTACTTTTATTGTGACGAAAAAGTACAATTAATTTAAGTGGGATGGTGGCCCGGCTTACAATTTCTCTACGCTTTTAGTGAAGGTTGCCCGTCTTTGGGAATTCACGCTTTACGTGAACATGTATAGCGAACCAGAAACCTAACAACTCTTCAGAGTGCTGGAAGGAATTAAGACTTGTCAATCGATATATTGTGTTCTTAAGCATTGGTTAATCCTTTTTTCATTTCAAACCTGTTGATTGAATGCAAATGATTGAATCTGAGTTTATTGAACAAAAAGTATTTCCATCATTTTTTTTTTAATACTGGTAGAAAAAGTGCACTCTTCTTTGCTGAAACTCGACTTGTCATCTTATCTTGAACCATATAGCCTGAAGTCATTGGTCATCATAAGTGGTTGAATTAAAGATTAGTAAAATTACTTGAAAGTTTTAAAGAATCTGTTGTGGCCCAATGCTAATCCTACTTAGGTAGCTCAGTTCATTCTTTCTTCCTTTATTATTTTCTTGATGAAAATTCATAATATTTCCTTCGGACACATTTTAGATAGTACTCTCAAATGATCCTGAGTTGTCGTCAACCCTTGAATGATCTAGCAAAATATGGACCAGTTTTCATATTGTGGGTGATTAACAATATTCATCAGGATACTATTCTTTCTCGTCTTATTATTACTTTTCTCGGTTCTAAATTTTTTTTTTGCAATTTTCAGTTTTGTTTTTCGAGAATAGCATTTTACATTTTATGCACCAGAGGCAACACTATAGTGTTGCCTCTAGTAAAGGCCATACGGCTCAAATGTTGTATTATTTATCTTTTTTATATTTTTATTTTTTTTCGAGGGGCACTTTATATGGAAGGGGTCGTCGTATAAAATTCAAAGGGGGCTCATTCGATTAGAAATCGGGAATTCTAGTGCCCTTTTTAATAGTCGAAAGTGATCAGAGGGCAACAAGCCCCCCCCCCACGCCCTTTTTCCCCAAATACATCCGATAAAATTTGAGATAACCATTTTGTTAAAAATAGTACAAAGATCATATAACAAAACTCCGAGGTCGACACAACCCCCCAGGGCCCCGGGGCAGGCGTCATATATACCCTGAGGGCATATATGGTTCTTATAGAAGGGATGCTCTTATAAACGTCAGAGAGGGCTCATTTGATCGGAAATTAAAAGTTAAAGTTCACTGTTTCAGAGTCAAAAAAGATCGGAAGGCAACTACCCCCCCCCTCCCCTCACGCCCTTTTTTCCCCAAACCGATCTGATAAAAATTTTGATATAGCCATTTTGTTAAAAATAGTTCAAACATCAGATAATAAAACTCCGGGGTCGACAAAAAACCCCCAAGGCCCGAGGGCAGGCGTTGTAAGTTATGCCCTGGGGGCATGTATGGTTCATATAGAAGGGATGCTCGTATAAACTTCAGAGAGGACTCATTTGATTATAAATTGAAATTTATAGTTCACTTTTAAAAAGTCAAAAGAGATTGAAGGGCAATTTGTCCCCCCCCCCATGCCATTTTTCCTCAGACCCATCCGATAAACATTTTGAGATGGCCATTTTGTTAAAAAATAGTTCAAACATCAGATAATAAAAACTCCGGGGTCGACACAAACTCTCAGAGCCCGATGTGAACTGTTTCAAGTTTTGCCCCGGGGGCATATAAGGTTTTTATGTAAGGAGAGGTCGTATAAACTTCAGCGGTGGCTCATTTGATTGGAAATTGATAGTTCTAGTTTTCTATTTATGTGTCAAAAGGGATCGGAGGGCACCCTCTTTTCCCCAAATGCATGCGATCACAATTTTGGGATCGCCAAATTGTTTGAAATAGTCCAAAGATCAGATAACAAAAACTTCGGGGTCAACATAACCCCCAGAGCCCGAGAGAAGGGTTTTAACTTATGCCCTGGGGGCATATAAAGTTTTTATGGAAGAAGTGGTCGTATTAATATCGGAGGGGACTTAAATGATCAGAAATTGAAAGTTCTAGTTCGCTTTTTATAAGAGACAAAAAGGATCCCATGGTGACTAGCCCCCCCCCCCTCCCTGCCAATCCTCTTTTCCCAAATAAGTCCGATCGAATTTTTACATAGCCATTTTGTTAAAAATAGTTCAAACATCAGATAATAAAAACTCCGGGGTCGACACAAACCCCCAGAGCCCGATGGCAACTGTTTTAATTTATGTCCGGGGGGTATATAAAGTTTTTATATAAGGAGAGGTCTTATAAACTTCAGAGGTGGTTCATTTGATTGGAAATTGATAGTTCTAGTTTTCTTTTTATGATTAAAAAGGGATCGGAGGACACCCTTTTCCCCCAAATGCATGCGATCACAAATTTGTGATCGCCAGTTGGTTTGAAATAGTCCAACGATCAGATAACAAAAACTTTGGGGTCAACATAACCCCCAGAGACCGGAAGAAGGGTTTTAACTTATGCCTTGGGGGCGTATAAAGTTTTTATGGAAGAAGCGATCGTATTGATATCGGAGGGGACTTAAATGATCAGAAATTGAAAGTTCTAATTCGCTTTTTAAGAGACAAAAGTGATCCCATGGCAACTATCCCACTCCCCCTGCCAACCCTCTTTTCCCAAATGAGTCCAATCGAATTTTTTACATAGCCATTTTGTCAAATGGCTATGTTCAAACATCGGATAATAAAAAACTCTGGGGCCGACACAACCCCCAGGGGCCCGGGGGCAGGCGTATGCCCTGGGGGCATATATGGTTCTCATAGAAGGGATGCTCGTATAAACTTTAGAGAGGGCTCATTTGGTTGGAAATTGAAAGTCCTAGTTCCCTTTTAAAGAGTCAAAAGAGGTCAAAGGGCGATTATCACCCCCCCCCCCCCGCCCTGTTTCCCCAGACCCATTCGATAAAATTTTGAGATAGCCATTTTGTTAAAAAATAGTTCAAACATCAGATGATAAAAACTCGGGTCACACAAACCCCCAGAGCCCGGGGGCTGGTGTTTTAAGTTATGCCCCGGGGGAATATGAGGTTTTTATGTAAGGGGATGTCGTATAAACTCTAGAGGTGGCTCATTTAATTGAAAATTGAAGTTCTAGTTTCCTTTTTATGAGTCAAAAGAAATCGGAGGGCATCGACCCCTCCCCCCACACACCCTCTTTTCTCCAAATGCATCCGATCTAAATTTTGAGATTGTCAGTTTGTTTAAAATAGTCCAACGATCAGATAACAAATACTTTAGGGTCAACATACCCCCCCCCCCAGATCCCGGGGGAAGGGTCATATCTCATGCCCTGGGGGCATATAAAGTTTTTATGGAAGAAGTGGTCGGAATAACCTCGGAGGGGACTCAAATGATCAGGAATTGGAAGTTCTAATTCCGTTCTTAAGAGTCAAAAGTGATCCGATGGCAACTAGCCCCTCCCGTCTCTGTCAATGCTCTTCCCCAAAAGAGTCCGATCGAATTTTTTATATAGCCATTTCCTTCAAAATAGATCGAAGATTACCTAACAAAGACTCCAGGGATAACACAGCGCACCAGAACGTGGGGGGGGGCAAGTGTTGTACATTATGCCCCGGGGCATATAAGGTTTTTATAGAAGAGATGGTAGTATAAACTTCGGAGGGGGCTCATTCGATTGTAAATCAGAATTTGTAGTGCCCTTTTTAAGAGTCAAAGGTGATCGTAGGGTAACCCCCCCCCCTCAAGGCCTCTTTTTCCCCAAATGCACCTTTTCATAATTTTGAGATAGCCATTTTGTTCAAAATAGTTTAAAGATCAAATAACAAAAACTCAGGGATCAAAAAAATCCTCTAGAACCCGGGGGAAGTGTTGTAAGTTATGCCTGGGGGCAGATAAGCTTTTATGTAAGGGATGGTCGTATAAACATCAGAGTTGGATCATTTGCTTGGAAATTGAAATTTCTCTTTACCTTTTTAAGAGTCATCAAAAGTGATCGGCGGGCATATACCCCCCCCCCCTCCTCACCCTCTTTACCCCACATGCATCCGATCAAAATTTTGCTTGAAAAAGTCCAACGATCAGATGACAAAACTTAGGGGTCAATATACAACCCCCCCTGCCCCTCTCGAAACCCGGAGGAAGGGTTGTAACTTATACCCCGGGGGCATGTAAGATTTTTACGGAAAGGTGGTCGTATAAACTTTGAAGGGGACTCAAATGATTTAAAATTGAAAGTTCTAGTTCCATTTTTAATACTCAAGTGGTCCAATGGCAACTAGCCTCCTCCCACCAGACTTAAGATCATAATGCTCCCATTTTTTCCCCAGAGGCGCTTCATGTGGAAGGGATGGTCGTACAAACTTCCGATGGCCTTGTTCGATTGGAAATCGGAAGTTATAGTGTCCTTTTTAGGAATCAAAAGTGATCGGAGGGCAAATGGCCCCCACGCCCTTTTTTCCCCAAATGCATCCGATAAAAATTCTGATTAGATAACAAAAACTCCGGGGTTGACCCCCCCCCCCCCCCAGGGCCCAGGGGCAGGCGTTGTAAGTTATGCCCTGATGGTGTATATTGTTTTTATGCAATGGCTGCTCGTATAAACTTCAGGATGCGTTTATTTTATTGGAAATTGAAAATTCTAGTTCACATTTTAAGAGTCAAAAGAGATTGGAGGTCAACTAGCCCCCCGCCCTTTTTTCCTCAAACCCATCCAATAAAATGTTATTGAAAATAGTTCAAACTATAAATAACAAAAACCCCAGGGTCTACAACGCCTCATAGCCTAATGGCAAGTGTTTTAATTTATGCCTCGGGGGCATATAAGGTTTTTATGTAAGGTAGGGTGGTCGTATAAAGTGTAGGGTGGTTTATGTGGTGTAGGGTGGTCGTATAAAGTTCAGAGGTAGCTCATTTGATTCAAAATTGAGTTACCTTTTTAAGAATCAAAAGTGATCGGAGGGCATCTACCCCCCCCCCCCCCTACACCCTCGTTTCCTTAAATGCATCTGAGGGATTTGAGTGAGGAAAATAAGGGTTGTAACTTGTGTCCATGGGGGTATATAAGGTTTTATGGAAGAGGTGGTCGTATTTTCTTTGGAGGGGACTCGAATGATCAGAAATTCAAAGTTCTAGTTCCCTTTTTCAGAGTCAAGAGTGATCCGATGGCAACTAGCACCCCCACCCTCCCCATCAACTCTCCTTTCCCCAAATGCGTCCGATCGAATTATTTATACAGCCATTTTGTTCAAAATTGACCAAAAATCATTTAATAAAAACTCCAGGGATAACACAGCCCCCCCCCCCCGAACTCGGGGTTAAGTGTTGTAAGTTATGTCCCGGGGTATATAAGGTTTTTATGAAAGGGATGATAGTATAAACTTCACAGGGCCATTTGGTTGTAAACCGGAATTTCCAGTGCCCTTTTTAAGAGTCAAATTTGATCGGATTGTTACGAGGCCGTCCCCCCTTCCAAGGCCCTTTTTCCCCAAATGCATCCGATCAAAATTTTCAGCCATTTTGTTCAAAATAGTTCAAAGATAAAATAAAAAAACTCCAGGTTTGACACAACTCCCCCAGAGCCAGTGGGCAAGTGTTGTAAGTTATGCACCGGGGGCATTTAAGGTTTTTTTTATGTAACGAGTGGTCGTTTAACTTCAGAGGTGGCTCATTTGATTGGAAATTGAAAGTTCTAGTTACTACTTTAAGAGTCAAAAGTGAGAGGAGGGCACCTACCCACCCCCCACCCCCTCACACACACCCTCTTTTCCCCAAACGTATTCAATAAAAATTTGGTGATAGCTATTTTTTAACTAGTCCAACAATCAGATAACAAAAAATTCTGTAAAAGTCTAAAACCTTCTATTTTTTTGTACCTATTACAACATTGAAAATAAACATAAAAATTACAGTAAAATTAAATTTTGAACTTATGAACTTTCAGCAATTAATATCAATATATGTTAAATATTCATTTTGATTTTATATTTTTTTTTCAAGACTGTTCAAGACAAAATAGCTTCACTACAAACAAGGGTTTGGATATTGCCCCTTCCCTAACTGTAAAAGTCTAAATCCTAACTACTACGTCATTGGTGCTTCACTGAAAACGAATTATGTTACAAATATTTTCTTTTCCAGTTATTGCAGCATTGAAATAACAGTGAAATAAAATCTTAAAGTGAAAAGAACTGATAATCTTTCAACAATTCATAGCATTATATATCAAACATTCAGTTTGATTTTATTTGTAATTTACAAGACTGTTCAAAACACTTATAGTTTTCAGTAAAGCGCCAATGAAGCCGTAGGTTTTAGACTTTTACATTGAGAGAAGGAGGCAAAACCCAACCTCTTGTTTGTAGAAATTTTTGTTCGTTTCAAGCTTGATTTGCATATTCAATCTAAGTTTCACTCGTTTTAAGATTTGTGTACTCTTTATATTAGTACGTATTGTATGTTTGTTTGCTATGATTGTTTATTTAATTTCTGTTCGTTTTGGGTTTCATTTATACTTCAATAGCAAAATGTGTTTGTTCTTTATAAGCTTGATTCGCATATTCAAATTAAGTTTTACTTGTTTTAAGGTTTATTTATTCATTTATATTAGTACCTGTTGTATGTTTTTTGATATGATTGTTTATTTAATTTCTGTTCGTTTTGGGTTTCTTTTATTCTTTAATAGTAATTTCTGGCCTTTTTGAGTTTAAGTTATTGTATGTTTCTATTTCTTCTGATCGTAAGTTTAATATGGCCTTTACTTTTCTTTAGAAAACTTCTTTTTCGGACAGTTATTTTGATTAATTTTGTAAAAAAAAAAAAAAAAAAAAAAAAAAAAAAAAAAAAAAAAAAAAAAAAAAAAAAAAAAAAACGCTAGATTGCTGCCATTATGTTATCCTGCATCTTTCCATTGCACTAATAATAGTTTTCCTTTGCTGAATACAATTGTAGCTTTCGCTGATGATAAGCATTTTTAGTACTTCTGAAAAATGGAAACAGATTTTAAGCCAAGTTTAATTGACTTGATTGAGACTTTGGGACCAGCTACCTTACCCTAAATGTTCTTAAGTTGATTTCTTTTATGGTTTTGTCATCTGTCACGGTATTATTCTCAGTTAGCTGGAACCAATTGATAGAAAGTAGCGCCCAAATAGATTTAAAGTATAAGAAATTACATTAAAAATTAAAAATCTTGAGTTCTGGGGGTACCTCAAGATGTCTCTGTTAGCGCACGAATTAAAGTTGGGTTCATCAATGCTGGAAAAAATGATAATTATCAGCTACGGTTAAGCATTACAGTTAGGAATTGATAAAAGTAACTTTATCGGCTTCGATTGTGAATAAAACAAGAAATAAAGGTGAATCGTGTATAGTACTTTTGCCTCGTCCATTCTAAGGGGCAGTACAGGGACTTAACCAAGAGATTGGTTTTGGTAATCCCTTGATTTTAAGGAAATACTTTTGAATAATCTCTGTATTATTTTTTGCCGAACAATCTTTTGTATACTATTTATTGATTTACAGACTCTGAAAGTGAGATTGATCCAGAAACGTTGACGAGCCTTATGGAGGCAATGCAGAGGTTCTACAAGGGAACAAAATGTATTGACTTTAAAGGAAAACCTTGCGAAGGGGAACTCTTTGCAGCTAAGAGTAGTGTAGATGATTCTTGGTATAGATCACGTGTTATAGACATATATGGAGATGAAGTGGAGGTTGGTTTTTTCTTCTTTTATCATGAAATTTATATTTCATTTCTTTTGCCAACGATCTTACGTTGTACTTCTATTAATATTTATTGCAAGTCCTTGCGTTATTACTTCAGAAGAGGTACAGGGAATTTTGAGGGAGTAGAGTCTTTCTGCCCAATCACTTCTCTAAATGAACACTTTACCTGTTTTTACCCCAACCAGGATCTACTTGCTTTTGCAGAGGCATCATTTAATTACTTTTTTTCCAATATACACCTCAGTGATTAAGTTGTCAACTCCTTGAACTTCTCAATATGGTATGTATCATGAATTTTTTTTTTTTTTTTTTTTTTTTTTTTTTTTTTTTTTTTTTTTTTTTTTTTTTTTTTTTTTTTTTTTTTTTTTTTTTACTGACGTATACTTTTATCAGTTCATAAAGGACAAATGATTAGTGTAAAAAACTGCTCTTCTTGGTTCAGGAGATGTTCTTTTTTTTGCCACGTGGCTGCTTTGTAAACTCACCACTAAGAGAGGATTAAATAGGAAGCTCCAATTTTTTCACCATTCCTTGAATTGATCAATTTTAGGAAGTTGATGTGACAAAATAGTTCTGCCTCAGCCCCAAATTTATAGAACTAAATTGCAAAATTAACGAAATCACGAACATAAACGATTCTATGATTCCATCATGACTCTATGATGGGCAATTGTCACGATCTGTCATTGCTCATTGCAGCTAAATACCCATGGGTTGTGAAAGTGAAATTTTCATGTCATTTTCCCCTTTTTATCTTCAGTATGTCTCCAAAAAGCTGCCTAAAGGTCTTAAGGATTTGCAGAACTGTGACTGGTGATTTTAGGTTCTGTACTAAGCTAATGCAAGTGTACAAATAGTTTTTAGTCAAGTTTCCAAAAGAAAGTTTTCGGCTATAACTGCCACATACTAGATTTCTTTCCAGCCAATTTTCTAGGGTGTATTGGTGTGCGAAAAGATGCCGCATAAATACTTTAATCGATGGATTTTGCAGTTAAAGACTCATTTTACAGTAGTACCAAGGTTTTGCTGATTTTAAGGAATCATTATAAGAGAGTTTTAGTAGAGTTTGTTGAATATGCTCTTGGAACATTCAATGAATTTAATATTCAGCGTTTCCTTAGTGGGTCACTAGTTCTTTCAGACTTGGAAAGAAATTGAATCAGCATTAAAACTTTTTGCAGCAGCTTCCTAACTCGTTTTGGACGCTGAGAAGCCTTTCTGATACAGATTTTTATTCCCAATCCGCTGAAAAAAGGAAATGAGTGAAAGACCTTCCGTCCAAAGCACAGTTTATATAATTAGCAGTATGATCTTTCCCTATCTCACCCATTATAAAAACCCGGACCGAGGTGCGATTGCTCCAGAGAATGTATAAACCGGTATAAACATAAGCGGCATTAGATCTTTTCACGGGTAGACAAAGAATAATCACCTACGGAACAAGTACTGAAAAAAACCACTTGGCCGGCTCACCAATAAGTGGACAGTAAGTGCAGAAATAAGTGGGAGGAGCTTTTTGTTCGCACCTAGAATGAAGAGCCAGAAATCATCTGCGGTAAACTGGATAATTATATAAACTGTGGTCCAAAGGGAAAAACGTGTTTATACATGAAAAGTTGCTTTCTGAGTTAGATATACCACTGAATTAAGCTCAAAGAGGTAAATGGTATGTGCACTTATCTCCTAATAAAATCCCCTGCAAAGATTTTCTGGCAAAAACGCGTATCTGTAGCATTTGCCCCGTTTGCCAAAGCGGAAAAATCGATATTTAGGAGTGTCAGCGAACTTTGGCATGTATTTTAATTGCATAATTGGAAAGAATGCTGTCTAAAATTAATCCTAAGAACTTTTCACTTCAATCATGTGTCTAGTGTGGCGCAATTGGTGGGAAAAGTGCTGCAAAACTTGAGAAACATTGAAGACGATGTTCTCGGAATAATGAAAAGCGTATATACGCCTTTTTTGCACTTGGATGTTTGAAATATTTCCAGTGAGTGCTACAAGGAAGCTGTCATACTAACAGATCCAAAAAAGATTTCCTTTACAAGGTGAAATTTACAATTTTGTTGAGCTAGTAAATCCGTCTTGCGCGCTCTTAGTACAAGCTAAATATCTACAACCTCTTTGTATTCTTTGGACATGTTCATGGAACAAAGCAAAGATTGAAAGAAAGTGGTGAGTCTTGGCTTTATTTTACTCTGTGGTCAAAATGGATATTGAAACGGTTGATCCAACTTTGTTCTGACAAAATGTCGCTAGTATTAGAACACTGACGGGTCACAGAAAACTTGAAAACATTTTACAAGTAGCCTGGTTTCACTTTTGCTTATCATTTTCTATTGTTTTAGTCCAAAGACTTTTCAGTCTTTAAAAAGAATCAAACCTGAAAAACCCAATTGATTAGCTAATATTACACTATGTGCTACCCTTCAGATGAAATGTGAGCTAAAGAGACAGGCTGGAAACCATATTGTTTTTGAAGGTCCATTTAAAAAGTGTATGAAATAAGTCCAGTCAAATGCAACAGCCTCAGTATACTAAATGTTGAAAAGGATTGAGTCGATAGCTTCGGGAAGGGTGAAGAAATAGTTTCAGTACCCAAAGTAGAGTGTGCCTTCGCAGATGCTAGGTTTTGACCTTAGAATCTTTGTTCGTCAACTCTTATTCATCTCATGTAGTTTAGCTAGTGTCCTATCTCATCTCATTTTTTCTGTCCATGTGCTGGTTTTAGATATTAAAATCAAACATATGAAAAGAAGCTTGCCAAGCCTCGAAAACTGTAATCTCCTTTCAATTTCTTTAGGTTCTTTATTGAACCAAAACATTTGCAATATTTTCATCAGATTTCGAGCAGCAACATATTTTGAACAATACAGTCGTATATTTTCATCGGACTTCGAGCAACAACACATTTTGAACAACACATTTGCATATTGACATTGTATTTCGAGCAACAACATATTTTGTCCTTTAAGTTAGGTTAACCTAACTAGGTCAACCGTCGGATCAACCGTTTTAATTTCCATTTTGACTACAGAGTAAAATAAAGGAAATGCTCACCATTCTCTTTCAATCTTTGCTTTATTCTATGAACCAGGTCCATGTTTAAGTCTTTTGAAAAAAAAAAAAAATCATGATATCTTGTCAGAGAGAAACAAAGTGATGTTTGTCTCTAAGATTGAAATTTGCTCTCGTGTGTCGTTACTGCAAGAAAATTCATGGCAAGAGCAAGGCTCATCAAGGACTTGAAGGATCCCGTTATCATGGAATTCTATCTACAAAGGACAAAACTTAGAATGAATAGCTTGAGTCTACTGTAATCCTTTCCTTTTGCAAAATCATTTTTATCTAGCTACGCATTTCTACTTTTTTTGAACACTTTCTAATTAATTCCAATTAAGCTAATTCCAATAACCCTTATGATCTGCAACGGAATTATTTCGTCTGAAACGTTTACAATAAGCAGTATTTAGTTCGAAATAAGTAACGCAAGCCCATTCAATCATACTCCAAATATCAGCCATTATTACGTATGATCAGTCAAACCATCTAGTGAGATTATATAAGATTCAACAGGTGCTTATGTAACATTTTGGTAGAAAATACATACTAAGACGACACTGTCTATACATGATGTAAGAAACAAGGAAAAGAAAGGATAGAATAAATGAAAAATACAATCAAACAGGTGAGAAAAACGAGGATTTTGTCAGTCAGTAGCAAACTATGAAAATGAAAAACAAGCAAATATTTCGACAAGGACCTCCGCCAAGTAGCTCTCAGTGCTCAGAAAAAAGCAAAAAAGAAAGAGAAAATCTAACATTTTGATGTGAAGTCTACAAGAAGAGAAAAGAGATATCTTTTCTTCGAAGTGCTTCAGTTTCAATGATGATTCAAACATTATGAGGGTTATATCCATGAAACGGCATGGATATGTTACGAGACTTGGAAAGTTATGACTGACATAAATTCAATCGTGATTTTTTTATCGTAATAACGTATGACACCATGCAATATGTTGTAGATGCGGTTTACTTTTGTTCGGTTTTTACTTTCATTTATACAAATTGTTTGGAGAAAAAGAGCTCACAACCGCTACTCAAATATGGACCTCAAAGTTGCAATTATAAATTCTTACAAAAACACAGAACCCTCCCCTTCTGAAAATCTTGGTTGTAACATGGCATGTGCTTGCCAAATCTTTATATGTGTAAATTTATTTCCCGTTATGAACCGTTATTTATTTCCCGGTCTTATTTCTTTTTTTTACTTTTTGTTGGCTTGCTTTTCCCAATGCTCTTTGTGTAGAAGATTTGTTTATCGTAATAAGGTATGACACCATGCAATATGTTGTAGATGCGGTTTACTTTTGTTCGGTTTTTACTTTCATTTATACAAATTGTTTGGAGAAAAAGAGCTCACAACCGCTACTCAAATATGGACCTCAAAGTTGCAATTATAAATTCTTACAAAACACAGCACCCTCCCCTTCTGAAAATCTTGGTTGTAACATGGCATGTGCTTGCCAAATCTTTATATGTGTAAATTTATTTCCCGTTATGAAAAGTTGTGGTATAATGTTACTTGGGTTAACCTTTAATTCTATACAAAATAATAAACACACCATTGATAAGTAGCAGTTTTTAGACTATGGAATTTTGAATTATGAAATGGGCTTGATTTTAACAAGTATCTTTTACACTTCGGTCTTATTTCTTATTTTTACTTTTTGTTGGCTTGCTTTCCCCAATGCTCTTTGTGTAGAAGTCACAGATACAGCATGCGGGGACTAAACTATTTTTGTATTGTCTGTTTTTTTTTTGCCTGTATTATTACAGTGCACCTGGATATGGGCGGGTTAGAGCCCCTCCTCCTTGTGGCTGATGGAAGGCGCTAGTTTCTGGAAAAACTGAAAAACAGAGGGTGTAAAATAGCATTTTGTATTTCCTGCCCCTCCCCAAGAAACTAGTCCGTTGACCAACCCTCCAACCTTTTCCCAATCTCTAACCCCCAACCCCTTGAATTCAGATAATTATTCATATATGATCAAATTATAAGCCCTGAATTTCAAAGGCCTTGAACTTATTTCAGTTTTAAAATTGATTCCACATCTTCCTAAGGAGAGGGTTTAGAAATCGGTTTAAGCTTTGAAAATATAAAACCGTTTTATTTAAACGCTCCAAGATTATTCAAAAGAATAAAGTTGCTTTTCTTCTATTTTTCATTATTAAATTAGTGGCTTGACGCTAGGTTTGATTTATATTAAATTGAGAAAAAAGTCGAGAAGAAGGAAAATGAAGATAATTACAGCCAGTGAAAACGAAAATGCAATGCAAATATTTCGGCCGAGACCTCCGCTCGACCGTCCTCAGTGTAAAAATAAAGGACCAAGGCCGTATCCATGGGGTTATGGTGTTTGAATCCCCGAAATGTTTATCCGACTCGTAAAAATGAATATAAACACATTTTTGATGTGTTTTTTTATTTATTTATTTTTTTTGTAACCCCCCGAAACAATCCTTCTCTAACCCTCTCCCCCCCCCCTGAAAAACGATCCTAGATACAACCCTGAAAAGGACCTTGAAAAAACACCACAAAAACATCAGTGGTTCTGGTTTTCATCGTTTAAGAGGTTTTTTTTTTTTTTTTTTTTTTTTTTTTTTTTTTTTTTTTTTTTTTTTTTTTTTTTTTTTTTTTTAAATCCTATTTTACTTTGTGCAATAAGGACGATTGAAAGGAAGTTTCGGCCAAAATATCTGCATTGAATTTTCATTTTACTGGCTGAAAATATCTTCCTTTGCTTTTGTTCTCAAGTTTTATTCTCATCTTCTCACGCTTAGCCAGTGTGGTCTCAAAATTGTTTTTGTAATATATACTTTAAAATTAGATTTAACTTATTTCCTAAATGTTTTAAGTAAAAATTTAAGTTATGGTCCATGATGCATTTAATGAAAGATGTTACCCTTCTAAAGATTGAGTTTGAAATTTCTCATCTAGTACCTTCTTCTTCATTTATATAGTAATATTATTTCTAGGTTTATGACGTGGATACAGGATATCAAGAAACCATTCCAATAACAAACCTTCGAATTTTACAGAACCAGTTTGCTCACTTGCCTGAACAGGTACCAAAATACTGTGTAACTTAGAAATTATGCTACCGTTTTTTTTTTTTTCAATTCTGGTCAAATCTGGCTCTGCTAGTTCAGTTTTTTAAGACCTGTTAGATTGAAGAATCCACAAAATATGTGATAAAAACAATTACAAAAGTAGTTTCAGATTTCTTTTTAAACTAAAAACATTTAACTGAAAATATTTTATCGTTTGTATTTACTGTATTTAAGAATATTCGTTTATTTTTGTTGATATTCATTTGCCAAAGTAGGTTTTTCTTTCCCTGAAAAGCTGACCTTTTTAACATGCAAGGTGTGCAGGGTAATCACTGCATCATGCTGTCTTTCCTTCTATTTTCAAGTAATCGTAAAATTTATAAACCAGCGTTTATGTTTCGCAATATAACTGTGCTTAGACTATATACAATTGCGGTGTGTATGTACAGGGATGTTCCTTAAAACTAAAATACTCGTGATTTTCTTTCGGATCTTTCTCTTCGAATATTTTTTTTTTTAGCTTCTTGGGGCAAACGTAAAACATTAGGAAATGGGCACGGTACCTATGAATACCTCTTTACTTTCAATGAATAATGCTCGCTTATCCTGCAGAATGAAAATAAAGCATATGAAGCTAAGAGAGGAAAGGTAATAATAAATGAAAAATAAAACCAAAAAAGGGTGAGAAAACGAGGATTTTGTCAGCCAGCGGCAAAACATGAATACGAAAAACAAGAAAATATTTCAACAAGGACCTCCGCCAAGTCGTCCTCAGTGCCAAACAAACAAGAAAAAAAAAATCATTTATTATTTCCTTTCCTCTCTTAACTTCAAATGTCATGTATAGCCAGCGTGGTCTTAGAAAGTATTTATGAAAATAAAGCTGAGCAGGAAGAGTTAACCAATTTAACAAAAAAACACGGTCAATGAGGAAGTTTGTCATAAAGTTTTTCATTTATAAATCCAACATAAAAGTGATCTTTCTATATCGTGCAGGAAAAAATAATCTTACATTTTTTTTTTTGCATTTTATAAATCAATAGCTTAATGAAATACGCTATATTGTTGAAAATATCGCAAATCACGATTTTTTACATAATTATTAATTGCTTTTCTGCGATAGATTGATTATAACGATGGAAGCGATGCTTCATTGAATAATTGTGTACAGTGAGTACTCGTGATAGTTTTTATGCTAGACGGTCTTAAGCGCTCGCTTCACTTTCAATTGATATTTGTGGTCTTTTGCCGATTAAACATGGCTTATCACAGTTTATTCCGTCTTAAACTTGACGTGTGTAACTAATTCTATACCAAGATTAATCCATATCTCAATTAACTCCTGTACATTGGGCATTATAATCGTTTTTGGCTTACGTTCTGTTATTCTTAACTCTCTCTAAAAAAAAGGTGAACCTTGAACTCTGGAAAGACTCACAAAAAGATGTCTGCTGTCTATATTTTTGAAACAACAGGGATTTTTTTTTTCTTTTATTGTTTTTCACTCTTATATAGATTTGATGTGTGTTTTGTATTCAATTCAAAATGCAAATCAGTCCCGGGAAAACTGAAGTTAGCCAAGATCCTTTTTTTAATTTGCACAAACCAATAGCCTACTTTTGGTGTATTTCGGATTCAGTCAGACAATATAGGTATCTTCATAGTCTTACATCGTATTGAAGATACATCAAAATTCATAAAAAAAGAAATTGAGGACCTTATTTTCTTTTTTTCGCACTAAGTAATGTCAGACCGCCAGAGACGCCTCCTTAAATGGCGTTTTTCAGGAGGGATTTGGAAAATTTCTTTGATCAGAGCTTTTTTAGGGGGGGGGGGTAAATCAATAAGCTGTGTTTCCTATAATTCCTAATTTCTGTGTTTCCTAATTTTTTTCCTAAATTTCAAGTCGTGTCTAAGTCAACAAAGCATGAAACTAGAAAATTAAGACTTAGACATTGACTATGCTTTAAAAGAATCATTAAAATCATTTGTTTTTAAGATTTTTTGTTTTAATTTGACTCACAATAAGATGTCTGCTGTCTATATTTTTGAAACAACGGGGAATTTTTTCTTTTATTGTTCCTAGTACTAAAACTATCCTTGGAAAAATAATATTTAGCCTATTTTATTGCGATTTTGTTTGTAATTATAATTTTATTCCTGTTTATGTGGCGTGAACCTATATCTGGCACCTATATCAGATGAACCTTGAACTCTGGAAAGCCTCACAATAAGATGTCTGCTGTCTATATTTTTGAAACAACAGGGATTTTTTTCTTTTATTGTTCCTCACTCTTATGTAGATTTGATGTGTTTTGCATTCGATTCAAAATGCAAATCCGTCCCGGGGAAACTGAAGTTAGCCAAGATCATTTTTTCAACTTGCACAAACCAATAGCTTACTTTTGGTGTATTTCGGATCCAGTCAGACAATATAGTTATCTTCATAGTCTTACATGATATTGAAGATATATCAAAATTTATAAAAAAGAAATTGAGGACCTTATTTTCTTTTTTAGCACTAAGTAATGTCAGACCGCCAGAGACGCCTCCTTAAATGGCGTTTTTCAAGAGGGATTTGGAAAATCCCTTTTAGGGGGGGGGGGGTAAATCAATAAGCTGTGTTTCCTTTAATTCCTATGTTTCCTAATTTTTTTCCTAAATTTCAACTCGTGTCAAAGTCAACAAAGTATGAAATTAGAAAATTAAGACTTAGGAATCGAATATGCTTTAAAAGAATCATTAAAACCATTTGTTTTTAGGAATAATTCTTTATTCAAAGATCATTATTGCAGTACAAATTGTTTATACGGCTTGGGTCTCCTTTGCTCCTCAAAATACACATACTTCAATTTTTGAATTAACCTAATCACTCAGCACGTAGGAGGGGTAGGGAGAAGAGAATTATTAAAAAGATAAATGTTTTATTATTAATTGTAAATATATGTATGTCTTTCTTTTATTTCTGATCGTTTTTCAAATAATGCCGGGAAACCCGCCTCCCCCTCCATGAAAGTTCCCCCATCCATCCAAAATTTCTCCATGCAGTTCTACCGCTTAAAATGTCCCCGTCGGAAAATTTATAGACAAATAAAACGAATCTCGTATAGGAATTCTGGTAAATTTTTCTCGTGTACAAAAACCTCTTTGAAAGCTTACCCCCAGCAACTTCCCTCCCAACGGAAAAGTCTCTCCGTAGAAAATCCCCCCTCAGAAGATTTCACTCTCAAAAATGTATGTATTCTTCTCAATAACAATAACTATATTTGAGCAATGGGCAATTTTCATAACTTGCAGCCCTTTCCTTTTTGGGGATGTGGGGGATCATATCAGTCCCAAACATTTAGTTACTGGACCTTTCAACTTTGCTGAAAAAAATGGCTATTTCAAAAAATACAATATTTTTTAGAGAAAAAGGGGCGTGGGAGGGGGCTAGTTGTCCTCCAGTCTTTTCGGTCAGTTACCAAGGGCACTAGAACTTTTAATTTCCTTTTAAATAAGTCCTCTCATTGCTTCAACATGATCACCCCTTGAAAGACAAAAAAAAAAAAAAAAAAAAAAAAAAAATGAATGAATAAACACGCATCCGTGATCTTTCTTTTGGCAAAAAAACAAAATTCCACGTTTTTTAAAGGAATGCCCGAAATTCCCTTCTCTCTGCTTGGATTCAATTAGCTTTGTGAGTCAGCTTTTTCAGTCTTATGCAAGCTATGATGGTAAATGTTAAAGTTAGATTAGGTTAGATTATGTTAGTTTAGGTTAGGTTAGGTTAAATTTGGTTATAAATATCAGAAATGGGTTAGAAACCTAAGCTAACCTAACCCGAAATAACCAAACCTAATCCAACCTAACCCGTCGTCATCAAAACCTTGCATTAAATTGAAAAATTTGACTGGCAACCCTGACTGAATCCAAGGAGAAAAAAAGTTATTTCGGACATGAACCGATGAATGTCGACATTCACAAATATCGAACATTCACGGTAACATATAAACGCTACCATGAATATCCGAAATTCCTTTTTTTTTCATAGTGCGGACGAAAAGCACCAGAATACTTCGGTGTTTGAGGAAAGCACCAAAATTGGCTGAGATGTACTTTCGAGCATGTTCTTTAATATTGCTCGATTACGCAAACGAATTTTTTCCTCGGAACGCCGCCAAATGACTTGAAATCTAAGATGACGGACGAAAATACAAGTTTGTCAAAATGAGAAGACATGGCCGTTCAAATAGGCTCGACGAGTAATCGATGGCACAGGTTCCGAATATGAGCTTAACAATAACCTAAGTTGTACCGTAGTGCCGCTAGGTGCCTAAATCTGAGATGGCGGTTCGAACATATAAGTTTGTCAAAATGAAAAGATATGACCTCTTAAATAGGCCAGTATGGAGTAATTGATGGAAGAAGTTCCGAGTATGAACGTACAACTAGCCTACGTTGTACCGTAGTGTTGCTAGGCGCTTCAGATTCAAGGTGGCGGTCGAAAAATACAAGTTTTGTTAAAACAAGAATTAATGACTTCAAATGGGCGGATTGGGAGCAATCGATACTTCAGATTCAGAAAATGCGCGTATATGCAAATAAATATACCTTAATTGTACCGTTGATCCGCTTGGGGTCTAAAATCGAAGATGGTAGAAGAAAATGTCAGTTTTCCGAATCGCACGAGGTTCATGATCCAGATATAACAGGCTGGAGTGGAGTAATTAATGCAGCAGTATTAAATATCGTTCTGTCATTCCGACATACGCCTAATAGCAGTACGGTCTGGACCGTACAAATTGCCTCAATATGAGACCGAGACGCGTCCAATTTATGGCCTTTGTTTACATTTGCTAAACCAAAATCAGTTAAATACTTGTTAACTCTTCATCTCTTCGTTTATTGTAAATGAATCAACAGAATCTAAACGGACGGATTAAGGCATTTGAGAATCATAGTTTTATCAGGAACATAAAGAGATGAATCGAATCTTCTGGTAAAAAGATAATCACATGTTCAACAATTAAAGTGCTTTGATTTATACCAGCATAGTGGGCTACAGTTAAGGTCAAATTTCCTGCAGTGGTGCCTTCTTTTACACCCTTTTTTGCATCCACAATGCACTGTCTCGCGACAGACTTTTGACGCTGGCGGAAGGGAACCTAACCAATCGGAAAGCCACTTTCCATCGGTGCCTCTGACCCAGCCCAAGCCAGAAAAACTGGGAAGGGTGGGTGTTGATTCCAGGCTGCGAGTTTACACATTACCTGACTGTAGTGCAGCCCTAAGGATATATTGTAAAAGCGAAGCACAGCATGGAGGAAGTTTCTGCATGTTCTTGGTCTTTTGACGTAGAAATGTTTTTTTCCTAAGTTCAATTACGTCGTCGCAGTCTTGTTTTAGGTCATATGTCTTCATGACAAAGCGTTCAAGGTCGTGTACTTGCAGTTCTGTCACTTGGGAAGGCTGGTTTGTCAGTTGAAGGAAAGTCTCCGTCAGTCCTGGCATATTTTGCCAAGTCGCAAAGAAATGCCTCTTTCAGTGTTGGATAAAAGAAAAAACGGTATCACATCCTTTAAACGCGTGGAAGAACGAAAGTGCCTGTGATTTCGTCGGCCCCGGCGATCGAACTATCTCGTAAATGGGAACCTACTTTTGGTTGGTACCGACGCCAAACGCAATAAATTTGTTCGGATGCTCCAATGCGATCAAAGCATGAAGTTGCAATCACAATCACGTCTGTGTCCACTGTTCGTATGAGAATTGACGCATGTCATTGTAAGACTGCGTCACAAGCGTGGAGCAAAAGGCGGGTGTCAGCCTCTTCGTGTGAACATAACTGGACGAGGTTTTGCTCTTAGAATGCCTGGTTAGATATGCACGTGTTTCCAGTAGTATATACTCGTTTTGACGTTGGAGACCTTTTCACGACAGCATAGGACAGCATTTTAATTGAGTCTGTTATGTCTGCATCTAGTTGCAGGAATTCTTTCCACTTCAATGGGATTTGTGTGTTCTGAACAACTTTTAGTCGTGAACCCTTGCCTCTCTGACTTCTGACAGACAACTTAGACTAGCCAATCTGTAAACATAGAATACGAGGTCAAGTCTCTCGACATATCTGAGCTGATACTCTATCATGGGAAAAAAAACGTTTTCTGCATACTCTCCAAAGGTCTTCGAACTTCCTGGGTTCAACATTTGCATCAGAGCAGCTCCGTCTATCAGTTTTCACTGTAACATTTGGAATGTTAGCCTCAGCAGCTGCGGTTAAGCTGATTAAGACATCTGCAAGTTAAGCCTTGTTGCGAACACGAATCAAGCCACGTAGTGTTCCAAACAGTGATACATCATTTCTAGCGGCGCTGAGCTGAGATTTCGCTGAGGTTGGTCTTTTCTTCTTATATCCCCCAAATATGGCAATGCAATTCTTGACCAACGAAGATGTTATAGTAACGATGAAACTGATCGCTAGATGACAGGTTGAACGAAAGCAGTCGACATGGAGGCAAATTTAAGCCGTTTGCAATGTGTCATGTTTGTTTGCTTTCAGATATTATTACTTTAGTCCACTCTTACTTTCATATACCAGTGCCATCAATTACCCCAGACTAGCCTATTTGAGCGGTCATGTCTTCTCATTTTAACAAACTTGTATTTTCGTCTGCAATTTTGAATTTGGGCCACCTTGCGGCACTATGGTTAAACTTAAGCTATTTTTGCGTTCATATTCGGAATCTATGCCATCGATTAATCCATACTAGCCTATTTGAACGGCCATGTCTTCTCATTTTGACAAACTCGTATTTTCGTCCGTCATTTTTGATTTCAGGCACATAGCGGCACTACGGCATAACTTAGGTTGTTTTAAAGCTCCTATTCAGAACCTCTGCCATCAATTATCCCATACTAGCCTATTTGAACGGTCATGTCTTCTCATTTTGCCAAACTCATATTTTCGTCCGCGATCTTAGATTGCAAGCTATCTAGCGGCGTTCCGATGAAAAATTTCCATTGCGTTATCGAGCCATATTAAG
The DNA here is from genome assembly GCA_027921565.1 of Artemia sinica. Taxonomy (NCBI): domain Eukaryota; kingdom Metazoa; phylum Arthropoda; class Branchiopoda; order Anostraca; family Artemiidae; genus Artemia; species Artemia sinica. The sequence continues at coordinate 22,758,337 of CM051267.1, read as the reverse complement.
GAGCATGCTCAAAAGTACATCTCAGCCAATTTTGGTGCTTTCCTCAAATACGGAAGTATTCTGGTGTTTTTGACGCTTTTCGTCCGCACTACCTTAGATTTAGTCAGTGTTGCCAGTCAACTTTTTCAGATTAATGCAAGGTTTGATGATGAAAGGCTATTTTTGGTTAGGTTGGTCTAGGTTAGCTTAAGTTAGGTTTGTAATCTATTTCTGATATTTATAACCAAGTTTAACCTAACCTAAATTAACCTAGCTTTAACTTTTACCATCATAGCTTGCATAAGACTGAAAAAGCTTACTCGCAAAGCTCATTGAACCCAAGCAGAAAAAAAGGAATTTGGGACATTCACCGGTGAATTGTACATTAACCAGATGTCGGACATTCATGGATATATATAAATTACCGTTTTCTGTGGAGCAGGCATTTTCTAGATTAGTGCGTTATCCTGTTTTCAAGATTGACCCATCCTTGGACGGGCAATTCAGTGTTGAGGTTAAATTTTCAGTTTTAAATCAGTTTAAATTCTCGTGGCCTCCAGGTTTCATACTTTTATGTCCAAACTGGAATATATAGGCCTACTTGAATTATAATTTTACTTCAAGGACGCACAATTTTTCTTAAAGTTCAAAATATGAAGATGACCTCGAAAGGCTGTATCCAGAGGGGGGTTTGGGGTTTGCCCCCCCCCCGCATTGAAGTTTTTGTTGAAATAGTAAGAAAGTAAAAAAAATACATATAGATCAATTTTTGATGCGTTTTCTAAATATTTTTTTTGTACAATCCCCCCCCCCTTAACAACAACAAAAATCCTGGATACGATCTTGGGCCTTGACAACACTATATGTTAACTTCTCTTCTTTTTTTTATTGTTTTATAGGCTGTTGATATTGGTCTCTCGAACATTCAAATGCTTGACACGTGGTCTAGTAAGGAAACTGAATGGTACGAAGAAACAACTGGAATTTATAGGCATACTTGAATTATAGTTTTACTTCAAGGATGCACAATTTTTCTTAAAGTTCAAAATATGACGATGACCTTGAAAGGCTGTATCCAGAGGGGGGTTCGGGGTTTGCCCTCCACCCACCCCCCACATTGAAGTTTTTGTTGAAATAGTAAGAAAGTAAAAAAAAAATACATATACATAAATTTTTGATGCGTTTTCTAAAGATTTTTTTTTTACAATCTACCCCCGCCCCCCCCCCCCCAAAAAAAAAAAAAAAAAAAAAAAAAAAAAAACAACAAAAATCTTGGATACGATCTTGGGCCTTGACAACACTATATGTTATCTTCTCTTCTTTTTTTTCTTATGTTTTATAGGCTGTTGATATTGGTCTCTCGAACATTCAAATGCTTGACGCGTGGTCTAGTAAGGAAGCTGAATGGTACGAAGAAGCTATGATGGAAAACGCATTTTTGGGTAGAGTAGATGAAATTGTAGGGTAAGTAGACCCCATTTGTAAATTCTTCAACTTTTGTTAGAAGTTATATTTATGTTTAGGTAGTCAACTTATAACCAATGTCAACTTATATGATCAGGGAATTCTATCTCCTCTTCTTTCTTCTGTCATTACAATGGATCGAAAACTTAAATCTAAAGGCTTAGGTCTGTTAAGTTCTATGCCTAGAAATCCTAGTAGGTTATGTTCAATCCCTTATAGGTTAGGTTAGGTTTAGTAGGTTAGGTTCTATGCCTAGCAATCCTAAAGTGAATCATTAATTCCTTTGTGACCGTAGGGTCATACAATTGCGTTATGGTTTCAGTTGTTCGTTGGGTTGCATGCCTGGTGTCCCAAAATCACACTGACAATGAGATTTTAGTGTTTTTTGACGCTTTTTCACCTTGAGCGACAAGGGGACACATTATGGTCTCAAAACATCTTTTTTGAATAAAGGGACATCTTTGTATTTGATTTCAATAAAAATATTATTTGTTTTTACTTTTGCTCTTTTCTTTGCATTAATTTAATAAAAAATACTTTCCAAAAATGAGTTTTTCAAATAAAAATAAATTATATATTAAACTTAACTCGATCAGAAATAAAGTCCCAAAATAATTCGAACCCACAACTATCAGACATTACAGTCAAAGAATAAAATGAGGCCCAAAGCAAACAAATTAAAATCAGTAATCATATCAAACATAAAGATAACAGATGCAAATATAAATTAATTTGAAAAAACAATGTTTTTCTAATGAAATCAAAGAGCGAAGTTGTTTCAAATAATTATCATTCTTCCTCGGCTTATCCAACCTATTTTTGAAAAGCTGTTAAAAAAAAACGGCTCGTGATATTTCCCTGTATTTCTAGAATTCTGAATAACTCGTAGTTTTCTGAAAACACAGAACCGACGCAACAAACAGGAATAGAAACAAGAAAACTCCAAAGTGATCTGCAGAAAATAGAAGAATTCCGCTCGTTTTTAGGTTTTAGAAAATTTGAAAATAAATCTTATAAAAAGATTTTTTCCAACTGTAACAAAGAAACTAAGGAAATTAACATAAGTTTTGTTAAAATGAGGCGTTAAATATAAGTTTAACTTCATATCTCATTTTAAATTGTGTTTTAAAAACATGGAATTTATTATATAAACAGTCCATGGGGTATTTATCGTTGCCACCTTTCAGGAGTTGCAAATAAAAACTCAATTATCTATGAAATTAATAAAAGAATTTAATGTGTGTAAGAATAGCTTATTTTACTTTAATATTCTAGGAGAACTTATCATTGGAAATGAATTGGTGTTTGAAAGAGAATGTGCACAGACCTTAAAGTCTTATCATCGCTCGATGCTGCTTTTTAATTCTCTTTTCAACAATAAATCTACTAAAAGCACGCTGAAAGGATCAATAGCTTTGAATTGAGCATTTAAACATCTGTATACAATGTTGCCTGCGAGCTAGTTTTATTGGTGACAATTAAGGGGAGAGGGATTGCCCTTGCCCCCCTAGTTCTTGCCCCTGTCTAGGTTTGAAAATTTCCCTTTTTGGAGCCTTTTTTATTCGAAACGGCCCTGTTTGGTATTTTCATTTAAAAATATAATAGAAAAACAGTTTGAAGTGGCACTTTGCGTGCCATATGGCAGCTTATGATAGTGTTGTCAAGTTGACAGTATAGAAAGTGATTAGGTATAAAAATTGGATTTTAAATGAACCCTTAAACAACTCTCTATGACGTTGCAGCAGTATTCCTGCTCTGTTTGTCAGTAGACGATTTATGAACAATATTAAGGGGGCTGGGAGGGGCAATAATGAAGAAAGGTGATTGGTAACCTCAGGATTAGGGTTTTCAGCCATGAAGTTTATGATAGTAACCTTTTTGTTCGTCACAGTCTTTTCCTTCCATAAACGGCACCCAAAGTGCGCTTTTTGGATGACACATGACCCTTGATGATGGTTATATCGGTTCAAACTTATAAAAAACAGATAGAGGCAAAAATTAGCTTTTAAATGAGCTCTTAAACAGTTCTTAATGAGTCCTTGAAGCTTTATATGAGCCCTTAAAGCTCTTTAAGATGTTTCAGTACCCTGCTGGTGACGAAGAAAAAAAAAGAGGACACATTAGTACTATCGATGCAAAAAAAAGTGATTTTCCTTGTTGTTCGGTTTGGGGTACTGTCAGTGTCCCGAATAGGGTTTTCAACATTGGCAATTTCAATGATGTACTTTTTGTTTTGAACTGGCGCCATTTTTGAAGGATTTTAGGCTCTTTTCGATATACCTGTAAATTTATTTCCAAAGTAACAGCTTCGCTGTTTGCTAGGTTGCAGCTATCGCTGCAAGCATAGTGACTAAATAAATCTTAAAACGACTAAAAATTAAATTGAATATTCAAGTCGAACTTAAAACGAACAAAAATTACTACAGACATAAGTTTGGCAACTACGCCCTTCCTCTTCTCCTAACCATATAAGTTCTAAAGTATATTGCGTCATTTACGTTTTATTAGAAATCTTCATGGATTTTGAACATTGTGTTTAATTTTCAAAATATCGACGAAAAATAAATCACCATAATGATTAAGGTGACTGAAAAGAATTAATGAAAATTAACTGAATATGTAATATATAATGGTACCACTTCCTGGTAATCTCAGCAATTCATGATTTCTTTTAACTGTATTATTTTGTTTTCAGTAAAGCGAAAACGACGTAATATGCTTTGGAAATATTATGGTTAGGGAAAGAGGAAAAGGGAAGTAGCCGAACTCCTGTTTATGGTAATTTTGTTTGTTTTAAGTTTGACTTATATATTCAATTTAATTTTTACTAGTTTTAAGATTTATATATTGTTCTATATCAGTATTCATCTATGTCAGAAAGTTGGAAGCTACAGTGATGTCAGTCGTCAAATATGGTCCTGAAGCAGGGGTGCTCCAAAAAACGGAGGAGGCTTTTTTAGATGTTTTCAAGAGGAATTGTCTACGGGTTGTTGTGATTACCCGTCTGACTACCTGTATTCCAAACAGTAAGCTCTACGAAAATGTGGTCCAATCCCGCTTTTTAGGGCTATAACGTGTAAAATATGTACCTTCATTTCTCAAACGGTTTTTATAGTTAAAGATATATCTCAAGCAACCTGAATAAAGAAACTAGTTACGTCACAATTCAAAATAAACCAGTTAAGATCATTTGGCCTCGTTAAAAACATCTGTGACTTGTATCATTTCTCTCATAAGACCGTCGTCATATTTCTTAACCTTTATTAATTTCATTAGAACATTTTAAGAAGCCTAGGTTTCAGTTTTGAGAGAAAATGTACCTTCATGTCCCAAACGGTGTCCTATAGTTAAAAATATATTTTCAGTAACTGGGACCAGTTAACAACGTTTGAGCTTGTGTCATTTCTCTCATAGGGCCGTTGTATCATCGCTTAAAATATATACGACTTTATTAATTTTTTGAATTTATCAAAACCGATCTAATACAAATTTTGAGATTGCCATTTTGTTCAGCGTAGTTGAAAGGTCTGGAAATTATGTCTTTGAGGGTGACAACCCCCACAGCCCTCAGCGCAAGGGTTGTAAGTTATGCCCCGAGGGCATATAATGTTTTTTTTATGGAAAGGGTGGTCGTATAAACTCCGGAGGGGGCTCATTGGATTGGAAGCCATATGTTCTAGTGTCCTTTTTAAGAATTAAAGTGATCGGAGGTAAACCCCCCCCCCCCACGTTGTATTTTCCCCAAATGCATCCGATAGTAATTTTGAGATAGCCATTTGTTCAAAAATAGTCCAAAGATCATATAACAAGGCCTTAGGGGTTGACATAATTCCCCAGAGTCTGGGGGTAAGTGTTGTAAGTTATGGCCCAGGGACGCATAAGGTTTTTTGGAGGGGGTGGTCGTGTGAACTTTATAAGAGGCTCATTTGATTATAAATGTGTAGTTCTAGTTCCCTTTTCAGAGCCAAACATGATGAAGAGCAACTAACCCCCTCCCCTTCCCTGACATTCCCTTTTCCCGAAACGTATTCAAATGAGATCGTGAGATAGCCATTTTGTTACCAATAGTCCAAACATCATATAACAATGTCTTTAGGGTGGACACAATCCCCCAGAGCCCATGGGCAGGGGTTGTAAGTTATGCCCTGGGGTTTTTATGGAACTGGTGGTCGCATAAACTTTGGATTGGATGGAGCTCATTTGATTGGAAGTTGGATGTTTTAGTGTCCTTAAAAGTCAAAAGTAAATTGAGGGCAATCAGCGCCCTCCCCCAAGCCTATCATTCCACAAATTACATCCGATCGAAATTTTAAGAGAGCTATTTTGTTCAGCATTGTTGGAAGGTCCAGTAATTATGTTTTTGGTGATGTCAACCTCCCCTCAGTCCTCAGGACAAGGGCTGTAAGTTGGGCAACTCGATCATTGTTTACACATAGTATATGTTATTGAGAAAGGTATGCATGTTTGAACTTTACTTTTCAAGAAGACAAAAGGCACTCAAGTTAGCCTTTGGGAGAATGTTGAGGGGAGTGTTGAACTAAATCAAAACACGTCATTTGTATACAGATTGTCAAATTGGTGTAATATAAGAATAACTGAGTATATTAATTTTGAAAATTCAGGAAATGATAAGGGAGATGATCAAAAAGGCAATATTTGCATGCTACCGATACTACTACAACTGCCACCACTACTACTAACACACTACTCCATTTACTGTATTGAGGGGAAATTTGGACTAAATCGAAAGACGCTATATGCATTCACATTGTCAAAGTAGCATATCTCAAGAACTGATTTGGGTATTAAGTTGGAACTTTTAGAGAATCCTTACAGGGGAAGACCATCTCACCAAAAGACAATATGTGCGCACTACTGCTAATGCTACTGCTACATTTACTACTACTACTGCTACTACTTCTATTGCAACTAATTGTAAGGCTAAGAGCATTGAAATAAAAATTGCAAAAACTATATGAACATACAGGTTATCAAAAGGACATATCAGCGATGACATAGCGATTGCTAATTGAGTCGAAACTGAAAACAAAATACGTTTTAACTGTTTCCTCTTTTTTTACTTTCATAAATTAAAAATTGTCAAAACTTTAAGGAATATATAAACATATGAGAATGTGGTAATTAAACTCATAATCCACGGTACTTTGTTTGTTTGTTTTTTCAGTAAAGCGCAAGTCATGGTCTGGTCTTGAGAAGGTATGGGGGCTATCAGCCCTACTCATGTTAATTTCTGCTCGTTTTGAGTTTGACTAGGCTATTTATTGTATTTCCTGTTCGTTTTGAGTTTCATTTATTTATTGATGGTGATTTGTGGTATTTTTACGCTTGGAAGATTATTTTACTTTATTTCCGCTCCTTTTTGGCTTAATAGAGCTCTTTACTTTTCTTTGAAAAAAATTATTTTGTGGAAAAAGTTTTTTTTTAATTAATTGCAAAAAAAAAAATCAACTGATGGGTACAAGCTCGTCCAAACCATGTTGGATGGGTCACTTTTGTTGCATACCGAACAGAGAAAGGAATCAGCAGCTGTGGAAACTATATAGGTACTTGTATGCAGAAATAAAGGCAGTTGCTAATAACAGCGCTTTTCAAGGTCTAAAGAAAGTAAAGCCAAAGCTAGAAAAACGACAACAAACAAGTGATTTTGAAATGTTGCTGTTTGTGATGATTTTCTGGTCATTAATCGAAACAGTAAGTTACTTGTGCATTCTTCGAATTTTGTACCTTTGTAGTTGAAAAAAAAAGAAACCTGAGAAGATCCATATAAAAAGCCAAGGGGGGGGGGGCAGATCATCTTGATATTACCCATTTCTTTCCAAAAGATGATGCCGCTTCATTGCTGACCGTCCTGGTTTCGGATTTATGAGAGATCGGTTTGAATCGTGAGTGTAATGTTGATTGTGGCATTTATATGGTAAACAGCAGCTGGACCAGGTCCCTATTAATCCTTTTTAGGTATCAGGAAGGCCCCAAAGATCCCTTTTTCCACTAAAAAAAAGGTCCCAAAATTCCCTATTTTTGGCTCCTTTAACCTTTGGCAGCCTTGGTAATTTTTTTCCAAACATCTTAAAATTTGAATTAAAAATTCCCAAATCGGTAAAAATATATAATGTTAGTTTAGGTTTACCTGGTCACTTTTTTCTTCTATACAATTAAGTGCGGTTTAACATTGAAGTTCTGTATTCTGTTATTATTTTCTTTTGCTTTTCAGGCAGAAAATGATGCTTACGCTTTGGCACAAAGCTGATATAAAAGACGGAGAATTTAATGACAGAGACTCAATAAATCAGATATTAGTCGATGCCATGCTAGCCAAGGAAAAAAGCTTTAAACCTGTGCTTGACTCAACGTAATTTGTGTATACATGGACATACCCACGCTAAAATGGGGTGAATATCAAGCCGCGTTTTCTTTTCTTGATTATTATGACTTATTTAAACGAATCATTGCCGAAATCTTGTTTTGAATTTGGGAACATTATGTTTAACACACATAACATGCCCTTATTGTGGTACAGTGTTTAGAGCGCTTGAGCAATGATAGGAGTATAAGGGTGACTGCAGATTTTTTTTTTCTTTGGGTAATGGGCATGCAAAATTCATTCCGGGGTAAAGGTATGAAAAAATTATTATGCCTACAAATTTCAGTTATCTAAATGCTATTCAATTTACAACATTTTGCATATTTTTGGTCTTTTAGGGAGTGGTTGGGCTCTAAAGACTCTCGTATTAGTATAAAGTGGCTCTTTATAACCATTTCCGGTTTCCGTGATATATGTAGAAACTTCTTTGAGTAAATAATATAACCGAGAACGTGTCCTTTTTTTGGTTTAACAATTTACTACTTTACAGTTACCTGGTGGTTTTTCAACAGACGCTGAAGCTAAATTTTGCCTTTGAACCTAATTTTATTTATACAGGAAGCATTTAAACACGAACTATTTTATTGACCGTAATTTAATTAATAGTTTTTTTAACAAGGTTTTCTGATTTGATTTTGAATGCCTATTTAAAGTGTAATTGAAAACTAACATGTCATAAAGAATTCTTGAGACAATTCAAAGCAATAGCCAGAGAAAGACTATTTAGTGGAAACGGTAATATTTAAATAAATTTTTTGTACGTTGGATATTTTGACCTAGGGAAAAGCTTTTGGTAATTTTCCAAAAGTGCTATTTTTAATGTAAAAGAATAGTTATCTGGCAGCAATGTTCTTTTGGAAGAACCCAAATGTTGTTTCTTAAAAAGGAATCTTATTATATACGTGGGTTCTTGTTCGTTGAATTTGCATAACTTATCTTGGTATATTAATTTTTATATTTCTTAAGCTTTTGCTCAAGGTAAATCACCTGGTCCCCTGAAAATAGAGTTACATTTAAGCTTAATTCAACTTCCTTTTTAAAATGATTTTAGACCAATAATGCTTTCTCATTTTTATTTTCACAATTTTCTTGTTTTTTTTTTCTAAATACAATCGTTAAGGATAGATCATAAGCGTTAGCTTTAAACTCTAAGTATTTTTTTTTTTTTTTTTTTTTTTTTTTTGCAGGAAAGATTGTGCACATCTAGAAGGGTTTATAATTTCATGTGTTAAGCTTTTTACGATTAAAACTGATTTTTTGATTTATTACTTATTCCCTTTGGAATTGTTAGTTGTAACTTTGCGGATAAATTTATATGTTTGTTTAGGAGTTCTACCCAAGTAAATGAACAAAAAATATATGTAGGTTGCCTAGGCAACATGAAGTGCTGGAGTAGTCTTCGGTCTGCTTCTCCGACAATGTGTTTTTCGAACCCTTTTGTTTATTCGTCATCGATTGAACATTGTAGTTGTTAACCCTTCGAAAATTTTGAGTTTGTATTTGCCAAGAAGAATTTTCTCTTCAATGTAAATGATGACATTTTCTTCAAAGATAGTCGCAAAATACAGTGTTTCTGCGTTATATCAACGTTTATCTTTATTTTCTGGCACCCAATCAATGCTGTTACTTTTTAAATTGCATCGTGTATGTAAGCTAGTATTGCTTTATGCTGTCCTAACCCATAGTATTTATCGCTTCTTTCAGAATTATCTGAAAAAACGCCTTGGAAGTGAAATTTTATAGCCTCGACTATACGTGAGAATTCAGAACGTTGCGCTTTTATTTAGTCCCTCTTTTCTGTTTTGAACTTGCTGTATAATTATTGCTTGCAAGTCAGTCTTCATGATATACGGTTGCTTATCCTCGATTTTACGTCAGAAAATAATAATACCTACAATCCAGAGAAAGTTGCATCGCCAAAGATGTCCATGGTTTAACTGCCAATTGTTACCCTAAAACATGAAATCACTACCAATGCTGAATTTGAAAAACTTAAGAATGACGATTAGGTGAAAATGTAAACATTTTAATGGGATAAGTTATAGCGTAGCAGAACATGCATGATAGTTTGATGTAGGCTAATGTCAAAAAATTTTTACAATGCTTCTAATACCAAAATCCTTCAACTTATTGTAGCTACCGACCCAAGTGATTGAGGTGATTGGAGATGCCCCTAGTGATTGGTCGTCTCTGTTTAACAATAGCAATGTTCAATGGGTTTTATTAACAAATGAAAAGAATAAATCACACATAATCAAAATACTCAGTCCATTCCTGGACGCCGAGAACCAAAATCATTACAATTTAACATAATACGCGGAATGGTCACCGCTCCTAATCTCAGACACAACCATACCCCTCATTTACCAAATAACTAAAACTATTACCTTCCCGTTCCTTACCCTCAGGGGAAACCACCTCGTCATATTTAAAAAGCATACATTTGTAATTTAAATTTACTACTTACATTTAATTCTAATTTTTTTTTTTTTTTTTTTTTTTTTTTTTTTTTTTTTTTTTTTTTTTTTTTTTTTTTTTATTATTATTATTAACTATTCATTTGTAATGCTATTAAATGATTTTTTTCTCTTTTTTTAATTGATGCGAGGGAGCTCCTACCTCTCAGCTCTTCTGGGATCAGGTTCCATATCTTTGCACAAGCTACGTTAGGAGCGAAATCTGATCGCACGGTCGGGGTGAGGGGTATTTGCAGGTTTGATGATGATCGGGTATGCAAATTATGCTGGTCTGAAATAGGTCGAAATAATCTTTTAAACGCAGATGGCAGCTCTCCAGCTAAAAACTTGAACACAAAGGTCAAGCATGATAATTGATGCAGGGACCCTAATGACAGTACTCTTCATTTTTTCCAATTAATATCAGGCATCGTTGATGAATCGAATTCAGTTTTCGTAGGTGGGATTTAAAATTTGATTGCCAGATCATTGCACAATACTGTAAATGGGGTTTTATAAGAGCGTTGAACAGGAGGACCAGCGTTTTCTGCGGCAAAGCGCTTTTCAGTTTTTTTATTATTCCAAAATTCCGGGATAGCTTCAACTCTACTGCTTGAATATGATGCACGAATGATAGGTTCTCATCGAGGAGGATTCCTAGGTATTTTGCAAAATGCTTTTCTGGCCGACTGGATACCACATATCTCCGGATGGACACTTCCAACCCGGGAAAAAAAATAGAACGCAAGATTTCTCAACATTAATAACAAGTCGGTTAGCATCCATCCAGAGATATGTCCCCTCCAGAACTTCCCTCAGTTTAGACATGAGCGTTGTCTTATCCGTTTCACAGCAACCAAGCGTGGTGTCATCGGCAAAGGCCACGAGCTCATCATCTTCACCTTCGGACTGGAGGGAGTTTTCATCCTGGCACAAGTTACAGCAGCGAAGATTTGTTCGTGCCGGGTTCAGCACTCGACTCAGATCGTTAACATGGATCAGGAAAAGTAATGGTCCTAATATTGAGCCCTGGGGGGCACCGCAGTTAACGAGCACATCGTTTCCAGGATCTTCTCCCAAATAAATCCTGCGGTCCCTCAGATATGATCTGAACCAATCCAGAGCTTCACCTCTTATTCCTATATGTTCCAGTTTCCCGAGGAGAATTGAATGGTACATGCTATCAAATGATTTCCTGATATCAAGCAGAACCGCTGCAGGTAGTAGACCAGAATCCAAAGCTTTGTTTATTCATAAACTTAACGCCGTTAGTGCATCCTGTGTGGAGTGCCCTGGTCTGAACCCAAACTGGCGATTATTAAGAAAACCTTTCTTCTCCAGAAACTGGAGTAGCTGCTGTTGCATAGGTTCTTCAAAAACTTTTGAAAAAACTGAGAGGATAGAAATAGGTCTGTAATTAGCCGGGTCAACTCGAGAACCCCCTTTGTGCAGTGGAATTATTCTAGCTTTCTTTAGCAGTTCTGGGAAAGTGCCCTTGTGCAGAGACAAATTTATGAGGTAAGTAAGGGGCTCTATGATTGAAGGGGCAACTGCTTTTAACACTTTGGTATGTACTCGGTCGAACCCAGAAGCCGAATTGCCTCTTAGATTTAGTACGATTAGCAGAATTTCAGATGGAGAGACAGGTGCTATTGCCATGGACTTAGTGCATGCCGGGCCAAGGTAATCTTTAAAACTCTTCGCGGAATTCCCAACAGAATCTACTGTTTTTCTGCCCACTTCTGCAAAAAATGTTCCCAATGCATTTACAACGTTATCTGGTCCTGTTACTGTCTCCCCATTGACAGATAATTTAGATGGAAGCTCAGGTGGGGGGCTGCAGGGACGCAGTATAGAGTTAACAACCTTCCATATTTTCCGAGAATTTTTGCCACTTTCAGCTATTTTCCCACTAAAATAATCTCGTTTAGCTTTGCGTAAAACTGATTGAAGACATTTTTTATATTTTTCATATTTCTCCAGCGTGCAATGCATGGGTCATTTGTATAGTCCATCCACAGTTTATTTTTCCTGTTAATACACTGGAGCAGTCCATGACTAATCCAAGGGCTTATGGGTTGATTTTTCCGTCCCGTCTTCCTTGAACGCTTTTCACAACAGCAATCCGTATATATTCTCATGAAAATGTTATGAAGTTCGTCAAATCCTGAATTAGCATCATCTGTATTCATAACACTTTCCCAGGATGTGCTCTCCAGATTTTGATTAGTGAACCCCTAATCAAATTCCAGTTTCCAGGTAGTGAACCCCTGCTTAATCGAAGCATTAGGCTTTGGATATTTATGCTGTATGTTGAAATTTGTAAGCAGAGGGTAGTGATCTGAAGTGTCGGATAGCAGAACTGAGGCTGATGTTGGAGGCAGAGTCGAAAAATGTTGTCAATCAGTGAGTGGGAAGTGGCAGTTACTCGGGTTGGAATCGTCGTCGAGGGGTACATATTCGAAGCAGACACCATACTAGGCAGATCTGTCGCACCGGAAGATAGAGGAAGAGTAAGATTGATGTTGAAGTCCCCCATTAAGATAGCTTCATTCCCTTGTTTCTCTAGATGATCCGATATTTGGCTTAAGTTTTCCAAGAATGAAGAAACAGATCCTGCCGGTGGGCGGTATACTTCTCCAACTGTTAATTTCTTCTGTGAAGGTAAACATATTTCCAGGAAAAGTGATTCATAAATTCCTTCTATATTCCGGGTTAATCCTTTGTTAATGCATACCGAGTACTCTTGCCGCGTGTAAACAGATAAACCTCATCTCTTCAATGCTGTTCTGTGGAAAAAATGGGAAGTATATCCAAGTATTTCCAGAAGGGTATCTGTTTGTCTTGTTAAAAAGGTTTTGCCAAGTCCGACTACATCTGGCTGCAACTGTTGACAAAGAGTCGTTAGATCCACGAACGATGAGCATAACCCTTGACAGTTCAGTTGAAGAACAGTGAGCTGAGAGTCAGAGCGTCCCGTACTTAAATTACACACTTCTTCATAACGGCTTCTAGGAAATTTACTTTTATCAAATAACGGGGTATCTGATTCATTATTAATTTCTAAATCAAAAATATTTTCTAAATCCAAAAAAATTTCTTCCAGCTCTACTAATCTAGCATTACTTTGGCTTGTTGACGAGGAGGCACCCCCGGGAGGATTAGAACAGGAATTCATTACTTACCAATATACTGAAGAGAGGCAATGGCTGTACCTTTGAGAAGAGCAGTAGACCACTCTGAAGTTTGTAAACCCGAACTTTTCTTATAACTCTGGAAAAGAAAAACAAAGCAAGAACACACGAAAAGGAAAAACATCTCATTGGATAAACAGAAATCAAGAATATGCAAGCGGCAAATTACACATAAATAGCTGTCCCACAAACCTCACAAAATATTAACAAAAAAAAGAAAATTCTAAGCGTCCGAATTAGAATCATTCGCATCGTCCGAGCCAGCGCGGGGAAGCTTGAGCGGATCGTAGCATTCGTCTGGAAACTTCATCCACTGAGCCGTCTTTGATTTCTTGGTTTCTAACCAAAGTTTGATCCCTTTTTGGATCAGACGCGTTTCCGCTATTTTCTCACTCGCTACTTTTGAATTTCGTAGCTTATAACCAAGTGATAAAAGTTCTTTGCGTCGTTTCCCGAGATCAGCTGGCAAGTCAACAGATACGCTAAAACCGTTTTTTTTTCAATTTGCCACACTCTTTCATTATTTCTGACCGATCAAAATTTTCAAGGCTAGCGAAAATCGGATCAGCGGACTTTTTTCGTTGCGCGCTGTTTCTCAGTGTTGGACCGCTAGAGCCAGACGACTCGGCATTTGACGGTTTCTTCGAAATTCTGTATACCACATTCATCCGTATCTCATTCGCGGTAGCTATTCCGAGTTTTGATTCGAAGAAACCAACTACTTTCTGACGGAGATCTTCGCCATCTGAAGATTCTAGACCGTAGATAACAAGATTGTTTCTTCTCGAGTATAGTTCTGACCGAAGAGCGGTCAATTTAACCCTTAAAAGCTCGGATCTGAGCGACCTGTTTTCCGACCGTAGAAGTTTATTTTCCTGCTGGAGCTTTGCGATTTTCTGCAGGACTTCGTCCATTCGATCATCAAAATGTTGTTTCGTGAGTGCCATAATTCTCGACTATAATGCCACTATGCCTTCAAAAAGCTCGCAAGGGCCCCTTTATGGTAATAGAACCAACTATCACTCCGGGCCCGCTTTCAGAAAATGCTAGCCATAATATAGCCATATATATGTATATATATATATATATATATATATATATATATATATATATATATATATATATATATATATATATATATATATATATATATATATAATATATATATATATATATATATATATATATATATATACATATATATATATATACATATATATATATATACATATATATATATATATATATATATACATATATAGTATATATATATATATATATATATATATATATATATATATATATATATATATATATATACATATATATATATACATATATATATATATATATATATATACATATATATATATATATATATATATATATATATATATATATATATATATATATATATATATATATATATATATATATATATATATATATATATATATATATATATATATATATATATATTATCACCGCAGCGCCAAGCCGCCTGAGGCTAACACAGCTACGCACGCTCCTCCTCCATCCCAATCTATTCAAAGCCTCATTTTTTACAACCTTCGAGGAAGTTTCCATTTTCTTTAAATCTTTCTTTATGACGTCCTCCCACCCCAGACGAGGACGACCTGCTTTCCGTCTAGCCCTAGACGATTGGCCGAAACGGACAATCTTCGGCAATTTGTCATCCTTCGTCCGCACAACGTGCTCTAGCCATCTCAACCTTTCTTTCATTATAGCTCTAGAAAGCGGTATTGAATCACATTTTTCGTGCGTCCTACTGTTTGAAATAAGGTCAGTCAGCCGGGCACCCATAACAATCCGTAAGCAATTTCTCTGGAAAACATCTAGCAAATCTTCATCCGCTTTTCGGAGTGCCCATGATTCACAGCCATATTTGACCACTGTCATCAGTGTAGCTTCTAATATTCTAATCTTGGTTTGCAGACTTATCTTCCTATTCTTCCAAACTTTTCTTTAACTGTTAAAAAAATACCCTGAGCCTTGGCTATTCTACTTTTAACATCTTCACTGCTCCCACTGTCTTCACTAATAATACTACCAAGGTCAGTGAAGCTGCACACGTGATCAATCTTTTCATTACCCAACGTCACCTTTTCATCTTCACTTATTCGTAGCCTTAGTGACTTAGTCTTCTTAACATTAATTTTCAAACCTATTCTAGTACCATGAACTCGCAAAACCTCTAAAAGCTCATTCATTTTGCTCACACTTTTATCTAGGATGCTTAAATCATCAGCATAATCTAAGTCCAGGAGAATTTTTCCTCCCCATTTGATTTCGTGGTCTCCCATTGCCATTCCTGTGCTCCTTAAGACAAAGTTCATCAAAATAATCCATATAAAGGGGGATAGAACACAACCCTGCTGAACTCCTGATTTAATACAAAACCAGCTGCTAACCGCATTTCCTACCTTAACCAAAGCAGTGTTATTTTCGTACATAGCACTAGTCACTTTAATGTATTTGTCTGGTATAGCATACAAGGATAATACCTTTGCTAAAGCTCTTCTATTAACAGAAACGAACGCTTGCTCATAATCTATAAAACTGAGGACCAAAGGTGTTTGACAACTCAGGCACTTCTCAACTATTAACCTAAGAGTGAAAATTTGGTCGACACATCCTCTACCTTTTCTAAAACCGCACTGTTCTTCTCTTAAATCTTTGTCTACAGCATCTCTCAGTCTCACGAATATCATATTACTAAGTAATTTTCTACCTACAGAGACCAGACTAATGTCTTGATAATTAGCACACACACTCTTAACACCTTTATTATAAAGTGGCTTAATTAAGGTTTTCCTAAAATCGGTAGGTATTTCTCTTTTTCAAAAATCATATTCATAATCTTCAGTAATTTATTTCTAACCTCAGTGCCATCATATTTAAGAAACTCATTTACCACACTATCAGCACCTGAAGCCTTATTATTTTTTAATCCTTTTAGTACTGTCGCTAATTCTTCCTCACAAAACAAATCTTCCTTCACATCCATGGTATCACAAACTTTTTCATTTTCCTCTGTATATTTTCTTGCAACACTATCTCGGTTTAGCAAATTCTCAAAATTTTCTGCCCATCTCTCTTTAACTCTTTCCCTATCACTAATTGTGGCCCCATTACTATCTTTAACTGGGACAAGTGCTGATTTACTACTCTCTCTCAGTTTATTAACATGTCAGTACAATATTTTACTATTATGCCGTCTAGCTGCATCTTCCAGATCCATGGCCTCCACTTCACACCTCCTTAGTTCATATATATATATATTTATATATATATATATATATATATATATATATATATATATATATATATATATATATATATATATATATATATATATATATATATATATATATATATATATATATATATATATATATATTTCTGAAAGCTCAGTAGTTCAAGGAGAAAATATTTGTAATATAATTTGCTTTTAGTAATGCGCAAATGTAATTTCTGGTCGTTTTAGGTATTTATTCTACCGGTCTAATATGACTCTTAACTTGCACTTAAGTTTAATATTGCTCTTTACTTTTTTTTGAAAAACTTCTTTTCCGGAAAGTTATTTTTAATTAATTTCTGTTCGTTTTTGATTGCCAAAGTTTCAAGTTTTTCAACATTCTTTATTTCAATTTGAACTTTTTTTTTAAACATCAAAGTATTAAAACATCGAAGTGTTTTTTTTTCTACATTAAAGTTTCAAAGTTCTCCCCCTTGACATTCCCTGGAAAAGTCACAAATAGATGTGGCAGCAGTTGCAAGCAGTCGGAGTTACTGTTGCAAGTTGTCACAGCTGAAAGTAGTCACAGTTGCAGTCACAACCAGTCTCATTTGCAGCCCCAGTGGTGGTAGTAGTAGTAGTGGCCCTGAAAGTTTCAAGTTAATACCCTCACCTATTCCTAAGATATTGGAGATAGGCCTTTTTGATAACTTGGATACAAGTTGTTTCTTTTGATTTGGCTCAACATACCCCTCAACATTTCCTAAAGTTTTGCATCAATGCCCTTAGCATTTTATACACATTCAGGATGAAAAATTCTTCCCTTTCCTAATAATAAATCCTGCGTGTAAAAAAATGGACAAATTGCATAATTTACATTCCTTGCCCCGGGGGCTGCAGGGGCATGACATCCATAGAGGCTTAGTTATTAGACATGTGACTAAGTTATGTGACTATTTCGAATAAAATGGATCTTCTAGATCTCTATCAATGCTAAGGACGTTAATCTAAAAGGCCAATTTGAAGATTAATGTAAAAGGACAAGAGGGGGGAGGGGTGGCTGCCCTTCGTTCCGTTTTCAACTTGCTTTTAAAGTTTGAATTTGAAACGCTTAGCCGTTCCTCATACATTGCTGATGTGTCCTTTTGAAAACTCTCCTGCACTGCATATAGTTTGCTTTAATTTTGTCTAACATCGCTTTCAACATTTTCTTAAAGTGTCATCTTAATACTCTAGGTCTTTGTGTAGACTCGGAATAAGTATGCCCCCTTTTCCCGATAACCAACGTTGTATATAAACAATTGTCAACTTATATCATTTAGTCATCTCCGGAAGTATAGTTACTTGACTTTTCGACTATTTTGAACAACATGGCTTTTCCAAAATTTTGATTGGATTTCTTCGGAGGGAAACTAAAAAGGAAACGGTAGGGGATTGATTGCCCTCCGATCATTTTTTAACGTCTTCTTCAACATACCCTGAAAGTTTTAACGTAAATACCCTCTGCTGTTCTTGCGGTAATGCCCATACATCTTTTTGATAAATAGGTTGCACATAGTAATTTTATATTTAGTTTAACATGCCCCTCAACATTCTCCAAAGTTTCACCTTAATACCCTTAGCCTTTTCGAACACATTTAGAATCAAAATTCCTGTTTTACTAATGATAAATCCTGCATGTAAAAAAGAGCAAATAGCATAATTTACAATCCTTATCCTGGAGGATATGGGGGGCGCTGCATTCCCGAAGGCATAGCTACTAGAATTTATGACTGTTTCAAACAAAATTATTTTTTCAAAACTTTGATCAGCTACGGTTACGTCAGTAGGATTTTACTAGATCTAGTAAAATAAAAAAAAATCTAGTAAATTTAGAGGATCTAGTAAGTTTCCCGAAATCTAGTAAAAAGTCGTGATTTATAGTAAACAAATTTTTTTATTTTCCATGAATTCAGGGGGAAAAATTAGGGTCCATTCATAACAAAATCTGATTCCGATACGTTAGATATTATGGCTACTACTGCTCTCATTTTTGCGATTTCGCGTCATCCCTAGTGCTTAAAAATCTCTACTTTTCTCTCGGCTTCTTCTTGATACTCGCTTTGAAAGGCAAACTATTTAAACTTAGGACTGGCATGCCGGCTTAATTTGTTTTCAGAAAAATTTCCCCGACTCTCATAACAGCTGCTACGTTTGTTAGTTAGCTTTGTCCTTTTTTAAAGACGCTGCTGGAAACGAATTTTTCCCATACTTGCCCAAGTTCTTTCTGACTCTTCAGCTTGCCCCATTCAAGTGCTGGAGCAGAGAGACAGTTCTCGATTTTGTCGGTCATCAAAAGCAAAAACACCAATAGGCAAAATGTCTCGAGTGCTTCATCCCTGATGAAAACGAAACAGCTACCAAGAAATGGAAACAAGTAGATCCCTTCAGTCAGAATACGACACTAGTGGATACTTTGAATTCGGATGAGGCCGAGAACGATTAAAGCCTTTTAAGTGCGACTTTTTTTTTATTGCGACTACATATTTTTCTTCTTACTTTTCGATTTGTATGATTTGCTTGACCTGAAGACTATCAACACAATGGTATTTTAAAAACTAATTATTGTATGTTATATAAGTTTTCTTTTTCTTGGCAGCCCTAGTCCGAGTTGAGGAGCACTTTTTAATTTACATAATTTTACAACTAAACCGGAGCCGATTACGTCATTTCCGTTTTGAAGTGACATAGATTGTATTGGTTTTTGATTCGCTTGAATACGAACGAGAGAGAATCCAGAAAAAATCAGTTGAAAAAAAAATCGAAATTAATTGCTTTAAAATCTGCCAGAAATCTTTGTAAGCAGCTTATCCCTTATTTAAAGACCAACCCAATTAGTGTTTTAAAACTGGCAAATTTCCTCTTAAAAATGCAAAATTGAAGGGTTTAGATTTCAAACCTAAAAACGGAAACTGGGGGACAAATTTCAAAAGCCATCACTTTCAAACACACCTCAGATTCTATGCCCTCTATCGCCTGAATTGCTCCGTGAACATGAGTTGTAGCTACTCTTCTTCTTTGATTGTTTTTTACTTTTTCAATATATCTGAATTTTATGACCTGAAGACTATTGATAAATTGAAAGCCGGGCTTCACCAGCAGGTTTTCCAGAATCCAAGATTCTAGACTATTGTTTGACGTCTTGGATACACCGCATCTGGAATATGAAGCCTATCCATGTAGTACATCCAAATAATAAAAAAAAAGATTTTTGAACTTATAGGTTTCAGGAATTTTCAGTCATACTATGAAAACGGAAGAAAAGAGGAAAAGAAAGAGAAAAGAGAAAAAAAGAAAAATAGGAAAAAATATTGTGAAAATTGTATTCATTATCCTCCTATAGTAAAAATCGATGCTTGATGGTGCGCGTGCGGCGGTCCAAAATTTTTTTTTTTACCATTTAGTAAAAATAGATGCGATTTAGTAAATTTTTCCTCTCAGATCTAGTAAATTCTTCCAGGCTAGGGTGGCAACACTGGTTGAGGGAGAGGAGCCATAGTTTAGGCAGGTCCATCACGGTTTAGCAGATTCTTAAAATGTTTTTCTCGTCTCTGTTTAACTCTTTCCTTATCATCAATAGTGATAAGTCTTTAACTGGGACAAATCCAGAGTGAGTAACCAGATTGAGTACTCTCTAGAGCAGGGGTTCCCAACCTTGTTTTTACTATAGAGCACATTCTAAAATATTGGTAGGGTGGCGGGCACCACCTATTTTAAATCAACAAACTCCTTCCATAACTTGTCATTTTCCCATTATTTATTTTCTAATTTTCTTATAGTCATAATGCATTAATAAATAATAAACAAAAATGTTTCAAAATAAAAAAAATTATTTGGCTTTTTTTTCAAATTGCATACACACAGAGAAATGTATTTACAAAATGCAAAAGAAAGTAAAAAAAAACACACAAATACAAAGAAAACATTTAATTAAGAAATATAATATAGTCAATGTGATCTTTGGCATTGCATTTCATTGGCCAGAGCTTCATAATTAGGAGTGTATGATGATCATCCTGTTATCAGACAATCATAAAGATGCTCATCGGTGAGTCGAGATTTATATCTTGATTTTATTAAGTTCATGTTTTGAAAACAATAATTTGCATAAATATGTTGAACCGAAAAATGATTCAATTTTATATGCCGCTTTTTTTAACAATGGGAACTTTTCTCTATCCACTGCATTCCAAAAGTCCTCGGATATTAAAGATTTTAGCAAAATATCATTCTTAAGGTCCAAAATTTCTAACTTTAGTTCTTCTGTCTTACCTTGAACAAAATCTGCAATACATGCAGCTATTTCCATAACATTTATTTGGCAAGTAAAAGGATTGATACAGAAGGAAACTATTGGCTCAATATGTTTAAACTGTAAAAATCTCTCTTCAAACTGTTTTTTTTAAACTCTTGAAGATGCTTAATAAATAGTTTCCCATTTAATTCATTGTCACCTAGCATTTTCTTCATATGTGGGAAATGCATGAGAGAATTGATCTGCAGATATGATATCAACAAATGTAATTTAGCTTTAAATGACTTTACAGAGGTTATCATTTCAGCTATGCTTTTGTCTTTACTCTGCAACTCCAAGTTTAAAGAATTCAATTTTTCCATGATGTCTGTGAGAAATCCCAAATCAATCAGCCAGCCAGAGTCAGCTAGATCATTATAATTTTCCTTTCTATCGTGTATAAATGTTTTTATTTCTTCAATTAAACTCACAAATCTTGTCTTTCCTTTACTGAGCCAATGTACCTCAGTATGCAGAATAAGATCATGTTCTTTATCTTAAGTATCTTCTAACAGGGCCTTGAAAAGTCGGTGTTGCAAAGGAGCTGCTTGAATAGAATTGATTATTTTTGTAACTATTTTCGTGACGTGTTCAAATGGCAAAATTTTACAACACAGAGCTTCCTGGTGGATAATACAATGGTAGGACATGAAGTTTGAAAATGAATCATCCTTCATGCAGAGCGCAATAAATCCTTTGTTTTTACCCATCATTGCTGGAGACCCATCAGTGGTTATTGCAGACAGCTTGTGCAAAGGCATATTTATTGACTTGGCGTATGTTTTGAATGTATTATAAATATCCTCACCCCTTGTCTGTCCTTTCATAGGTAATATTTGTAAACTATCCTCTTTTACTGTGAAGTTACTAAACACCATTCACACCATAACTGCTAACTGTGCGGTGTCTGATATATCTGTTGACTCGTGAAATTTGCAAGTCAGTTTTTAACTGAGTTTGTATGTCTGTTGAAATTGCATGCATTCTTCTTATGACTGTGTTATTTGACAATTGTAAGTCTTGTATTGCTGAGACAATCTCAGGTTTGTTAGAAAATTCATCAAATAGACAATTGGCACCAGTCAAAAATAGTTCCTTAAACAACTCACCATCAATGAAAGGTTTTTTCTTTTTTGCAAGCATGTGAGATATTTTGAAAGAAGCAATAGTGGTTTTTTAGAATTTTCCACATGTCTAGTGAAAACAGTCTGTTGTGTTGTTAGACTTGATTTTAGATTACACATTTTTTTCTTTCTTACTTCAGATTTAAGAGGATAATTTACATTAAAAGTGCTATGATTGGTCTGAAATTTTTGTTCAATGTTATGTTTTTTCGGCACTGCAATGCTACTACCGCACAACAAACAAACGCATTTATTTTTCAAATTAACAAAACAATATGATTCCTCCCAGTTAGTGCTAAAACTATAGGTTTGTTGTCTTTTACTTGGTCCACTCATTTTAGGGCTAAAATAAATAATAAAAAAAATAATAATTGAACTACAATGTAATACCAATGTCATAGCGCAAGTCTGTTCTGCATTATATGCATGTAATATATTATAACAAGAACTATAACTATCTCCTCAACAAAATAGTTTATTCAAGATCATCGCTTATTAATGCAATAAATAACGCACCTCGCTTTTAGCCTGTTAATTTTTTTTTTATACAAAACTCCTTATTCGTGTTTTATCTGACGAACATGTCTCTTATCTAACTGTCGCAACCCAAACAGGACAACATCGCAGCAATCACAATGACAACAACGCGGTTCCAGGTGGGGAATGCTTTTTGCCCATCACTCTATGTACACGCGGTAAACCCGAAGCAAGCCGATGATCGCCGAAGCAATCAGAGTTATGTGCCTTGTGATTTGGCGCCTTCAGCGTTTATCGGATCAGTTCGTGGCGTTCGTTACATTCGTTCACTTCGGATTTTCTGTGTGTACAAGGGGTAATGTGCAAATGGCACTAGCCGTTCCAGGCTAGCATAAATAGTGCAGTCTGTCTCGCCGCTAGACAAATTGGGACAAGTATCGAACATATTTAATAAACCTAGGCAGTCAAAAAAAATTAAAACTCTAACAAATGAATAAAAATAAATCATACTTTAAAATAATGCTTATGAAAAAAATTCTGTCTCTGTCGAATACTGAGAGGCGGGCACACACGAATCGTTCGGCGGGCGCCATGGCGCTCGCGGGCACAGGGTTGGGAACCTTTGCTCTAGAGGGACAAGAAACAAGAGGAAAGTGCTTCAGCAAACTTCAAAAAACGATTAATCAAACTTCGAAGGGTCAAGATCTGGCTCAGAAGTGCAGTGATGGAGAATAGAGTGCCAGGTAATTACAATAAAAAAGTCCTTATCCCAGAAAAACATTTTCTCTACTTTAGACCCTGGGTAGGATCTTATATTAAGAGAGTATTGTCCTGAAAAAGGGATAAGAAATTCATCAATTGATAAAAATTACTTTATTGATAAGTGGCTATCAGAAGCCAAAAAAAAAATAGCTGAATTGCGTTCCAATGCTATAATGAATTAGTGTTGCGAGTCAAAAGAATAATACAAGTCAAAATATTTGAGAATGCAAGAAACAACAAGAAATATTGATAAACTAAGAAAAAGGATTGCGTAAAAGAAACTGGATTAAGAATAGATCTCAAAACTTGAAACACACACAAATTATAACATGGAAATCTATTTGAGTTGTCTGGAGTCTACTGGATTTTTATTGGTAGTGGGAATATTCCACGGAGGGGGATTTTAAGGTCTTATTTGCAAAAAAACGATCGGAAAATAAACTTAAAAAGCAATTTTGTTTTCAGCAGAAAGTTAGGAGGAACTTCAAATTGAACAAAAATTATTATATATATGAGAAGGGCTGCCCTAAATTCTGCCGCTCTCTTGTGACTCTAAAATATTTAAATGATGTATAAAATTTTCTTATTCCAATTCACCGGTCTTTTTGTTTCATCAGTTGGTCTTAACGAATTGGAAAGAAATGTCAAGCTTTTGTTAACGTGATGAGTATAAATGCGAAAGAATAAATGAAAAAGAAGCAACAATAATCCATCACATCCTTTAAAGATTTAGCTCTAATCCAAGAAGATTAATTCAGTTGTTAATTAATGATTTAACCAATAAATAATTTAAGAGGTTTGACAGAACTTAGTGGCAGCGTTAAGTTTTGTGAACTGTCGATATAATCTCAGCTCCTCCCCCTTCCGTCATAGAATTGGATGCCCCCCCCCCTAGACGAGATGCTGCCTAAGCCCATGAAAGGGGCATCTGAAAAGGGGAGGGGGCTAGTTACCCTCTGATAGCTCTTCAACATCCCCTGAAATTTCAACTTTGGATGCAAATTTTACTGGATTCTGCCTATTAGACAGGGGTGTAATTTGCGATGGGGCAGGGTGGAACTGCCCCTCCCAGACCTCAGTATGCCCCCCCCCCCAAGCTGAAATTTAATTTCTTCAAAAATTTTGTCAAAACTAAGATAAACCTACATAATTCAAGCATCATAGGCAGCGCAATAGCGCTGCCTAAGTAAAGAACGATATTGGCACAATGTGTTATTTATTTTTGGTTCTTGGTCTTAGACCAGGGCACTTCGTATCGAAGGAGTTGTCGTAGAAACTTCGAAAAGAGCTCATTCGATTTAAAATTGGAGTGGCTTGTGCACTTTTGAATAGTCGAAAGTGATTGGAAAGCAACTAACACCCCTTCTACATCCAACATTTCCCCAAACACATTCAATAAAACTTTTGAGATAGCCATTTTGTTCAGCGTAGTTGATTTACATATAGAAATTATGTTTTTAAGGAGGACACTCCTCCACAGCCCTCAGGGCAAGGGTTGTAAGTTATCCCCTGGGGGCATATAAGGTTTTTATAGAAAGTGTTGTCATAGAAACTTCAAAAAAAAGCTTGTTCGATTGGAAATTCAAAGGCTAGTGCCCTTTTTAATGGTCGAAAGTGATTGGAGGGCAACTAACCCCCTCTAACTTCCACCTTTTCCCCAAAAAAATCCCATATAAGGTATTTAGATAGCCATTTTGTTCAACGTAGTTGAAAGTTCTGGAAATTAGGTCTTTGAGAATGACAACCCCCCCCCCCCCACAGCCCTCAGAGCGTGGGTTGTAAGTTATGCCCTGGAGGCATATAAGGTTTTTTTAAATAGAAACCGCTGTCGTAGAAACTTCAAAAAGGGCTCATTTGATTGGAAATTGAAATGGCTAGTGCCCTTTTTAATAGTCGAAAGTGATTGGAAGGCAACTAACACTCCTTCCACGCTCACCATTTATCCAAACACATCCAATCAAAATTTTGAGATAGCCATTTTATTCAAAGTAGTTCCGGAAATTATATCTGAGGATGAAACTTCCCCCACAACCCTCAGGGTATGGGTTGTAAGTTATGCCCAGGGGGAATATAAGGCTTTTATTGAAAGCTTTGTCGTAGAAACTTGAAAAAGGGTTCATTCAATTGGAAATTCAAATGGCTAGTGCCCTTTTTAATAGTCGAAATTGATTTAAGGGCAACTTAGCCCCCTCTCATGCCCACCTTTTTCCCAAACACATCGAATCAAAATTTTTAGATAGCCACTTTGTTCAACGTATTTAAAAGTTTTATAAATTAGATCTTTAAGGATGATAACCCCCTCAGAGCCCTCGGGGTAAGGGTTGTAAGTTATACCCTGGGGGCATATAAGGTCTTTATAGATGGTGATGTTGTAGAACTTCAAAAAGGGCTCATTAGATTGGAAATTGGAAGGACTTGTGCTCTTTTTAATAATCGAAAGTAATTGGAGGATAACTAACATCCTTCTCACACCCACTGTTTCCCCAAACACATCCAATAAAAATTTTGAGATAGCCATTTTGTTCGACGTAGTTAAAAAGTCTTGAAATTATGTTTTTGAGGATGACACTCCCCCCACGAGGTTTTGTTTTTATTATAGAAAGCGTTTTCTTAGAAACTTCAAAAAGGAATCATTCAATTGGAAATTGAAAAGGCAAGTGCCCTTTTTAATAGTCGAAAGTATTTGGATGGCAGGTAACCCTTCTCTCACGCCCACCATTTCCCCAAACACATCCAATCAAAATTTGGAGATAGCCCTTTTGTTCAACGTAGTTGAAAGGTCCGGAAATTATGTCTTTGAGGATGACAACCCCCTCACAGCCCTCAGGCCAAGGGTTGTAATTTATGCCCTGGGCCACTTAGGGTTTCTATAGAAAGCGTTGTCGTAGAAACTTCAAAAAGGGCTCATTTGATTGGAAATTAAAAGGGCTAGTGCCCTTTTTAATAGTCGGAAGTTATTGGAGGGCAACTAACCCTCCTCTCACCGCACAATTTCCCCAAAAACATCCAATCAAAATTTTGAGATAGCAATTTTCTTCAACGTAGTTGAAAGTTCTGGAAATTAGGTCTTTGAGGATGACAGCCCCCCCCCCCAGCCGTCTTTGCAAGGGTTTTAAGTTATGCCCTTGGGGCATATAAGGTTTTTTTTGTAAGCGTTGTCGTAGAAACTTCAAAAGGGCTCATTCGATTGGAAATTAAAAGGGATAGTGCCTTTTTTAATTATTGAAAGTGATTGGAGAGCAACTAACGCCCCTCTCACGCACGCCATTTCCCCAAACACATCCAATCAAAATTTTGAGATAGCCATTTTGTTTAACGTAGTTGAAAGTTCTGAAAATTAGGTCTTTGAGGATAACAACCCTCCTCACAGCCCTCAGGGCAAGGTTTGTAATTTGTACCCTTGGGGTATATAAGGTATTTATAGAAAGGGTTGTTGTAGAAACTCAAAAAGGGCTCATTCGATTAGAAATTGAAAGGCCTAGTGCCTTTTTTATAGTCAAAACTTATTGTAAGGCTTGGCATTTTTATAGTAAACATCGATGTGAGTACAATGCATTATTTTTTTTTTTTTTTTTTTTTTTTTTTTTTTTTTTTTTTTTAGAACAGGGTACTTTGTATCGAAGGAGTCGTCTTAGGAACATCGAAAGGGCTCATTCGATTGAAAATAGAAAGTGGTAAAAAAGGGTTAATAGTCGAAAGGGATTCGAGGGCAACTAGTCCCCCTCCCATGCCCACCCTCCCATTTGCCTATTATATTTAAAAACTAAATGTTGCCTTAAGATTAAATCAAAAAGGCACTGTGTTAATGCTAATTCCCAATAAGGCATCTCAGCAGTATCCCAAGAACGACTCAGGGTACTATGTTCAAACTTTTGGGCCTATTTCTTCTTTTAAAATTTAACCAAATCAAAATAGCGTAAGTGTGTCCAAGCTATCAATGAAAGTAAACAGATTTTTTTGCGAATGGTATCAAGTTTTCTATTTCAGGTCAACTAGAGGAGGTATGAAACTAAATTGAAAACTACTATTTGTGTCCAAATTTTTAAAAGGGTGTATGTTGTTAAAAATTGCTGAAAGTTTTTTTCCAGCATACAAATAGCAAGCCAAACTATAAAGTCTTAAAAAAACAAAAATATTTAAAGAATTATTTTTTTTCCCTGAAAAGACTATGTTAATATAAAACGAACAGAAATTAATTAAAAAAAAACTTTTTCCACAAAATAAGTTTTTCAAAGAAAAGTAAAGAACCCCATTAAACCAAAAATTAGCAAAAATTAAATAATCTACCAGGCGTGAACGTACCACAAATCAGCATTGATAAATAAATGCAACTCAAAACGAACAGAAATTACAATAAATAACCGAATCAAACTCAAAACGAGCAGAAATTAACATGAGTAGGGCTCAAAACCCCTATGCCATCCCAAGGCCAGAACATAATTTGCACTTTACTGAAAAAAATACAAATGAATGTGCATTGTCAGTTTAATATACTTATACTGATATTTAGTCATCAAAATTTTAACATTATGTACCGTGAGTAATATGTGATATATTAAAAATACAAAAAATAAAATTCTTTCTTTCTAATGATAGTTCCGACATAAATTAAACTTCCCCTAATTAAGTTCAAATCCCGTTTCCAAGAGTCTAAATTCTTAATCAGCAAAAAGAGAAACTGCGTTTTAGCCTCAGCCAAACAATGACGCTATTCGGTTTTGAATTTCGCTAAGATATTTGGTAAAAAAAAAAAAATGCTAGATACAAAGTTTCTCAGGAAGTTTAAGTTATAAGAGCAGTATGAATGTTAAATCATCAAAAATATTTAAAAGAAATTATTGGATGAACAGTGAGCATAATGAAGTGAGTTGGTAAACATAATAACAAGGTAGCGGCCCCCTCCACAGGACTTGGCCCAATCGTGAAATAGCTCTCAGGGCGCAGAAGCAGGATTAATTTGATATGGTGAAGAAAAGTGTTTTTGAGGCATTCAGGCATTGCAATTCAGTCATTATCATTATTATTATTAAGGAGGCATTTCGATGAGAGTATTCGTAAATCAGAATTATTATTATTTGCATTCAGGCATTGCAGTTCAAACTATTATTGGACATTTGTTTTGTCAGAATTATCATTATGACGCAATCATTGTAGAGATTTGGTCATTATTGTTATCTCTGCCACTATTGTCGTCAGTTGAAGTGAAGCACTGTTGTACACCTAAATGTAAGTCTCAATAAAACTATTGCTTTTCTATTTGTGTTCGTTTTATTTATATATCTGTATCTAATCGCACAGCAGGCAACTAGTTCGTATGCCTCCATCGGTAACGCTCCCAGGAATCTGATTTCTACATAACATTAGAGGTAATCGACACGGTGATAACCCGAGGAAGCGAGGTTACGCTCCCAAATTGATAGTTGGAGAATTTCTAACCTACTATAGCTACAGATTTTGTTTTCTCGATTTCAGCGAGTGGCGCTATCGACACACCGCTTTAAAACCACAATATTACATATAGCACAGTCTTTAGCGCTATAAGTGGCGCTATCGGAGAACTTATAAGGTGTAAGTTCACAGCTTTAAAGCATGATATTACATTTGACGCGGTCAATCCTTATTACCACAATTGCCACAGTCTTTTTTTTATCGCTACAATTATTTGATTTATTAAAAGTTATAAAAGTAAAAACATTTATTGTACCTACTCACTCAATCCTTCCTGCCTGAGTAAATAAATTCTATATCACCTAATTTTATGTTTCCTACCCCTGGAATATTAGTTTCTGAAACTCCTAATAAGTCCAGTTGAAGGCGTCTGAATTCTTTATTGAAAATTTCAATACGATACTAGTAGTAAGGTAATAATAGATATCAACTATACAAGCCTGAGGCATGGATATGTGTGCAGTTTAACGGGTACATGCCATACCAAGGGCAGTCATCTATTACTACGAACGATACATGCCTTGCCAGACGGGTTTCTGTGCTAACACCCATTTTTTGGGGCCAATCAGAGAGATACAGACGCTACTCCATATATGGTAACTTGATTAGTAATTGGATTCAAATACAAGGAGTGATTTTCATTGTAGTTCATATTAGTAAGCGAATTGAATTTAGAGAGAGAGAGCTGTTTATTCGAGACGATATTAGCAAAGAAAATGAGTGGTACATTTACACTATTGGAGCTTGATGGTGGAGAAGGTAGCAGCAATGATACAAGGGCGAGAGTAGCAAAAGTGGCAGTGGAAATAACACGAGGATGTAGACTAAGCCTTGAATGGGATGATATGTATGCTAGAGATGTGATATCATTGAGCAAATTTAAATTGGAGGAGTAATTATGATTTACTGCGAAACTGAACATTGTGCATATAAATAGACTTTTAAGCTGCATTAGATACACTAATGAAATATATCGAGGAAAATAAATTGAATCAGTGATTATTATTATTGTATTTATATTCAATAAAATTGTCTCTAAATCGAAGATATTTTTCTTTCTATAGTAGGTTAGCGTAAATTTTTTAGAATAGAAAAAGAATCCTGGTTAGTCTAAAGTTGGTTGTGAGAGTGTTAGGACTCTAAAAAATGGATAGAAGTGAGAAGGAGAGAATCATAAAGAATCTTGTGTTTATGGAAAAACGTTTGATTCTAGATGATGGTGTTCTAGAGTTATCAGTTCAAAGGAAGATATTTTCTCGAGGAATGCTTGTCGATATAATGAAAACTGAATCGCCGTCATTAGACTATTGCATGAAGCTTTTACATCGTGGTCCAAAGGCATTTACACAATTTATTGACATATTAATCACGACGAGACAAAATGTTATTGTGGATTTGCTTTTAAACACCCAAACTAGCTTAGAAATTTAAGACTTTTTTCACGAAAAGGATGATGTTCAAGGATGATTTTCTCCTCTCTCTCTCTCTCTCTCCCGCTCAATTTGTTGATCTAAGCTCAGTTTTATTTTGGCGGTGAGAGTGTCAACACATGAAAAAATTTTCCATACATGTCCACTATGCATATATGCACTGGGCAGCTGGTCAACATGTGAGAATTGCACAATGATTGAAGAGCATGATGAAAAGTGCAGATTATGCAGCCCGGGTAAATTCCATACAGGATTTGCTGTACAAATTAAAGGTTGTAATTCCTGTCTTGAAGGGGTGTATGAATCTCATCCTAGAGGGCACCTATGCTCTAATTGCCACTATGATAAATGTAATCAGTGGAAGAATACATATCCTGGTATGATTGGAAAGAATCTTAAACGTGATTTTAGTTTATTGCTAAGAGATTGGTATCGTCGTGGCTTTAGATTGTTTTAGGAGGAGGACTCAGGTCAGCAATTCAACTGTTGGAACAACAAAAGAATTTGGTTTCTACCTCATCGTTGTGAAGACAATGGCTACTATAATTTTAAGCCTACTGATTTTTATTTGGCTGTTACCGAATGTGATTCGCCACTTGAGGACACTGTTTGTGACATTGCTTCAAATAAGCAAATTGAAACATGCAAATTTTACAAAATGAATGAGAATAGTATCATTGACTATACAAAGAGATATGATAATAGTGAAGTTACATTATACTGTAGAAAATGTGACCCTGACATTGCTACATATCAGGATCAGTATACTGTGAATTCAGATAATCTACCTGCATTAGTTGTTCTCGACAAATACCTATACGCAGTAGAAGAGAAAATCTAAAGAGCAGAAAAATCGTTTTTTATCATGTATATACAATTATTTTTATTAATAAACAATTTCACATACATTTTTAGAACATTTTATTCGTAGGGCACTGAAATCAATATTAAATATACTTGAAAGTATATTCTCCTCTAGAAAGTCGTTTAATCGAGGAAAGTCAACGTAAATGGTGAGAAACTGTTTGTAGATATAGCCACGACATCTGAACATGAAAAAGAGTAGTGCATGAAAGCCGCATGTCTTAGTCGTTAAATTCTGTACTCTCCTCTGATTTGAATAATAGTTTTCCTGCTGCTCTCAATAAAGTTATTGATCTGTGGAGTGTAGAATTTATATGATAGACCAAGAGGATCAAAAAATTCTATATTCTTCGCTGTTTGAAAGATGCATAGCCAATGGCCTGTCTTCAAAGTCGAAGGACTCCTATTAACAATGATTAGGGTATTGTTAACACTTGGAATTTTTTCAATGAAGTCCGATGGTATGCAATAGGACTTGTACTGAGACATATATAGATCCATATTAAATACGTTGATTATTTGGTTTGTGTTCATGGTGCTAGGTCTAGTAGAACACTGCCGTCGGGTGTGATTTCCCAATAGGTTTCAAATTGACTCAGTGATATTAGTGTGATACTTTCAGTCAAAGCATTGGAAAATGTGCACTCTAAACGTACATTCCCCGTTCATACTATGCTCATATCCTGGGTGCCAGACAAGTCCAAAACAATTACACCATGATTTTTTGAAAACATTGAATCGGTTATTCGATTTTCAAATCATTGATAAATGATGAATCGGTATAACTGCGAGAGCCAGTGGCAATGTGACGTTGATTTGTGATCGTATGGGGGACAAGGAGTTTAATGTCTTTACCATTGGCTCTTAGCTTTTCCACTGCTAATGCAACAGAGCTCATAACCTGTTGTTTTCGAACATGAAGAATTGCCGAGGTGATAATGACATTTGCATCAGGTGCTGCAGCAAGTGTTTTTCTCAAAATAAAATTTGATGGGGCTAGTTGCAACTTTATGTCAATCTTGATATTGGGGGTAACCATTGGGATATATTAAATATCTCATGATTTAATTTTCCAACTAAATGATACTCCTCGGTCACTGCAGAAGTTAACTCACCGTCAGTATCAACACCTGATCTATATTCATAGCCCAATGACTGTCCTCTCAACTCCTTATAATGCCTTTGGTTTCATCATCATAAATTGTATGTTGCTTTCATAGTTGGATAAATTATTGCTAGCGCTCACCAATGTTCCATTAATAAATACATTAATTTGTTTGAATAGGTTGTGTAGGATACAGTTTTCATAGGACAGGCCATCGGCAGCAGTTAGGGTTGTACTGTCTGATTTTTTCTTCACCGCAACACTTAAATCAATAAATGTCGATGATAAATCAATGAAATAGTCTTCATTGGAAAATATCTGAAAGTGTATATTTTCCGAGAGGGGTTGTTGAGGATGAAATAGTTCATAGTAGCCATACTTGACACTGACATCAACATTTTCAGCATTGAATAGATTCAATGAGGAGCTGATTGATGGATGCGAGTCCCTGTGGGGGAGATAGGTCATCTTAAGATAAGAAATCCTTCTTTGATCTAACAATCTTTCTCTTCTTCCTCTTCTTGGTCTTCTTGGTTTTAGTCCTCAAAGTCGTTGATGATGTCCTTCGCTTCCCGCCTGGGTAGAGACTGATGAGTGAATGATGCCCACGCATCCTTTTTAATTCTGTCCCATTTTGCTGAGATTTTAATTGCTTACCAACGGCTCTTGCTGTAGATCTAATATTCTCTTTAACACTCTCGTTGAAATTTTTACCCGACCCCCAGTCCTGTAGTGTTGAGGTAGCAAAATTTGATGCAGCAGATACAAGATATCTTCTGGCAAGGGGTGGTGCAGAACGAAATAGCCTAGCAAACCAGCTACCAAGACCATAGCCAGACATTGTAGTACGCCCCTTGTAATAGTCCAATCTATGAACTATTTGACGTGGACTCAGAGCACCAACATAGCAGTCAATATCAGGACAGATAAATGGAATTCTTCTATTGTTCATTTTAGGCAGTGATGACGATGGGTTGAAAATGACATGTAATCACAGCTAAACCTCTTGATATTGCTAGAGGATCACCTAATTCAGTTCTTAGTGTTAACTGACAGAGTGTCAGATACGAAGTGCTTACGGGCACATACTGAAGATGCTTTATATTGTAATGATGGTTTTTCGTTCAAGAACTCGTAGGAGGGGGACATTGTTATGGCCATCTCTTGTCGATTCAACAAATGAGGCATAGAAAAATATACAAGTGTCCGAGGAGGAGGCTGGTGGATACTCAGCAAAAATAACATTAGTGCTTCCGGCACTTTTACCATTGATTATATTGAGTTTAAAGCCAAGAACATCTTTTTGATTATCATTGAGAATTACCTTCTCATTGGCAATTGGTGAACTAATATAGATCTTCCCCTCTTCCTTTGAAAAGTTGAAATGAAAGGCTCCTTTTTTACGAGCGGAAACTCTTTTATTGATTTAACGACACAAATCATTCATACAACTGAGCTCCTCGTATGGTAATTCAACATACGGATAAACCAACCAATTGATCTTTTGAATTTGTTGTTGATCACCTGCAGGTGGCGGCCAATCATAGGGTCTAATTTTTATATCATATTTGCGATCCTTTCTCAGGAAATCATAGGTATTTTTGAGAATACAATCGATAAGAGCCATTTCATACGCACCGTCGAATTTGTTGGCCAGGGAGATTTCCGTCCAAAAATCACTTGTTTTATTCAAATAATTGTAGAGAGGATTGGAGACGTTGGACATAAATGTTACATAAAAATCGTTGGGCATTGTCAATATCTTTAACACTGATCCAAGCATCAAAATCAGAGTTGTATCCTAGCCACCAAACAAGTAACTGTTTCTTACCCCTACGAGTACGAGTCTTTAATATCTTTTCAATTTGATAGATTTCACTATTATTTTTAACTTTTTATAGTTCATAGTCATAAAAGCCGCCAAGAATCTCTTCATCTTTGGTATCTCGATGAGACGATAAGTTATGGGTTTCGTGTCTAGGATTTTTGCCACTTTAAAAAGTTCAGTGGACCACAAGTAATTACCCTTTTCAAAAACATTAGTTGTTCTATTAATTCGAACAGTATCACCAACATTGAATTTTTTCTTAACAATCGTTTCATTGGAATATTGTTTAAGAAAAATATCAAATGTATCATGATTGGAATGATGAACTTCCGTTGGGGTTGAGTTGGACAATGATCGATGGGGTCGTTGATTATAAATTAACATGATTTTATCTAAAT
Organism: Artemia sinica; assembly: GCA_027921565.1. Classification (NCBI taxonomy): domain Eukaryota; kingdom Metazoa; phylum Arthropoda; class Branchiopoda; order Anostraca; family Artemiidae; genus Artemia; species Artemia sinica. Next base: position 22,723,834 of record CM051267.1, on the reverse strand, counting down.
AATGAATAAAAGCAGGTGTATATTTCAATGTACAATATCTTGAAATTAAAAGTCGAATAGTTCTTATCAATCTTTCGGCCAATACAGCCTTTATAGGACTATGACTGTGATAGAGCACTGTATTATATTTCATTAGTACTTTTTCAACGTGGGGATTAACAAATTCTCTACCCTGATCCGTTTGAATTTTTTATAAGAATCATGTTCGAGAATACTTTCTATAGCCTGAGCAACTTCAACACCTCTCTTTGACCACAATGGAATGGCATATGCATAGCGAATAAAAACACTGATTGCAAGTAGAATGTACTTGTGGGGTGTATTGTGACGCCTTTCAATCTCATCTAGAGTTAAGAGATCTGCTTGAATTATATGTGGGGGGAAAAAGGCTTTAGTTTTTCTATAATGATTAGAACGAAGCCTATGGTTTCTATGTAGAGTGTAACTTGATTCATTTTGTAAATTCTTTTTTACACTTTTAGTGTGAACACCGGTGACTTTGGAAAGAGTGGTGGGGGAACTTAAACTTCCCACTCATCAATATTTTCATAAAAACGTTTCAGAACTTCGACAATTTTGAACGTAAACACGTAGTGTAACGTCCACTACCCTTTCATATACTAGTTGGTGATGATGGTGGTGACGTTGAGTTGAAACGTCTTCGCTTTTGTCTAGCTATCAGCGGTGTGCTCCTCCTCCTCCTCATTGTCAAATCAATGTTTCTACTAGGTGTGCTAGTTTTTTACAAGATTGATTTAAAATCTTCTTCTGCTTCTTCATGTTTTAATATTGACGACGAGGGAGCATGTTCATTTAATTTTTTTTAGAATTTGTCTATTGCTAATAAGGCTTTTGGGGAAGTTTAATGTATTTAGAAAGTTGTATAGATGACTGTCAATTGATAAAAGTCCTTTAGGATTTGTAGCCATATCATAGGTTAAATCAAGTAGATTATAGCTCTTGCCTTGAATTATAATTCCTTTCCCATTGCTATCAACCTGAATATGATCTTGACCACTTTCGATGAAATATGTTATGAGTCGTTTACTTTGTTCACGATATGAGTGCGGCATTAGATTTCCAATAATCGACACTATTGAATCCAATTCCTCCTTCTTTAATTGTGTTCCAGCAGTGATAGCAGAAGAATTCTGAGGAGACGGTTCTTTTTTGTGATCAATGACACTGGCTCTCGTACGATAGGGCTTATGTTTGTCCACTCGGCGAAGTGCTTCTTGAAGTAAAAGCAGTTTTTTATCATCCTCAATATTCTCATTGTCAATGAATTTACTCAGATTGTCCTCGAAGTGTTCCATGGGTGAAAGAGCGAGCTCTATTGGAGTCAATTTATAGGGTTTAGTCATCTAGAGAAAAATATTTACAAGTCCTGGAATTATTGGCAGCAAAAGTGTAAAAAAGCTACCGCCCGCTTGAAGAAGACGTTTCCTTTTGAAATTCTTTCCTTTCTTTTTACTGGCCAATGCACGTACAATGGAACGATGTTGCTTTGCCTGTTGCTTAACTACTTCTGGCAGTTGAACATTACCCTCGGTTAAATTTAAACAAAATTCAGATATTAGATTAATGAAATCATTGTCAATACCATGTTTAAGTATGGCTTTCCTAAGTGGGGGTTTTGAAGTGCTTAGAACGGAAAATAAATGTCTATTTTCATGTAGTTTCTTCAGTGTCATGATGGCAACAAATAGCCTTTTTTACTGTTCACTGGGAGATATACTGTAATTTCATTGTCAAAAATATATGTGACTACACCCAGATCCTTGGGTATATTTTTATTAAGATCCAATAGGATGTAGCTGTAGGGTTTATTAGTTGCCTGATTGTACGTTGAGAGCAGAAATTTGGGGGTGCCGGGATATATTTGTTTATTGAGAGTTACAAGCGAGCTAGAATCACGAACAACTCTGAAGATGATATAGTAGGTGCAGTTCAAAGCAAGTGTTTGCATACATTTTCTCTGATGAAAGAGATTGTGTAGAACTAGAGTAACGGAAATCTGTTCATGATGACAGCGAACGGTAAACAATTGTAGCATTTCCTGGGACCATTGTTCAATGGATTCAGCTAAATCGTCAAAAATCAGCCAAGAGTTTGGTTTAATAATGTTGAAAATATCAAGTCCCTGTATGAATTGTATCTGCACGCCCGATATAGCAATTGCTTTTATTTTATCGTATGACTCCTGCCAAATAATGTAGTAATAGTAGATGTTTTTTGGCTTTTCCATAAACATTTTATCGCAATTTTTAGTTATTTTAGTTAAGAGTGTCCTTTTGCTTGACATTGCTGGACCATCCAGAAGCGATCTGAATGGTGTTTTAAACTAATACATATGTCCACGTGAACCCACACTGTATATTCTTGTAGGCGTGAATGTACCGTTCAAATCTTATACAACCTTGACTATAGTTTCAAAACATGCTAGCTTTTTTGCAATGTCCACGTGAAACCACACTGTATATTCTTGTAGGCGTGAATGTACCGTTCAAATCTTATACAACCTTGACTATAGTTTCAAAGCTTGCTTGGCCACTTTATAGGTAAAGGATTGGTCGCTTTTTGCAATGTCTACGTGAAGCTAAGCTGCATATTCTTGTACAGTTGATATCAATAACAAAAACCAATCTGATTATCTTGTAAAGCCTTGACTATAGTTTCAAAACGTGTTTGACAGCTTTTTGCAATGTCTACGTGATACTGTAGTGCATATTCTTGTGTAATTCCATGTGTAATTCGTGTCTATTACTACGATACTACTGTTACGATCACTTATTTGGACCAAAGGGACGTTTTACGAACCTTTCGACCTTCTGATTAAAATAGCTACATTAAATTCTTGTTCCGATGCTAGGAGCACTTGAGGGTGCCCAGTTGCAAAAACAATGTTGAAAGGGTAGTTGGCAGCCTTAAGATCAGTTTTACCTCTTAAATAAGTAATAACAAATTTTATTTGGTAGTGAATAAGTTTTTAACCAACTTTTTATGATTATCCGTTCTGTATGTTGTAACCTGAGAGAAAAAGAATAGGATACTTGTCCCTCTTTACTGCGTCAACGTTATTTCAATAGCCATGATAGCAAATATTAAAACCATGGTCACTGAGATCATATATAAAGCTCATAAACAATATGTGAGCGTTTAGAATTCGAAGTGGTCGAATCCACTTAAAACTAAAATTAGCTTACCATAGCGTTAGATCACCTGGTTGGGTTTTAAGTTTTCGCCCCAAAAGAATTCCCCCCCCCAAAATAAGGATTGATGCTTTAACGTGGCAAAAAATCCGAATTTAGGAAATTAACATCTCTTTTTCTATTTGATAATACTCACCTATTAAACGCCATATTTAGGACTTTTAGTTCCCAAGGATGGAAAAACTGCTTTCCCTCTGGAAGAGTTGTTATATTATTATTGCTTAAATCCAATATTTCCGGTTCTGTCAAATTCATAATTGCTACTGGGAAGCGTCTCAGGGAATCGCCTGACAAATCTATTTCTATAAGACTTTCTGACGACTTAAGAAATGCATCTTGTTGGATTTGTTTAACACCGCTGGTGACAAGTCGTATTTTCGATATCGTCTGATTAAATGATGGGCATTGTATGATTTTACAGTGTAAACAATCCTCTTCCAATATTTCTTGGGCGTTTAATTTATTCAAATGGTTAGATATAAACTCTGTAGTCACACCCCGGCATTTAACTGCTTCTATAAAATCGAGTGCAGGAACACGCTCATTTAAGCACCCAATAAAGGGTTCATTGCTTAATGTTCTTCCAGGGTTTTTTGCCGATGATGCAACTATGAGGAGAATCAAATAAATAGACGTGCTCCGTTTGTTCTTTACCCTATAAGACAAAAAGAAAGTATAAAAAAAATTAATCAAAACGAAAAATTTTCAAATTTGAGCAGATAAAATTAACTCATATAATTTGGGACACACTACATAATCACAAGATATTGAAACACGGAAAAATAGCCTTGCTTTGCATAAGAGTATTTGGACCACCATTATCCCTAAAATTTTGCCACGCTTGACGTGCGATACCTGGTGTACATTATTTTGAAAGTCGTTGGCCCCTCGAGCGTACAATAGATCCCTGTCTCACGCTATTCTGCTGATATTCATAAAGAATAGTGTGGAATTCTTAAGTGGCGAAAATATTTTTTTTTTTTACAAGATAAGCTACGCTATTTTGGACCTTTACTTTCCTTCTGATGATGTCAGATTTTACTTTAGCAAGCATCTGGTAAGCGTGTAGCCGGACCGTTCAGAGCTATTGGTTCCTGTGGAAGGAGGTACAAGAGTCTCTTTACCTCCTTCCTCCCATAAGCTATCAAGGAGGCACACTTGTATCTCTTTAAAGAGGCGACCCACCACAATGTTAAGCGATATCCGGTCCTAGCGGTCGCAGAGAAACGGCGGTGATTGCATTTTGTAGCCTAAGGTCAAACTAAGAAACATGCAAAATTTCACCCCCCTCCGACTTTATCTTCATGGGGGAAAATGGGCCGGAAGTTTCGACCCTCCCACCACAGCCCCCCTTTAACGTTGTCCGATCGGGCTGACATCTAGAGGATAAGCTTTTCTAGGGCCTGGGACCTTATCCTCAAAATTTCAGCTCAATCTGATCACTCCTTCCCTGTTTTCCAAAAACCAAATATAACCACTTAATGTTCATCAAGTTATTTTTTTATCTGACACGCCTACAGGCCAGAGTTGGCAACGGATCCGGGTGAATGAGGACTCTTTCGAAGCGAAATTCGACCTATTAGGGCTTTTTGATATTTTTAAACCGAAAAAATTATCCCCCGAATTTACATTTACGAAAAACCTCGCTTTCCTGTAAAAACCCATGTTAATTTTTGAAATTCCTAAAAGCATAGTATTTCATTATTAAATTAGATTAAAATAGTCCTCTTAACCTGAAAAGACCGACTGCAAGCTTCCTAAAATTCCAGCTTTTTCCCAGAAGTTTTTTTTTGTCGAAAAACGAAAATCTTACTTTGTTTTGCTTGCGTCGAAAATAGATTCCAGAGACTAAAAATCATTTAACAACAGTATCTGATGGTACAGAGGTCACTATTCCTCTGTATCATGCGGAAGACCGGGTTCAATTCCCCGTAAATTTTTTATATATTGAATTTAAACTAGCATCTCTTAAATTTAAAGTTTAAAAAAGGAACACAGTTTTTTTTTAATCCAATCTAGTTAATCCTTCGGCTCAACAGGCGTCTCCAGAAGAATATCGTAGCTGCTTCTTTAGTAGGCGTTAAATCTGAGTTAACAACTTTTTTGACAGTGAAATAGCTTTTTATGGACTGTTGACCACCAGCCATTGATGAGGACATCTGAGAAACACTGGCCTCTAGAGGTAGTTCTTGAGATATATCAACGACAATGCTTCGAGAATCAGAAGGGCGTACTGATTCCTGTAGGAGAGTTGCTTGCTCCCAAGCAGCTTCTGTGAGTAGAAAGGGGGGTACCAGCCCCACGCGACACCCCTGCTGCCACCTACAACTTTTTTTAATGCTGACGGGACTCCTAATATGGGCACAGAGTCCCTAGGGAGAACACGTGGTTAATGGGGTCAATGACCTCTTTTTCCCAGGTCGATTTATTTGTTGTTGTTGTTGTAAGTGCACGCTCTCAGCGAATGTCAAGGTGTCCAGAAATAGGAAACAGTATTTGTTGTTTTGGGCAAGTGCACGCTCTCAGCGAATGTCAAGGTGTCCAGAAATAGGAAACAGTATTTGTTGTTGTTATTGTTTTGGGCACGCTCTCAGCGAATGTCAAGGTGTCCAGAAATAGGAAACAGTATTTGTTGTTGTTGTTGTTTTGGGCAAGAGCATGCTCGAGGCGAATGTTATGAGTTTCCAGAAATAGGAAACAGTTAGATCACGTGTTTCCTTCTCAGCCAATCAGCGAGTCGGTTACATCCCCCTTCTCAACCAATCAGATGGCTGGTTACATATGGTTTTCCCCGTTACATAACAATTCGCCCTTGAGATTTCGTATATAACGGGCATGCAATGTGATTAAATTATCAGAAAGTATTTTGAGATAGTTGATGACACAAGAATGGATAAATTTGACTCTTTTGAAGCCTTGACAGCCACAATTAGCAATGTAAGTTCTGATTTAATACATTTTCATTTTTTATTTTCAAAATAAAATTATTTTCCTTGGTCACCCTCCAGTATATTCAGGTAAATCCCCTCCCCCCTCCCACTCTAATACAAACATCACTATGCAATCTTTATACTCGATAGAAAACATAAAATATGTTCTTTTTACCCTCAAAACCTAACCCATCCCACATTGTTTTACAAACAAAATTCTCGCAAATAGAAATAATTATCTTTTCGATAAATTTAGACTTTTCTCTATTGTAATCTTTTCTCTAACTGAGACATCCGTCGCTGTTGTTATTAACCCGCACTGGTTTGACACAAGGCTCCAGCGCGAGGCCTATAATTAGCTCTGACCCTTTTTTAAAGCACTTCCTGTTCGTTAGCGTTAGCAGTTTAGTTTCCAATGGTTTCAGAGATTCAAAAGGATGCGACTAAAAACATGTTTTTATTTATTGGATAACTGAAAAAGAACCATAGCTTAGATCAATGCTTCGATGTTTGACTAAATATTCACATTTTCAACGTTTAGTATTAGGGGTGTTTTCTTCAAACAGCTTAGAAACAAACTAAGCCGACTTTTATAGGCTGAATTTTGAACGGCTCAGTGAGCCGTAATTCATCTTTTCTCGGATTCAAAAGGATGCGATATCTTTCGGGGGGGGGGGAGGGGGTATTTTTACATGTCTTTTCTCAGGGATATTTTCCGTGGGGATTATTTTCCTCGGGCCTGTTTTTTCTGGGGGTGGGGTAAGTACCAGCTACCGAAAAAGGATATGGAAAGATAAAAAATACCGCTAATACTTTAAATGCATCAAACGAGGCATGCTCAAGGCAGATTAAAACCAGAAAAGAACAGAAACGCCTAAAAATAAGAAAATCTTCAAACAGCTTAGAAACAAACTAGGCCGACTTTTATAGGCTGAATTTTGAACGGCTCAGTGAGCCGTAACTCTTCTTTCTCAGATTCAAAAGGATGCGACTAGTATATTTCACGAAATTTTTTTACGTTGTGCTTTCTTAGTGATAAATGCTTTTCTAGACAAAATTATATGGATGAGGGTACTAATTTTCCTTCTGTAAAAAGGGGGAAATTATTTTCGATACTAACTTTTTTCTCTTCTTTAAGGCCAATTGTGAAGAATGTGTGCCCCCTCCATCAAAGAGAGCAAGAGAGGGTGAGGCAGCCCCAATGCAGCCTGTCAGAAAGTTAAAGAGAGAGTGGGCGGATAACTACAATGCCGAAGCCCCACCTACGCAAGATCATGAGGTTGTCTCTCATCATGCTTTTTCTATGGTCTCAGGAGCTGCCCCGGCTGCACAGCCCTGTGACATTGCTGGCTCAGCTGCACAAGATCATGAGGTTGCCCTCGAACACACGTTACCTGGACCATCTGGCACCCAAGGGCAGTCAGGATTTGCAAATGTGAGCATTTTTCCTACCTATCTTATAGAAATATATATATCTATTTCTTCCAATGTTTTTTAGTCTTTTCCTTTCACTATTTTTCAACACTGCATAAAAGTGTATCTCAGCGGGATATTAAAATATTAACCCCTCGCCCCCAACCATTGTTTTCTCTGCTCCCCCTCCCTCGGAGATATCTAAATATAATATAATTTTTTTGCAAAGAAACCGCTCTTTTTTTCTAATCTTTGCTGTTTTCTCTGTTGCTATCGCTTCGATATCTCATAAGCGAATATTTTTAGGTAATTTTCTAGTTTTTACTGCTATCTCTTTCTTGTTCTATCATTAGCGGTTAGTGGTTAGGCCAAGTCTAGGATTTCAATGCTTTTACGTAATTCTGTGTTTATTTCTGAAAATAGCGGAATTGTTTGCAAAATTAGCGTTAGATATTTAGGAAATTGGAATTCTATGTAAGAGCGAAACAAGTTATATTCCCAAAAATAATAATTGCTATTTATGACATTGCTGAAAAGGGAAGGGGGTTGTTTTTCTCCTGTCAAATTAAAACGGTTTCATGCAGACAATTGCAATTTATTAAGCACATGCATATGCAATCTCTATTTGCTGGAGATCCGATGAAATCTCATTATTTTCAAACTATGGTCTAACAATATATTTAGAACATTGGTGAAAGGAGGGGAATATGCCACAATTCTATCACCGCCTCATTGTAAAGTGAAAAAAAGAACTGTTTCTTCACGCGTTGGTGAACGGGTATGGGGCCGGGAATTCACTGAGAAAAAGATAGCTTTTTTGCGCCGTAGCGGCCGGGAAGTGCCGGTGGGCCCGAGAAGCGCCGGGGGAAGCGCTGCGGGAAAGCGCCGCGATGGCCGGCTCGGAGGGGGGGGAGCATTAAATAGTGGAAATTGATGGGGGATGGAGTTGTTTGGACAAAATCAAATTGTCAATTTTATGTAAAGCGACGTTTTAGATTGTAAATATCTTATATTAAGTTTGATATTTTGGAACTTTCAGTTGAATTAACCAAATGCTACTATGCACATACTGCTACTACTACTATGCGCTGACTTTAAATAATAATCCAAATTTTAAAAACAGTAGGGATGATTTGAACACTTTGAAAATAAGCTATTTTTCATTCATAGGTTGGACGACCATTGGTCCCGTATTCAATGTCACCATCGTCCTCATCAGCTGGTGAAGGAGAGGACGCATCGGTGGACTTTCAGAGCAATTCACCATGGGATGGTATTGTTAATTCCGATGAAATACCTGATAATATTGATGAGTTTATAGAAAAATTTTTAAATGTAGAACCTAGCACAGTTGAGCAAGGTAATGTTCATAGTTCAGAGGGGGACTTGCCATTGCTAAGTCCAAATACCATGCTAATTTTAGACGATTTTACCCGGGATTTCACAGGGAGCCCTCCTCTAGCCCCCACTGATTACCTACTTCCACTTCAAACAACTGAAGTGGAGCATTCACATACCCCAGATATTGTTGAATAACTTGGGGGAGGGGGAGGGGATGATATACAAGAGGGTGAGGGGGGTACAACTTTTCCCGATTTTCAATTGTCCAACACAATTTTAAATGCAATAGTTGCCTATACTGTGACTTTTGGGGACCCTTTTAATTCACTAATGGGGGGAAAATTTGTGTTTGATCCCGTAGAAATTGTGCATGTCTATGTAGATAAAATTTGTGCGCTACTGGAGAACCAAATTCAATTGTGGGGAAGGGATTCAATAAGGTTTCTATTGTTTTAAAGGTATTCTATTTAAATGAGGGGAAAAGCGAAGTTTATCACCATTATATACATTCCGAGATGCGTTTGGTTTATTCGAATTTAGAAAATATTGAGGGTGTTTTCATGGATTGGGTAGGTCAAATTATAACGCATCTTTAGAACTTTAACGAAAACGGTAGTGGGTCTGTAATTTTATTTATTGAAAATTTAAGCGTTAATATTTGTAAATTTAAGAAAGATTTTATTTTAAGAGGGGGTGGCGGGTCTGATAGGGATACAGTTTTAAAATATAATGCAGATTTAGTAGGTTGTCGTGGTGTCCAGCGGATCTGTTTTGAAACAGGTCAAAAATGTTTCAGGTATGCTTTCCTCATATCAGCATTTCAGCCTCTAGCAGATGACGCTACCAAGACGAATTTAGACGATTGGGCTGCACATGGGAAGGAAGGGTCCAATTTCCCCATTGTAGATTTATCTTGTTTAGAAAGAAAATACCCAGTAACGCTACGATCTATTGATATTTTTGAAAGGGCTAATGCCCATTTAAATATCGGCGTTACTGTGTTTCAGTATGAAACTGAATTTGAAGATGGGATTCGTTTAAAAAAGAAGGGGGTGGTCTTCCCTGTAAGGGGCCCGTCAATTGATTTGGTCAGACACTGGGTTTGGTTATTATACACACCACCTAGTGAACCGAATGCAATTGGCCATTTTAACCCTATCACAGACATCAGTAGAGTTCTGGGGGGTGGTAGGGATCTAGGGGTACGTTTCTACTGTCCAACATGTCTGTCACAATTCCGTAGTGATATAAAACTACGGGATCATATGAAGCATTGTAAACGGCATGGCTACCAGACAGTGGAAACGGTTTCAGGGGATAGGGTCATTTTACGCTTTAAAAATTCCCAGAATACCCTCCTCCAGTGCAACAAAATATCTTTGGACTGTGAAGCTAAGCTGGTGGAGGTGAATGATCCCCAATTTCCAAACGAAGTCAAAGAACATCAGGCTATTGCAGTGTCCTATGCTCATGCGCAAAGAGACAGTTCTAACACCATGCAGTTGTTAGAAATAGTAGAAACATTGGATGAGAACGAGTGTATGGTCAAGGCACTGACTAAACTAATTGGCACGGCTAATGGTGCTATTTCTCGTTTGAGAAATACCCATTACCCAATGGTTTTGTCTGCAGAGGATCGTCTCGCGATTAAAGATCAAAAAATATGTTGGGTTTGTAAGGGGGAGTTTGTAGAGGGGGATAAGGGGACTAACGGGAAAAGAGGAGGGAGGGGGAAAGTCAGAGATCATAATCACTTGTGGCAGGAAATATCATCTGGGGGTAGTAATTTTAGAGGGGTTGCGCATCAATCGTGTAACCTAAATGTTAGCCAGCAGTTTTTATCCCTGTTTTTATCCACAACTCAAATTACGACTTAAAATTTATTTTAACGGCACTGGCACGTATGCATAGGGAGGGAGGGGGAGTAGACAGTCCATGGGTAAACAGTTAATTTACCTATAACATTATTCCCAAATCGGCCGAGAAGTTGTTGCTTCTCGAGCTGAAATGGCAGGCAGTGGATAATGGGCATACGTGTTGGAATAAAATCAGGTTTTTAGATTCCTTTAGTTTTTTTCCCAAGGCATTGAGTCAATTGATTCAAGAGCAGAAAAGCGACAATTTTGATAGCTTTCCCTTGCTTAAACAGCACTTTCCAGACAGTGAAATGTATGATCTGTTGACCTGCAAAGGTATATACGCATATGCTTATTACTGTTCTGGCGCTCGCTTAAGTGAGCTGAAACTACCTCCAATTGAAGCTTTCTACAATTCACTGACCAGCAGTGAATGCACAGCCGAGGAGTATGAGTTTGCCAAGAAGGTGTGGTCTAAGGGGGATTGTAAAAATGGGTGGGATTATTGTAGACTGTACTTGGCCAGTGACGTTCTAACTCTGTTGGATATAGTCTGTAAGAACACAGACCAAATCTATTCAGAGTTCGGGTTAGATATAGGCTACTATTTTTCCACACCCCATTTGGTGATGGAGTTGATTTTAAAAATTAGTAGGGAGGAAATAGGCCTAATCACCGACGTAGATCAGCACCTTTTTGTAGAGCGTTCAATGAGGGGAGGTTATGTTTTTCACGGGGACCGCGTCTTGTCAACCGATCCGAGCGGACAAAACACCGGTGCAAAGTCAAATGCAGTGTTCTTGGACATGAACTCATTGTACCCCTCGGCAATGTCTCACTACTCTTTGCCGTGTGGGAACTATCAATGGCTTGAGAATCCTTGTGAGTTCCCCGACATTACCACCGTCGAGGACAATGGGCCACAAGGATGGTTCTTTGAAATTGACGGTCACATTCCGCTGGCGCTTCACGACTCAGTCAAAGATTTTGTTTTTCCCTGTATCAATCGACCCGTGAGCAAGGACTCATTGAGCCCCTACAATTGATCATTGGTTGAGGATATGGGGATGCACTGGACTCCCTCTAAGCCAAAACTGATTGCTGATTTGGACCCTAAGGAGAATATCGTTGTTCACCATGTGCTTTTGCACTGGATGGTGAACAATGGTTTCAAAATCACCAAAATACACAGGGTCCTGCAGTTCAATCAGCGACCATACTTGAAAACGTTTATCGATACTTTTGTCGATAAACGCTCTAGGGCAAACTCAAAGGTGGAGAAGGAAATGTACAAACTCATCCTAAATTCAGCGTTTGGCAAAATGTGTGAAAGCGTACGTAACAGATCTCGCTGCGACGTCGTGACTGACCCTCTAGAGTGTGCACGAATTATTGCCGATCCCAATTTTACATCGTTCACGAGCATAGAGACTGGCATGGTTCTTCTACACAGGCGAAAGCGAAATGTGGTACTGAACAAGAATATAGCAGGCGGCAGTTCAGTACTAGAAATTTCCAAAAAGCTCATGTTTTGTTTTTTTACAATGTGTGCAAGGTTCAATGGCCACGGGAGGGGGAGGTTCAAGTTTACTATGGGGATACAGATTCTCTGCTGTTAAAGGTAAATGGGACTGAAGAATTATTGGGTGATCTAGAAAAGGGGGAACACATCAGCTCGCGGATGGATTTCACCAACTGGAATCCATCACTCTACCCCGAGTTGGTGAAACGTCAAGCCCCCAACCACCTATTAATGTTAAAATCAGAGACGGGGAGTGATTTGATATCCCGGGGGGTGTTCCCGAGCCCTAAAGTTTATTGCGTTAAAACTCATAGTGGGGATGAAAAGAAGGCGTGTAAAGGGGTGCCTACACATTTTGTAAAGAGCAATTTCAACATGAGCGTGTACAGAGACTGTGTAGAAAGTAGCCTAGTGCCGAGAGCACAAGTGCTTGCAATTCGCTCTCTACAGTATAGAAATTATACTGTGAGAGTGGAAAAGAATGCAATGTCATGTATATCTGACAAAGTCTATGTGCTCGAGAATGGTGTGAGTGTCCTGCCTCATGGCCACTACCGTATTTCAGACCGAGTTGAATGCATAGACTATCGCAATCAACTTGGTCTGGATAAATTAACCTAACTTGAACTATCCAACTAACCACCATCAACCTTTCATAAATTAACTAACCACCACCACCACAACCACTGACCCAACTAACTAACCCAACCACTAACCTGTAGCAGTGACGACAACTATTGTGTACAGTTTTTTCCACCGCGGCTCCCGGGGGGTGGGGGGCCCTTCACGCGGCCGGCTCCCGAGGGGGGGAGGGGTCCCGCCCGCAGCTCACGGGGGGGGTGGGGGGCCCCCCGCCTGCAGCTCCCGGGGGGGTCCCGTCCGCAGCCTGCCTTCGGCCCTGCGGTCCCCGGGGGGGGGCATTTAAATTCATAATGTTCAACTGTGCTAGTTCAATTTTCAAGTGTTTTCTGTTGTTTTCAAGTGCTCATGTTTTGTACAGAAAAGTGTGTGTTTGCTACTAATGTAAATAAAGTGTTGCTGTTGATGGACAAAGTGTTTTTAAAGACAATAAGTGTTGTTCATGTTGATGGACAAAAAGTGTTTAAAGACAATAAGTGTCATTTTTATCATTGTTCATGTTGAACAAATAGAGTTTTCATGTTGTCGAAATAAATGACCATGAAATATTGTCAGGTTCTTGTTGAACATAAAGTGTTATTCTTATTTTGTTGTTCATGTTGAACAAATAGAGTTTTCATGTTGTCGAAATAAATGACCATGAAATATTGTTGTTTTTCTTGTTGAACAAGTGTTATTCATATCGTTGCAGTTCACGTTGATCAAATATTTGTTTTCATGTTACCGAAATAAATGCTGCCATGAAATATTGTTTTTTTGTTGTTAACCAGTACTAGATAGATCTATGGGAAAATTATTGCTACTTATTCATTGGAAACGTATGATTTACAGTTAGTTGTAGTCCAACTGTTGTCAGCAGCAGCAGCAGCATGTATCAATTTAAAACACCCTTCAGGTCGTTTCTGTGTGGTCCCTCAATGTCGGGGAAAACAACACTCTTAACTATTTTTTAATAATTAAATTTTTAATAATTAAAAATTGCGATAAAATGTTTTTGGAAAAGCCGAAAAAAATCTACTATTGCTATAGTATTTGGCAGGAGTCCTATGATCAAATAAAAGCAATTGCCACCACCATACCAATACAGTTCATACGGGGACTTGATGTTTTCAATAGTATTGAATCGAACTCGTGGTTGATTATTGATGATTTGGCTGAATCCATTGAACGGTTCTCACAGGAAATGCTACAACTGTTCACTGTTCGCTCCCACCATGAACACATTTCCATAACCCTAGTTCTACACAATCTGTTTCATCAGAGCAAATGTATGCGAACCCTTGCTTTGAATTGCACCATCTATATTATCTATCGAGTTGTTCGTGATTCTAGCTCGCTCATAACTCTCAATAAACAGATATACCCCGGCGCCCCTAAATTTCTGTTGTCAGCGTACACTCAGGCGACTAACAAACCCTACGGTTACATTTTGCTGGATCTTAATCAGAGCACACCCGAGGATCTACGTGTAGTCACCGACATTTTCAACAATGAAATTACAGTATATCTTCCGGTGAACAGTAGAAAAGGCTATTAGTTGTCATTATGACACTGAAGAAACTACACGAACAACGGCATTTATTTTCCGTTTTAAGCACTTCAAAACCCTTGCTTAGGAAGGCTATACTCAAACATGGTGTTGACAATGATTTCATTAATCTAATATCTGAACTTTGTTTAAATTTAACTGAGGCAATGTTCAACTGCCAGAAGGTGTTAGACAACAGACAAAGCAACATCGTTCCACTGTACGCGCCTTGGCTTGTAAAAACAAGGGGAAAATTTTCAAAAGAAAACGACTTCTTCAAGCGGGCGGTAGCTTTTTCACACTTTTACTGCCAATAATTGCAGGACTTGTAAACAGTTTTCTCTAGAGAGAGAATGGCCAAACCCTATAAATTGACACCATTTGAACTTGTCCTCTTGCCCGTCGAACATTTTGAAGACAATCTAAGCAAATTCATTAATGATGAGAATATTGCCGATGACAAAAAATTGCCTTTACTTCAAGATGCATTGCGACGTGTGGACAAACATAAACCTTATCATGAGAGACCCACAGTCGCCACCGCCACCGATCCCTCTAAACAGGAAACATCTCCTCAAGATTCAGCAGCACTGCAATCAAAGGAGAAGGAATTGAATTCAATTGTATCGAAAATTGGAAACCTATTGCCACTGACATATCGAGAACAGAGTAAAAGAGTATTATCATATCTCATGTCGGAAACTGCTGAACATCAAGTTCAAGTCGATAGCACAGGGAAACGAATTATAATTCAGGGAAAAAGTTATAATCTAGTTGATTTAATTTGTGATATGGTGGCGAATCGTAAAGGACTATTATCCTTTGACAATAATCTATACACCTTTCTAAATGTATCAAACTTTCCCAAAAGTCTTATTGGCAATAAGCAAATTCTAAAGAAACTAAGAGAATATAGTCCTCCAACAACACCAGCACCACCAGTTAAAAAAGAAGAAGAAGATTCAATATTTTAAAATACTATCAGCAGCAATGATTTTACAACACCTGTGGATGCTAGTCAAAAGCGAAGACGAATTGATTCACTCTCCAGTGTGCAAAAGGGAAGTGGACATTACACTACGTGCTTGCGTTCAAAATGGATGAAGTTCTGAAAGGTGTCTATGAAAATGTTGGTGAAGCGGGAAGTTTAAGTTCTCCCAAAACGCTTTCTAATGTTGTCTCCGGCACCACATTGAAAAAAGCAAAAGAGTATCTAAAGAATGAATCGAGTTACACACTGCATCGGAATCACAGGCTTCGCAGCAAACAATATCGACAAACTAAAGCCTTTTTCCCTCTGCATATAATGCAAACGGATCTTTTAACTTTAGACGCAGTTCAACGGCGTCACAATGCACCCTACAAATATATTCTGGTGGCAATCAGTGTCTTTAGTTGCTATGCCTGTGCCATTCCACTGCTGTCAAAGAGAGGTGTTGAAGTTGCTCAGGCCATTGAAAGTATTCTTGAACAGGATTCATATAGAAAAATTCAATCGGATCGTGGCAGTGAATTTGTTAATCCCCATGTGCAAAAGGTTCTATTGAAATATAATACAACACTTTATCATAGTCACAGCCCGATAAAGGCTGCATTGGCTGAACGATTAATAAGAACGATTCGTCTATTAATTTCAAGATATTGTAGCCTGAAAAATACACCGGCTTTTATTTATGATTTAGTTAAAATCATGCAGATATACAGCCATCGACCTCATCGATCTCTGTCCAACTCAAGCCCTCGGGATGTTCACTACAATGAAAATACATTTGATGCTTTTCTAAAGCAATATTCCAATGGTGAAAAAGAAAAAAAAATGTGAAGAAGAAATTCAATGTTGGTGATACTGTTCGAATTAATAGAACCACCAATATTTTTGAAAGGGGGAATTATTTATGGAGCACTGAACTTTTTAAAGTGTCCAAAATCCTGGACACCGAGCCCACGACATATCGACTGCGAGACACCAAAGATGATGAGATTCTCGGCAGTTTTTATGAATATGAACTGCAAAAAGTTAGAAACACTAGTGAAATTTATCAAATTGAAAAGATATTAAAGAGTCGTACACGCCATGGCAAGAGACAGTTGCTTGTTCGCTGGCTTGGATACAACTCAGATTTTGATTCTTGGGTCAGTGCTGAAGATATTGACAATGCCCAATGATTTCTATGTGACTTTCATGTCCAATGTTTCCGATCCTCTCTACAATGACTTGAATAGAACAAGTGATTTTTGGACGAAACTCTCCCCCGCCATCAAATTCGACGACGGAAAGTATGAAGTTGCTCTTGTCGACTGTATTCTCAAAAATACCTACGACATCCTGAGAAAAGATCGTAAATATGATGTAAAAATTAGACCCTTTGATTGGCCGCCACCACCATCCTCAAGTGATCAAGAACAAATTCAAAAAATCAATTGGATGAATTATCCATATATTGAATTACCCTGCGAGGAACTCACCTGTATGAATTATTTATGTCGTTCTATTAATAAAAGAATTTCCGCTCGTAAAAAAGGAGCTTTTCATTTCAAATATTCAAAGGAGGAGGGTAAGATCTACATTAGTTCACCTATTGCCAACGAAAAGGTTATTCTCAATGATAACCTAAAGGATGTTCTTGGCTTTAAGCTCAATATAATCAATGGTAAAAGTGCCGGAAACACTAATTTCATTTTGCTGACTACCCGCCTGCCTTCTCCACAGACACTTGTATATTTCTCTACGCTTCATTTGTGGAAACATCTCGGGTTGGTAATTCAAATGTTCCCCTCCTACGAGTTCTTGAACGAAAAACCAATCAAGAACATATTCACCACTACAATATAAAGCATCTTCAGTATATTCCCGTAAACACTTCCTATTTGGAACTCTGTCAGTTAACACTAAGAACCGAATTGGGTGATCCCATAGCAATTTCAAAAGGTTTGGCTGTGATTACACGCCATTTTCGTCCCATCGTTCAACAAGATGTCTAATAGAAAAGTGGTATTCACTTGTCCTGATATTGACTGCTATGTTAATACTCTTGGACCAAGACAACAGGGCAATGGAATGGACTATTACAAAGGTCGCTCGTCAATGTCTGGCTACGGTCTTGGCAGTTGGTTTGCTAAGTTGTTTCGCTCTTCACTACCACTGGCTAGAAAATATCTTGTACCGGCTGCGACAGATTTTGCATCCTCTACACTATACGATTGGGGCTCTGGCAAGGATTTTAAAAAAAGTGCTTCGGAAAATCTTAGGTCCAGTGCGCGAACCCTTGCTGAGCAACTAAAACAAAATGGTAAAGGCTTAAAAAGGTCTAGAAACAATGCATCACTCATCAGTCTCCACTCAGGTCGGAAACGAAATACATCACCCCTCTTGTCAAAGAAAAGAAGGAAAAAGCCGACACGTAGTTTAAACAGAAGAAGAAGCCCCAGGAAGAAAATTGTTAGATCGAAACTAGATTTCTTCTCTTAAGATGTCCTACCTGCCGCATAAGGATTCTAAACCTTCAATCACCGCCTCATTGAATCTATTCAATGCTGAAAATGTTCATGTGAGTGTCAAGCATGGATACTATGAACAATTTTATCCACAACAACCCCTCTCCGATAATATCCACTTTCAAATTTATTCCAATGAAGACTACTTTATGGACATGTCTTCGACACTTATAGATTTGCAAATGAAAGTCCGGAAATCCGATAATACAATGCCAATTCGGGCCGATGGAATATCCTATGAAAATTGTATATTACATAATCTATTTCGTCAAGTCAGTGTCTACATCAATGGCACGCTGGTGAGCACAAGCAACAATCTCTCAAATTATACAAGCTATATGCAATTCATGCTGATGACACCCAAGTCATACAAGGAATTGAGAGGCATCTCCAATGGATATGAATATATTACTAATACTTATAGTACAGATGCACTTAAAAATGCTACAACTAGTGAATTACATCTAGTTGGAAAAATATATCATGAAATATTTAATATACCCCAATGGCTGCCGCCCAATGTTAAAGTGGATATAAAACTGACGCTTGCACCCTCCAATTTCATATTGAGAAAAGAACTTGCTGCCAATCCTGATGTAAGTCTCTCCCTCACCTCGGCAATACTTCATGTATGCAAACAACAGGTCATGAGTTCTGTTGCTTTGGCAGTGGAAAAACTGAGAGCCAATGGAAATAATATTAAACTACTTGTTCCTCATACAATCACCAATCAACGTCATATTGCCATGGGCTCACGCACCTTCACCGATTCATCCTTTATCAATGGCGAAATTCCATCAAAACTCGCTTTGGCATTTGTAAAAAGCGCCAGTGCAATAGGATCGTGGACTGAATGCCCACATAAATTCGAGATGTTTGGACTTTCATCTCTTGTGTGCAAATTAAACGGTATCCCACTCTACAATCTATCTTTTGATAAATCCTATAGAACATTGTATGAGTTGACCATGCAAACCCTAGATCATGACTCTCAACTATTTGAAAATGGTATAACCGAAGAAATGTTTGCTAAAACACATGGTATCATTGTTCTGGATTTGTCTGGCACACAGGATATGAGTATAGTACGTACGGGGAGTGTGCGTTTAGAGTGTACATTTGCTGACCCATTGGCTGAGAGTATTGCACTAATCTCACTAAATCAATATGAAACCTATTGGGAAATCATTCCCGAAGGCAGTGTTCTACTAGACTCGGCGCCATGAACACCAGTCAAATAATCAATGTATTCAATATGGACCCCTACATGTCCCAGTACAAATCCTATTGTCTACCCTCGGACTTTCTTGGAAAAATTCAAAGTGTCAACAATACCTTGATTATTGTTAATAGCAGTCCGTCGACTGTGCTGACGGGTCATTGGCTGTGCATCTTTCAAACAATGAAGACGATTGAATTTTTTGATCCTCTTGGTCTACCCTATACATTCTACACACCCCACATCAGCAACTATGTTGAGAGCAGTGGGAAAACTATTATTCAAAATCGGAAGAGGGTGCAGGATCTAACGACTAAAAGCTGTGGCTTCCAGGCACTACTATATTTTGTGTTCCGATGTCGCGGCTATACTTACAAGCAGTTTCTCCACATTTATGGTGACAATCCACGTCTGAATGACTTTCTAGTGGAAAATATCCTCTCAGACCTATATAGTATTGATTTCAGTGCCCTAAGAGTAAAGTGCTTAAAAAATATTTGTGAATTTTTTTATTAATAAAATGCATATATATATATATACAACAATGTCTTTAAATCTTCACTTTAGATTTCTTCTTCTTCGATGCATAGGCAACTGTCGTGAACCACTAATGCCGGTAAATCATTTGGATTCACTGTAAATTGATCTTGATTGACTGCAAAGTCAGGGTCACATTTTCTACAGTACAATGTAACTTCACTCTTGTCATATCTCTTTGTATAGTCAATGATACTATTTGCATTCATATTATGAAATTCACGAGTTTCAATCTGTCTATTTGAAGCAATATCACATACAGTGTTTTCAAATGGTGAATCACATTCGGTATCTGCCAAATAAAAATCACTTGGTTTATAGTCATAGTAGGCAGTGTCGTCACAACGATGACGTAGAAACCAAATTGTATTGTTACCCCAACAGTTGAATCGTAGACCAGATTCCTCTTCCCAGAATAATTTAAATCCACGACGATACCAATCTCGTAGAAATAAACTAAAATCACGTTTGGGATTCTTTCCAATCATAGCGGGGTAAGTATTCTCCCACTGATCACATTTATCATAGTGACAATTGGTGCACAGGTGCCCTCTAGGATGAGAGTCACACACCTCCTCAAGACATGAATTACATCCTTTAATTTGTACTGCATAGCCTCTATGTAATTTACAAGGATTACATAATTTACACTTTTCACTATAGTCATCAATAATTGTACAATTCTCACATTGAGTCCAACTGCCAAGAGTGTACATGCACAATGGACATGTATAGAACATTTTTTTTGTTTCCAATGTCACTTGACTCTCTCACAGCTAAAACGAAACTGAGCGTCCTCGCTCCATAAATTCAGTGCGGAGAAATGGCGAGAGGAGTAACTCTGTGACGTTACCTCTTTCGAATGACGAGGGAGCCATCTACATTGAATCCATTGGCAATGTTTTCAAAAGTATATCCACGATATGATTATGCTTTGTTTCAATTAATTTATCAATAAATTGACTATAAGCATTTGAATCACATTTTAAAAGTTTCATACAATAGTCCAATGGGGGAGAATCCCTCCTCATTATATTGTCAAGTGTTCCCTGACGAGAGAATATCCTGCGTTGAAGAGATAACTCGAGAAAATCATCATCCAAAATCAAATGTTTTTCCATAAACACTGGATTTGATCTAATTCTCTCTTTCTCAAATTTATTCATTTTTTAATCCTTTCACTCTGACTGCTGACTCTAGACTGACCCTGATTCGTTAGCCCCAACCAGAAAAGAAAGGGAACATTTTTGATTTCGAAACAGTTTTATTGAATAATTACAGCAACAACAATAATACTATGCATGTACAATTAGCGATACAGTTTATTGTCTTCGATAGGTTTCACCAATGCACTTAAAGCACATTGAAGTCTATTCACATGTGCTATATCAACTTTTTCAGCGAAACATAATTGATCCTCCATTTTAAATTTGCTCAAGGATATCACATATCTTGCATATACTTCATCCCATTCCAGACAAAACCGTGATCCTCTCGTGATTTCCACCGCAATGTTTGGTGCTCTTGTATTATTACCATCAACTCCACTATCAACTTCTAAGAGGGTAAACATTCCACTCGTCATCAACACACAAATATATATATCCAACTGAGTAAAGTCAAAACTCTTCTCACTCCTTTGAATTCTATTCACAGACTAATAAAAACTATCACAAAAATCATTTCCTCATATTCACTCCGCCGTTAATATGTAACCAGCCCTCTGATTGGCTGAGAAGGAAACACGTGATCTAACTGTTTCCTATTTCTGGACACCTTGACATTCGCCTCGAGCATGCCCAAAACAACAACAACAACAAATACTGTTTCCTATTTCTGGACACCTTGACATTCGCTGAGAGCGTGCCCAAAACAACAACAACATCAAATACTGTTTCCTATTTCTGGACACCTTGAAATTCGCTGAGAGCGTGCACTTACAACAACAACAACAAATAAATCGACCTGGGAAAAAGAGGTCATTGACCCCATTAACCACGTGTTCTCCCTAGGGACTCTATGCCCATATTAGGAGTCCCGTCAGCATTAAAAAAAGTTGTAGGTGGCAGCAGGGGTGTCGCGTGGGGCTGGTACCCCCTTTCTACTTCTGTGGTATTCAATGGATCATCTAACTGAATCTCACAACTTTCTACATGGCCATTAAAAGGCTGACAATTATCAATCCATTTTCTGACAAAACTAGCTTTTGCACTTGCTGATAAGCCCGAGTCAACATTTATTAAAGCAGATATTCCACTATTTCTTAAGTCACCTACTCCTTCATTGCCATCTAATTCTTTGGTGGGAGAGGATTGAGCAGAGAGAGAATCAGAAAAGACACGAGGTCTATTTTCTTTTGAATTAATAGGTTCAGGCGTTAAACTTTGCTTATCACTGCATGCATCAACATGTACCAGATTACTAACTGACATTAAGTTGGACTCTGAATTTGACCAATAAAATGTTTGAGTTAATTCACCTACTCCTTCAATGGCATCTAATTCTTTGGTGGGAGAGGGTTGAGTAGAGAGAGAATCAGAAAAGACACGAGGTCTATTTTCTTTTGAATTAAAAGGCACAGGCGTTAGACTTTGCTTTTCATTGCATGCATCAACATGTACCAGATTACTGACTGACATTAGGTTGCACTCTAAAATTGGCCAATAAAATGATTGAGTAGAACCCTGGTCATCAGAGTTACTGATACAACAAAAGAAGTCAATAAAGTAAAGGTGAAGAAGAAGAAGAAAAAGGCTCAGCATATTCGGTTTGATGATGATGAAAATGCAAAATCGGAAATAAAAACTACAGACGTGATTTGATAAGCTGTTTCCGAAAAGCGTAGTTTATTGACGTGCATTATTTTCTTATGTGCGTGATATTTATTTTCTACTTTCTTGTAAGATTACATTTATACGTCAACGCAATACATGATTAATAGAAATGCTTTTGGCATAGCCTATCCTTCAGGTTTACTTTATTTACGTGACCTCAGAATAGGATGTTACAAAGAATTCTTCCAAAAAGGGTTAGCACTCAATGTTTGTGCTGAATTAATTTTTAAGAAACAAATACGCAATAACATAGGTTTTGTTTCAAGATAAATAACTTATTTTTGGTCGAAAAAAGTAGGTGCGTTGACATTGTACACACCTTTAAATATTAGCGTTTAAGCACTTAGTTGGCCCTTGCCTCACGATAGTACCTATATATAAAAAATTAATTATGCTTAGAAACTTCATAATTTTGTAGAAAACAATTTAACTAATTCCATTAAAAAAATTTAATTTTAGTTTACCACTCTCCAAATTTAGCTTGGAACGCCCCCTTTTTAAATGGTGTGTACATGACCCCAAGAGGTAGAACAAGTTTAGCAGCTTCAGTCCTGCTTGCAGGACTGAAGCTTTTTCGAGAAACAACTGAATCTCTGTGTACAAGATGATGAATGATTTAAGGAATACTTTTTTTTTAAATTAGAAAGACGGAAACTTGGAAAATTTTTCTATCGATAAGACAATATTAACCACTCAAAGTAAAGATTTAAGGAATTTTTTTTTAATTAGAAATAAACGAAAACTCGGAATATTTTTATATCGACAAGACATGATTGACCACTCAGAGTAAAGATTTAAGCAAAATTCAAAAAAAAGAAAAAAGAAAAGACGGAAACTTGGATCGAAAAAGTTTTCCGAGAACCTCAATGAGACGGCAAATGGGACAGCCAAAGCGCTCATAGAATACAGACCATAAACTTTCCTCCATATCTCTCACAGCTGCATGAAAGCGGCAGGAAGTGGTGGGGCATTAGAAGAATGGAACAAAAGTTGACATAGGAAGGTGTTATACAGCCAAGAAGATCGCAGATAAGAATGGTTACTGAAGTCATTAGGGAGGGCTGTATCCCCTTTAGACAAGATATATTACGACCGTGGAAACAAAGAGACAACTGGTAGAAAAATGTCGAGCAAGGAATAAATACTGGCAAGAAAATTTTCATGTATCAAACGTTAGTACCTTTTCAAAGAGAGTGAGTATCCTCTCACACCTATACTTCCTTGGTGTCTTTCCAGAGCATGTACCTATGGATTTGGGGGGATTATGTTCCTTCCTATGCTATTATAAGGGTTTATATTCCCTCCCATGCTATTCTAAGGGCTTATGCTCCCTCTTATGCTATTCTAAGGGTTTATGTTCCCTCCCATGCTATTATAGGGGCTTATGTTCCTTTCTATGCTATTATAAGGGCTTATGTTCCTTCCCATGCTATTTTATAGCGCTATGTTCCCTCCCATGCTATTCTATAGCACTATGTTCCCTCCCCATGCTATTCTAAGGGCTTATATTCCTTCCTTTGCTATTATAAGGGTTTATGTTCCCTCCCATGCTATTCTAAGGGCTTATGTTCCCTCCCATGCTATTCTATAGAACTATGTTCCTTCCTATGTTATTCTATGGGACCTCTACACGTGATTAAACACGTTATGAAACTACGTGCTATTTGCTTATGTCCCGTTGGTACCTTTCCAAACGAGCGGGGATTCCCCTCAGGTTCCTAAACATTGCAAAAAAGATAGCAGTATGAGCGGGGATTCCCCACACAAGTTTGTTTCAACTCCAAGTTTTTCAACCAGACTGTTTTTTTTGAGCCAACATCCGTTTTTTAGGAGCCAATCAGAGACATCGGTGGTTGCTCAATATATGATAACTCGACTGGTGATTGGTTATAAATAAAAGGATCGATTTTTTATGAGATTTTGTATAAAATGCTCTTACCTTACGATTTAATTTTCATAATAATTTAACATATCATGGATAGTACACTAAATATTATTGACATTGAAGTTATGGATTCGTCAATTTGCAATATGAGAACAGGTTACTAAATTTCTTAAGTTATTTCCAAATAAAATCATTTTACCATCCCACTAGTAAATTCAAATTTCAGGGGGACATAGCCCCCCTCCCCTCCAACAATACAAACCCTGCAATAGTATGAGTATACTCGTTAGAAAACGCAAAGTACGCTCTTTCTTTCCATTATGTAAATAAAATCCCTCCTCCCCCCTCCTTTGTTTACGATTTTAATTCTATAGAAATAGTTATCTCGCTCAAAATGTCCCTTTTCCCAATTGTGTATTTAAGATGTATTGTCTTTTTTCCGGTCTAAAACCGCATGTGTTTATAATTAGAGAAAAGGGTCCTTTTGGAACGAAACTTCGCACGTCTTATCTCATAGATTAATGCAACATGTCTTTCTGATTCAAAACACATTCAAAATAGATTGTTTTTTGGCCAAATTAAACGAGATATTCAATTTGATGAACGCAAATGGGGTTTCATAGATGATTAAGAGGCTTTTATAAAAATATAAAACGGGGAACTAATTCTAACACCATCGTTGCGAAGTGAAAAAACAAACTATTTCGTCGCATGGAAAGTAAGGGGGAGGGAGAGGGGAATTCTTTGTGCAGACTAATTTTTTGAAAGAATCCATTCCCCCCAAACTCAAAATTTTACTTTAGAAGCTTTTTAAATATTTCTAAAGCGCCAAGACATAGAGCACTACAAACATCAGAATCAACTTTAGAAGACAAATTATATTATGGCAAGATGTTTTTGAAATCTCCCTTCCCCCCAAACTCAAAATTTTCCAAAATTTTACTTTAGATGCTTTTTTAAATATTTCTAAGGCGCTAAGACATAGAGCGCTACAAACATCAGAATCAACTTTAGAGGATAAATTATATTATGGGAAGATGTTTTTGAAATCCCCCTTCCCCCCCAAACTCAAAATTTTCCAAAATTTTACTTTAGAAGCTTTTTTAAATATTTCTAAAGCGCTAAGACATAGAGCGCTACAAACATCAGAATCAACTTTAGAGGATAAATTATATTATGGGAAGATTTTTTTGAAATCCCCCTTCCCCCCAAACTCAAAATTTTCCAAAATTTTACTTTAGAAGCTTTTTAAATATTTCTAAAGCGCTAAGACATAGAGCGCTAAAAACATCAGAATCAACTTTAGAAGACAAATTATGTTATGGTAAGATGTTTTTGAAATCCCCCTCCCCCCCCCCAACTCAAAATTTTCCAAAATTTTACTTTAGAAGCTTTTTTTAAATATTTCTAAAGCGCTAAGACATAGAGCGCTACAAACATCAGAATCAACTTTAGAGGGCAATTTATCTGTAAAAGAGGGGTTATTATTTCCTTACTAAATTTTTCTTCTTTTTTAAGGAGGAGGTGGATTCCTACAATTACTCTCCTCCTCCAAAGAGAGCTAAAGCTAATGGCATTACTCCAATGCAACAAGTGGA
Source organism: Artemia sinica (assembly GCA_027921565.1). Classification (NCBI taxonomy): domain Eukaryota; kingdom Metazoa; phylum Arthropoda; class Branchiopoda; order Anostraca; family Artemiidae; genus Artemia; species Artemia sinica. The sequence goes on along the minus strand of CM051267.1, from coordinate 22,697,825 downwards.
GATAACTGGCCCATCGGGAGCCACGCGAATACAGTCTGGTCAAAAACCAAAAAGAGAATGGGGGGCTGCTCACAGGATGGTGAACCCCGCTGGCTCATCTATGCAAGATACGGACATCACCGCCACATCCTACACGCAAGTGCAGTCTGAATTTGGAAATGTATGTATTTTTTAGCTAATGTACTTTACGTTATTGCTATTACAAATAGTAGATTTTTAAAACGAGGAGATTTGTAGGAAAAGGAATCTGACCGCTATTTTTTATGGATGACTAGATTTGTAGGAAAAAAAGAGTCAATTTTTTTATGAGCTATTAAGACAATTATTGAGTTTTTTTTATTATTTTTTTTATAATTATTGACAATTATTGAGTTATTGAGATTTTTTTTACCATATTTTATTGCTATTAGTCAAACGTTGCGATGTGTGTGCGCATGTGTGTGTGTGAATGTGTGTGTGTGTGTGTGTGTGTGTGTGTGTGTGTGTGTGTGTGTGTGTGTGTGTGTGTGTGTGTGTGTGTGTGTGTGTGTGTGTGTGTGTGTGTGTGTGTGTGTGTGTGTGTGTGTGTGTGTGTGTGGTGTTGTGTGTGTGTGTGTGTGTGTGTGTGTGGTGTGTGTGTGTGTGTGTGTGTGTGGTGTGTGTGTGTGTGTGTGTGTGTGTGTGTGTGTGTGTGTGTGTGTGTGTGTGTGTGTGTGTGTGTGTGTGTGTGTGTGTGTGTGTGGTGTGTGTGTGTGTGTGTGTGTGTGTGTGTGTGTGTGTGTGTGTGTGTGTGTGTGGTGTGTGTGTGTGTGTGTGTGTGTGTGTGTGTGTGTGTGTGTGTGTGTGTGTGTGTGTGTGTGTGTGTGTGTGTGTGTGTGTGGTGTGTGTGTGTGTGTGTGTGTGTGTGTGTGTGTGTGTGTGTGTGTGTGTGTGTGTGTGTGTGTGTGTGTGTGTGTGTGTGTGTGTGTGTGTGTGGTGTGTGTGTGTGTGTGTGTGGTGTGTGTGTGTGTGTGTGTGTGTGTGTGTGTGTGTGTGTGTGTGTTGTGTGTGTGTGTGTGTGTGTGTGTGTGTGTGTGTGTGTGTGTGTGTGTGTGTGTGTGTGTGTGTGTGTGTGTGTGTGTGTGTGTGTGTGTGTGTGGTGTGTGTGTGTGTGTGTGTGTGTGTGTGTGTGTGTGTGTGTGTGTGTGTGTGTGTGTGGTGTGTGTGTGTGTGTGTGTGTGTGTGTGTGTGTGTGTGTGTGTGTGTGTGGTGTGTGTGTGTGTGTGTGTGTGTGTGTGTGTGTGTGTGGTGTGTGTGTGTGTGTGTGTGTGTGGGTGTGTGTGTGTGTGTGTGTGTGTGTGTGTGTGTGTGTGTGTGGTGTGTGTGTGTGTGTGTGTGTGTGTGTGTGTGTGTGTGTGTGGTGTGTGTGTGTGTGTGTGTGTGTGTGTGTGTGTGTGTGTGTGTGTGTGTGTGTGTGTGTGTGTGTGTGTGTGTGTGTGTGTGTGTGTGTGTGTGTGTGTGGTGTGTGTGTGTGTGTGTGTGTGTGTGTGTGTGTGTGTGTGTGTGTGTGTGTGTGTGGGTGTGTGTGTGTGTGTGGTGTGTGTGTGTGTGTGTGTGTGTGTGTGTGTGTGTGTGGTGTGTGTGTGTGTGTGTGTGTGTGTGTGTGTGTGTGTGTGTGTGTGTGTGTGTGTGTGTGTGGTGTGTGTGTGTGTGTGTGTGTGTGGTGTGTGTGTGTGTGTGTGTGTGTGTGTGTGTGTGTGTGTGTGTGTGTGTGTGTGTGTGTGTGTGTGTGTGTGTGTGTGTGTGTGTGTGTGGTGTGTGTGTGTGTGTGTGTGTGTGTGGTGTGTGTGTGTGTGTGTGTGTGTGTGTGTGTGTGTGTGTGTGTGTGTGTGGTGTGTGTGTGTGTGTGTGTGTGTGTGTGTGTGTGTGTGTGTGTGTGTGTGTGTGTGTGTGTGTGTGTGTGTGTGTGTGTGTGTGTGTGTGTGTGTGTGTGTGTGTGTGTGTGTGTGTGTGTGTGTGTGTGTGTGTGTGTGCATGTGTGTTTGCATCTACGCGTGTGTGTGAGCGTGTGTGCGCATACGTGTGTGTGTGTGTGTGAGTGTGTGCGCATGTGTGCGTGTGCGTGTGTGTGTGCGTGTGTGTGAACGTGTGTGCGCATACGTGTTTGTGTGTGTTTGTGTGTGTGTGTGAGTGTGTACGTGTGTGTGTGTGTACGCGTGTGTGTGAACGTGTGTGCGCATACGTGTGTGTGTGAGTGTATGCGCATATGTGTGTGTTATTAACAAAATTTGTAATATATTATGCATTTGTTTGATAAATCCGACTAAGAAAAAAAAATGTTTGATAAATCCGACTAGGAAAAAATAGTGTGCTTTAATTGTGATAAAACTTTCCTAAAAAAAAATTGTTTGATAAATCCAACTAGGAAAAAAATATTGTGCTTTATTTGTGATAAAACTTTCCTCAAAGAAAAAAATTGTTTGATAAATCCGACTAAGAAAAAAAATAGTGTGCTATAATTGTGATAAAACTTTCGTAAAAGAAAAAAACTCAATCCATTCATTTGCTAGTTTCAGGGGGAAGCTACGAAAACAACTGCCTTCCCTGGCCCAGGACTTCATAATATCATGGGCAATTGTCCCCTCTCGCCGGATGATGTTAGTGAAGGTACGTCATTTAATACCCCCCTGGATTTTCAATTTACAACTGAAGAAATGGACAGCCTTATGCAAATTGTTGGACCTAATGTTTCCGGGGACACTTTTGACGATGACTTTATAATTAGTGAATTGAGTCCTCCGCAAATAGGTGCAGGACATGAAAATAGTGTCACGTCCCCGGAACTACGTGAATTTTATTTGCTAGAGTCTGCTCTAGGTCACTTGCAAACACATAGGGTAGATTTTAATCCCCCCGAAGAAAACGTGGTTGACGGGAGCGTCATTTTAACAGACCCTGTAAATGTTCTTCATACCTATATCGACTGAATTCAAGCACTTATTGAGATTCAGATTCAAAAATGGGGGGGGGGGGTTCAAGGGGGGTTAAGGCATCGGTAAATCAAAAAGTTAATTTACAAAAGGGGACATCTGGGGATATTTTTTATTTTCATTTTTCAACTGGCAATCAAACTTTTTACCCAGGTCTAAATGAATTTGAGGGTAACTTTTTCAATTGGGTTAATAAATTAATATAAACTTTGGACACGTTTAACGAGAGGGGAAGAGGGTCCACAATTTTATACATTGAACACATGGATCTGAATCTCAGTAGATTTAAAAAAAACTTTATTTTAAGAGGGGCGGGCAATAGTCGACTAATAAAATGCCACCCAGATTTGTCGGCTACCAAAGGGGTTCAGGGTTTCAGTTTTGACACAGGGCTGCAATGCTTTAAATATGCATTTTTAGCAGCAGCTCATAAAACATTAAAAAATGATTCAACAATAAAAAATCTCGACGGACTTGCGCGTAACGGTGGTGAAAATTTCCCTAAAGTAAATTTTGATTGTTTAGAGGGGAAGTATCCGGTGTCTTTAAAAGAAATAACTGTATTTGAAAAAGCAAATGAAAATCTTGGGTTGGGGGTGGTTGTTCTCCAGTATGACACGGAATTTGTAAATGGGGGAAAGAAACCAAATAAAAAAGGAGTTTTATATTCAGTTAGGACACCGTCGGTAGATAATGATAAAAATTGGGTTTGGGTTATTTATGATCCCCCCAAAGATGTAAATTCCTATGGGTCATTTTTCCCCGTTACGGCAATAAGTCGACTCTTATCCCAAAGCAAGAACAAAGGAGAACGTCACTATTGCCCCATGTGCCTTTCTCCATTTAGATCTGAGCGAACATTCTCGGATCACATGAGATATTGTAAAATTCATGGCAATCATAGAATAGAAATGCCGGCAGAAGGCAAAGATACTTTACAATTTAAAAACTTCCAAAATTCCCTGCTACAAGTTGATAAAGTATGTTTGGACTGTGAATCAAGACTGGTGGAGGTATCGGACCCATCAAGGCCAAATATAGTCAAGGAACACAAACTAGTTGCGTGTTCCTATGCGCATGCCCGTCGCGATTCCAATAATAAAATGCAGCTGGAAGAGTTTTTTTTGCTATGGATGAGGAGGGTAGCATGGAGAAGTTATTGGTGTCTTTAATAAAAACAGCAAACGGTGCAATTTCGCGATTGCGTCACACCAACTACCCAATGTCATTATCGGATAAGGAGCAACGGGCACTAGAAAAGGGGACAATTTGCTGGGTTTTTAGGGCTGCTCTTGCGCCAAAAGACGCTGTCCAGGATCATAATCATCTTATTGACCCCAATTCAACGGGGAAAAGTAACTTTCGGTGGTGGGCTCACAATTTATGTAATTTAAAAATTAAACAGCAACTCTTTCTTCGGGTTTTTATACATAATTCTAACTACGATCTGAAGTATGTGCTGCCAGCAATGGCACATCTTCAAAGAAATGGAACAGTGGATGATGCATGGGTGATAGACAGCTTTTCCTACAAAATCATTCCTAAATCATCGGAAAAGTTGCTTTTTTTGTAATTTATGTGGAGATATGTTGAAGACGACGTTGAGTATCTGAAAACGTTTGTTGACACTTTTGTCAAGAAACGTTCTGAAGCGCAAACGAAAGCCGAAAAAGAAATTTATAAGCTCATTTTGAATTCGGCTTTTGGTAAAATGTGTGAGAGTGTTCGCAATAAGAATCGTTGTGACGTCATGACGGATCCCAAACAATCTGCTCGAATTATTGCCGATCCAAATTACACTTCCTTCACAATCATTGGTCCGGACATGGTACTATTGAATAGAAAAAAAGAAGCATTGTCCTGAATAAAAATATTGCTGCAGGCAGTGCAATCTTGGAGATCTCTAAAAAGCTCATGTTGGAATTCTACTACAATGTGGCTAGGGTACAGTGGCCGAAGAAGGGGCAAGTAGAGGTCTGCTACGGGGACACAGATTCTCTACTGCTAAAAGTAAAAACCCCAAACCTAATTGATGATTTGGCGCACGGTGAAATCATCAGCTCGCGGATGGACTACACCAATTGGAGTGGGCTTTACCCAGAGCTAGTGAAACGTCGGGCGCCAAAGCAGCTTTTATTTTTTTAATCAGAAACGGGAAGCGACATGATTTCCCGTGGTATGTTTGTAAGTCCGAAGGTGTACTTTATACAGACACACAACGAGGAAATCAAGAAACGTTGCAAAGGAGTACCCACGCGCTATGTGGATAAGAATTTTGACATGGACATCTATAGGAAAGGTATTGTTCAAAATACAATTCCAAGAGCCAAATTGCTGGCAATTCGTTCCCACAACTACAGGAACTTTAATGTAAATATAGAAAAAATTGCCATGAGTACCATTTCCGACAAGGTCTTTGTTTGTCAAGACGGTGTGACTACCCTCCCCCTGCGACACTATTTAACTTCCGACTGAGTCGAATGTGTTAACCATAGGGAAAGTCTCGGTTTGAATTAAGTCCAATAAATTTTTCCCAAAACCTTCGGGGGGGCTTCGTGGCCTTGAGTGGGGGGGGGCCTCACGTCCCGGGGGGGGGGGGGGGGGGCGCCAGTGGGGGGGGGCACCGCCACTGCCAAAGTTATCTTTTTTGACTTAGAGCCTATTTTTTTGTGCTTTTGTAAATATACATGTTGCACTGAAAAAAAGTGATATTATTCAAAGTGTATTTTTCTAGTGCATTTCTTATAAATAAATTTAAAAAGTGTATTTTTCTTTGTTTTCTGTAAAGTGTTGTTTTTTACAATACAAGAAATATGATTCTTTATTGATTTTGTTCTTCTCATTATTATTCTTGAACGGACTAGTAGGGAAATTATTTAGTCATTAGACAACTATAGTCTACAGTTAGCGATGCATTCAATAGTCGTTCTTTTCAATGCTATTAAAAAATGTACCATTGTTGCATCTCTGACCAATGAAAAATCTCAAAAATTCCTCTGGTCTTGGTTTCACCTCTTAACTTAAACAGCGAGGCATTCAATAGTCGTTCTTTTCCATGCTATTAAAAAAGTGTACCATTGTTGCATCTCTGACGAATTAAAAATCTAAAAAATTTCTCTGGTCTTTATTTCACCTCATAACTTAAACAGCGAGGCATTCAATAGTCGTTCTTTTCCATGCTATTAAAAAATGTACCATTGTTGCATCTCTGACCAATGAAAAATCTCAAAAATTCCTCTGGTCTTGGTTTCACCTCTTAACTTAAACAGCGAGGCATTCAAAAGTCGTTCTTTTCCATGCTATTAAAAAATGTACCATTGTTGCATCTCCGACCAATGAAAAATCTCAAAAATTCCTCTGGTCTTGATTTCACCTCTTAACTTAAACAGCGAGGTATCCAATAGTCGTTCTTTTCCATGCTATTAAAAAAATGTACCATTGTTGCATCTCTGACCGATGAAAAATTTCAAAAACTCCTATGGTTTCACCTCTTAACTTAAACAGCGAGGCATTCAATAGTCGTTCTTTTCAATGCTATTAAAAAAATAATTTCTTAGACCACACTGCTTTTCCATTAAAAACAAAAAAAAAATTTTAAACAAGAAAAACGGGTTTTAATTTTCTATAAAGCAGTGAAATATATTTCACTGCTTTATAGAAAATTAAAACCCGTTTTTCTTGTTTAAATTTTTTTTTTTGTTATTAAAAAAATGTATCATTGTTGCATCTCTGACCAATGACAAATCTAAAAAATTCCTCTGGTCTTGATTTCACCTCTTAACTTAAACAGCGAGGCATTCAAAAGTCGTTCTTTTCCATGCTATTAAAAAATGTACCATTGTTGCATCTCTGACCAATGAAAAATCTAAAAAATTCCTCTGGTCTTGATTTCACCTCTTAACTTAAACAGCGAGGCATTCAATAGTCGTTCTTTTCAATGCTATTAAAAAAGTGTACCATTGTTGCATCTCTGACCAATGAAAAATCTCAAAAACACCTCTGGTTTCACCTCTTAAATTAAACAGCGAGGCATTCAATAGTCGTTCTTTTCAATGCTATTAAAAAATGTACCATTGTTGCATCTCTGACCAATGAAAAATCTCCGAAATTCCTCTGATCTTGATTTCACCTCTTAAATAAACAGCGAGGCATTCAAAGTCGTTCTTTTCCATGCTATTAAAAAATGTACCATTGTTGCATCTCTGACCAACGAAAAATCTCAAAAATTCCTCTGATCTCGATTTCACCTCTTAACTTAAACAGCAAGCCATTCAAAAGTCGTTCTTTTCCATTCTATTAAAAAATGTACCATTGTTGCATCTCTGACCAATGAAAAATCTCAAAAATTCCTCTGGTCTTGATTTCACCTCTTAACTTAAACAGCGAGGCATTCAATAGTCGTTCTTTTCCATGCTATTAAAAAAGTGTACCATTGTTGCATCTCTGACCAATGAAAAATCTCAAAAATTCCTCTGGTCTTGATTTCACCTCTTAACTTAAACAGCGAGGTATTCAATACTCATTCTTTCCATGCTATTAAAAAAATGTACCATTGTTGCATCTCTGACGAATGAAAAATCTCAAAAACTCCTCTGGTTTCACCTCTTAACTTAAACAGCGAGGCATTCAATAGTCGTTCTTTTCAATGCTATTAAAAAATGTACCATTGTTGCAAATTTGACCAATGAAAAATCTAAAAAAAACTCTTCTGGTCTTGATTTCACCTCTTAACTTAAACAGCGGGGCATTCAATAGTCGTTCTTTTCCATTCTATTAAGAAAATGTACCATTGTTGCATCTCTGACCAATAAAAAATCTAAAAAATTCCTCTGGTCTTCATTTCACCTCTTAATTTAAACAGCGAGGCATTCAATAGTCGTTCTTTTCCATTCTATTAAAAAAATATGCCATTGTTGCATCTCTGACCAATGAAAAATCTAAAAAATTCCTCTGGTCTTGATTTCACCTCTTAACTTAAACAGCGAGGCATTCAAAACTCGTTCTTTTCCATGATTTTCTGCCATTTTTACCACTAAGTGACAAAACCAAGAGAATGAAAATTCTAAGATAGCCAATCGATTGTTTATGGTCTAAGCCCGAAATGAGAGGCTTTTAGCTCCCTCCTCCATACACATCTTTTGAAAAACTACACCAGAGCGGTATTTTCTGCCATTTTTGCCACTAAGTAACAAATCCAAGAGAATGGAAATTCCAAGATAGCCCATCGATTGTTTTTGGTCTAAACCCGAAATGGGAGGCTGTTAGCTCCCCCCCTAAATACACATCTAGAAAATAGGTTTTGCCTCTGAAGCCCGTCTGGTAACTCATGTATCGTTCATAGTAATAGGTGACTGTTCTTGGTAAGGTAGGTAGGCCTTGAAACTGCACACATATCCATGCCTCACGCTTGTATAGTTGATATCTTTTATTGTCTTACTACTGATACTTGTGTTTGAACGTTGTCGTATGTAGAGTCTTATGTAATACTTTGCTTGCCTTATGTTCCTTACCATGCTATTTTCTTGCCTTATGTTCCTTGGTACTTTTCCAAGCAAAGCGATCAAACATGTTTTGGAACTACGGACTAGATTGTGTAATGCAATCAGACTGGTTTAGAGGATATGTGCTTTAGCAAGTTCGTTCATCCACCATCATAACATGTTTTTTCTTTCCTGGTTCAATATTCAAAATTAAAATTCCTTATATTATATGTTCAGACTGGTTTAGACACAGTTTTCTAAGCCAAAACTTTTGATTGTCACATTACGTATTCAAAAGGTTTTTAGCGGGTTCTGTAATAAATACTGGTTTCAGTCATAAGGGTGAGAAAATCATGTTTTCGTATAAAAAATGTGTTTTTACTAAAAACACATCCAAGCTGCGCTTGTTTCTGACTCAAAAATTGTCAAACAGTAATAATCTCTAGGCTGAAGGTACCTTGCATCATGTCTAGAATTGATTGGTATATGGCTTTATATCATTTTGCGTAAAAGCTAACTCTATTTGCGAAAAAGGGTATAGCATTTACGAATTGGACTGTATGAACGATATTAATTTTTGATAGAATAATAGGGATGTAAATGATCCTAATTAGTGATCGGATCGTATGAAGGTGGAGAAGAAGGGTTAAATTGATTAGTAGTTAAGGTAACCCCGAAAGGCTTGTTAACTCAGGCAATTGATTATAAATTTGGAACAATATCAATCTATGAAAATGGTTAACGATGATAGAATGACCTTGTGACTTGACCTAACTTTACTTCTTTGATGTGTTCTGTACAATACACAAGTGGCGTTTGAACAGTGTTGTCAATAATAAATAGGGTCTAACGTTATAGTATACTAAAAAGTTGATACTAAGAGAGATGTAGATGGCAAGAAAAGAATTTTAATAAATAAATTCAGAACAATCCATAGAAATCCTTACAAATCAAGTAGTGAGGTGTATATGAGTATGAACCGTCAAGGATCATAAGCACCAATGACCCTAACCACCAGGGACCTCAACCCCCAAAGATCCCCTATCCCCAAACTCCAAGGGAGTCCCCTTCCCCAACTTTTTGCCCCCCCCCTCATTTTTCTTATACTTTTTTTGAAGTTTTTTTTACTTGTTTTTGTTATTTTTTAACATGATATATTTTTCAACTTTTTTTACATCTCTTAGAGTGACATGTAACATACTTAAAACATAAAAAAAATCACATTTAATATTTTCCAAATTCAAAATGAGAATGATATAGAAATGTTAGTCGTGACTTTTACTATTAGAAAAATATCGTTTGCAATAGAACTTTTTTTTAACTAAATTTTTTGGGACTTAGAAATTATTCAACTTTATTTTTTTCTACGTATCTTAAAATGACATAAAATATACTTACGGCTCTAACAATTGTACTCTACGCTTGCTCAGAGACACGATGCGGCTTTCCCACTGGTACTCTATGGCCGGTTATCGACACTACCTAGTTTACTGCATGTATTAAATCAGTATTTTTTACGTAGTGGAACGTTAAACACATAACTAATATGTATAAAAAGGGAAGATGAAGCATTTTAAGAAAGTGTGTTCACATGATAGTGTTATTGTAGCATTGAATGCTGACAAGAGAAGTATTTAAACTATGTAATAAGTACAAGTGGTAACACTATCGGAAATGTATGCGTGCAATGTCATGACAGTAAGGAATTAAATTTCTTTGGAGTACAAAAAAAATTCGACTCTTATGATGGTGGATATGCGAGATTGAGATCTCCTGAGATGATTGCACTCAAAGAGAATGCCAACATAAAAATAATAGTTATTGAAGAAGGGCATGTTCTTGCTAGTGCTTGTGGTAACATGTTACCCAGTGTTAAACCATATCGTCAGGTTTCGGGTATTAACATTCAACGGAAGATCAAAAGAAGAAAGGCCTACTCTTCTACTAATATCATAAACCATATCTTGTCTACGTGCCAGAACTGTTACCTGTGTAAAAATAATGTTGTAATACACAGAGAAATTGCTGGAAAAATAAAAAGGGCATTGGCAGAAAATATCACTAAGGAATATAAAGATGAATCGATGAAAAACAAAGTACCAGCAAACGCTACTACCATTGATCAAACAGCCAATGAACCAAATAATATCAAAGACGAAAAGCATGTTGAGCCTGTCGATAACACACCTGTAAAAATTGTGTATGACTCTAAATGGAATAATGATTATTCTACTGATTACGAACTAAGAGAAGACAATAGCTATAGTATCAAGAGAGAACATGGTGAACCATTTTATGGAACAGATTCAAAATGTCCAAAGTTGATCACTGATAATAATAATGTATCATAATATATTTTTGTATTAATATTCTACATGGTATTATTTCATTAAAAATATATTATGCATTACATTGTTATGTGTTCATTATTTTTAGAGTACGCTAGAATATCAAACGTTTAGAATGTCTATGAAAACGTCGGACATGTAAGAAAAGGAATTTGCATACATCTATTGTCAGACACATGGGATAACATTGACAAAATCTAGGTATCAGAGTGAATAATTTTTTTCAATCAACATCTTTGTTAGATACATCTGATAAAATTGACTAAATCTAAGGATGAGATGGAATAAATTCTTTATCAACATCTGTTGTTGGATATGTCATTATGAAAAAAGTGTAAGTAAGTAAATAAGTAACAAACTCTTTCTTGAATTCACCTCTTGGATACACAATACGGAAATTTAATTAAGGAATTTATGAAAAAATGTAAGTAAGTAACAAACTCTTTCTTGAAGTCACCTCTTGGATACACAATGCAGAATTTTCATTTCAGAAATTATGAAAAAATTGTAAGTAAGTAGCAAATTCTGTCTTGAATTCCCCTCCTGGACAAATAAAAAAAAAATTTCGTTCAAGAAATTATGACAAAATTCTAAGTAAGTAACAAACTCTTTATTGTTTTCACCTCTTGGATACACGATGTTGAAATTTCTTTCAAGAAATTGTGAAACAATTGTAAGCAGGTAACAAACAATTTGGTGAATTCACCCTTTGGATACACAATACAGATATTTTATTCACGAAATTATGAAAAAATCGCAAGTAATTAGCAAATTCTTTCCTGAATTCGCCTCCTGGATAAGCAAAAAAAAGACATTTCATTCAAGAAATTATGACAAAATTATAAGTAAGTAACAAACTCTTTCTTGAATTCGCCGTTTGCAAGCACAAAACAGAAATTTCATTCAACATTTTTTGAAAAAATTTTAAGTAAGTAACAATCTCTTTCTTGAAGTCCCCTCTTGGATACACAATACGGAAATTTCATTCAAGAAATTATGAAAATATTTGTAAGTAAGTAACAAACTCTTTATTTATTTCATATCTTGGATACACAAAAAATACATATCATTCAAGAAATTATGACAAAATTCTAAGTAAGTAACAAACTCTTTCTTGAATTCGCTGTTTGCATGCACAATACAGAAATTTCATTCAAGAAATTATGAAAAAATTCTAAGTAAGTAACAATCTCTTTCTTGTAACAATCTCCCTCTTGGATACACAATACGGAAATTTCATTCAAGAAATTATGAAAATATTTGTAAGTAAGTAACAAACTCTTTCTTGGAGTCACCTCTTGGATACACAATGCAGAAACTTCATTTAAGAAATTAGGAAAAAAATGTAAGTAAGTGAATAATAAACTCTTTCTTGAATTCGCCGTTTGGATGCACAATACAGAAATTTAATTCAGGAAATTATGAAAATATTTTTAAGTAAGGAACAGACTCTTTCTTGAAGTCACCTCTTGGATACACAATGCAGAAACTTCATTTAAGAAATTATGAAAGAAATTGTAAGTAAGTAGCAAATTTATTCTTGAATTCGCCTCCTAGATAAACAAAAAAGACATTTCACTCAAGAAATTATGAAAAAATTCTAAGTAAGTAACAAACTCTTTATTGTTTTCACGTCTTGGATACAAGATGTAGAAACTTCATTCCAGAAATTATGAAAAAATTCTAAGTAAGTAACAATCTCTTTCTTGAAGTCCCCTCTTGGATACACAATACGGAAATTTCATTCAAGAAATTATGAAAATATTTGTAAGTAAGTAACAAACTCTTTATTGATTTCACCTCTTGGATACACAATACAGAAATTTCATTCAAGAGATTATGAAAAATTGCAAGTAGGTAACAAACTCTTTATTGTTTTCGCCTCTTGGATACACAGTACAGATATTTCATTCAGGAAATTATGAAAAAATCGCAAGTAAGTAACAAACTTTCTTGAAGTCACCTCTTGGATACACAGTGCAGAAACTTCATTTAAGAAATTATGAACAACTTGTAAGTGAGTAAGTAACAAATTGTTCATTGAACATCTGGATAAACAAAAAAAGACATTTCATTCAAGAAATTCTCTTTCTTGAAGTTCCCTCTTGGATACACAATACGGAAATTTCATTCAAGAAATTATGAAAACATTTGTAAGTAAGTAACAAACTCTTTCTTGGAGTCACCTCTTGGATACACAATGCAGAATCTTCATTTAAGAAATTAGGGGGGGAAATGTAAGTAAGTAAGTAACAAACTCTTTCTTGAATTCTCCTCCTGGATAAACAAACAAGACATTTCATTCAGAAAATTATGAAAAAATTGTAAGTAAGTAACAAACTCTTTCTTGAAGTCACCTCTTGGATACAGGTTAACGATGATAGAATGACCTTGTGACTTGACCTAGCTTTACTTCTTTGATGTGTTCTGTATAATACACAAGTGGCGTTTGAGCAGTGTTGTCAATTTAAAAGATGGTCTAACGTTATAGTATACTAAAAAGTTGATACTAAGAGAGATGTAGATGGCAAGAAAAGAATTTTAATAAAGAAATTCAGAACAATCCATAGAAATCCTTACAAATCAAGTAGTGAGGTGTATATGAGTATGAACCGTCAAGGATCATAAGCACCAATGACCCTAACCACCAGGGACCTAAACCCCCAAAGATCCCCTATCCCCAAACTCCAAGGGAGTCCCCTTCCCCAACTTTTTGCCCCCCCCCCCCCTCATTTTTCTAATAGAATTTTAATAAAGAAATTCAGAACAATCCATAGAAATCCTTACAAATCAAGTAGTGAGGTGTATATGAGTATGAACTGTCAAGGATCATAAGCACCAATGACCCTAACCACCAGGGACCTCAACCCCCAAAGGTCCCACATCCCCAAACTCCAAGGGATTCCCCTCCCCCCAACTTTTTGGCCCCCCTCATTGTTTATATATTTTTTTTAAGTTTATTTTTAACTTTTTTTTTATTTTTTTAACATGATATATTTTTTCAACTTTTTTTTACATCTCTTAGAATGACATGTAACATACTTAAAACATAAAATAATCACATTTAATATTTTCCAAATTCAAAATGAGAATGATATAGAAATGTTAGTCGTGACTTTTACTTTTAGAAAAATATTGTTGGTAGTTGAACTTTTTTTAACTAATTTTTTTTGGACTTCGAAATCATTCAACTTTATTTTTTTGCGTATCTTAAAATGACATAAAATATGCTTACGGCTCTAACAATTGTTCTCTATGCTTGCTCAGAGACACGATGCTTCTTTCCCACTGGTACTCTATGGCCGGTTATCGACACTACCTAGTTTATTCATGTATTAAATCAGTATTTTTTACGTAGTGGAACGTTAAACACATAACTAATATCTATAAAAAAGTGAAGATGAAGCATTTTAAGAAAGTGTGTTCACATGATATTGTTATTGTAGCATTGAATGCTGGCAAGGAGAAGTATTTAAACTATGAAATAAGTAAAAGTGGTAACACTATCAGAAACGTCTGCGTGCATTGTCATGACAGTAAGGAATTAAATTTCTTTGGAGTACCAAATAAATTCAACTCTTCTGATGGTGGATATGTGAGATTGAGATCTCCTGAGATGATTGCACTCAAAGAGAATGCCAACATAAAAATAATAGTTGGTGAAGAGGGGCATCTTCTTGCTAGTGCTTGCGGTAACATGTTACCCCGTGTTAAACCATATCGTCAGCTTTCGGGTATTAGCATTCAACGGAAGATCAAAAGAAGAAAGGCCTACTCTTCTACTAATATCATAATCCATATCTTGTCTACGTGCCGGAACTGTTACCTGTGTAAAAATAATGTTGTAATACACAGTGAAATTCCCAGAAAAATAAAAAGGACATTGGCAGAAAATATCCCTAAGGAATATAAAGATGAATCGATGAAAAAAAAGTACCAGCAAACGTTACTACCATTGATCAAACAGTCAATGAACCAAATAATACCAAAGAAGAAAAGCATATAGAGCCTGTCGATAACACACCTGTAACAATTGTTTATGACTCAAAATGGAATAATGATTATTCTACTGATTACAAACTAAGAGAAGACAATAGCTACAGTATCAAGAGAGAACATGGTGAACTATTTTATGGAACAGATTCAAAATGTCCAAAGTTGATCATTGATATTAATAATGTATCATAATATATTTTTGTATTAATATTCTACATGGCATTATTTCATTAAAAATATATTGTGCATTACATTGTTATGTGTTCATTATTTTTAGAGTATGCTAGAATATCAAACGTTTAGAATGTCTATTAAAACATCGGACATGTAAGAAATGGAATTTGCATACATCTATTGTCAGACACATGGGATAACATTGACAAAATCTACGTATCAGAGTGAATAAATTTTTTCAATCAACATCTTTGTTAGATACATCGGATAAAATTGACTAAATCTAAGTATCAGATTGAATTGAATAAATTCTTTATCAACATCCGCTGTTGGATATGTCATTATGAAAAAAGTGTCAGTAAGTAAGTAAGTAACAAACTCTTTCTTGAAGTCACCTCTTGGATACACAATGCAAGGATTTCATTTAAGAAATTATGAAAAAATTGTAAGAAAGTAGCAAATTCTTTCTTGAATTCCCCTCCTGGATAAATACAAAAAAACATTTCATTCAAGAAATTATGACAAAATTCTAAGTAAGTAACAAACTCTTTATTGTTTTCCCCTCTTGGATACACAATGCAAAAATTTCATTTAAGAAATTATGAAAAAATTGTAAGTAAGTAGCAAATTCTTTCTTGAATTCCCCTCCTGGATAAATAAAAAAACATTTCATTCAAGAAATTATGACAAAATTCTAAGTAAGTAACAAACTCTTAATTGTTTTCACGTCTTGGATACACGATGCAGAAATTTCTTTCAAGAAATTATGAAAAAATTGTAAGCAAGTAACAAACTCTTTCTTGAATTCACTTTTTGGATACACAATACAGATATTTTATTCAAGAAATTATCAAAAAATCGCAATTAAGTAGCAAGTTCTTTCTTGAATTCGCCTCCTGGATAAACAAAAAAAAGACATTTCATTCAAGAAATTATGACAGAATTCTAAGTAAGTAACAAACTCTTTCTTGAATTCGCCATTTGCATGCACAATACAGAAATTTCATTCAAGAAATTATGAAAAAACTCTAAGTAAGTAACAATCTCTTTCTTGAAGTCCCTTCTTGGATACACAATACGGAAATTTCATTCAAGAAATTATGAAAATATTTGTGAGTAAGTAACAAACTCTTTTTTGGAGTCACCTCTTGGATACACAATGCAGAAACTTCATTTAAGAAATTAGGAAAAAATGTAAGTAAGTAAGTAACAAACTCTTTCTTGAATTCGCCGTTTGGATGCACAATACAGAAATTTAATTCAGGAAATTATGAAAAAAATGTAAGTAAGTAACAAACTCTTTCTTGAAGTAATCTCTTGGATACACAATGCAGAAATTTCATTTAAGAAATTATGAAAAGAAATTGTAAGTAAGTAGCAAATTCATTCTTGAATTCGCCTCCTGGATAAACTGAAAAGACATTTCATTCAAGAAATTATGAAAAAATTCTAAGTAAGTAACAAACTCTTTATTGTTTTCACGTCTTGGATACACGATGTTGAAATTTCATTCTAGAAATAATGAAAAAATTCTAAGTAAGTAACAATCTCTTTCTTGAAGTCCCCTCTTGGATACACAATTCGGAAATTTCATTCAAGAAAATATGAAAATATTTGTAAGTAAGTAACAAACTCTTTATTGATTTCACCTCTTGGATACACAATACAGATATTTCATTCAACAAATTATGAAAAAATTGCAAGTAGGTAACAAACTCTTTATTGTTTTCACCTCTTGGATACACAGTACAGATATTTCATTCAGGAAATTATGAAAAAATCGCAAGTAAGTAACAAACTCTTTCTTGAAGTCACCTCTTGGATACACAATGCAGATACTTCATTTAAGAAATTATGAACAAATTGTAAGTAAGTAAGTAACAAATTCTTCATTGAATTCGCCACCTGGATAAACAAAAAAGACATTTCATTCAAGAAATTCTCTTTCTTGAAGTCCCCTCTTGGATACACAATACGAAAATTTCATTCAAGAAATTATGAAAATATTTCTAAGTAAGTAACAAACTCTTTCTTTGAGTCACCTCATGGATACACAATACAGAAACTTCATTTAAGAAATTAGGGGGGAAAATATAAGTAAGTAAGTAACAAACTCTTTCTTGAATTCGCCTCCTAGATAAACAAACAAGACATTTCATTCAGAAAATCATGAAAAAATTGTAAGTAAGTAAAAAACTCTTTATTGTTTTCACCTCTTGGATACACAATGCAAAAATTTCATTTAAGAAATTATGAAAAAATTGTAAGTAAGTAGCAAGTTCTTTCTTGAATTCCCCTCCTGGATAAATAAAAAAAATATTCCATTCAAGAAATTATGTAAAAATTCTAAGTAAGTAACAAACTCTTTCTTGAATTCGCCCTTTGGATGCACAATACAGAAATTTAATTCAGGAAATTATGAAAAAAATTGCAAACAAACTCTTTCTTGAACTCACTTCCTGGACAGACAATACAGTAATTTAACTCAAGAAATTATGGGAAAATTGTAAGTAACAAACTCTTTCTTGAATTCTCCTGTTGGATACACAATACAGATTTTCATTCAAGAAACTATAAAAAAATTGTACGTAAGTACCAAACTCTTTCTTGAATACACCTCTTGGATGCACAATAAGGAAATTTCATTCAAGAAATTATGAAAAAATTGCAAATAAGTAGCAAACTCTTTCTTAAATTCTCGTCCTGGATACACAATACAGACATTTCATTCAAGAAATTAAAAAAAATGGTAAGTAAGTAACAAACTCTTTCTTGAATTCACCTCTTGAGTACACAATATGGAAATTTCGTTCAAGAAATTAGGAAAGAATTGTAAGTAAGTAAGTAACAAAATCTTTCTTGAATTCAACTCATGGATACACAATACAGAAATTTCATTCAAGAAATTATGAAAAAATTGTAAGTAAGTAAAAAACTCATTGGATACATCAGATAACATTCATAAGATCCAAGTTCTATTTATTTTGGCTTTATGCATCATTACGTTGAATTTAGGTTAGACCGGTTATAGATGACAGCACACCCACTTAGAAACACACTCATAGTGAGAGAGACATGCAGAAAGTTGGGTTAATTCAGGTTCACTTAGAGTGGGGGGCCACTCTAAGTGAACCTCTAAGTGAGCCATCGAAAGAGGGGGGGGCATTGGGCCTTTTACATGGTAAATAGGGTATAATAAGAGCTTTAAATTTATTATAAAAAGATGGAGGGGGGTGATGGGCTTGGAGGAGGAAGGGGGGTAGGAGATATTAGAGACTCACCTTTTGATAACGGGAACTATCCATTTCTTTTTCTTAGAGCTCTTTTGCCTTCAAAAATATGAACGATACTGATGTAGAATTGCCTCTCCCCCGGATATTTATAGTGCTATGGGACAAAAAAAGGTCCGCTGCTAGCGGAACACCTGAGCCTCTTCCAGGGAAATCAATAGATAGCTATATGTGGCTTCTATTTGTAGAGGGAAAACAATGGCGTTAGGGGATTCCCGGGAAACCTTCCAGTGAAATCAATAGATAGCTATATGGGACTTCTATTTTTAAAGTCAGAAAACTAAGTCTTTGATGATGAAAGCCATCCGAAAGAAATTTTGAGATGGCCATTTGTGGCCGTAGAAACTTCATAAAGAGCTCAATTGATTAGAAATTGAAATTGTTAGTGTCCTTTTTAATAGTCGAAAGGGATTGGAGGTTAAGTAACCCCTCCACCCTAGCCCACCACCTCCCCAAATATATCCAATCAAAATTTTGAGATAGCCATTATGTTCAACGTAATTGAAAGGTCCGGAAACTATGTCTTTAAGGATGACAAACCCCCCACAGCCCTCCTGGCGAGGGTTATAAGTTATGCCCTGGGGGGCATATAAGGTATATATAGAAAGGGTGATCGTATAAAATTCGGAGGGGGCTCATTGGATTGATTATTAGAAGCTCTAGTGCCCTTTTTAATATTGAGATTGATTGGAGGGTGGATACCCCCCCACACGTTGTATTTTCCTGAAATGCATATGATAGAAATTCTGAGATGGCATTTTATTGTCGTAAAAACTTTGAAAGAGCTCATTCGATTGGATATTGAAAGGGCTAATACAATTTTTAATAGTCGAAAGAGTTTGGGGGGACAACTAACCCTCCTCCCACAATCACCATATCCCTAAACACATCCAATCAAAATTTTTAGATAGCCATTTTGTTCAACCTAATTGAAAGGTCCATAAATTATGTCTTTAAGGGTGGGAACCCCTCCCCCCCCCCCCAACAGCCCTCAGGAGAAGGGCTGTAAGCTATGCCCTGGGGGCATGCAAGATTTATATAGAAAGGTCAATCGTATAAACTTCAGAGAGGGGGGGGCTCATAGGATTGGTAATCAGAAATTGTAGTGTCCCTTTTAAGATTGAGAGTGGTCGAAAGTTGGATACCCCACCCAAAAAAACCCTTGTATTTTCCCAAAAGGCATCTGATAGAAATTTTCAGACGACCATTTGTTGTAGTAGAAACTTCGGAAAAGGCTCATTGAATTGGAAATTGAAAGGACTAGTGCCCTTTTTATCAGTCAAAAGTGGTTGGAGCACAACAACCCCTCCCCTCCCTTATGGAAGGTGTGGTTTTTTGAACTTTAGAGGAAGCTCATTTGATTGGAAATGTATAGTTCTAGTTCTTTTTATGAGGCAAAAATGGCTGTAGCATTTCAGAATCCTTGCAGAATAGTTCAAATATTTAACAGCAATGTATTCCTAAAAGAATTAATTTGTTGTCGTAAAAACTTTGAAAGAGCTCATTCGATTGGAAATTGAAAGGGCTGGTGCCCTTTTTATTAGTCAAAAGTGGTTGGAGGACAACAACAACCCCCTCCCCTCCGCGCCCCCATTATGGAACGCGTGGTTGTTTGAACTTTAGAGGAAAAAAATTAACATGATTAGGGCTTCTCAAGACATGAACATAGTTTGCACTTTAGTGAAAACAAAATATATTTAAAATGTTTTCACTTTGTTTTTGCTTGTTTAAAATGTTTTTACTAGATATATCTAGGGGGAAGTCCTCCCTCTTGCACTCAAATTATAGCGCGAGTGTCTGGTGCTCTTTTTAAGAGCAACAAGAGATTAAAGGGTAAACAGCCCTTCTCTCAATCCAATTCATTTCCCAAACGCATCCAGTCAAAATTTTGAGAAAGCCATTTTGTTCAGCATAGTAGAACGTTCAAGCAACTATGTCTTTAGGGATATTAGGCATGCCAACCCCCACAATTATGCAATTGGCCTATTATACTTTAAAAGTGAAGGTTGCTCTAAAAATAAATCAAAAGACATTGTTTTAAATGGTTGCCAATAAGATACCACAGCAATATATCGAAAACAACCTGGGGCATTAAGTTGAAACTTTTTGGGATACTACTATTATTACTTCTGTTCTTACAATTTAAATAAATATAAGGAGTGTAAGTGTGTCCAGGTTGTCAAAGAGCATAGATAGAATATTTTGGGAATGATATTAAGTTTTATTTTTCAGGTCAACTTCAGAAGCTATAAAATTAAATTAAAAGATACTGTTTGCGTCAGGATTAAAAATTGTTGAAAAAGTGTCTCCAACATACAAATAGCACCCTTTACTATTGACTCTTATAGAAGAAAACTGAAAAGATATGCAATATTTTTTTGCCATGAAAAAGACTATGTCAATAAAAAACGAACAGAAGTTAATTTAAAAAACTCTTTCCACAAGACAATTCTTTCAAAGAAGATTAAAGAGCTCCATTAAGCCAAGAATGAGCAAAACTAAAGTCAAATAATCTTCCAAGCGTAAAACTACCAGAAATCAATATCAATAAATGAATGAAAGTCAAAACGAACAGAAATCATAATAAATAGCCGAGTCAAACTCAAAACGAGTGAAAATTAACATGAGTAGGGCATTTAACCCTTATGCCTTCTCAAGACCAGAACAGAATTTGCGCTTTACTGAAAACAAAACACGCTTAAAATATGTTCACCTTTTTTACTTTCATAAAAAAAAAATGATCAAAAGCCTTACGAAGAAACTTTAGTATATGTCAATTTTATTGACAATCCAAGGTCATTTGTTTTTTTTTCAGTAAAGCGCAAATTGTGTTATGGTTTGAATTAAATCCGTTTATTTTGAATTAAAATCGAGTAGTTGCGGGCATGCATCAAGCCATGGCTTGATGTAGAAAAGCCGAGAAAGATAGCCTGACTAAGTGAGAGGTGAAACTGAGATAAGCCCTTTTTAGGATTATATAAAAATAATTTTATTTCGTTTGACGATATGTAAAGGGCTAGGCACATGTAGCCGATTTTGGGAACCAATTTCAGCAAGTGTGTATTCCACGTCGTGTGATTCTAATTAATGATGCTAAGAGGCGGGCTTAGTGATGGTTTTTCGGTGATTAACCATCATTAATTACGTCCTAGACAAGGAATGTATTAGGACTTTAGAGCTTTAGGCATTCAATTAATCGTATTTAATGATTGTCGTAAATTAATCGTAAGTAATGATGATTAATCACCGAAAATCGTCACTAATCCCAGCCTCTTAGCATCATTAATTATAAATCACTCGACGTGGGATATACCCTTGCTGAAATCGGTTCCCGAAATCAGCTACGTGTGCCTAGCCCTTTACATGTCATCAAATGAAATGACATTATTTTTATACAATCCTAAAAAGGATTGTGAACAGATTCACCTCTCACTCAGTCAGGCTATCTGTCTTGGCTGACTGAGTCTATTTATCATAAGTCTATACGCCATGTACGACATATTAAGTCTATCTATCACTAACATCCGTCCATACGTCATGAATGTAAGCCCAGTCGGGGCTTTAAAGTTTCCTTCGATGTTTACGCCCTGCCATCTATTTATGTTCACTCATTGCTACGAGCAAAATGTTTAAAATAAAAAATGCTGATAGGCTAATTTAGATTCACATTTTCCTGTTATATATCAAATTCATGTACACTATAACTACGTAAATGGCTCTTAAAAGCACTGAGGAGCTAGGTAAAAATACTTTCTTTCTGATCTGATTTTTAGTGGTATGCTTGAACAATTGTGCTAGGCCTATTTCTGTTAACCTATAGGCTAACATTTACAGTGGACTCAATTTGACCTAGCCTAGTGTTAACAAGTATGTTTATATAAGAGTATATTGTTAGAAAGTAACACAGAAAATCCTGCTTTAGCTACTTTTGGCTATCTTGGAAAGGGGTTAGGTTAGGAAAATGAAACTTTCAGGGATGGGTCTACAGGCTAAATTATGTCCTGGGAAGGTATTTTGATGTACCTACCTCCACTCCTTCTCCCCCTAGAAGGTCCTGACCTTTAAAAATATAGCCTATATGTTACAAAAGTGAAACCTTGCAAAATAGATTTCCTTCTTAAATGAAGTAGGCTACAACAAAATTGTTTTTAGCTTCACAACTTTGCTCAATCCCAATCTATTTTTCACAAACTTCCAAACCAGGGAAGGTTGATTTTGATTCAAGTGCTGTTTTCTTTTATAATATGAGCCCAGTGCTGAGATTAACATTTACAAATTTGCATTTCATGTACAATCTAATTTTATTTACAATAACCACTATAGGCCTACCATTGTCACACCACAACTGAAACCAAATCTATGACCAACAGCAGACTTCACTAAGCTTTGGGTTTTGTTCCACCTTGGTATTTCTGTTCTGATTTGAATTTTTCTAGTAGGTATTGCCATAGTTGTAGCCACTTTCAATGCATGCACAATTTCATAGCAATAGGTTTTCAGTGATAACTGCTTGTCAGTCTTACCTATGCCCAAGTTAGTCTGCAATAGGTGATAAGGCAACTTTAATTTTTATTATATAGGCTATTATCAGAAACTAAATTGTAAGTTGGGACATTAATTTTTTGCCAATCCTGTTTCCAGACACAGTGGTTAGGATTTTTTGAACCAACACAGAATATATTCTAAACTGGTAGATGGTCAGAAACACTGATTACATTGTCAGCACAATTTTTTAGCATATGCTTTATTCAGTTGTTGTATCAAAATTACCAAAACTGCTGAGTTAAAACATCAATAAAAAGCAAATCCTTTTAGTCAAATTCACTCTCAAATCCTTCAACTGAATTTGTTTTCTAAGCTCAATAAATTTGGAACAAATTACAGTTGGTCTTGCAGCTTTCTGTTGAGTACAAACATCAATGTTTGCTTTGTTTAGATTGCTTTGTCAGGCTAAGAAGCAAACAATCACTTAAAGATTAGAAAAACCCTTTCATTTTAAAGAAGAAAGAATATTATATTCATTTACACCTGTTTTATTTATATTTTAGGAGATTTATGGGGACTTTAATCTGAAAAAGCAATTTTGCTATTCTAGTGCTAGGCTACTCATTTTTACTATTGCAAGGCTTGGATAATTTGTCAGAGATTGGCAATTTCTGCAAAAAAGGCAATAGATTGCTAAGATTTCCATCATTTTATGTTAGAATCACATAAGTTATTAATTCTCTTTGATGCTAAGAAACTGGTATTTATATATGAACATAGAAATGTTCAGCTTAAGGTAAGCTGCCCTTATTATTGTGGTTTTGTTTTGATTCTTACACATTAGGCTATCATTGTTGAATTTAAGCTAATATATAAAATCAGATATCTGTTTGAAAAGTGAACTAAAATAAGTTACAATAAAAACAAACAAGCACAAATTGTGTTGTTGGGCCATAAAGGAAATAACATATTTCATATTTATTATTATATAAGAGACAAGAATGATAATTTTAGGGTTTGTGCAATAACAGTTTATAGGCTATCTAAGCATCTATATGGGCATAGAAAGACTTGGCAGACATTATAAAATGTTTCCTTTTGAAAGTCATTGTGCATTGCAGTACAAAAAGATGTGTTTATAAGCACTCTCTATTTTCTTGGACAATTAGGTGAAAAGTTTACTTTGTGATAGATGATATTATAGTTAATTTATAAACTAAAAATATTTGTCCCAAGTTAAAAAGAAATGTGAAACAAACAAATTGTGTACTTTTATAATCATTTTCATATCCAACAAAACTGTTCTACACCCTGCCAATGGGAAACACTGGCCTAGCTTATTCTAAAGACAACATTGTAAGTCTTCTGTCCACCAAAGGAGCCTTGAGCTGCCATATGCTTACTTTTCTGATAGTTTATGACAATTTTAAGAGCACAACCTACCATACAAATTCTCTTTTTAGCAGTATTAGAGAGAAGAGGATGGTAAAAACATTTTCAAAATCAGAGTCCTCTTTTTTTTCTTTGTGTTATTTTGCACACTTTAACCAGTACTTTGAAGCTTTTAGCATTCATGCCAGGAAAACCAGATAGAAGCCTTCATTATCTATGCAATTTGCTTCATTTTGAATTCCTGCAATGAAAAGCAGAAAAAAAGAAAGAAAATAAAAAGTAGTTGGCATTTTGCTTGGATGAGAACTTATCTGAAAAAATCTTACATTGATTTATGTTTAATTGAATTGCATGCAAATGGGAGTTTAACTAATTGTTTGTGCAAAGCATCTTTTAATTTGAATTTATTTTCTGGATCAACAATTGATTGACTTGGTATTTATTTATTTTTCAGGCAATGAAGAATACCAGAAGTTATATCATTTTCCTGTCTTCAATGTTCTACAAAGTCTTGCTTTTGAGGATGCTTACCTATCTAGTATGTGCCATTTATCTTTACTTATATAGAAGAAGAGTTGGTATAACATGTGATTTTATCATTCAGTTAGGTTATATTCATGTTTTGGTGATTTATGAAATTAAATGGTTTTTCCAAAACTAAGGGATTGTTGAATGTATTTTACCTAGCAATTTTAAACCAATAGAAATTATGAATTAATTAATGCTTTGAATAGTATTTGGCTTGTAGTTAGATTTTTGAATTTCAAACCAAAAAACAAATTTCACTTATTAAAAAAAGAAGAGAAAAACTTAACATATGCAGTATCCCTCCAAGTGCCAGGGACTGACATGGAAAAGGGAGGGGCAATAGAGGAGAGAGCTTAACTGCATTATTGCTATTTTGTAGCTAAATAGTAACAATATGTAACTTCCCTTAAAATGTTCTATTTACACATCAGAAATAGTCTGTTCTGAAATGGAAAAGCTGATGATACATAGACCACTCTTCAATTACTGGTTGTTCACTGGAACATTTCAATTGCTAGAACCCCCACCAATGTTACAAACATATGTAAACACAATATGATCAGATTGCCTCCTAGAAGATAAACTCCACACTGAGTGCTTGAAGAATGGCTTTGTAAGATGCAGTACAGTACCTTCATTTCAAATGGTCTCCCAAGGGGATTACACATGAAAACTTGCAGGTTGATTCTTTTAAAAGGAGAGTCAACATTTACAATTTTAAGGAAAACATTTAGATGAATGGTTTTCTTATGGTTTATCAGTACCAGTGGTGTACCTAGCATTGGTACTCTCTGGGGCGGGCTTTGAAAGTTCCACCTTATTTGTGAGTATAATGAATAGCCCTCCCCCTGCTTCCATGCCTTAAAACGGACTATTTACGAAAATGATGGGATCACATAAATACTAATCAATAGCATTAATTGTTTTTGTGAACTTGATATTTACAACAGTGCAGAACAATTATTTACACAAATAATAAAACATAATAAATGATCAGATTATCTCCATGATACTCTGGGTTGAAAATAAATGAATTCTCTGAACTCCAGGTTTGTGACTTGCTGTCTGTGGGATGGTGGTTTAGAGGCATATTCTACTTCATCAGCCTTGGCTGTTACTGGTGTATTATTGTTTCTAGACAGTTAATTTGTCAGTGGAGACTTTTTGCAGCAAAGCTTGGGAAGAAGAGCTTGATGATTCCGCAGTAGCATATTCAACTTTGGCAACAAATAATTTTCACTTCTGAATCCAGACCAAGCTCTATCACAACGTTTCTAACAGTTGTTTTGATGTCTTCACAAGTTGGAGCTTGATCCTCCATGGTCATGGTATTACTTAGAAGTGACCCTACAATATTTTTGTTCTGTTCTTCTCTTTACTCCTTACATCCCCCTGAAACTGCACCAGACTTGAAAGTGGTCTACCCAGCCCGCACTTCTAGTTATGCAACCAATCATGACCTAGGTTTTTAGTAGCCTGGCTCCAATTAAATTGTCATAAAAAAAAATACTATGAAAAGTGAATGAATATTTCATTCATTAGGGAAAAGTCTATTTGGTTAAGTATAATTTAGTTAATTGAATAGTCCTACTGGGACTACGTGATAATTCCCTGGTTAGACTACAATCAAGACATGTTTATTTTGCTAGGTATTTCAGGGTAAAAATTTGGAACTTCTCATAGAGTTTAGTTTTTTCCAGGTTCTTTCTTAATATTTTTATCCAAATCTTTGTGCTTGAGCTGCTAAAATAAGTAGAGAAATTTCAGTTTTCATTTTCTATCTTGAATATTATAAGGTGTGACTTAGTGACTTCATCATTCCCATTCATATATTCCGTGGAAATGTACTTTATGTTTTAAGTCCCTTTTCCAAGAAATCTCTGTTTCATTTGAGCTTTATGGCTGGGCTAAAATAATTTCCTCATTTCAACATTTTCATGAAAATTCTGGAGATGGAAACAAGCTTTAGTAATAGTTTGTTTTTACAAAAGAAGAGGATAATCTTCTCACAACTTTCTTCATTGGGATTCCTGTGTCTTTTAATATTTAACAACCAATATTCTAAAAATCACCAAAAGAGTTTACTTTTGTTTTGCTCAGTTGTCTTTAATGATTATGGCTTTTGTGCAACATTAGACAAGTCCTCTTACTCCAATTGGTTGCTGGGGCATGACATAGGTAATGCCTCTACCCCCCTAATCTCCAAGGAGGAATCCATGTGTTTTAATCTCACTGCAGCAGTGGAGTTGTAACAGCTCTTTCTTCCTTACCATTACTAAGTTTGGTAAATCATACATGGAGCGTCAATAGTCTGGTGATCTGCCTGGTCAAATATTTTTTGGGAGAAAATCAAAATCATAAAAAAGACAGGAAATAAGATGAAACAAAAGTTATTGTATTCATAGGAGGGACATGTTGGAGCATTCAATACCCCCTCTACAAAATGAGCAAGTTAGGATTTATGCTCAATAAAATGTATGACAACTCTGATCTTTATAGTTGCTGATGAATTATGGCTAACAATAATCATAGTTTATTTCTACCACCTTTCCAAAACATTTAATTGCTGATGGAGGAGTTTATAAATGAAAGAAGGAAAAGAAAACCCTAAAAGAAGACCCTAAAGTAGAAAATTCAATAGATGCTTTGGTATTGCTAAATAAAAAAAACAAGTAACCCTGAGATATATATATATATATATATATATATATATATATATATATATATATATATATATATATATATATATATATAATTATATATATTATATATATATATATATATATATATATATATATATATATATATATATATATAATATATATATATATATATATATATATATATATATATTATATATGACGGCTCTACCAAAATCCTGCAAATAATACTGAGTCTGAATACTCTGACTCTTCTTTAAAATCAGAGATTCTATGGTTTTTTTAAAGACAAGAGGTAAGGTGTTTGTTCCAAACTCATGTGCTTACCCTGCTAAAAATCCTTTCTAAATTATTCATCTACCTGTTTTAGTTCCGGTGTATGTGGGTATTTAAATACGTATTTTAGTGTTTAAGTAAAAAATACATGTTTAATTACGTTTTTGGAAATACTATTTAAATATATTTAAGGCCCAGTAATTTATATTTGTATTTAGATACTTTTTAAAAGTATTTTACTCATCACTGGTTGAAATGGGTCGGTCCCCAGGGCCCTGCAATTATGTTGACCGAAATATTTGCCTGATTTTTATTCCAATAGCATAAAACCTGCCCACTTTTGAATTAAAATTTATTTATGAAAGCCTTTGATTTAAAATTAGCTATTTGCAAAATTTTCAGCTCATAAACCAAGGATTGCTGGAAATATGTTTTTTTTTCTCCTTTTGACCATTCTAAGGTCAAACCAAAGGGCATTCGGGAGTGCAAAGGTGTTGAGAGGGTGGCTAGATTCTTAACATTTATTTCTTTTAGATCGTGACCTTGTTGTTTCAGCGCCCACTGGTAGTGGAAAAACAGTCATTTTTGAATTAGCAATGTTAAACATGATCCAATGTGGGCTGGTATCAAATGGAGGAAAAGCTGTGTATGGTAAGTTTTTGTTATTAATTTCAAGCCTGAAATAATTAGTAGAATGGTTTATAGAAGCGTTTGCTATTTCAGCTTTTTTTAATCATTTAAAAACAGTAAAAAAATTGTTTTACTAACTTCTGGTTGCGTCCTTGTTTAGTGATAATAGAGTTTTCAGAAGTAGCGTTACAGTCCATGAATTTCTACCTACGTGAGGCAATGTCATGTGGAAAGTGAGGTTTCCAAAAGAGTCTAAATTCTAATCTATTCCCAACACTAAACGAAATCAAAACAATAATTGCAACGGAAAACGTTTTATCTCATAAAAAAAGAAATTATACTAAAAATTCAATAACTATAATACAATTACGCCAAGTATAGTTAAATTAAGTCAGAACTTTATAAAAATCTAAAAATGTCGGAGAGTAAAGGCATTATTTTTTACATTATTTTGAGTCTACATAGTCGCTTACGGTTACTCCTTAAACAAAAAGATGAAAAGGAATAAATTAAATCGTTATTGTGTAAACATAAATACGAAGAGAACGTACGACGTTGTATAATGACGCGAAACATAGTAGAACATGTCGTGGCGTGGTGGAGCTTAATGTCGTGGGATGGAATCTGGCACGTTATGATGGACTTGGGTGCGGTACGGCGCCGTGTGAAGAAACACAATCTAACGTGGGGGAGTATGATTTAGCTGGATGGAGTGTGGCAAAACTTTGCGCAGTGGGAAACGGTGTTCCACCGCAGAATATGAGAGCCTGTGGTGGAAAGAGTCGCATTGAAAGGATGATTTAAAAGATGAAAGCCAATAGCCCAAAGCCTATTGTGCGGTGGAACATGGCTAACATTGGTGGACCATCATGGATGGTAATGCAGTGGGGTAAAACATGGCTCGGCTGCAGAGAACAAATGCAAGAAGAGAGCCATTGCTAAGGAAGACTGATTCCTGGTAGTACAAACTGAGATAGCTTCGTTCAATTCGTATCATGTTAAAATTTAATACTACTGGTTGAACAGTGATAATACATCTTCAGACTGTAGTCTCAACTATTTAGGTCGCATTATAGTGGTCCACTTCGTATTCACGATTTCCCGCACCAACTTAAAGTATCAAGCCATAATATCTTTCAGAACAAGGTAAATCCATTCTTTTCATGGTATTAATTAAAAAACTTTCCGCAAAATAGAGTTTTCAAAGAAAAGTAAAGAACTCCATTAAACAAAAAATTTGCACTCTACTGAAAAAAATATAAATGTTTTTACTTTTATAACTTTAATGAATCAAATAATATTAACATTTTAATTACTAAATATCAATATATGTATATTAAACTGACAATGCACATTCATTTGTATTTTTTTCAGTAAAGTGCAAAATATGTTCTGACCCTGGGAAGGCATAGGGGTTTTGAGCCCAACTTATGTTAATTTCTGCTCGTTTTGAGTTTGACTCGGTTATTTATTGTAATTTCTGTTCGTTTTGGGTTTTATTTATTTATCGCTGCTGATTTGTGGTAGTTTCACGCTTGGTAGATTATTTGATTTGATTTTTGCTCATTTTTTGTTCAATGGAGTTTTTTGCTTTTCTTTGAAAAACCCATTTTGTGGAAAAAGTTTTTTAATTAATTTCTGTTCGTTCTATATTGACATAGTCTTTTCAGGGAAAAAGAAAATAATACTTTAAATCTTTTCGTTTTTTTGACTTTATAGTTTGGGCTGCTATTTGTATGCTGGAGAAAACTTTTCAGCAATTTTTAACAACATACACCCTTTTAAAAATCTGGACACAAATAGTAGTTGTTAGTTTTTGTTTCATACATCCCCTAGTTGACCTGAAATGGAAAACCTGATACCATTCGCAAAAAGATCTGCTTACTTTCTTTGATAGCTTGGATACACTTACGCTATTTTGACTTGGTTAAATTTTAAGAGCAGAAGTAGCCCCGAAAGTTTGAACATAGTACCCTCAGTCGTTCTTGGGATACTGCTGAGATGCCTTAGCCTATTGGGAATTAGCATTAACACAGTTTATTTAGATTGAATCTTACGGCAACATTTAATTTTTAAAAACGTAAAGGCAAATGGGAGGGTGGGCGTGGGAGGGGGATTAGTTGCCCTCCAATCACTTTCGACTATTAAAAAGGGCATCAGCCCTTTCTTTTTTCAATCGATGAGCCCTTCTCGAAGTTCCTAGGACAACTCCTTCGATACGAAGTGCCCTGGTCTAAACAACAACAACAACAAAAAATCATACATCATACCCACATCGATCTTTACTATAAAAATTTCAAGCCTTCCAATTACTTTCGACTATTAAAAAGGGCACTAGGCCTTTGGATTTCCAATTGAATGATCCCTTTTTGAGTTCTACGACAACGCTTTCTATAAACACCTTATATACTCCCAGGGCATAAATTGCAACCCTTACCCTAAGGGCTGTTAGGGTGGTTGTCATCCTTTAAGACATAATTTCCAGAACTTTCA
This sequence comes from Artemia sinica, assembly GCA_027921565.1. Taxonomy (NCBI): domain Eukaryota; kingdom Metazoa; phylum Arthropoda; class Branchiopoda; order Anostraca; family Artemiidae; genus Artemia; species Artemia sinica. The sequence goes on along the minus strand of CM051267.1, from coordinate 22,667,125 downwards.
ACTACGTTAAACAAAATGGCTATCTCGAAATTTTGATTGGATGTGTATGGGAAATGGTGGGCGTGAGAGAGGCGTTAGTCACTCTCCAATCACTTTCAACTGTTAAAAAAGGCACTAGCCCTTTCAGTTTCTAATCCAATGAGCCCTTTTGAAGTTTCTACGACAACGCTTTCAATAAAAAACCTTATACGCCCCCAGGGCATAACTTACAACCCTCGCCTTGAGGGCTGGGGGGGGGAGATGGTCATCCTCAAAGACCTAATTTCCAGAACTTTCTACTACGTTGAACAAAATGGTTATCTGAAAATTTTGATTGGATGTGTTTGGGGGAATGGAGGGTGTGAGAGGGTGGTTAGTTACCCTCCAATCACTTTCGACTATTAAAAAGGGCAATTTAAATTTCCAAACAAATGAGTCCTTTTTGAAATTTTTACAACAACTTTCTATATAAACCTTATATGCCCCAGGGCATAACTTACGACCCTTGCACTAAGGGCTTTGAGGGGGTTTGTCATCCTTAAATATATAATTTCCAGAACTTTCAACTACGTTGAACAAAATGGCTATCTCTAAATTTTGATGAATGTGTTTGGAGAAATGGTGGGCGTGAGAGGGGGGTCAATTACTCTCCACTCACTTTCGACTATTAAAAAGGGCAATTTAAATTTCCAAACAAATGAGCCCTTTTTGAAATTTCTACAACAACTTTCTATATAAACCTTATATGCCCCCGGGGCATAACTTACAAACCTTGCACTGAGGGCTTTGAGGGGGTTATCATCCTAAAAGACCTAATTTCCAGAACTGTCGACTACGTTGAACAAAATGGGTATCTCAAAATTTTGATTGGATGTGTTTGGGGAACTGGTGGATGTGAGAGGGGGGTTAGTTGCCCTTCAATCACTTTCGACTATGAAAAGGGCACTAGCCCTTTCAATTTCCAATTGATTGAGCCCTTTTTGATGTTTTTACAAAATCGCTTTCTATAAAACCTTACATGCCCCTAGGGCATAACTTACAAACCTGCCCTGAGGGCTGTGGGGGGGGGGGGTTGTCATCCTTAAAGACCTAATTTTCAAAACTTTCAACTACGTTGAATAAAATGGCTATCTAAAAATTTTGATTGGATGTGTTTGGGGAAAAGGTGGGCGTGAGGGGGGGGAGGTAGTTGCCCTCAAATCACTTTCGACTATTAAAGAGGGAACTAGCCCTTTGAATTTCCAATCGAAAGAGCTCTTTTTCAAGTTTCTACGACAAAGATTTCAATAAAAACTTATATGCTCCCAGGGCATGACTTATAATCCTTGCCCTGAAGACTGTGGGAGGAGTGTCCAACTCAAAGATATAATTTCCTGAACTTTAAACTGCGTGTAACAAAATGGCTATCTCAAAATTTTGATTGGATGTGTTGGGGAAATGGTGGGCGTGGAAGGGGTGTTAGTTACCTTCTAATCACTTTTGACTATTAAAAAGGGCACTTGCCCTTTGAATTTCCAATCGAATGAGCATTTTTTGAAGTTTCTATGACAACACGTTCTATAAAAACCTTATATGCCCCCAGGGAATAACTTACAACCCTTGCCCTGAGGGCTGTGGGGGAGTGTCCTTCTCAAAAATATAATTTCTATCTGGAAATCAACCATGCTGAACAAATTGGCTATCTCAAAATTTTGATTGGATGTGTCTCGGAAAATGGTGGGCGTGGAAGGGGTGTTAGTTGCCTTCCAATCACTTTCGACTATTAAAAAGGGCACAAGCCACTCCAATTTCCAATTGAATGAGCCCTTTTCGAAGTTTTTACGACAACTTCTTCAATACAAAGTGCCCTGGTCCAAAGGAAAAAAAAAAAAATAATACATTGTGCCAGCATCGTTCTTATATGCCCCCAGGGCTTAACTTAAAACCCCTGCCCTGAGGGTTGTGGGGGGTGTTCTCCTCAAAAACATAATTTCCATGTGGAAATCAACTACGCTGAACAAAATGGCTATCTCAAAATTTTGATTGGGATGTGTTTGGGGAAATGGTGGGCATGGAAGGGGTGTGTGCTGCCTTCCAATCACTTTCGACTATTAAAAAAGGCACTAGCCGTTCCAATTTCCAATCGAATGAGCCCTTTTCGAAGTTCTACGACAACTCCTTCGATACGAAGTGCCCTTGGTATTGAAACAAAATAATAATAATACATTTCTTTGCTTAGGCAGCGCGATTGTGCTGCCTATGATTTAAAGGTAAGTAAAGAGGGACCCTTGTCAATAGGGGTCAAAACTATAAAAATGGAATTTTGATACCAGTATGTAAAGTAAGAAAGTCTATTTATTTATGCTGGATCCAAACAAACCAAATTTGTTTATCCATCATCATTTACCCATCAAGAGTGGTTAGCATGAGCATGTTTCATGCAAAATTTTTTTTTTTTTGCGAATTAAAAACACGACGATAGCCAATAATTTAGGCAACGTGATGTGACTATATTCTGTTGGGCATTACTCTGCCTAAAATGAATCTATTAGTTACCCTCGGTTCACACTGGTATAGTTTTTTTCTATATATATATATATATATATATATATATATATATATATATATATATATATATATATATATATATATATATATATATATATATATATATAACTTAAAACGCCTTACTGATAACGGAAGCAGGAACACCGCAGAGCAAGTGCGCTCAAAAACGATTAGTTACTGCGTTAAAGCCCGAAAACTAGTATTACATAAAATATTGTCTTGTATTAATAGTATATGAATATTAATGGTCGTATATTTGTCATATACTAATGGGTGTCTGAAAAATACTGCTAGTTTGTCAGTTGCATAGATTCTATGGTTTAAAAAAGGTTCAGTTCAAAATAACGGATGCATTTTTTTAACGGCTCAGTTGAAACATTTCGACGCAGCCGTTAGACCGCTATTGCACCAGCAGTAGAATACCATATATTTAAAATATAAGACTCTTTCCTTCTAAAGATGATTCGGGCAGAAATTAAACGTTCCCTAATTGAGTTCAAATACCGCTTCCAGGAGTCTAAATTCATAATCAGCAAAAAGAGAAATTGCATTTCTAGCTTCAGTCAGACAACGGCGCTAGTCGTTCGAATTTCGCTAAGATAATTAGTAGCAAAAACAAAATGCTAAGCACGATATTTCTAAGGAAGTTTAAATGGCAAAAAACTGTGTGAACTCCTGAATCATCTGAAAAATCTTAAAGAGATTATTGGACGAAGATTTGCGTCCTTGGGTCGCTTGAGCCAATGGCAGGCAGTCCCTAGAGCGCAGGACGAAGGAACTGCGTTTGGGAGTGGGGGTAAATGTGTTTTTTAATTTGAATATGTATTCAGGCTCCAAGCGATTAGTACCGCAAATAATCTCGGTCACCATTTTTATTGTCATTGAAGTGACCCGTTGCTGTACAACTAAGCATGTAAGTTCAATAAATCTATTGTCTTTTAATATGTGTTTGTTTCTCTTATATGTCTGAGTCTAGTCCGATAATAGGTAACTAGTTCGCCAGTCTCCATGGTAAATGCTCCCAAAGGAATCTGATCTCCAGATAGCTCAAGAAAGAAGAAGCCACATTTGTATGTCTACATATTCAATTTTCTCTCATTACTTGAGAGCGGTGCTAGCCTAGTTGACACAATCTCCATCGCTATAAGTGGCGCTATAGGAGAATTCTCTATCGCCACGAGCAAATCTTTTCTATCACTACAAATACCAACTTCAATGGTACAAATGGTGCAGTCGGAAATTGGAGGAAAACTGCGAACTAATTAGGCTATTAAAACTTTGTAATTTAAATTTAATTATTGGAAAGATACAGACATATAAGAAAAATGATTAGGCCTATAACCGCTAGGCTACGATAGGAAACCCCTTATATCTCATAGGAGATAATAGAGTCCCCCAAAATAGGTTAAGTAAAATAATAAATTTATTTTAAGTTGATATAAACGCAAAAAAAAAAAAATATTGAAATATTGTATATTGAAACAGAAATGGCTTTGTCAAAAGAGGAAGGTAAATTGACTTCGCTTTTAGCGGCGCTCGCGAAACTTCGCTAATGCGAAGTTTCACATTAGCAAAACTTCGAGCAGCTTTGCTTGAACTTTGGCTATTAGAAATAAATTTGTATCCCCTCAAAGAGTTGGGTACAATAGAAAAAATGGAGAAAAGGCTCAATAAAAAATTGTAAAATGAAAAAAAAAAAAAAAAAAATAGTATTCAGTTTTTAACAAGTAGAAGCAAGTGTATAATTAGTAATTTTTTTAGTGTTAGTAATAAATGCAATGTAGTAGTGCCGTATATTACTAAATAATAAAGTATTTGTACCGTGAATTGAAAGAATTAAATAAAAGATAATACGGAAAGAAAAACAAAATCTAGCTGGACCGATGAAACGTTGGTAGAAACAGAAGAATTTTAGGCATAATAGTAGCAAATGGGGTCTGTTATATTCCACCCCTGTTTCTTTTCCTTTCAGATAAATGACCTATTTTCGTTTCTTTAATTACATTTGTGACCCTTTTGGAAGAATACAAGTAAGGTATTTTCTACAAACTGTGTAGTATTTTCCGTAACCCAGGCAGGGTAGGAATAGAGCTACAAGGCGCCGTCATTATTATATTGACAGGGAGGGTTATTACCTCCAAGGAGAGAGTAGAAATTTTCTAGCCGTAACCCAAGGCGGGTACATTTGGCTTTAGAAAGTGGCCATTTGACCACTCGATCGCGTTACCATACCCTGAGACAGGGTATACTGTAAATAGGGTAGTACCAAACCCGATATTTGCAGAACCGTTGGGGTAAGAGCGGGAATCTCACTAACATTAGGGCCGACAAGGGGTTCTCCCATTCGAGTAAGTGGCATAGCAATCTTTTTGCGTCATTCGAGTAAGTGGCATAGCAATCTTTTGCGTCATTTTTTGCCTTTAAAAGTAGTGACCCTGCACATACACCCCAATAAGTGGTGCCAGCGGTAGCTAGCACTACGAACATTGGCGGCAGCGGCATAAGCACACATGCTAGAAAGCTTAGCAAAAGTCGCCGAAGGAAGCAAAAAAAGAAGAGTTGTTACCCAGCTGTGACTGGAACTCTGCATAAGGCGAGAAATTCGGCGAAAGAAACCGTTAATCACAGAAAATTGAGGCATAGGGATAGGTCTTAAAAGGGTCTCCTTTACCTACACAGATGACCTTCATCTGAATAATGGTGTTAGAAAAAATTCAAATTCTGAAGTAGCTCCGCAAAATGAGTGAACAGGAAAATTTGAATTTCAAACCATGGCTGCTTTAGAGCCATGTAGATGTGAAACAAGCCAGTGTTCATGCTTGTTTACAAAGAATAATTAAAAATATATGAATATATTTTTTTTGGTCGAGTGTCATTTGTATTGCTGGGGTCGACTCCCCTCGCACACGTTAGGTCCCCTAGTGGATAAATATCCGCGTTATTTGTGCTTATTAATTTTATGGGTTATTTGTAATGATGGCAAATATCAGACTTAACTTATTGCTTTTTTATAAACAGACACCATTCAAGACAATTAAGAAAGGTCGTCAAAAGTCTGTCTATTGTTCTTAAAAACTGCTTATTTGAAAATGTCAATTTTTTTTTATGTTGTTCTATTTATTTAAGAGCGAGAGAGAATGAGCATATGTAGGTTTTATTTTTGTAGCTAGACATAAGACATACCTTAGTACTTCAGTTTAATTAAATCTACGTTCAATGTTTTGTTACAACAAGCATCCTTGATTGCTATACTTTGCGCACCTTAGACTAAATTAGTCTATGTTACTAAGGATTTGATTAAGTTTTAGATGTCTTATTTTTGTTAAGTGTTATTTCTATGCCCTTTCAAAGGATAATAGAAAGGTTGGAACAGAAAATAACCAAAGGTAGGAAGCTAGTGGTCTACTGAAAACGACAACTGGCGTTGGACCACGTCTTGTGGGAAGCCTGGGGAGGAACTCAAGGCCCATGATTGTTTTGTAATTTTTTTGTGTGTAAATGAACGTAGGAAGGGATATTTCTCAGTCCCTCAAGTGTAAGAAATTATTATTTTTATGCCAATCAGGGCCAGTCAAAACAATACTTAAAGGTTGAATAGAAACTTCTGTGAGGTAGTTAAGTTTTCGTTTTTTGAATCAGAATGCTTTGAAAGAGAAACAGAGAGTTTACTTTCTTATAGCTCCGAGGCAAAAAAAAAGAAAAAAGAAAGAAAAGCTTTTTAATTTCATTATATTATATCAATGACGTATGCTGTCCTACAGCTCTGTGTTAAACATTACTTCCAAAGAGAAACAGAGACATTAATGTCTTTAGCTCCTTGGCGAAAAATTTAATTCCACTAGTTTATATCTATGACATATACAATAACAGAGAGATCACTGTTCTATAGTTCTGTGACAAAAATGTCCTTTAATTTCATTGGTTTATCTATGACATATATTGTGCTCTAATTTTTGTGAAATATTTTCGCAAGTCAGTCACGTTACATCTTACCTATACTGACTCAGGTCTCCCTCGGATTTTCTATGAAAAATCGACCCATGTCCTAACCAAGATGGATATTATCAAAAAAAAAAAAAACAAGAAATTATCAGTACAGAAGCGTCTAATTGTATGAAATATTTTATCTTAGTGCAGATTATAATTATTTTAGGCCTACCAGTGTAATTATGCGCCGCAAGTTTGCTTATTCATGTGTTTCTTACTCGAGAAATATAATGTTTCTTACTCGAGTAATATATGTACCAATAGCCAACTATTGGTAACTATAACCAAACAACCTATGGTACGTTTATATGTAGAATTTCATGGCGGATGTGAAATTATATCTCAATAACAATATGTAAAATTTTAAAACCATTTAATCAGTTAAGATATATGGATTGAAACCCTGTGTATGTCCAATGGCGACTAAGTAAAACCCACAAGGAATTCCCTATTAATGTGAAGGTGTTTCTCGCTTAACGGATTCTAATAAGACTTTAATATAATATTTATTTATTTAGTGCTGAAGGATTTGCTCAAACAATAGCCTTCTAAAAAGATATTGATGCCAGTTCTTCATTACGCTTATATTCTTTGCCAAGCATTAACTGGAATCTACGGAGGCAAGCTTGGAAATCCTGCATCTAATGACCTTATTCGAAAAGCGAATATGAGACACCAATGTTGACTTTTAATTACGGAAAAGTCTTAAGAATAAGAAGAAGAAAACCAAAAGAGGAACACGGGGAAACAGCTGAAATGCTGAGAATAAACCCGGAGCCACATGAGAACGTCTAAGCCAAGAAATAGGGAAGACATCAGAAAACTAGTGGGTATAGAGGTCTCCACTAGTCCTTGTTATGTCTTGTTCCCTCATTGTAGTATCGTTTGCGTAAAACCGTGTGGTTATGACGCTGCAACATGCGTTTCTTATACAGCGCGGACTTGCGTGAACAATGCAGGCATGAAAAAATATTGTAAAAACAGACCTCAAACTTAATAATGTAGGGTAAATTATGTTTATTTAATATCGATATTTTCGTTATCAAAACAAATTTGAAGAAATTTCTGTTTTAGATTTTCATTGTGAGTACTAATATTAGTGTATTTATTTAATTCTGTCTCATAGCTAAGAAATTATAACCCAATTAATGCGTGAATTATTGTATGTGTATTTACTTCAAAGAACATGTGATTCTGCCGCGTTGTTTTTATTACAGGAAGGTAAATGGACACTTTGGTCATCGAGTATTACAATAAGCTGCCCAGTACAGATACGACCCAGTAACATCTATTTTCATCATATCTCAACCAACGAAGAGTACTCACCATGACTCCAGGCAACTTCATCCCAGCTTCGTCTACGAAAACAACAGTTACCTTCGATCGTCGTTTCTTCGACTATGAACCATATTATGTATCAGGTAACACTATATTTGAACCTCAGTATCAAGTGCTTTAACGAACTATATAATCGCATAAACGCTGAGAAACCCATCGGCTAGGACAAGATATAAATACGTAGATATCGCTGTTGATACTCACTATGGACCCCATAATAATTTGACAGTATAGTGATGATACTTGAAGCTAAACGATATTAAACAATATTTAAAGTTAAATGATAATTAAAGACATTTGAAGATATTTGAAGACAAATTAAAGACAATTTGAAGTTTAATTCTGAGAACTCTATCGATCAGCACACGATAAACGATATTTGAAGTTAAATGACACTTAAAGACATTTGAAGATATTTGAAGCAGAAATTAAAGACAATTTGAACTTTAATTCTGAGAACCCCATTGATCAGAACAAGATAGACGATATTTAACGATATTTGAAGCTGAAAAATACTTAAAGACATTTGAAGATATTTGAAGACGAAAATAAAGACAATTTGAAGTTTAATTCTGAGAACTCCATCGATCAGAAGAGATAAACGATATTTGAAGTTAAATGACACTTAAAGACATTTGAAGATATTTGAAGCAGAAATTAAAGACAATTTGAACTTTAACTCTGAGAACACCATCGAGCAGTACAAGATAAACGATATTTAACGATATTTGAAGTTAGATGATAGCTGAAGAGGTTCGAAGTTGAATTTAAAGACAATATATTAAGAGAGTCACTATAATATGACGGCAACCCGTTTCAAAAGGCACAAATGAACAATTTTACTGGAGAATACATTCTCTATGTGCCTCAAAAATCCTAAAAATGATATGCTAAGAAGAAAAACACCAACACCTTTAGTGGGAAGAATCATTTCCCAGTTGACTATTAGAACGATATTCAACGGTCATTTCCCAGTTGACTATTAGGGAAAACATACCGTGTAAAGACAACTAGACTCGAACTGTTCCATGAAGAAACCATAACGTACGTGCTTCGAAAATTTTGCCACGACAAAAGGAGTGAAGGACAGTAATTTACAACAGAAGGGTGTAGTACACTAAGGACACGAAAGGTGATGAATAGATGTGAAGCTACATGTGTTACTTCCTAACAGCTTTGACAATGCAAAAATCTAAATAGTGAAAGTGTTTTAATGTCATCTGTGAATATGTTGAACCAAATATTGTACGTTATAAATCATTTATGTATGTACCACAAGTAGAATTAGGTGTAATATTATTATGTTATTCATTTAACGTTGTGTAGATAGTATGTAGTACGTCATATAGACAGCAAAATCAAAAAAAAAGAGAACTAATGTAAAAGTAGAATAGTCCCAACCTTATTGGAAAAGTAAAAGTAATCAGTGTTAGATATAGAAAAAAAAAAAAATCCTTAATATAGTAGCTAACCTAGAACCGAAAATAATCTTAATCCGGTAGATGAATTTTAGATAGGGATGTAGAATAAAATAAGAAAAATAATTGAAAAATTTTAAGCACTCCTAATGAGCAGTTACTAATGACGGGACGTCATTATTTGATGGGAAGGGTGATGTGCACCAGCAGTAGAATACCATATATTTAAAATATAAGACTCTTTCCTTCTAAAGATGATTCGGGCAGAAATTAAACGTTCCCTAATTGAGTTCAAATACCGCTTCCAGGAGTCTAAATTCATAATCAGCAAAAAGAGAAATTGCATTTCTAGCTTCAGTCAGACAACGGCGCTAGTCGTTCGAATTTCGCTAAGATAATTAGTAGCAAAAACAAAATGCTAAGCACGATATTTCTAAGGAAGTTTAAATGGCAAAAAACTGTGTGAACTCCTGAATCATCTGAAAAATCTTAAAGAGATTATTGGACGAAGATTTGCGTCCTTGGGTCGCTTGAGCCAATGGCAGGCAGTCCCTAGAGCGCAGGACGAAGGAACTGCGTTTGGGAGTGGGGGTAAATGTGTTTTTTAATTTGAATATGTATTCAGGCTCCAAGCGATTAGTACCGCAAATAATCTCGGTCACCATTTTTATTGTCATTGAAGTGACCCGTTGCTGTACAACTAAGCATGTAAGTTCAATAAATCTATTGTCCCTTTTTTATCTCTGTTTATTCCATTTTATATGTCTGTATTTAGCCTATATAGCTAATTAGTTCGCCATATCGTGTGCCAATAAATTTTTCCATCGCTACACTATGACGCATAAACTTGTTACAAAAAATGGATGAAATCTGACGAATCATGCTAAATCGACTATTTTTGTGTGAAAACGCGCGGTGTGAACCAAGGGTTAAAAGGGATTTAAGCAGCGCTGCGACTTCTACGGGTTTTTCAGGAGACCCTTCAACATAAAAGAAAATCATAACGATCGCCGAGGTTTTACAGACTTTTTTTTAAAAGGAAATGCGAAATGTTGGATATGAGCTCAACTTCCTAATTTGTAGCGATCTTTGCAATTAGTATCGATAAATACTGCATTAATCTATACTGCTTTATTACTTCAGCATAGGTAGGAAAAGCAAGAAAGAGTGAATTCAAGGACCCACTCTAAAATTGAGGAAGTACAAAGGAAGAAAAAAGAAGTAGAAATATTCGCTTCTTCTCAAAACAATGGGTTTTTTTCGGGGCCATTGAACAAGCTTACTCCTGATTCTTTGGTCACTTTTCCCTGGCTCTTTGATTCATTCCTGACTCTTCTGTCGGTTAAAGTAATCCAACTTAGCAATAACATTAAATTTATTAGAAATCATCACTACAAAAATGCTAAAAACAAATGATCAAGTATCCATCAGTTCGAAAAAATTATAACTCCAAGTCTAATGAATCAATACGTATTTATTCCTGTAACATTTTGTCGCATATTTAAAGCGTTTATTTGCCAATTTGGCTGTTGGTGGGTTTTTTGTGGGGGTCGTCTTGCTGGTCCTTGACCTTGTTTGTTGTATATGAGCTTCTTCTGATTGTGAGAACCTGGGCCACCAGTCCTTCTGGTGTGTTTAGCCTTATTTGGATGGTAGTTTCTTCTAAAATCCCCGTTATTGAGTTTTTCTTCATACTTTTGTAAAACTCTTGGCCTTTAGATATCGAAGATTCATGGGCGTGAATAGTTCTGAAATTTCTTCATAAATCACGGCTATTGGATTCTTTGCTGTGCTTTTGTCCAACATTGACAGAAGGCCAAAGTAATGCTCAGTTTTTTTATGTGATTGATTTGGCAATTTGGCCATCAATCAATAATTCAAAACCTTTGGAGTCACAATTGTTTGGGTATCTAACCAACTGCGGTTTCATCTTAGTAGTGATGTCACTATAACTGGTCAAATTACATTATGTTATTTCATGACTTCAATCATCTTTCTCGCATTTCCATTATTGTAGGCTTGGTAACTGTCAAATATCAAGTTTCTACTCAGCTCTTCGTTTTTAGCACAACTGTCCTGTCCAGTTTTAGCAAGGGAGCGATGGAATATCTCTTCAGAGTTAGTTCCTGCTGATAAATCTTCTTCTGATTTAATATGCTTTTGCAGATTCAGCGTTTCATGGACTGTAGCAACCTCAGCTACTACTATTATTGCTTATGCTCTTACAGTTGAACTGAATCAAAAGAGAGTAAGTGCATCCAAGTTGTCAAAATAGCATAGATACAGTGTTTTAGAAAGGGTATTAAGTTTTATTTTTTAGGGAAACTTGAAGAGGTGTAAAAATAAATCAAGGGATACGATGTGTGTCCAGATTTCCAAAAGGGTGTATGTTATTGGAAATTGTTGAACAATTTTGTCGGTCATATAAATAGTAAGCCATAATATGAATTCTTATAGAAACAAACGAAAAGATTAAAAATATTATTTTCTTTACCTATTAAAAAGACTTTTGTAAATAAAAAACAATAAAAATAAAATAGCCAAGACCCAGGGTGTTTTTTCACAGCTAAAAAAAAGTTTGAAGAATAGGAAGTTAAGTCTGCAAACCAAGATTAGAATATTGGAATTTACAGTGATGACAGTGGCCAAGTATGGTTCTGAAGCATGGGCGCTCCGAAAAACGGAGGAAGATTTGTTAAATGTTTTCCAGAGAAATTGCCTACGGATGGTTTTGGGTACCTAGATGGCAGACCGCATCTCAAACATTAGGCTGTACAACGAGTGTGGTTCAATCCTGTTTTCTAGGGCTATAATGAGGGAAAGCTTTAGATGGCTTGGGCAAGTTCTACCGATGAAGGCTGACAGCTTGGCAAAGATTGTCCTTCTCGGTCGACCGTTTAGGGCCATACGGAAAGAAGTTAATCCCCGGGTAGTTTGGGGTTATGTTATAAGGAAAGATTTAAGAGAAATGAGAACTTCTTGGGAGGATGTAAAGAGGGAGACTTTGAAGGCTCCCTTCTTGGGAGGCGTTAAATAGATTTGGATACAGGAGGAGCGTACGTAGCTGTGTTGGGCTCAGGCTGCTTGTTGCTGCAGTGAGTTTTTAGTAGTGTATGTAGTAATGGAAGATAAAAGCATACATAACGAGCCCATTCTGCACGAGTTAAGTCGGTTTATTCTTATTTCAAATTGAACGATTTTAAATTCGCTACATTATTTGATATGCAACATTCGTATCTCTGTAATGGAATAGCGGCAAAAGTTTTCGAACTAAGATTTGTAATTTTCTAACATAATTTATTTTACCAAGGGAGAGGAGGAAGGTTATAAATTTAAAGATAAAAAAATATAATTATATTGAAAATCATATAAGAATACAACATTTTTTTTTCATCTGGTCATATTCAGAGAATTGGAAATTTGGTGCCCTGGAGCTGGCTTTGTACGCAAATTCCTATAAATAGGGTTACCTTCCCCTTCGATGTGTCAGGACCATCACCGTGAGGGACCTTTTTATCCCAACCCAACCGTTACCACCCATCCTGACAGGACCCAATTTTGCGTGATTTTACTAAGGGTAAAATTTTGGACGGGTTTCATGCTATCTTGGAAAGTATCTGAGGAAGGTGGACACAACTTTTAGGAATGGATTCCATAGTCTCAACTATGCTCTGGAAGGTCTTTTGAAGACCTTTCAGGAAAGTCCTTCTCCACACCTTTCCCTCTAAATTACATTGACCTTTGATAACATGGGATAAATTTATATTATACAAGTGAAACTTTTAGAATAGATCAAGAGTGTGAGTGAGGTCCACGGAAAGTATGATGAGCCTTATACTTTTGTTAAGCCCTGATTTGTATGCCTTCGAAGAATTTTTGAAAATGTTTCTTAGTTAAAAAAAAAAAAATCCAGTATGGCTGAAAATCTTACTCAATTCATCGGAACTGTGTTTCCAAGATTGGGTATCAAAGCTAAGTAGACTCAAACCAAAATGAAAGGAATTTTTTCCATAGTTAAGAACTGTCTTGTATCCAATTCTGCAAGAGTATTTTTGCTTATGTGCATGTAAATGAAATCCCGTTTAAGTGAATTCTGTTCAATTCAACCTATTTAATTGAACCCTCGTTCCATCAAGAACCTGTTTAACTCAACATCCGTTTTACTCAATTTCCATCCAACTCATACTCCGTGTATCTCAACACTCATTCTACATATGCCCCGTGTACTTCAATCCTCATTTAACTTTACCCATATTTAAGCAGCTTAATAAACCTAACCTAGGGCTTAAATTGTACGGGGACTGAGTTGAATGGGGGTTGAATTAAATGAGGGTTGAATTACACAGATGTTAAGCTGAATGAGGGTTGAGTAGCACGGGGGGTTGAGCTGAATGGGGATTGAGTTAAACGAGAGTTCAGTTAAAGGAGGGTTGAGTTGCATGAGGGTTCAGTTAATTGGGTTGAGTTTTTAGTCCAATGCAATGAAAGCTGTAAGCGAAAGGTTCTTACGCACAGGGAGGGGTTTTGGGCTTCTGCTCTCTCAAGATTTCCTAATTTCAATGGCTATATCCATATCTTGTAAGAATTTTATAAGTTTTGCCTGTCTCCTTTCTTTGCTATTTTTACCTTTTAAAACGCTCCCCCACCACCACCCCGTGTATCATGAAACAAAATTGTTTGAATACGTCTGACTCTCAGTATAATGAAAACAACTGTATCATTAATTTTCTCGAATATGTTATTCTCCTGTTGGCAGATGTTTTACTCAGTGTGTTGTTCGTTAATTTTTGCTAGTTTTAGATTCAATAATAATACTGTTCTTTAAAAAAAAGGTAAAAATACGCACGGTATCTTACCAATGAATAATGAGCTTTTATGTTTGATGATGTTGTTGATGCTTGCACAGCATGGTAATTCAAATTTTTTTATAAGACTGTGAATTTTAAATTTAGTAAAAGAGGAAAAGATATATTTATATATATATATAAGAGGAAGAGATTTCTTCTTTATAGCTATTTTAAGGGGACGACTTGAATATAACTTTGTTTAAGTTCTTAACTTCTCATGGTCGATAAGAAATAAGATAATGAAAGCTGAGACCGCTAAGGTGGTTCTTTTGTGAACTAATATTTTCTCTTTAGTCTTATGAGAAGTTAGACCTTATTAGATGGGTAACCATGAAATAGAGCTGTTCAGTATTGCACTTTTTTTTTAGAGAAAAGCTTGCTAAGTTTCTTTTAGCCAAGTACACTAAAATGAAATCTTTTTACTATCAGTCAAATTTCTTTTCTATTACAGTAGCGCCAATAAAAGCACTATGCGCAGAGAGGTACAGAGATTGGTCTGTTCGTTTTGGCTCATTAGGGTTTCGATGCGTCCAAATTACAGGTGATCAAGCTACCGTAGATGAAACGGAATCCTTCAACTATGCTAATTGTATCATAACTACTCCTGAAAAATTTGATTCCCTTTCTCGTCGTTATCTCAGAGACAATATTCACGACGTGAAGCTTTTTATGATAGATGAAATTCATCTAATAAGGTAAGATTCGTATTTGTTAAATTTAGAAGGTTTGTGTTTGAATTGGGAACTAAAGGGAGGTGGCGTAAGAGAGATGAATAGAGAGACATAGAGATAAAGGGTGAAAATGAGATAGAAAGAGGGAGAAAAAGAGAGAGAGAGAGAGAGAGAAAGGAAGTAAGAAAGAGAATCATATAAAGAGTTACTGACCATACGCAATCAAATAGAGTTTGTCACAAAGGTACTACTGGCTTATATGTTGCTGTGTTGCCATTCAGTGGGCTTTGTGGGCTTAAGCTTCGTGCTTAAAAAAAAAATAATGAAGAACTGCTCTATTCGAATTATTTTTTTTTAAGCACGAAGCTTAAAAAATCGTTTACTTATAATGACAACTCATAACAACATCATAAATTATCTTCAAAATGTGTTGTTGGGCCAGTACCCACAAAGTAGTACGTTTGTCAGTACCTTTGTAGGTACTGATTTTATTCTTCATGATTAATACGAGAATGTTTTCGTCCCCTATGTAACTGTCTTGCTTTCTTGTTCTATTATATTTTATTATTTATAGATAATAAAGACAAAGAAAGAGATTCCCGTTTTCTTACCTTATTAGCAAGACAGTTACAAAGGGGACGAACACATTCTCGAATTAATCATGAAGAATAAAATCAGTACCTACAAAGGTACTACTTTGTTGGCACTGGCCCAACAACACATTTTGAAGATAATTTAAAGATAACCTTATTTACCTTATTAGCTTATTAGCTTTGTCACTACTTGTGCCAAAGTAGTACCTTTGTCACAAAGGTACTACTGGCTTATATGTTGCTGTGTTGCCATTCAGTGGGCTTTGTGGGCTTAAGCTTCGTGCTTAAAAAAAAAATAATGAAGAACTGCTCTATTCGAATTATTTTTTCTAGCGAAGAAAATCGAGGACCTGTATTAGAAGCTGTCGTCACAAGAATGAAATTGCTCGCTTCTCAGCTTGGCTGTTGTACTAGGTTTATTGGAGCATCAGCAACCATCCCTAATGGAGAAGACTTTGTTCACTGGCTGAATGGTGACCGAGGGACAGGAAAGCTAATAAGGTAAAAAAAACGGGAACCTCTTTCTTTTTTCTTTATTATCTGTAAATAACAAAATATAATAGAACAAGAAAGCAAGACAGTTACAAAGGGGGTCAAGACATTCTCGTATTAATCATGAAGAATAAAATCGCGGTAGATCTCATGCTGAAGGAATTAGGTTAACGTCTTTTATAGCAACAATTTCGTTAGTATACTTTTATTTAGATGTGAGACAATTTTAGTCCGTTTTTCGATATATCACTATTTTCTGATGATATATCTCTTACTCACTTTCTCTCTCTCTCTCTCTAAAAAAAAATAATAATAAAAGGAAAGCCCAGTACTTTCTTCACCAAACTCTGATATCAAGCTATTTATTTAAATATTTGTCTTTTACTTTATAGTTTTTTAAAATAAATAATTTGACATATTAGATTAATTAACCTTTTAAGTTTTATGAAATAGCCCTTATCTTACTGTACTATTTTAAGAACGGCGGTTCTCTATTAGCTCTTTATTACCGAAAATCTTTGGTTTCGTTTTAATTGTTGGCACTGTTTCAATTTTTAAAGTTCTTTTTAAGTATTGTTTGTTATTTAAATATATGGATATCTAAGGCTCTGTTTTGAGAAATTATTTTGGTTGCAACTGGTACAATATTTCGAAAGCATGACACCCCAATGCCATGCGGGTGAAATTTCGCTTTAAAAAAAATCGTGATCAATAGCTTTTCAGAGACCGTCTCATGGTAGTTAATGGTTCTAAGATCTTGTCTAAAGCGTAGTGTTACAACAAGTTCACTGAAAAATCTAAGTATAACATAATTTTGAAGTGTATCTGATCTAAGAACAAAGAAGAAATTTTTAAATAATTTTTTTTTTAATCTCAAGTTTTTCTCGTTTTGCTTAGTTTTAAAGTGAAATTTGGTAAACTTTTTGTTTTGTCTGTAAGTGGCTTGTGTAAATTCATTGCTACTTTACTGTTAATTTTTCTGTGGTTTTAGTTTCCTTCTCTCGTTCGTTACTTTCGATAGGCAGTAAAACACGCCTTTGTTTCATACGCTTTCTTATCCATCATCTCTAATTGTGACAATTGCTGTTTTCTTCAACATATTAACTAGATTCATTTCGTTCTTGGAATAAAATTGAATTTCATATCCGTTTCTTTCATTTATTCATCTTCTTCATTAAAAGTGGTCATTAAACACACAGTGGGAATTAAATTAAAAATGGTCATGTTTCAAAGTTTTGAAGTGGTCTGGGCCCTCAGGCCAATGCCTTGGATAAGTCTATTTCTGGTTATGCTGAGAATAAACAAATCCTTTTTTTGTCCCAGAAGAGGTATTGTGATTTATGATTCTAATGCAGCTTTGTACTTAATCTTAAAAATGCTATCGTAGTATTTAAAATGCACACTTTTTTTGTGGAATAATATGTCTATTTTTTTTACGGAACTTGTTTGCTTGGCTTTTCCAAAAAATTTAACTTTATTGTTTAGAAAAGGTATCCCGATGCAACCTTCTATGCTAAATTCTGCAATGTAACTAATTTTTTCTCTCAAATTTTTTTTTTTGCAATAGATTAGAAGTTTTTAAACTTTTAAATTTCAAACACAGAAAGAACTAAAACTTATCGAGCAAATAAAATGTGTGTGCTAAAAAATCCTGAAAATGGAGAAACTACATCAGGAAAAACTTTGGTTTTGTGAATTAGTCAAAACGCCTAATTTCCGCATCCAATTATAACAGCAAATTTAGCAATGAATATTGCTCAAAACGATGGTGGTGCAAACAGTTTTTGATTGTATTTTTAATTTCAGTCCAAAAAGTTCCATTGAAAGCATGATTTTTTTTTTTTTTATGGTTGCTGTAGTTAATGCAACCTAGTAGAGAGTAAACGACCGCCAAAGTTTGAAGACGGGATTTTAAGGAAGCTGTCTAGTGACTAATATTTCCAGTGTAACACTAGTTTTAAAATAGTAATTCAGATTCAAATGAAAAGTAATTTGTAAATACCAGAACACATTTTTGAGAATTTCCAAAATGAGCCTGAAACCCCTAAAAAAATGACCTTCAGTTGAAATAGAAATTCCACCATTGACATCACCGTTGTCAAAGATACCTCATTTGAGGTTTACAATCCTCCAGCATGAACAAGATGGAAAATTATATTTTTGCATGGGTAGAATTGATCTGTCTCTTTTTCTTAATTTAATGTCATGATTGACATTTGCAGTGACATTTAATTTAGAGCAATCCATTTAGTATTTCAGATGACAAACGTCCAGTTAAAGTTCAACGAATGGTCCTTGGATTCAAGTGTCAGAATGACCATTCGAGGTTCAAGTTTGACATCATGCTCAATTATAAATTGCCAAGACTTATTCAGCAGTACTCAAATGGAAAGCCAACACTGGTAAAGTATAATTTATAATTTACGCTGAAATAACTTTAGAGTTTTGTATTAGTATCATCAAGGAATTGGCAATAATAATTAAACTTTAGAAGCTTGTGAGGCTGGTTGGAAGAAATAGAACGTGTACCTGCAAGCATATATATTTATATATATATGTATATATTTATATATATATATATATACATATATATATATATATATATATATATATATATATATATATATATATATATATATATATATATATATATATATATATATATATATTTATATAATATATATACTCGACATATACTCGGAGGGCTTCTACATATGGATTCTCACTGTCGCTTGTCTTCTAACCGCAGACAATTTGAGACAATTTGCTGTCTTTTCATATTACGGTCTTTTTTAAGATATTTGATTATTAAAGCAAGTCCAATTTCTAGCAACGATTTCTACTAAGCTTCAAACTTTTGGTTTTATTTTTTAAGGTTTTGAATTGTTGTAATCCCTTGTTAAAATATATACAAATATTTTTGCAACTACCAGTTTTTTTGCTCTTTACGCAATTTAATGTCTTTTCATACTTTATCTTTTCAAAGATATTTGATTATTAAAGCAAGCCCAATTTCTAGCAACGATTTCTACTAAGCTTCAAACTTTTGGTTTTCTTTTTTAATGTTTTTGAATTGTTGTAATCCCTTGTTATAATATATATACAAATATTTTTGCAATTACCAGTTTTTTGCTCTTTATGCAATTTAATGTCTTTTCACACTGGAGTGTATTCAAAGATATTTGATTATTACCGCAAATCCGATTTCTACTAAGCTTTAGTGTGAAAGCCAGCCAGCTTGGTCTTAAAATAAATGCAGGAAAGACAAAAACCATGGCACCATCCAATTCCCCCCTACTTATCACATGTGGTGGTGAGGAAATTGAACAAGTTATTGAGTTTAAGTATTTGGGCAGCATCATAGAGAATACTGGATCTACCACAAAAGAAGTCATAACTAGAATAGGTCAAGCTAACGCAGCCTTCAATCAACTTAAAATAATCTGGAAATCCAGGAATTATTCAAATCGCCTGAAGCTGCGTTTACTCAACAGTAAGGTTTTACCAGTCCTCCTGTATGTCGCTGAGCCTTGGCACTTAAACATTCAGCAAGAGAAGAAGATTCTTGCTTTTGAGAACAATTGCCTCAGGAGGATTCTGAATATACATTGGTCCGAAAGGGTCTCAAACAATACCATTCGGAGAATCACCAATCAACCACTAATAACCGACACCATCAGATCCCGTAGATGGGGTATCTCGGACACGTTTTAAGAATGAAAAACCATCGAATCCCTAAGTCTACACTTGAGTGACAGCCAGTTGGAAGCCGGAAGCGAGGGAGACCTCGAAACACATTGAGGCGAACCGTATACGCAGTGGCTCATCTCAGACCCGATTGGCGAATATTCACTGATACCCTAGGCGCCCCTGGCGGTGTAGGAGGATTTAAGGGTCTAAGTCCCCATTCATGAAAATCTTCAACTTTTCCACATACATCAATATATTATTATTGCTCGTTTATTAAGCTAGTATATATATATATATATATATATATATATATATATATATATATATATATATATATATATATATATATTATATATATATATATATATATATATATATATATATATATATTATATATATATATATATATATATATATATATATATATATATATATATATATATATATATATATATATATATATATATATATATATAATATATATATATATATATATATATATATATATATATATATATATATATATATATATATATATATATATATATATATATATATATATATATATATATTATATATATATATATATATATATATATATATATATATATATATATATATATATATATATATATACATATATATATATGTGTATATAATGCACACTAATTAATCTTACTCTCTTTAAGCGAGCAATAATTGTATATTTATATATTTTTCTCGAAAATGGTTCCTTTTTTTTTTTTTGTACACCGAGATATTCTGGCCTGAAAAAAAAAGACTAAATAGGTCACGTGTTTGGAAAAATTTGTATTAGAGTCTTAATTTTGGAAGAACAAAAAAAATTCATGTGAATGCCGTCACATTCATTTGCATTTAAAGAGCAAATTTCATCATTATATCCCAGGTGTGGTTGTATCGTTTTTTGTATCTAGGGTGCATCCGAAATTATACAAGATTACGAATGAATCCAAACAGCTAAAGCAAAAGACATGGAACAAGCGACAGCGAGAATCACATTGAATTGCAAACGAAAATATTGCACAACGAAATGTGTGGTTAGGAGACAAATCAATTACAATAGAATGAAGGAACGTGTTACTTTAGCGTCTTTGAAGGATAGACAAAAAGGAGGAATTGAATTCACGCCAGAATTTATTAACTAAACTGAAAATGCTAATTTGCCACCCTTTGACTCAAAACTAAAGAATAACACACAAGTTATGCTGATGCGCAACTGAGATATCCAGAGTGTATATGCAATGGAACATGCATGATTGTTACATATTTAAAAACATAATTAAAGCAAAAATGTAATTACTGGGGAAAAGCTAGAAAAGAAGTTTTTTTGATATCAGAACTTTGGTAAGATGGCGAATGAATCCCAACAGCTAAAGCAAAAGAAATGAAAAAATGTCTGAGGTGAACATGACCGGAAATGAAGCAAAACAAGAATCATATTGAATTAGAAACGAAAATTTTACGCAACAAAATGTGCGGTTAGAAGACAAATCGAAATTACTATAGAGTGAAGCAGCTTGTTATTTTAGCGTCTCTGAAGAATAAACGGGAAGGAGGAACTGAATTCACGCCATGACTTCTTAATTCAATTGAAAATGCTGATTTGCCTCCCTATGATTTAAAACTGAAGAATAACACGATCATTATCCTTATGCAAAATTTGAGAATCGTACGTGTGTAAGCGTACCACAAAGCTTTTGAACAAAAAAACTTCTCTCTTTTTGGAATAAAATGGTCTTTGCCTACTTTTAATCAAGTTTTTTTTTCGTCTATTCAGACAGATGGGGTTGTTTGATGGTTGGCAATCTTAATATTTATCGTTGTTTGTGTATTGAATGTTAATATGGGTTTGCCTGCGTATCTGTTAACTTCCACATTTCCAGCAATCTCTTTCTGTTTCTCTTATCAATGGGGATAGAGAGAGTGGGGTTGTGTAATGGTTTCATGCGGGAAACGTGTCCTTTTTTTATACTGTAATAAGTTTTAAAGTTATCTAATTAAAAAGTACCTCTGCTTGCAGTGAAGGACTATCGCTATTCTGGATTAAGGTGCGATTGTCGTCTGGTTGTTTACTTTCAGCTAATAAAACAACGTTATCCTATTTTACTTGATAAATTATTAAATCTGTAGGAAGAATTTATTGTTTATCTTTGCTATAGATATTTTGCTCGACTAGAAAGGGAACCCAGCAAACTGCTTCTTACTTAGCGAAACAATCCGCTCTGTCTGTGTCTGAAGGAGGACGAACACTGGCAAAAATGCTGTCCGATCCGAAGCTTAAGGAGTTTGTGCAGTCTGGCGTAGCTTTTCACCATGCTGGACTCAATTTAGAAGATAGAAGAATTATCGAAGAAGCTTTCCTACAAGGTCGTATACCTGTTTTGGTTGCTACCACCACGCTTGGTAAGTAGAATGACTTTACTAAAAGTACTATGTTAAAACGGGGATCTGGAAAGCAGTTCTTTCTTCCTTTAGATTTCTTGATGCCTTCTATTTATATTGGAAGGTACTGAATCTGAATCAGGGCAAGTTAACATTTATATAAACCCATTTTAGTAATCATAACTGTTTAATATAATTAACTATAAATAACTTCTTTTTTTTAATTACTGAAAAATTTGAGTACCTTGCACTTGAAAAATTTTGTATAAAACTACCAATTTTTGTAGTTATAATTGTAATTTTTTGTGCTTATTCCAAAACGTATGATAAGATTTTTTTACTGGTATCTATAGATTTGCATAATAATTTACAAAATTGTTTCTATGGAATCGGAGGATTTAAACTTAAAAAAAAATGAAAACAGTAATTTAGGAAAAATAAAATTTTCGATATTATGACTAAAAAACTTTTAGTTATAACATCGTAAAAGCAAAATGAACTTATTTATGTGTAGCACTTTGTAACAGCGGCCGCCACTTTTAGAAGTTCATGGACCACTAAATGTATCATTTTTATTTGGTGGACCACTAATATGGATTTGGAAAAAAGGTGCTGTAAATACATCCATACATGATACTCAGAAAAGTTTTAATATAGTTAACAGGAAATACACACAAAGAAAAAAAAATATATATTTTTGGTGTGATGGTTGCTCTCGTTTTGTTTGACATCATGTTGTGGAGATTCAGTTTCAGTGATGTCACTGCGAGACGAAGAGCTGCATCTATTTCAAGCTGAGAGCGATACCGAGTTTTAATTACTGTCACAGATGTAACAGTTTTTTTTGTTTTTTTTTTTTATATAAATATGTGGTTAAAATTGAATCAAAATTTCCATAGCCTTTTCACTCAGTAATGGGTGTTCATTTTTTAAAGAGACCCAAAAATGAGTTCTTGATAAAGAGGACTTGAATTTTAATTTGAAACTATCATCACAAGAAAGATCGATGAGGCTTTTTTTTCATTTATGCTTAATTTGTCCTATTCGATGTTAGGTGCAAATGGATCTATTATCCACATGTTTCCAGGTCTGGGATCTCCTTCCCTTGGGTAATAATAAAAAAAAATATTCTGTCAGTGGCTATAAGTATTGTTGAATAATCATGGATACCCTTGACGATTGAGATCCTTCTCTCCCATATATTTGTCAACATTTATCAACATTGGTAGATCTCTATCTGCCAACCGTGTGTGCCATTAATATTTTCTTTTGAAAAGCATCTATCTTTCCTCTAATTTCTAATTTCTTCGAAAATAATCCAATTTCTTCACGCAAGAGGAACAGTAAGGCTCAATGTATTGCCCCTCTATAGCCATCTTACCTCAGCGTGAAAAAGAAGGTGAGTATACTGGAAATCCATTTTTTGGCAGAGCATTTCAAACATCCGAGAATTTAGAGCTCTATGTCTAATCTCATTCACAATTTTTATAACACTGAATAATAGTTTGTTTAGATCTGGGGACATTTTGTTTACCACAAGCTGCTCACAATATATAATACAATGGGTAGACAGAAAGTTTAGGTTACCAACATTTTTACTCTTGCAACAACTCGTAAGCAATTTCCAATCATGTTTGAAGCGCCGTCTGTAAAACTGCCAATACATATTTCCCACTCAATTTTGTGCTTCAGGAAATAAGTGCAAGTGCTTGAAAAATCTTGAAGCTAGTTGTTCTGCCTGACAAGTTTCGCGAGCAAAGAAGTTCCTTTTGTAATTCTCCTTGAAACTCAACGCTTACAAAACAAAGGAGAAGTGCTTTGTTACTGACCTCTGCAGATTCATCAAGTTGAATCAAATAAAATGATGCATTTTTGCCATTTTTATAGCTTGATTCTGAATATCTTCAGCTATTTCTTTAATTCTGCGCTTAACAGTGTTAGCAGACATAGGAATTAACTTCAATCTTTGAATAGCCTGTTTTCCCAAAACAGCTTCACAGGCTTGTAACATGCTAGGTTTGATTAAGTCTCCTCCTATCATATATGGTTTTTTATTCTGTGCAATTTGGAGTGCTAACAAGTAAAAAGCCATTAATAGGAACTTATATTCAGCAGCCACATTTTTTAAAGCGTCTATATACTTTTTTATACCTTCAAGCACTCTTCGAAAATATTCAAGTTGTTTGTCAACTAAATCTGGGTGTTTTGTATGCACGTGAATTTTAAGTTTCGACGCTTTCATGGCATCGCTATAAACTTTCATGACAAATAACATAGAGAGGCTTGGGTCCAGCTCACTACCAGGTTTTTGAATAAGTCCAAATTTCAGGTTGTCTGAATCATGTTTTCTTGATATTTTGCGTTTTTTATTTTCGCCTCCTATTTGAATGTTCTTTCTAATGCTGTCTGCCGAGAATGTGGATGCTCCGTAAGTCTAATTCGCTGATCAGCTCACTATTATTACTATTTTCATCACTTATTTTAGCTTTACTTTTTCGAAAGAAGTACAAGATATTCACTTGCCTTTTCTCACTCATTATGTGTCTTTGCCTTTTCTCACTCAATATTTTCATGAAAGTCCATTAATTAAATAATTTTGAAATCGATAGTTGTGCACTTCACATGTTTCATATGCTCACATAAGTATTAGTTTACTTTCAAGGTGGCTCTGCCTGCCGCAGAAAATCAGGAACGTAAGTTCCTACTGGAACTAAATTAATACTGGAGACTGGATTGAAAATTGAAACAGAATTTAGAAATTTGTTCGCAGAAATAGCAAGCCAAACGGAAATTGCATCCTGTCATAAATGTGTGCTGATTTAAGAATGTACAGAAGGAGAAATCATTAAATGCATCCTGACATAGATGTATGTTGATTCAAGAATGTACAACAGCAGAAATCGTTAAATGTGTCAACAAAATTCCTATGTCAATATTTTTTAAGCTTTTTCAGTCGCAATAAAGCTATATAATAATAAACGTAACTTTTAAGTTCTTAATCTATGATAAGCTTCCTTAATTTTGTCTCTTTTTTATGTTCATGAAATATAAAAAAAGGGAAATTATTTAATAATGGTCCCATTTCTTCGTGGACCACCTAAACGTTTTCATGGACTACCAGTAGTCCATGGACCACAGGTTGGCGATATCTGCCTTATAAAATGTAGTTTTTTTTTTAAGAAGAATGTGTTTTCGTTTTGTAAATTTAATAAATAAGTGGTAAAAATGTTTCTTACAAAGGTTATACAGACCCAGATAAAATGTGACATGATAAAAAAAATCTACTAGAAACAAGCATATAGTTTAAGCATAAAACAGTTTCAGGTGCCAAAATTTTAGCAATTTGTGGTTTTGTAGATACTGAATAGGCTAGTATTTTGATTAGCCAGGTTGTCTGAATCCCTTTGTCAGGATTGGAGATCATGTGGGAGCCTTCTCAAGTCTCGGCCTTTATAGTAGGTAACATTCGTGTATAACATGGCTTGACAAAATAAATGAAGCTGTTGGGCAACCCCTTGCAAAGCTGACACAGCTTGACCCATAAGCGGAAATTGTAGTCCGAAAGAATATCAATATCAGAGTATTGTATCAGGAAAGGGCTATCAGTTGTTGACCTTGTGCTTTTTGGCTCATCCAAACCGATCATTGCAATGAACAATAAGTAATATGATTGAAAGGAATATACTTTTAAAATGATTCCAGATAAGTTGCAACTTTCAAATTTAGGAACGCAATATCAAAAGTTTTGGCTTATCAGATTATTCATGGTAATAGATTGTAAGTAAAGAGTGTTTATAGTAAACGGAACTTTAAAAAGGTGCTTGAATACAATAGACGCAATAAAAGGGTCTAGTTTTTTGGTTCGTTATAAATATCTGGTCTAGAAATTTGTGTCTATAGTTCTGGTTAAATTAAACTGTTCATGATATTTAATGTAATTAAAGGGTGATCTCCTTCACTGTAGGACACTGTACGTTTGAAAACAATATAGACGTTAAAAGAATATACCTTTCTAATGATTTCAGATTTCATGTTAGGATCAATGTTTATTTACTAACAATTTCAGTTGCAAAAAAATTAGTGGTATCCATACAGTACCTATGATCAACTGCATGCTGGATAGTTCGAAAAAAAAAAAGCTTCTTTCGTATGGCATTTTAAAACAATTGTTTGTAACTCTTGTTATCCGGGACGGGTTCATAATCATGATTACCACCTAACACGCTCAATGCTTTATTCTGTAGTACTCTGGGAGAAATAATACATCAGTTAAAAGTAGTGGACCAGACACTCATAAAATTCCGTAAATAAGAGTGAACCAGCGAAAAATAAAGAATTTGTAGTTCTTTTATTGGAAAAAAATATCTCAACTTCTGGAATATTGCAACGTTTCTTGCAGTTTCCGCATTAATACATTCGGTCTGATCTCGAAAACTGAGATATTCGTCAACTAAATCGAGGAGGTACTTGATAACACGAGTTCTTGGAAGGGTAAAGCATTACTAAGCCACAGTTCTTAGGGTCCGTGAGGTTTGGTTAATATTGGACTAACTTCTCTCTTAGATGTCATAATTACATAAATTTATTGGCCCTTTTTGACGTCCCCCACTTACGATGTATTGTGTCTGGAAACCCCAAAAGTCATATTAGGCAGTTACTCTTACTTCCTTTAAAATTTGACTGAGATGCGAAAACCCCCTTGTTTTAGATGTTCAGATTAAGAATTTATATACCCCAGCACTGGTGGGATTGGATATTGACATCCGAAAAGTATAACTAGGACACTTGTTCTTACTTATCACAAGGTTAGTTGACATCTATAAACATCTTATCGCAGATGTTCTGGTGAAAAGGATTATGTCCCCCTCCCTCCACCTTCTTCCCATTCCTCACAAAGGTTGGGTTCGGTTCTGATCCCCCAAAAGTATAAATATGGTACTAATTCTTATCTACCAGCCAGTTTAGTCAGGATGCGACTCTCACTTGTGGTAAATGTCCGGATGACAACAACTAAAACTCCTCCAACCCTCTTCCACAGGAGGGGTCAGATTGCGTCTAGACAGCTCAAAAGAGTACCTAGACTTCTATGTTTACTTTCTATCAAGTTTTGTTGAGATATGACATTTCCTTCTGTTAGATATGCAACTTGCTAGAATCTCGAAAAGCCTAACTTTCAATACCCATGAGTTGGATCGCAGCTGGACTCATTTCAGCCTGGCTTTAAGCTCGAAGCTAATATGTATAAGACGATTTAGAGAATTTGATATAGAAGTTTTCTTTAAAAATATGAATTCAAAATTTTGTAATTAGATTTTCTTGGAAAATGTCCTAGCAATCTACATGGCATGCAAAATTTTTATTTCCCGTGGCAGAATGTACATGACTGGTCGTTTTGACAACCAGAGGGAGATGTGATGACGTGTTATTCATTTGAGTTTTATATTTAAAAGCGTACACATCTCAGCAATATTATACGAAAGAAAAGAATGTATTCCTGATTTTTGTATTAGACTCTATAAGACAACTGAAATGTTCTAGCAGTAACAAATAGGTATAGCATCTCATTGAATTGTCTATAGTAACCAGACATGCAGTATAATTTAACTACAATATTACGATTGGATTATGATTGGATTTCTCCGAATTATCGGAGGGGGGGGGGGGCAACTGCCCACCTCAAACGACGCCACTGGTTGTAGTTAATTTCATTCTTGACTTTCAATTGGTTTACAATTGGCATTCAGGTCGTTTCACTAATGCTTTCGATATTGCTTTCAGTTATGTTAAGACAATAAACTGTTTTTCATAAGAACTTTTTTTTTAATTTTTTTAATTTAAATGGCTCCCACAAAAAATACGAGTGGTGATTACTTAATATAACGTATCTTTACTCATGGACGTAGAGAAGGGGAGCAGAGGGAAAGCTGCCCCCCCCCTAGAAATTCAAATTTGCACTAGATATTAACGAGGACTTTTTGTATGTTGGGATTTTCTGTAGGATGTTCACTACTAGATGGTTGAAAAAGCTGGAAATAAACAGAAAGTTCCAAATATTGATTCCCATGTCGATATTTACGTTTCGATATTCAATATTGATTTTTGGTCCGATATGTAGATGTATCAATTTTGATATCTAATATTGACTAACTTTAACCCTTAACTGGCAGGGAGAAAATAGTTACACTACTGAAAAGTTGGTTCTGTGGGACCCTACTTTTTAAAAATTTGAGAAAAATTATTTTACAAATTTATCCCAATTTCGCTTACAAAATATTCAGATGAATCATTTAGAAAATACTAAAAAACAAAAAATCATTGCACTATTCGCATTTGCAACAGAGGAACTTGGCATATTCCATACATACATTTTTTTGGCATGAACTGCAGGTATGTTTAGATTTTTGTCCTTGCTTAGGGGGCAAATGATGCAACGACGTTTTTGGTCATTGGAACCTGAAGAACAAACACGGGAAAAAAACTGACATCCTCAGCTGAAAATCATATGTGGTTCTAGATCAAATTACTCAGTGTTTGTGGGATCTTTTGTATGGTTGCTCTGATCCTAAGTTGCGGGTCGATGAGGGATCGTCGTAGCTCTATCAGCATTTTTTCTCGGGTCAAGTCTTTTCTTGGGGTGATGAATAGTTCGGAATGGCATTGGCATTGACACCATCTATATCCATGATCGCATGCCACACCTCCTTGGATCATCTTCTCGTGCGGCGGCTAGTCGTGTAAGTGAACCACTTTTGGTCTAGAGAGTTCACTCTATTTTTTGTTGCGCTGTACATCATGGTGATCTCTGGTGTACTACTCTCAATTGCTGCTCTTTTAGCAGCAATGTTCAGTTGCTGCTGACAAAGCAAGAATAACTGCTGTTTTTTTTCTTTGTAAAATACGACATCACGTTCGGATGGTCACTAAATTTGAAGATGGACGAGTTGGATTCCCTTGTATGACTAGCAAGGAAAGAGGGTGGATCTGTCTTTTGTTCTTTTTCACTGTGTTTTCTTATGCCATTCTCAAGGTTCTGAGCATTTCAATGAGTTCTGTGGACGTGAACCAGTTGCCAACTTTTATGTTGGTGTTGCAGCTCTTAAAGAGATCGACAATGTTCATGTTCTCGTTGTAACTGAATCATTGTGGTTTTCAACTATAGGTTTTTCATTTCCAGTGGAGACAATGAATTTAGATAAATAAAATGTGTTCAAGACCGCTAAACATTAAATCTTGAATCCAAACTTGTTCGGTTTAGAACAAATTTACTTCTCGAATTTGCACCATTCTCTAAGTTCAACTAGCATTTCATCAACCGCCAAGTAATCGCCTGGTGAGTAATTTGCTTTGCAGTTTACGATGAAGGGGTCAAAAACTTCTTTGATGGGAGCTAGAGGTCCCACTCTTTCGTGACATTTGTGCATATCCATGAACTGAAGACAGTTTTCCAGGTACTAGAATTGCTTCAGGCTCATTGTAGCGTGGAAAATGTCCCACCTTGTGTATAACAAGATTACAGGTTTTCGTGTCTAATGGGCAATGCAGGCAGATCTTAGTAGAGATGCCTTATTGAGTCCGATCGCTCACCCCTGCTGCCACCTACAATTTAGTTTAATGCTGACAGGAGTCCATATATGGGCATAGAACCACGTGGTTTATGGTTTTTGTCAGTGAGAATGAAAAAACAGGAATTTTGTCACATTTATGGATGGTTTTATGGACTTTGTCAGTGAGAATGAAAAAACAGGAATTTTCTCACTTGAAAAACCAGGAATTTTGTCTGTTTTATGGACTTTGTCAGTGAGAATGAAAAAACAGAAAGTTTGTCACATTTATGTCTGTTTTCATGGATGGTTATGTGTGTTGATTATTTGATGGTTTTATGGATTTTGTCAGTGAGAATGGAAAAACAGGAACTTTGACACTTCCTTCTTGTTGTTGTTCAAGCCAGATGTTACGAGTTTCCGGGAAACAGTATTTGTTATTGTTGTTTCCAAGCCAAATGTTACGAGTTCCCGGGAAACAGTTAATTAATGTCTGACAGATGACGTCAAGTTAATTAATGTCTTTGCATTTCCAAAGAGAATTGTCTAGGAGAAACAGTTAGATCACACATGATGTCATGATTGATTGATTGACACGAAAGGGGAATTAATTTGTTGTTCTAAAGAGAATTGATTCACGAAAGGGAAATTAATTTGTTGTTTCTAACAAGAGAATCGTTTCCGAGCAGACGTTTTGATCTTAGCGTGCGAAAAGGTTTCCAAATAATTTGAAATAAGCCAGCGCAGGGATGCCAAACAAATGGAACATGCTGAAATTCCGTTTAGGGATAATTTTGGCGAAACCGTTTTAGCTATTTTATGGAATTATTTCGGCGAAACAGCTAGAGACATTATAAAATATGATTTTAGAAGAGATTTTGGAAGAGAATTTGAGTGTGGTCGTTATAATACACAAGTTTCAATTGGACAGTGTTGTGAGGTCCTCTACCCCAACCCCAAAGGTTCCGATCCCCCTACCACAACCCCGAAGGAAGCCAGCGGTCCTCAAAGGTTCTCTGGGCTTCCAAAGGACCCCCCGGACCCCCAAAGACCCTCACCCAGTCCCCAAAGGTCCCCAGGCACCCAAAGGGCCCCAGACCCTAAAAAGGCCATACCCGAGCCCCAAAGGTCCTCCCCGGTCCCCAAAGGTCCACCAGACCCCCAAAAGCCCTCCCCGGTCCCCAAAGGTCCACCAGAACCCCAAAAGCCCTCCCCCGGTCCCCAAAGGCCCTCCCCCGGTCCCCAAAGGCCCTCCCCGGGCTCCCAGGGCTCCCAAAGGGCCCCGATTACTCTACCCCAACCCAAAGGGCCCCGATTGCTCTACCCCAACCCCAAAGGCTTCTCATACCCCACCCCAACCCCGAAGGAAGCCCCCGGTCCTCAAAGGCCCCCAAGGTCTCAAAGGGCCTCCGGAGCCCCCAAAGGCCCACCCAGACCCCCAAAGGCAATCCCCGGGCCACCCGAAGGCCCTCCCCAGGCTTCCAAAGGCCCCCCCTCAGTCCCCAAAGGTCCCCCAGGCTCCCAACTGGCCCCCCGGACCCCCAAAGGCCTTCCCCCGGCACCCAAAGGTCCACCGGACTCCCAAAGGACCAATCGGCGCTCAAGGGCCCCCAGACCCC
Source organism: Artemia sinica (assembly GCA_027921565.1). Taxonomy (NCBI): domain Eukaryota; kingdom Metazoa; phylum Arthropoda; class Branchiopoda; order Anostraca; family Artemiidae; genus Artemia; species Artemia sinica. Next base: position 22,636,000 of record CM051267.1, on the reverse strand, counting down.
CAAAGGCTCTCCCCGGGCTCCCAAAGGACCACCCAGCCCGTGCTTTAGTTTTAGTTAAAAGTATAGAATGTTTTAGCTTAGAGTCTTAACTTAGAGTTTTTGTTGAAGTTCTAGTTTAGTTTAATTTTAGTTAAGAGTTTGATGTTTTACCTTTGAATTTCAGTTGGATTTTTAGTTAGTTTAGTAGTTTGGTGTTTTAGCTTAGAGTCCTAGCTTAGAGTTTAAGTTAGAGTTGAAGTTTAGTTTAGTAGTTTGGTGTTTTAGCTTAGAGTCCTAGCTTAGAGTTTAAGTTAGAGTTGAAGTTTATTTTAGTATTAGTTAAGAGCTTAGAGTTTTTAGCTTAGAGTCTTAGCTTAGAGTTTTTTTTTGTTAGAGTTCTAGTTTAGTTTAATTTTAGTTAAGAGTTTGATGTTTTACCTTTGAGTTTCAGTTAGAGTTCTAGTTTAGTTTAGTTTTAGTTAAGAGTTTAGAGTTTTTAGCTTAGAGTCATAGCTTAGAGTTTTTGTTGAAGTTCTAGTTTAGTTTAGTTTTAGTTAATAGTTTAGAGTTTTAGCTTAGAGTCTTAGCTTAGAGTTTTTTGTTGAAGTTCTAGCTTAGTTAAGAGTTTGATGTCTTACCTTTGAGTTTCAGTTAGAGTTCTAGTTTAGTTTAGTTTTAGTTAAGAGTTTAGAGTTTTAGCTTAGAGTCTTAGCTTAGAGTTTTTGTTGAAGTTCTAGTTTAGTTAAGTTTTAGTAAATAGTTTAGAGTTTTAGCTTAGAGTCTTAGCTTAGAGTTTTTGTTAGAGTTCTAGTTTAGTTTAATTTTATTTTAGAGTTTAGAGTTTTAGCTTAGTCCTAGCTTAGAGTTTTTTTGTTAGAGTTCTAGTTTAGTCTAATTTTAGTTAAGAGTTTGATTTTTTTACCTTTGAGTTTCAGTTAGAGTTTTAGTTTAATTTTAGTTAAGAGTTTGATGTAATACCTTTGAGTTTCAGTTAGAGTTCTAGTTTAGTTTAGTTATAGTTAAGAGTTTAGAGTTTTTAGCTTAGAGTCATAGCTTAGAGTTTTTGTTGAAGTTCTAGTTTAGTTTAGTTTTAGTTAATAGTTTAGAGTTTTAGCTTAGAGTCTTAGCTTAGAGTTTTTGTTAGAGTTCTAGTTTAGTTTAATTTTAGTTAAGAGTTTGATGTCTTACCTTTGAGTTTCAGTTAGAGTTCTAGTTTAGTTTAGTTTTAGTTAAGAGTTTAGAGTTTTTAGCTTAGAGTCTTAGCTTAGAGTTTTTGTTGAAGTTCTAGTTTAGTTTAGTTTTAGTAAATAGTTTAGAGTTTTAGCTTAGAGTCTTAGCTTAAAGTTTTTGTTGAAGTTCTAGTTTAGTTTAGTTTTAGTTAATAGCTTAGAGTTTTTGTTAGAGTTCTAGTTTAGTTTAATTTTATTTAGGAGTTTAGAGTTTTTTAGCTTAGAGTCTTAGCTTAGAGTTTGTGATAGAGTTCTAGTTTAGTTTACTTTTAGCTAAGACTTCAATGTTTTACCTTAGAGTCATAGCTTAGAGTTTTAGTTAGAGTTCTAGTTTAGTTTAGTTTTAGTTAAGAGTTTAGAATTTTAGCTTAGAGTCGTAGCTTAGAGTTTTTGTTATAGTTCTAGTTTATTTTAGTTTTAGTTAAGAGTTTAGAGTTTTTAGCTTAGAGTCTTAGCCTAGAGTTTTTGATAGAGTTCTAGTTTAGTTTAGTTTTAGTTAAGAGTTTGATGTTTCACCTTAGAGTCATAGCTTAGAGTTTTAGTTAGAGTTCTAGTTTAGTTTAGTTTTAGTTAAGAGTTTCGAGTTTTAGCTGAGTCTTAACTTAGAGTTTTTGTTAGAGTTCTAGTTTAGTTTAGTTTTAGTTTAGAGTTTTAGTTTAGACTTAGAGTTTCAATTAGAGTTCTAGTTTGGTTTAGTTAAAGTTACGAATTTAGAGTTTTAGCTTAGTGTCATAGCTTAGATTTTTACTTAAAGTGATAGTTTGGTTAAGTTTTAGTTAAGAGTTTCCAGTTTTAGCTGAGTCTTAGCTTAGAGTTTTTGTTAGAGTTCTTGTTTAGTTTAGTTTTAGTTAAGAGTTTAGAGTTATAGCTTAGAGTCTTAGTTTAGAGTTTTTGTTGAAGTTCTAGTTTAGTTTAGTTTTAGTTTAGAGTTTTAGCTAAGACTTAGAGTTTTTGTTAGAGTTCTAGTTTAGTTTTAGTTAAGAGTTTAGAGTTTTACCTTAGAGTCTTAGCTTAAAGTTTTTGTTAGAGTTCTAATTTAGTTTAATTTTAGTTAAGAATTTGATGTTTTTACCTTTGAGTTTCAGTTAGAGTTCTAGTTTAGTTTACTTTTAGTTAAGAGTTTAGTGTTTTACCTTAGAGTCATAGCTTAGAGTTTTAGTTAGAGTTCTAGTTTAGTTTTAGTTAAGAGTTTAGAGTTTTACCTTAGAGTCTTAGCTTAGAGTTTTTGTTAGAGTTCTAGTTTAGTTTAATTTTAGTTAAGAATTTGATGTTTTACCTTTGAGTTTCAGTTAGAGTTCTAGTTTAGTTTAGTTAAGAGTTTGGTGTTTTAGCTTAGAGTCTTAGCATAGAGTTTTGGTTAGAGTTCTAGTTTATTTTAGTTTTAGTTATGAGTTTAGAGTTTTTAGCTTAGAGTCTTAGCGTAGAGTTTATGTTGAGGTTCTAGTTTAGTTTAGTTTTAGTTAATAGTTTAGAGTTTTAGCTTAGAGACTTAGCTTAGAGTTATAGTTTTAGTTTAGTTTTAGTTAAGAGCTTAGAGTTTTAGCTTAGAGTCTTAGCTTAGAGTTTGTGATAGAGTTCTAGTTTAGTTTAGTTTTAGCTAAGACTTCGATGTTTTACCTTAGAGTCATAGCTTAGAGTTTTAGTTAGAGTTCTAGTTTAGTTTAGTTTTAGTTAAGAGTTTAGAATTTTAGCTTAGAGTCTTAGCTTAGAGTTTTTTGTTAGAGTTCTAGTTTATTTTAGTTTTAGTTAAGAGTTTAGAGTTTTTAGCTTAGAGTCTTAGCCTAGAGTTTTTGATAGAGTTCTAGTTTAGTTTAGTTTTAGTTAAGAGTTTGATGTTTTACCTTAGAGTCATAGCTTAGAGTTTTAGTTAGAGTTCTAGTTTAGTCTAGTTTTAGTTAAGAGTTTCGAGTTTTAGCTGAGTCTTAACTTAGAGTTTTTGTTAGAGTTCTAGTTTAGTTTAGTTTTAGTTTAGAGTTTTAGTTTAGACTTAGAGTTTCAATTAGAGTTCTAGTTTGGTTTAGTTAAAGTTATGAATTTAGAGTTTTAGCTTAGTGTCATAGCTTAGATTTTTACTTAAAGTGATAGTTTGGTTAAGTTTTAGTTAAGAGTTTCGAGTTTTAGCTGAGTCTTAGCTTAGAGTTTTTGTTAGAGTCCTAGTTTAGTTTAGTTTTAGTTAAGAGTTTAGAGTTTTAGCTTAGAGTCTTAGTTTAGAGTTTTTGTTGAAGTTCTAGTTTAGTTTAGTTTTAGTTTAGAGTTTTAGCTAAGACTTAGAGTTTTTGTTAGAGTTCTAGTTTAGTTTTAGTTAAGAGTTTAGAGTTTTACCTTAGAGTCTTAGCTTAAAGTTTTTGTTAGAGTTCTAGTTTAGTTTAATTTTAGTTAAGAATTTGATGTTTTACCTTTGAGTTTCAGTTAGAGTTCTAGTTTAGTTTACTTTTAGTTAAGAGTTTAGTGTTTTACCTTAGACTCATAGCTTAGAGTTTTAGTTAGAGTTCTAGTTTAGTTTAGTTTTAGTTAAGAGTTTAGAGTTTTACCTTAGAGTCTTAGCTTAGAGTTTTTTTGTTAGAGTTCTAGTTTAGTTCAATTTAGTTAAGAATTTGATGTTTTACCTTTGAGTTTCAGTTAGGGTTCTAGTTTAGTTTACTTTTAGTTAAGAGTTTAGTGTTTTACCCTAGAGTCTTAGCTTAGAGTTTTAGTTAGAGTTCTAGTTTAGTTTAGTTTTAGTTAAGAGTTTAGAATTTTAGCTTAGAGTCATAGCTTAGAGTTTTTGTTAGAGTTCTAGTTTATTTTAGTTTTAGTTATGAGTTTAGAGTTTTTAGCTTAGAGTCTTAGCTTAGAGTTTTTGTTGAAGTTCTAGTCTAGTTTAGTTTTAGTTAATAGTTTAGAGTCTTAGCTTAGAGTTTTTGTTAGAGTTGAAGTTTAGTTTAGTAATAGTTAAGAGTTTAGAGTTTTTTGCTTAGAATCTTAGCTTAGAGTTTTTGTTAGAGTTGAAGTTTAGTTTAGTAATAGTTAAGAGTTTAGAGTTTTAGCTTAGAGTCTTAGCTTAGAGTTATAGTTAGAGTTAAAGTTTAGTTTAGTTAAAGTTAAGAATTTAGAGTTTTAGCTTAGTGTCATAGCTTAGATTTTTACTTAAAGTTCTAGTTTGGTTAAGTTTTAGTTAAGTGTTTAGAGTTTTAGCTGAGTCGTAGCTTAGAGTTTTTGTTAGAGTTCTAGTTTAGTTTAGTTTTAGTTAAGAGTTTTACCTTAGAGTCTTAGCTTAGAGTTTTTGTTAGAGTTGAAGTTTAGTTTAGTTATAATTAAGAATTTAGAGTTTTTAGCTTAGAGTCGTAGTTTAGAGTTTTTGTTGGAGTTCTAGTTTAGTTTAGTTAAGAGTTTAGAGTTTTATCATAGAGTCATAGCTTAGAGTTTTTGTTGAAGTTGAAGTTTAGTTTAGTCACAGTTAAGAATTTAGAGTTTTTAGCTTAGAGTCTTAGCTTAGAGTTTTACTTAGAGTTCTAGTTTAGTTTAGTTTTAGTTAAGAGTTTAGAGTTATATCTTAGAGTCTTAGCTCAGAGTTTTTGTTGAAGTTCTAGTTTAGTTTAGTTAAGAGTTTAGAGTTCTACCTTAGAGTTTTAGCTTAGAGTTTTACTTAGAGTTGAAGTTTATTTTAGTTATAGTTAAGGGTTTAGAGTTTTAGCTTGGAGTCTTAGATTAGAGTTTTAGTTAGAGTTCTAGCTTAGTTTAGTTTTAGTTAAGAGTTTAGAGTTTTACCTTAAAGTCTTAGCTTAGAGTTTTAGTTAGAGTTCTAGTTTAGTTTAGTTTTAGTTAAGAGTTTTAAGTTTTACCTTAAAGTCTTAGATTAGAGTTTTAGTTAGGGTTGAATTTTCGTTTAGTTTAGTTATAGTTAAGAGTTTATAGTTTTAGCTTAGAGTCGTAGCTTGGAGTTTTAGTTAGAGTTATTGTTTAGTTTAGTTTTAGTTAAGAGTTATAGCTTAGAGGTTTAGCCTAGAATCTTAGCTTAGAGATTTAGTTAGAGTTGAAGTTTAGTCTAAACTAGCATAACCACAAAATTCCACAATATTGCATAGAAATACCAAAACCATAGGTTAGGTTAGGTTAGAGGTTAGGTTTCTCCACGTTTAAGTTAGAGGTTAGGTTTCTCCACGTTTAAGTTAGGTTAGATTAGGTTAGCTTATCATGAGCACTCAAGATAATCTAACCTAATCTAACTGGTACAAAGTCGACATGGGGGGTTAGATAGCTTTTTGCACCGCGGGACCCGGGAAGCACCGGTGGGCCCGGGAAGAACCGCGGGAAGCGCTGCGAGATTAGGTTAGGTTAAGTCAGGTTAGGTAAGTTAGGTTAGGTTAGATTAAATTAGGTTAGGTTAAGTTAGGTTAGGCTAGGTTAGCCTACGTACGCGCGCGTACGTAGGCTAACCTAGCCTAACCTAACTTAACCTAACCTAATTTAATCTAACCTAACCTAACTTACCTAACCTGACTTAACCTAACCTAATCTCGCAGCGCTTCCCGCGGTTCTTCCCGGGCCCACCGGTGCTTCCCGGGTCCCGCGGTGCAAAAAGCTATCTAACCCCCCATGTCGACTTTGTACCAGTTAGATTAGGTTAGATTATCTTGAGTGCTCATGATAAGCTAACCTAATCTAACCTAACTTAAACGTGGAGAAACCTAACCTCTAACTTAAACGTGGAGAAACCTAACCTCTAACCTAACCTAACCTATGGTTTTGGTATTTCTATGCAATATTGTGGAATTTTGTGGTTATGCTAGTTTAGACTAAACTTCAACTCTAACTAAATCTCTAAGCTAAGATTCTAGGCTAAACCTCTAAGCTATAACTCTTAACTAAAACTAAACTAAACAATAACTCTAACTAAAACTCCAAGCTACGACTCTAAGCTAAAACTATAAACTCTTAACTATAACTAAACTAAACGAAAATTCAACCCTAACTAAAACTCTAATCTAAGACTTTAAGGTAAAACTTAAAACTCTTAACTAAAACTAAACTAAACTAGAACTCTAACTAAAACTCTAAGCTAAGACTTTAAGGTAAAACTCTAAACTCTTAACTAAAACTAAACTAAGCTAGAACTCTAACTAAAACTCTAATCTAAGACTCCAAGCTAAAACTCTAAACCCTTAACTATAACTAAAATAAACTTCAACTCTAAGTAAAACTCTAAGCTAAAACTCTAAGGTAGAACTCTAAACTCTTAACTAAACTAAACTAGAACTTCAACAAAAACTCTGAGCTAAGACTCTAAGATATAACTCTAAACTCTTAACTAAAACTAAACTAAACTAGAACTCTAAGTAAAACTCTAAGCTAAGACTCTAAGCTAAAAACTCTAAATTCTTAACTGTGACTAAACTAAACTTCAACTTCAACAAAAACTCTAAGCTATGACTCTATGATAAAACTCTAAACTCTTAACTAAACTAAACTAGAATTCCAACAAAAACTCTAAACTACGACTCTAAGCTAAAAACTCTAAATTCTTAATTATAACTAAACTAAACTTCAAATCTAACAAAAACTCTAAGCTAAGACTCTAAGGTAAAACTCTAAACTCTTAACTAAAACTAAACTAAACTAGAACTCTAACAAAAACTCTAAGCTACGACTCAGCTAAAACTCTAAACACTTAACTAAAACTTAACCAAACTAGAACTTTAAGTAAAAATCTAAGCTATGACACTAAGCTAAAACTCTAAATTCTTAACTTTAACTAAACTAAACTTTAACTCTAACTATAACTCTAAGCTAAGACTCTAAGCATAAAACTCTAAACTCTTAACTATTACTAAACTAAACTTCAACTCTAACAAAAACTCTAAGCTAAGATTCTAAGCAAAAAACTCTAAACTCTTAACTATTACTAAACTAAACTTCAACTCTAACAAAAACTCTAAGCTAAGACTCTAAACTATTAACTAAAACTAAACTAGACTAGAACTTCAACAAAAACTCTAAGCTAAGACTCTAAGCTAAAAACTCTAAACTCATAACTAAAACTAAAATAAACTAGAACTCTAACAAAAACTCTAAGCTATGACTCTAAGCTAAAATTCTAAACTCTTAACTAAAACTAAACTAAACTAGAACTCTAACTAAAACTCTAAGCTAAGACTCTAGGGTAAAACACTAAACTCTTAACTAAAAGTAAACTAAACTAGAACCCTAACTGAAACTCAAAGGTAAAACATCAAATTCTTAACTAAATTGAACTAAACTAGAACTCTAACAAAAAAACTCTAAGCTAAGACTCTAAGGTAAAACTCTAAACTCTTAACTAAAACTAAACTAAACTAGAACTCTAACTAAAACTCTAAGCTATGAGTCTAAGGTAAAACACTAAACTCTTAACTAAAAGTAAACTAAACTAGAACTCTAACTGAAACTCAAAGGTAAAACATCAAATTCTTAACTAAAATTAAACTAAACTAGAACTCTAACAAAAACTTTAAGCTAAGACTCTAAGGTAAAACTCTAAACTCTTAACTAAAACTAAACTAGAACTCTAACAAAAACTCTAAGTCTTAGCTAAAACTCTAAACTAAAACTAAACTAAACTAGAACTTCAACAAAAACTCTAAACTAAGACTCTAAGCTAAAACTCTAAACTCTTAACTAAAACTAAACTAAACTAGGACTCTAACAAAAACTCTAAGTCTTAGCTAAAACTCTAAACTAAAACTAAACTAAACTAGAACTTCAACAAAAACTCTAAACTAAGACTCAGCTAAAACTCGAAACTCTTAACTAAAACTTAACCAAACTATCACTTTAAGTAAAAATCTAAGCTATGACACTAAGCTAAAACTCTAAATTCATAACTTTAACTAAACCAAACTAGAACTCTAATTGAAACTCTAAGTCTAAACTAAAACTCTAAACTAAAACTAAACTAAACTAGAACTCTAACAAAAACTCTAAGTTAAGACTCAGCTAAAACTCGAAACTCTTAACTAAAACTAGACTAAACTAGAACTCTAACTAAAACTCTAAGCTATGACTCTAAGGTAAAACATCAAACTCTTAACTAAAACTAAACTAAACTAGAACTCTATCAAAAACTCTAGGCTAAGACTCTAAGCTAAAACTCTAAACTCTTAACTAAAACTAAACTAAACTAGAACTCTAACAAAAAACTCTAAGCTAAGACTCTAAGCTAAAATTCTAAACTCTTAACTAAAACTAAACTAAACTAGAACTCTAACTAAAACTCTAAGCTATGACTCTAAGGTAAAACATCGAAGTCTTAGCTAAAACTAAACTAAACTAGAACTCTATCACAAACTCTAAGCTAAGACTCTAAGCTAAAACTCTAAGCTCTTAACTAAAACTAAACTAAAACTATAACTCTAAGCTAAGTCTCTAAGCTAAAACTCTAAACTATTAACTAAAACTAAACTAAACTAGAACTTCAACATAAACTCTACGCTAAGACTCTAAGCTAAAAACTCTAAACTCATAACTAAAACTAAAATAAACTAGAACTCTAACCAAAACTCTATGCTAAGATTCTAAGCTAAAACACCAAACTCTTAACTAAACTAAACTAGAACTCTAACTGAAACTCAAAGGTAAAACATCAAATTCTTAACTAAAATTAAACTAAACTAGAACTCTAACAAAAACTCTAAGCTAAGACTCTAAGGTAAAACTCTAAACTCTTAACTAAAACTAAACTATAACTCTAACTAAAACTCTAAGCTATGACTCTAAGGTAAAACACTAAACTCTTAACTAAAAGTAAACTAAACTAGAACTCTAACTGAAACTCAAAGGTAAAAACATCAAATTCTTAACTAAAATTAAACTAAATTAGAACTCTAACAAAAACTTTAAGCTAAGACTCTAAGGTAAAACTCTAAACTCTTAACTAAAACTAAACTAGAACTCTAACAAAAACTCTAAGTCTTAGCTAAAACTCTAAACTAAAACTAAACTAAACTAGAACTTCAACAAAAACTCTAAACTAAGACTCTAAGCTATAACTCTAAACTCTTAACTAAAACTAAACTAAACAAGAACTCTAACAAAAACTCTAAGCTAAGACTCAGCTAAAACTGGAAACTCTTAACTAAAACTTAACCAAACTATCACTTTAAGTAAAAATCTAAGCTATGACACTAAGCTAAAACTCTAAATTCGTAACTTTAACTAAACCAAACTAGAACTCTAATTGAAACTCTAAGTCTAAACTAAAACTCTAAACTAAAACTAAACTAAACTAGAACTCTAACAAAAACTCTAAGTTAAGACTCAGCTAAAACTCGAAACTCTTAACTAAAACTAAACTAAACTAGAACTCTAACTAAAACTCTAAGCTATGACTCTAAGGTGAAACATCAAACTCTTAACTAAAACTAAACTAAACTAGAACTCTATCAAAAACTCTAGGCTAAGACTCTAAGCTAAAAACTCTAAACTCTTAACTAAAACTAAAATAAACTAGAACTATAACAAAAACTCTAAGCTACGACTCTAAGCTAAAATTCTAAACTCTTAACTAAAACTAAACTAAACTAGAACTCTAACTAAAACTCTAAGCTATGACTCTAAGGTAAAACATTGAAGTCTTAGCTAAAAGTAAACTAAACTAGAACTCTATCACAAACTCTAAGCTAAGACTCTAAGCTAAAAAACTCTAAACTCCTAAATAAAATTAAACTAAACTAGAACTCTAACAAAAACTCTAAGCTATTAACTAAAACTAAACTAAACTAGAACTTCAACAAAAACTTTAAGCTAAGACTCTAAGCTAAAACTCTAAACTATTTACTAAAACTAAACTAAACTAGAACTTCAACAAAAACTCTAAGCTAAGACTCTAAGCTAAAAACTCTAAACTCTTAACTAAAACTAAACTAAACTAGAACTCTAACTGAAACTCAAAGGTAAGACATCAAACTCTTAACTAAAATTAAACTAAACTAGAACTCTAACAAAAACTCTAAGCTAAGACTCTAAGCTAAAACTCTAAACTATTAACTAAAACTAAACTAAACTAGAACTTCAACAAAAACTCTAAGCTATGACTCTAAGCTAAAAACTCTAAACTCTTAACTATAACTAAACTAAACTAGAACTCTAACTGAAACTCAAAGGTATTACATCAAACTCTTAACTAAAATTAAACTAAAACTCTAACTGAAACTCAAAGGTAAAAAAATCAAACTCTTAACTAAAATTAGACTAAACTAGAACTCTAACAAAAAAACTCTAAGCTAGGACTAAGCTAAAACTCTAAACTCTAAAATAAAATTAAACTAAACTAGAACTCTAACAAAAACTCTAAGCTAAGACTCTAAGCTAAAACTCTAAACTATTTACTAAAACTTAACTAAACTAGAACTTCAACAAAAACTCTAAGCTAAGACTCTAAGCTAAAACTCTAAACTCTTAACTAAAACTAAACTAAACTAGAACTCTAACTGAAACTCAAAGGTAAGACATCAAACTCTTAACTAAGCTAGAACTCTAACAAAAACTCTAAGCTAACACTCTAAGCTAAAACTCTAAACTATTAACTAAAACTAAACTAAACTAGAACTTCAACAAAAACTCTAAGCTATGACTCTAAGCTAAAAACTCTAAACTCTTAACTAAAACTAAACTAAACTAGAACTCTAACTGAAACTCAAAGGTAAAACATCAAACTCTTAACTAAAATTAAACTAAACTAGAACTCTAACAAAAAAAAACTCTAAGCTAAGACTCTAAGCTAAAAACTCTAAGCTCTTAACTAATACTAAAATAAACTTCAACTCTAACTTAAACTCTAAGCTAGGACTCTAAGCTAAAACACCAAACTACTAAACTAAACTTCAACTCTAACTTAAACTCTAAGCTAGGACTCTAAGCTAAAACACCAAACTACTAAACTAACTAAAAATCCAACTGAAATTCAAAGGTAAAACATCAAACTCTTAACTAAAATTAAACTAAACTAGAACTTCAACAAAAACTCTAAGTTAAGACTCTAAGCTAAAACATTCTATACTTTTAACTAAAACTAAAGCACGGGCTGGGTGGTCCTTTGGGAGCCCGGGGAGAGCCTTTGGGGGTCTGGGGGCCCTTGAGCGCCGATTGGTCCTTTGGGAGTCCGGTGGACCTTTGGGTGCCGGGGGAAGGCCTTTGGGGGTCCGGGGGGCCAGTTGGGAGCCTGGGGGACCTTTGGGGACTGAGGGGGGGCCTTTGGAAGCCTGGGGAGGGCCTTCGGGTGGCCCGGGGATTGCCTTTGGGGGTCTGGGTGGGCCTTTGGGGGCTCCGGAGGCCCTTTGAGACCTTGGGGGCCTTTGAGGACCGGGGGCTTCCTTCGGGGTTGGGGTGGGGTATGAGAAGCCTTTGGGGTTGGGGTAGAGCAATCGGGGCCCTTTGGGTTGGGGTAGAGTAATCGGGGCCCTTTGGGAGCCCTGGGAGCCCGGGGAGGGCCTTTGGGGACCGGGGGAGGGCCTTTGGGGACCGGGGAGGGCTTTTGGGGTTCTGGTGGACCTTTGGGGACCGGGGAGGGCTTTTGGGGGTCTGGTGGACCTTTGGGGACCGGGGAGGACCTTTGGGGCTCGGGTATGGCCTTTTTAGGGTCTGGGGCCCTTTGGGTGCCTGGGGACCTTTGGGGACTGGGTGAGGGTCTTTGGGGGTCCGGGGGGGTCCCTTGGAAGCCCAGAGAACCTTTGAGGACCGCTGGCTTCCTTCGGGGTTGTGGTAGGGGGATCGGAACCTTTGGGGTTGGGGTAGAGGACCTCACAACACTGTCCAATTGAAACTTGTGTATTATAACGACCACACTCAAATTCTCTTCCAAAATCTCTTCTAAAATCATATTTTATAATGTCTCTAGCTGTTTCGCCGAAATAATTCCATAAAATAGCTAAAACGGTTTCGCCAAAATTATCCCTAAACGGAATTTCAGCATGTTCCATTTGTTTGGCATCCCTGCGCTGGCTTATTTCCAATTATTTGGAAACCTTTTCGCACGCTAAGATCAAAACGTCTGCTCGGAAACGATTCTCTTGTTAGAAACAACAAATTAATTTCCCTTTCGTGAATCAATTCTCTTTAGAACAACAAATTAATTCCCCTTTCGTGTCAATCAATCAATCATGACATCATGTGTGATCTAACTGTTTCTCCTAGACAATTCTCTTTGGAAATGCAAAGACATTAATTAACTTGACGTCATCTGTCAGACATTAATTAACTGTTTCCCGGGAACTCGTAACATTTGGCTTGGAAACAACAATAACAAATACTGTTTCCCGGAAACTCGTAACATCTGGCTTGAACAACAACAAGAAGGAAGTGTCAAAGTTCCTGTTTTTCCATTCTCACTGACAAAATCCATAAAACCATCAAATAATCAACACACATAACCATCCATGAAAACAGACATAAATGTGACAAACTTTCTGTTTTTTCATTCTCACTGACAAAGTCCATAAAACAGACAAAATTCCTGGTTTTTCAAGTGAGAAAATTCCTGTTTTTTCATTCTCACTGACAAAGTCCATAAAACCATCCATAAATGTGACAAAATTCCTGTTTTTTCATTCTCACTGACAAAAACCATAAACCACGTGGTTCTATGCCCATATATGGACTCCTGTCAGCATTAAACTAAATTGTAGGTGGCAGCAGGGGTGAGCGATCGGACTCAATAAGGCATCTCTACTGATCTTCTCAAGGATTTCAGCTGTGATGAAAAGGTGCCGTGCTTTTTCAGGGGGTTTTAGGTCTTTGTGTCCTTTGAGACCTGAAAAGTGTATAACAAGATTATAGGCTCTCGTGTCTCATCTGTAAGAAGTTTCTGACTTGTTCATAGCATTGGTCCGGATTGTCAGTTGTTTCATAGGAGACCATAGTCTAGCTATAAATGATCTTTACTGGCTCTAAAAGCCAAAGAAAATTGGAATTACTCAAAGAAATAAACTAAATAGGGTCCAGTAAAAACGCAAATCCTTTCCTCTCGAATGTAGGACACCTAAGTAAGATGAAATCAAAGTAATTGTTCTAAAAATTAAAAGTTGATTTCACTGCTAAGCCACAAAGAAGTTATACAAACTGCAGGGTGGGGTCTGCTGGACCCTAGAGCCCTGTATCTCTGCACCTGTAAGTGATTTCGAGATGTTCTTTTTACTGAGGTTTAGTACTCAACTGGTCCGAAGATTAGAAGAGATATCAGCCTCCTTGCATAAGCCATTAGTACGAAATGAACATAAAACTTAGTGCTGGGGTCTGAGAGACCCCACCCTGCCAGTTAAGGGCTAAACTTTTGAATTGAATTTTCAGAACCTGAAGCTATTATCTAACGTTAGTGTGGTTTGAGATTTTTAAAATAAGCAGAGGAACTAACAAAAAGCAGGGACCACCTTTTTGCCGTAATGCCTTTTTGATATAACCAGAACTGCCGTTTTGCCGTGTTCATTTCAAAAGATTGGCGCTAATAACTAGGCATAAAAGATTAAAATATTGACCTATTACTAGTCCAAGTAGGCCTACACTTAAATAGACCATGCACGTGTCACGATACGCGCAATTTTTTTTTTTTACTGTAGCACCGAAAATCGCTGTGTTGAGCGTGAAATTGGGCAATTTTAGCACTTTAGGAACTGACCGTGGTGGAAACCCTGTACACAGCACTACCTCGTCGTATTTCATATAAGTTTAATGAAAAGAACTAAAAGATATTACCGATATAACTTCATCCCCCCACCTCTATCACAGAATCGGCTGCCCCCCCCCCTCCTCTAGATAAGATGCTGCCTACGCCCATGTCTGTACTACGTTTGGTCTCTGTAGCATTCTAAGATCTTTAAAGCTAAGTTACCTATTATTTCAAATATGCTTTTTCAATTATTTCATTATTTCAATTGCAAATATGCAATTACTTCAAAATTGTCCAAAATTTTCCTTCTTATTCAGCGATGGGGGTGAACCTGCCTGCCCACTTAGTCATTATACGGTCAACTTTCCTCTATGGACCGGGCGCTGACAAAGACTATGAAGTTTCTCAGCTATTACAAATGATTGGGCGAGCTGGAAGGCCCCAGTTTTGACACTTTTGCGACAGCCATTATTCTTACAACAGAAGAAAACAAAGTAAGTGTTTCTCGATGCATTAAGAAAAAGGCTCATTATGTTAAAAAGTGCTCTTAAAAGATATTTATAATAAAAGTATTGTCGTGACCTTACAAAAAAAATTGGTAAAATAAAAGAAAAAAGAGAAAGTAAAGATGTAAACGATCGTAGGAAGCGTTTGCTATTGATTTTAGGAGAACATTCCTAAAAGGAAAGAACTGGCTTCTTACACCTATTTCCTATATTTCTTGTGTGTTGGGGTTTCACCCCTCTTTCTTTTCTTTTCAGATAAATGGCCTGTTTTCTGTTCCGTAATTACATTTGCCTAAAGGATAATTTTCAATCATAAGTTAAAATCTCGTTGCTAAGCTAGATTCTTTCGCATTAAGTAAGCTTGCAAGTTAAATTCTGTTTTGGCATTCCTGTTCTGGCCCATTGAAAGATAATATTATTCAAAAGAAGCCAGGGATTTGAACTTTTATTGAGCCGATTGGTTGGGTTAGTAGTTAGTCTGCATTTGAGACCCCGCTTACGGAGTCTGTATTGAGAAGTTGATATATGTGTTATGTGCCCTTTTGGAAGAATACAAGTAAGCTATTTTCTGCAGCCGTGTTGGCTATTTTTTCAGGAACCCAGACAGGGTAGGAAAAGAGTTTGCTAGACATACCAAGTATGTCTAGAGTATATATTAACATACTCTGTATTTACGGTACAGCAGTGGGGACCGCGAGCCATTCCATTACAGTATTTGGTGCTAGCGAGGTTTTACCCTCCAAACAAGTGGCGCAGCACCATTTCCGCGCCAATATCTGGTGGCAACCGTGGTTACCATTACAATATTTGGTGCCAGCGTTGATTACACCGTAATATTGTCATTGTAATGTTTTCCCAAATATACCGTGCTAAAATAAAAAGCAAAAAAAACATACCATACATTTTTAATAAACACGGCTCCTGTCTGAGGCTACAAAAAAGCGTGATTACGCTACTATAGTTATCGAGGGAAGAAACGGAAGTGGCGTAAGATTTTTTAAATTCAGTATGTATTTTGCTAAATATATAATATAGTTCATGTTCTTTAGTAATCACGTTGGATTCATAGTTTCTTTCTCATTTCTATGAAGGTGCAAATGGACTAGGAAGCATTGTAATTCTTGGTAGAAATCCAGAATCATCCTAGAAAATAAAGTATAAATCTTTACAATTATAGTATTAACAATAAATATCAGGTAAAATTTTATGCAAAACAAGCTGATGTTTAATCCAGGGATCTGTTGTCCTTATATCACGTTTAGCCATTGAATTCTTTGAACATGGGCTTCTTTTGCATCTCTATCTCAGTTTGTAGAAGCAGGTTTGTTGGAATAAGTTATAGTCTAAAGTATTAAATAGTTTGTTCCTTTAAAAAGATTCATTATGTACAATTTTAGCTTTATATTTTAATTTCAAACACAGGGCTGATGCTTTTACAGACAGGCCTATATCCAGAATGTCGGTTATGGGCGAAAGAATGCTCAATCTATTTCGGGGGGGGGGGGTCATAATAGAAATATTTTATCTGCGACAGATCAATGACGAAACCGTATTTTATATATTTTTTTGCATTGCAAGGAGGTTCAAAACAAGTACATTCTCTGTGTAGGCTCCGTCCCAAAACAATAAAATAGGTCCGACCAAAAAAAAAAACTGTTTAAAAAATGTTAGTCGTTGGGCTCAAGTTTAAGAACTTGAAAAACCAGAAATAAAGCGACATCGTTCTAATCTCGAATAATAAATATTTTAGACCTGTTTAAATGCAAATTTTCAGTCAACCAGGACCGAGGAAAATGAAAGAAGTATGAAAGACCTTTTAGTGTACGGATAGATGTGGCCTCTCCCAAGGTTCTATAACAGTTTTCTCTGTATTTATGAGGTCGAAAAACCTGTATGAAACAAATCGTACTTTGTTAAGTTGTAATATGATTTATGTAATTTCCGGGAGTTACTCATGGAATTGCCCGGCGTAGGTTGCCCCTGGGGGCACAGTTTTTGGACATTTCGACCGTTTTGCTTAGAATGGCTGTCGTATAGTTTTAATCCGATCACTTGTGCCCTTGGGCATTTGGGACTTTATGATAATCTTCGAATGATTTCAGTCCATAGAAAGTGTCCTAGAAATTTTAATCTGCTATTGAATAAGCCCGCCTCTAAAATTTTAGGACCATCAGCTGTGGAGGGTAAAAACTACATGGGAGACACGTTGTTCTTTACTAAAGTAAACCATTATCAGTATCACACGGATTTTTTTTATTCAGTTGACTCCGTTCAGTGCTTGAAAAGAGTAACTCACTTTTCGGCTATAGTAGATATTAGCAAGGGTTTTGCAATTTTGAAGCTCCAGGTGTGCATGCTCCGGACTATGGAGATCAAAAGCGAAGCAGTAGGATTTATCTGCTTTATTAAAGATAGTACCATATGACATTGACCTAAAAAAATTGGAATCGGTAATTGAAAAAAAAAATCCTTTCAATTTCTTAGAAGACAATTGTCAGTAAAACTCTGTGGCAGAAAACTTCGGTATTTATGTGGTTATTTCTAAAATAATAAAAAAAATTAAATTCAGCTAAATCTGAGAGTGTTTTTTTTCCTTGTTAGAATGCAAGTTGAACCTACACTATCTAATATATAAGGGTTTAAAAAGAAAAAAAAACTTAAGAACTGAAAAAGTATTACCTCAACACTATATTCGACTAGCATTACGCGATTATTTGGCAGCAAAACATAGTATTTACCAACAGTCCTTGTTTCACCTTCTGATCTCTCGGCAGCACCATAGTACAAGTTATCAAATTCACTTTTGACCTCCCATTCATACTGGTACTGAAAAAACAGTCTAATTTACCGAAATAACTAACTTTATTAAAAAAATAACTTATTCGTCATTCACTATTCATGGCTTATTATTACAATCAAAAGAAACTGCCTAATGTCAAACTGCTTAAACCAGTCTTAATGAGCACTAAACGCCTTCTATTATTACGTTTTTGGATCCAAAACTTTAGTTTCGTCTTGGGTATTGTTTTTTTTTCTATGTCACTGATTTCTGTTTATTGTGCTAAAGGCCTCTGCAATTTTTACGGAAAGTGTTGGTTTTGTGGTAAGGTTGATGAATGTGACGATAAATGTTGGAAACTGAGTGATTCAAGTAAGACTTAATTTGTTTATGGCCAGTGTTGCATAGCTGCGTAGAAGAGGGGGTTGGGGGTGTGTCTGACGACCTAAAAAGTGCATACTCTTTTGCTACAATCTATAATTTTCTGTGAGATAATTTTTTTCATTTCAATATTGGAAAGGCCCACTGACTTTCATTCATTTGAAGAAATATATTTGTACTAAGCCTGTAATTTGGCTGCTGTAGTGTTTACTGTTCCTTTCTTATTATGGAAGGAATTTGATTGCAAAATTAAATATCTCTTTCGTGTGCTTATCTGCGAAGAGGCGGAAGGGTTAAAAAGTATCCGTAAGAAAAAGATGTGCACCAAGACCACCCCATTCAATAATTTTAAAATGTGACCCAAAATTTATTGCTTGTCTTCTAGCCATGATTCCAGACGTGATAGTCAGGGAAAAAAGAAAATTTTCCCACAGGTCTGAGAATGATACCATTTAATACTGCAAGTCATTTCTGTTTGTTATTTCAATTTATGAGGCAGAGGAATTGTGTCATGTAAGCCTCCCAGACTTTAATAGTTCTCTCATCCTTAAGAAAATCGGAGCTTGAGCTTTGCTCCTTTCTTAATCGGCGAGAAAATGAACCCTCGTACTAAGAATGGTACAATTTAATTTTTAAGGCACAATAAAGGTCCTTGAGGATCTGATAAGAGTATATGCAATTGGTGTTTTTTTTTAACAAAAATTAGCTACAAAGGCACTTGAGGATTTTATAAAAGTATATGAAATTGTTTTTTTTTTTTTTTTTTTTTTACAAAAATTAGCTCATGAAATGCACCACGGGCTACATTTTGAAAGTTTCTAGGGTAAGGACAACTTCCACGGTTATGCTACAGATTGGAAAAAAAAACGGACAATGACTGTGTAGAAACAAACTAAGTCTTGTTTCGATTAAAAAACGAGCCAGGTCCTGATTTTGTATAAAACAAGTTGGATTCTGGACAAAAAGAAAATAGGCATAGTACACCTCGGTTGAACGAGAATCACGCAAGGACTTTCAATCTGTATGGTTCAAGAATCAAAGTTGACAAGCGGCCTCCCCCAGTCGCGCCTATTTCCTTTTTTTAGTTGTAATCCAGGGACATTGCACCTTGTTTGAACTAGAATCATGCAAGGATTTTCAGTATCTGGGACTCGGGAGCCAAGGCTGGTCATATCCTCTCTACCTTCACCCTCACACACAAACCATTGTCAAATTGTCTTGTGAAAACTTTACCCCAGTACTAACTTCTTAATGAAAAGTGTAGCTTATATCACTTTCTTTGAACAAGAATCTCACAAAGATTCTGAGGTAGTACTATTGAAGGCAGAAAGAAAAACAGTGGCTCATCTAGAACCTCTCCCCTTCCCTGCAAATTTATTTTTGCTGAAAGAATGGTATGTTGCACTTTGTTTCAAGTGGGATCATGCAAGGATTTTCATCTCTAAAATTAGAGAAACAAAGTGGCACTGTTTTCCTTTTGAATATCTCCCAGCCCCTGTTGCTGTCAAGTTTTCATTCCAAAGGTTGGTCCTTTGCACCTTATTTGAACCGGAATCGTTTAAAGCATTTTCAATTTGTATGGTTCGATAACTAAAGGATCAGAAGCTCTCCAGTGCCCTCCAATCCTTCTTACGGTTAACTTTGTTGCCGAAGAGCTAGGGATATTCCACTTTGTTTAAACCAGCAATATACAAGGTTTTACAATGTAAATGGTTGAATAAAGGGACACTATGGTCCAACAACTCCAACACCCCCTTCCTTCCCTGCCCACTGCCATTTTTGTAGAAATGTAGTTATGTTACATCTGGTTTAAACCAAATACATGCTGATCTGCATTGTTAGTGACACAAAGTGGATCTTGCCCCCTTCCTCGATTTTTTTTTTGCAGATGGACAGGCATATTGCACCTTGCTTGAAGTGGAATAAAGCAGAGATTTTCAATATCTTATTGGATGGATGGAGTAGCCCAATGGTCCCTGAAACATACCCTAATTCCTGCTTCTGCCAACTTTCTTGCAGTGATGTAGGCATGCTACTCCTTGTTTGAACCGAAATCACACAAGGATTTTTTCTTGAATGATTAGAAAACCAAAGTGATCCAGGACCCATGCCCGTCTCTCCACCAACTTTTTGCAGAGACATAGGTATTTTGCAGCTTGTGTGAAGTGGAATCATGGTGAAATTTTCAATTTGCATGATTAGACTCACAAAGAGGGCCCTTGGCCCTCTGTCTACCGAACAGTTGTTCAGTAAAAGGGCGGGCATTAGTTCTTTTCAGCGATCGGCATGAAATTTGTGAGGCAAATATGTTTTGCAAATAGAAAATTAGAATGGTGTTTTTTTTTGTTTGTTTTTTTTTTTGGGGGGGGGGGGGGGGAGGGGGTATAATTCTCTTGTCCGAGTTTTACACGAAGGTACCTGAAGGTGCATGAAATTTATTGGACAATAGGAACAAAGGCAACGGGTTTTTACCGTTCTTTTGTATCAAAATGTTCTCTACAAAATTCACTGAAATTTGGTAGGCAGATACCTACAACTAAGAACACTAAAAGCGTGATTTTTTAAACAGCTGGTGTTCAGATTCCAGGCGTTAAGTTTCATTGTTTGGGGATTTATTGTCTATCACCAGAGAGTCCACTTCTAAGCAACAATAATAACACATGCTAATCTTTAGA
This sequence comes from Artemia sinica, assembly GCA_027921565.1. Classification (NCBI taxonomy): domain Eukaryota; kingdom Metazoa; phylum Arthropoda; class Branchiopoda; order Anostraca; family Artemiidae; genus Artemia; species Artemia sinica. The sequence goes on along the minus strand of CM051267.1, from coordinate 22,615,838 downwards.
GAAGAAAGGTTAAATAAGCGTGTTAACTCTCTATTTTTTTTTTTTTTTTTTTTTGTTTCTGATTCATTGTAAGTTCCCTTTTGCTTTTGAAAACACTTGCTTTTGTATTTGCACGTTAAACATTGCAATCTCTGTAATCATTGCTGCAGCGGTAGTTGCAACCTAGTAAAGAACCAACCACGGTTCATAGTAACCAAAAAACCCAAAAACGCGTTTATAAAAATTGGCTATTGAGAAAAATTGCCATTTCCAGCTGATCCAATGATGGTAACTTTTATCTCGATTAGTCTAAAAATAGCCTAAAACCCAAAAAATTGCGTTAGATCGAAATGAAAAGTACACCATTAGAATTCCACCAATTCAACAAAAAGGAAAAATGACTTTTTTCATGGGTAGTACTGATGTGTCCTCTTTTTTTCCTTTTCTGCACTACTTGCGTGGTACTGGAACATCGTAGAGTTATTTAAGGGGCCATTTGAAAGGAAAATGATATATCTAGGTGCTTTTGTAAATACCAAGCGTAATGTTAAATATAAAATCCATTTTTTTTTAGAAAATGTATCTAAATGAAACTAATAGGTATTTATCTACTCATCAAAAGAAAACTTACAGGGTTGCGATTGGTCCTCTTTACACCACCGTCAGTGCCTTGGGGTGCTGCTTCAGAAAGAAAGTACGAACTAATAAATAAAAGACAGTACAGCTTCATTTGTGTTTACTAACTATTTCGAATCAATGATTTTCCGTCTTTTATTTAGCAGTAGATGCGTGATATTGTGGTGGTTTTGCATGTTCATCTGATTTCCGGTTGTTTTTATCGTTATTTCTTTTTTAAATCATAAATTTATTGACCTTTTCAAGGTGGCTTTTGGTTGGCATAAGTGATTTAGCGTAAGATAATACCCAAGGACTATAGATTTTAAACTTACTCACTTTTATTGACTTCTACAATATTTTATTAAACTTATACTAATATTTATACAAACTAGTATCGCGGCTCAATGGGGAAATCGGATTAAGCTTTACATTCAACTTATACTGAAGCTTCTCATGCTTATTTATTTGTACTAGATCTTAGACTTAACTGTCTAAGATTTAGTACATGATAATGTACTTCATGAAATACATGAATGTTAATGCTGGTAAGGAACAGTTTTATTGCATGTAAATGATTTGATTGCAACTACTTTTAGCTATACAATTGTACCCCATGATTAAAAAAAGAATTATTTTTTGCTTGGCCTAGAGTTTGTACATAAGAATTTTATTGTTTGTTTAATCGCAAACTTAAGTGTTTTTCATTTTTGAAAGACAATGAGCTGGATGGCAAATGTGGTCCACAAGTCTCACGACTGTTTTAGAAATGGAACGTTCAAATCTTTTTTTTTGTTTTTTTTTGCATCAGTGCGCTTGCGTACTTTGAGATTTTAGGAACTGTACCAAACATCCCAAATTTGGACGAACGGTCTCGTGGAATTCTAAATTTTTGATAAATAAACTTGCATTTTCTTACTTTTCTCTTCAAGTTCTGTATAGTTTTAATGGGCTGTCTGGTTTTAGATAGAACGAAAGCATAGTTTTCAAAGATATACTAGTTTTGACTATGAGCTTAGCCCTTTCTCTTTTATCAACGACCGAGGATAAACATATATATTTACATGTAAGGTAAATAAACATACTGTTTCTTACTTTTCTCTTTATTTACTTTATAGTTCTCAATAGGTGTCAGGTTTAAGGTAGCATAACACCATGGCTCTTCTAAGATAGAGTTGTAGATAGCCTTCGACAGCCGAGTGTTTTCGTGCCGCGTCATTTATTTAAATATTTTATTTAAGATAGAATAAAACCATGACTTTTGTGAGATAGAGTGGTAGATAGCCTTCGACAGCCGAGTGGTTTCGTGCTGTGTCATTTATTTAAATATTTTGTTTAAGGTAGAATAAAACCATGGCTTTTCTGAGAGAGTTGTAGATAGACTTCGACAGCCGAGTGTTTTCGTGCCGCGTCATTTATTTAAATATTTTATTTAAGGTAGAATAAAACCATGGCTTTTCTGAGATAGCCTTCGACAGCCGATGTTTCATGCCGTGTCATTTATTTAAATATTTTGGTTAAGATAGAATTAAACTATGGCTTTTCAGAGATAGAGTTGTAGATAGCCTTCGACAGCCGAGTGTTTTCGTGCCGCGTCATTTATTTAAATATTTTATTTAAGGTAGAATATAACCGTGGCTTTTCTGAGATAGAGTGGTAGATAGCCTTCGACAGCCGAGTGGTTTCGTGCCGCGTTATTTATTTAAATATTTTATTTAAGGTAGAATAAAACCATGGCTTTTCTGAGATAGAGTGGTAGATATCCTTCGACAGCCGACCGGTTTTGTGCAGCGTCGTTTATTTAAATATGTTATTTTTTCTTTTAGATCAAGTATGAAAAGCTGATCAATGACGCTGATCCAGTTGAGAGCTTCTTGCATTTAAAGCTGAAAGAACATTTGAATTCAGAGATAGTTTTGCAGACCATATCGGGGCTTGAATTAGCGCTTCAGTGGCTGAAAAGCACTTTCTTGTACATAAGAGCCCGTAAAAATCCGAAGTATTATGGTTTTGGAGTAAAATGTGACGAAATAGATAGGAAGCTTCAAGGTAGGATGGAGCCCAAGTTTGTTTCAGTTGCATACTGTTTTGCCATTCAAATGTTATAAATAACTGGAAATTCAGTGAGGTTGCTTTATGAGGCAAACGAAATTTCCCCTTTGCTGTGTTCAGTAAGACTGATAAGTAATTATCTCTATTCGAACCCTTGCAAAATCAAGCCGTAAAAGTACCTAAGGCTGAAACATTGTTTTACAGTTTTAAGTCTCTTTTTCTTTCTTTTTTTGTTTAGTAGTTAGGGTTTCCCTGTGAAACAGCTGCTCCTTTTTCGGTGCTGAGATCTGAAAAAGAAACCCATTTTCAATCCCACATAAGCCCTGTTTTATTTGGAGCTTTTACAGACAACATAAATGACTTGGTCAATCGGAAAACCCGTTTTTCCCTTAAAAACAACTGTCTTGCATTTTATTGGTTGACTAGATTTCTGTTGTGTTCCTGTAACGCCGAATTAAAATAGGTCTTTCGAGTCAGGACCAATTATGCACCTACTGTCTTTACCCCTAGGCGCGGTTGTAAAATACCCAAAGTAAAATTAAGTCTTTTAATGATCGGTATGAGGAAAAATTACCTTATTTACTTCTGAATTCGAATTTACTTTTATTTACTTTTGAAGGGAGCCAGATGTAGCTCCACCTTGCCTGACATCCATAATTTTGCTAATAGAATCTTTCCATGAGGTGTGATCTTGAGTGACAACCTTGAGATGGTACAATGAGTCACTGTCCCAGAGCCGACTAATTGGAAACCTGCCTCCACAGAAACCCGCCAAGTGGCTCCTCGTCTTTCCTTGACCACCAATTTCTTTCTGTTGTTCAGGACGTTATTTCCAGTCTTCAAGTGGTTGTGCTTAGATAGTGTTAATTTTGAGACGCAACGCTGGTCGAAAGGACATAGAACAGGATCAAACCCTATTAGCCATCATTTATTCATAATTTCCGGGACTGGTGTTCTTTTTAGAGCGCTTGTGAGTCTCCTTATTGCATATACGGTTGTGTCGCCTTTATATACATATATATATATATTATATATATATATATATATATTATATATATATATATATATATATATATATATATATATATATATATATATATATATATATATATATATATATATATATATATATATATATATTATATATATATATATATTATATATATATATATATATATATTATATATATATATATATATATATATATATATATATATATATATATATATATGTATCCTTTTTATATATTATCAAATCATTTTTATTCAAAGTCCTACCTAAAAAAAAGGTTACCCGACCTTACATTGTGACAAGGTTGTTTCCAGGACTTGGAGCCATATTTTTGAACCAAACTTGATAAGTTCCTAACTGTATCCTATTTTCGTAGATCCTTTCAGACCTTGTGCAAGAAGGAAGGGAGTGTAGGCATGAGTTTGAAAAAAATCTTCTCTGTTCTTGATTTGTAGGTGTAGTACTGAATGTTTCATTTGCCTAGTAAGGCATTTTCTGTTTTAGGAGAAGTGGTTGTTCTGAATAGAGAAGAAAAATATTGATACGTATTCAAAGTGCCCGCCCAAATCCTAATTCGGACTATCGATCCGTTAACAATACTTTATTCGTATAGAACAAAGGCTTTCTCACTTGGAGAAAAATTGCCACTCTGCCTTTTTATTTTGTGATTTCATGTTTCTAGCATTAACTCCTGCTTTTAAATATCGTTTGCATGATTTGAATTTGGGTCTCTAATTTTTCGAAGTTCTTGAGAACTGATGAGAGCTGCTGTATGATTTTCACTAGTTGATCACCCAAGTTGGGCCTCTGTCCATTTTGCAAACCTGAGATAACGTTGATCTCTAGGGCCAAAGCGTTACCGATCCGCAATTATGCAAATCCCCTATTGAAAACAGAGATTGTATGAAAAAATTTATGTAAAATGTCGGACATCTTATACCTTGTGGAAATTACAGACATATAAGAATCTTCATTCTGCATGATTGGCAAGCCCAAAATAAGGCTTTTGGGTGACCTCCAATACACTTTCACTTTAAACTTGCCCACATAGACGTTTTCCATGTCTAATGGTGGCTACTCGATAGATCATTTCTATAGAGCTTATAATATAAATTCGTAAACATTAGACAAGGGTAAATTTACAAGGATGGCTCCTCTCCCTTCCTCTCCAGCCCCATCTTACTGCAATAGTAACATCACCTGTGAGTTGACTGAAATCGTAAAGTAGAATAATTTGTATAGAAGGTAAAACACATGGGACTGTCACCTATGACGAATTTTACCGTTTTCAAACGTGAATCAAGTAGCTACTGATAGTTTCTATAGCAATTAGAACAGAAAAAGTAGAATCTAAGTTTCTTTGACCTCCCCTGGAAGAAATTTGCAATATTACCCGTGCTACAGTTGAGAAAATGACAATACGTGGCTCGTTATAACCTCACTCCTATTAATTACCCTTTTGAGGAAGCTTGCAGGCTGGAATTTTTTTAAGATGAAAAACAAAACTATTTTAGAATGGTTGCTCCAAATTGCCAGAGTTAGTAAAAACTGATAACTTTGAATGTTCTGCTTTTCTTTATGTCTTGACGCAAAATTGCTTACTTTCAAGGTAAATGTCACTCCGTAGCCCGCAATCTTCCCTTACATGGAATACAAGTGTTTTAAAATTATACGAAAAATACGGGAGACTGAATTAGTTATAAAAATGTTTCAAATAGTCCAAAACATTGGCGAAATAAGAGAATACACTTTTAAATGGTGCGTTTTGGTGTGTTTGGGGGTGGTGGTGACAACCTTCTCATGGTGCTCCTGAGAATGGCAGGTAAACTGGCATCTGAGGGGCAGTTGTCCTTCTGCCCCGTAGCAAATTATGCCCCTGTTGCACAGAACCAAATGTTTTGAGGGGGAGATATTGAGTTTGCCGACTGGCTGGTTATTTTTAGCCACTTTTTCAGCCTATCAAAATCAGTGTTTCAATAAGAATCTGCAAAAACTTTCATAAAAACTTATGAAATTTTTTGAGAATATCAATTAGAGGTTCTCAATTCGGAATTTCAGAAACTCTGAATCTTTATCTTAGAATTAAAATCTCAAATTTTACTCCAGTAAACCAAGTACGCTGGATGGATAGGTTCCCCCTCCCCTTATACATACACCCCTAAGTGTGAAGTGTTGCAATGCTCTGTAATTTATAGTAGTTGTGTTAAAATCCAATTACAAGAGAAGTTTTTTTTTTCATGAAAAGTAAAGACAGAACGTAGAACTTCAAATGGGCATGCTTAATGGAGGAAGGGGCAATACTAAAAGGAAAAAAAGATGAATCACATGGAAACCGTAGAATTTCCGTTCTAGTTATCTATCTGGGGCCCAACGAAAAGCAGGTCATCCCTGAATGGAGTAGGGGAGGTCATAAGGGAGGATTAAAGGGAAATTAGAGCTTCTTGGGAGGGCATAAAGAGGGAAGTATTGAATAGATTGGGATGGAGGAGGAGGTTGCGTAGCTGTATTGGCCCAAGGCGGCTTGGTGCTGCAGTAAGTTGTTGCTAGGAGTAGTAGTTAAATACCGAAATCAGATAAATTGTCTCAAACATTTTATTTTGAGAAATATTAGTAAAATGAATGATTTTTTCGAGGATTTAAGAATTCTGTGTACAAGAATAGGTTCGAAAATTAATATTAAGAAGACTAAGTCGTTTTGATTGCGCATAAGTGAAGGTGGAGAGGGGATGTTGGATAACAAGAAGGTAGTTCAAGTGATAGCTTGGCTTACCTAGGTAGTATTATTAGTAAAGATGGAATGAAGATGTTAAAAGTGGAATAGCGAAATCCCTGGGTTTTTTTCACAGTTAAAAAAAGTTAGTAAGAATAGGAAGATAAGTCTGCGAACCAAGACTAAAATTTTGGAAGCCATAATGATGAGAGTGGTCATGTATGGTTCTTAAACGTGGGCGCTCCGAAAGACGAAGGAAGATTTGTTAAATGTTTTCCAGAAGAACTGTACGCATTATTTTGGGTACCCGTGTGACTGATCATGTTTCGAACAGTAAGCTGTACGAAAAGCGTCTTTCTATCCACCTTTCTAGGGCTGTAATAAGAGAAAGATCAAGATGGCTGGGACACTTTCTGTAGGTGAGGGATGACAGATTCCCAAAGGTCGTCCTTTTTGGTCAACCAATCTAGGGCCCAACGAAAAGCAGGTAGTCCCCGAAGGCGTTGTGAAGAGGTCATAAATAAAGACGTAATAGAAAATGAAGCCTTGTGGGAGGGGTAAAGAGTGAAGCTTGGAATGGATTGAGTGGAGGAGGATCTTGCGCAGCTCTGTTGGCCTCAGGTGCCTTGGTGCCGGAGTAAGTTCGTAGTAGTAGTAGTAATATTTACAAGCAATTGAAATGGACAATTTTTCCTTGTAAGTTAGGATAAAATTGACAAAATACCTATTTTGTTTTGTTTTCTCTTTTCTATTTACCCTTTTTCTTTTTTACCTTTAAAGAGCTCTGCGTAAGGATTTAAATGGATTGGCAAAGTATGGTCTAATTTATTTTGATGAGTTCCAAATTACACCCACCGACATTGGGAAGATGATGTCGAGAAGCTACCTAGCCTTTGAAACCATGAAAATGTTCACAGAGGTAAGTCTACAGTATAAGACTTCAGTGTCTTAACTTTTCAATAAACAAAACTACTTTCATTCCTTCTAGCCTGCTTCCGACCCACGAGCCGTAACCTAATTAGGTGATCCTGAAAGCCCAAATTTTCATAAGAGGTATAAATGGGGGAGTTCTTTATGTCCCTCTAATGTGGAAATGGTAGCTTTAGCAATGGGTAGATTTTAACATCTACCCACTCATACGCTAAGGTTTTGACTTTTTTTATCTTAGTGTTTCATAAGTGAATGCTCTAACAGACCAAAGTGCTTTAGGATCCTATATGTTTTTTTTTTATATTACAGCTCTTTTATTGCGTAATCCTAAAAACATAGGGAAATATCAAGAGTGTATTTACTTGCCCTAGTTTTATATGTGCACCATATGCTTCAAAGTAATGATTTTTGTAGCAATAATTTTTTAATTCCGCCTTTTACTTCTATCGCAAAAAGTATTTTTTTTTTTCGAAAGTGTCAGTGCATGTTGTATAGCAGAGTCTTCATTTAATAGGAGCTTGATTCGTCGCTTTAGAGTATGTACTATCAAAAGACAATAATCCCTAGTCCACTTTCGTCCTAGCGCTGACCTTTTCAACATTTGTAGAAAAGTTCAAATTAAACTCTTCCAAATTGTTTATCAATTTGGAAGAGTTCCTGTAAAATGTTGGTACTGGAAGTAAAGTACTTCCAGTAAAGCACTGGAAGAATTTCCAGTAGAACTTAAGTCGCTTCTCTATCCCGTTCGGGTCTCTTTGGATCAAAAGTCAGGGTAGTAGCTTGCTAATTTTGGCACCCAAGGAATTTGAAGATATCTAAAATGGGAGATGTCGGTTGCTAGTTTTGGTGTTTATGAAAATCAATGAAGTACCGCATATGATAGTACTGATTGGATTGTCACTTTAAAGAACTATTTCGGTAGGAAAGCATTAGTCAATAATGTAGATGGAAGAAAGTAGGGAACAAATATAGTTGATTTACTGCATACAGGAAAACACTGCAAGAAAATTTTTCTCAGAGGTCATAGCCCCACGGAATGGTCACGCCAAATAGGAAGAGGGTGGGTTGGTGGTGGCTCGTAATTGTACAACGAGTGCATCTACGAGGAAATCCCATTTATGTGATTTCCTATAGCACAAGAATAAGTAAGCTGCTATCCCGAATTTAGCTGTCTATCGGTCCTAAAATTAGCACAAACTACTCATCTGACAAAAAGCACTGACCCAAGCACCGCAGACCGGATTTTAGCAAGAACCTCTGTTTTCTATTACCTCACATTGTCCATTATATTCGTTTATCTCAAATATATCTATGATTTTAGATAATTTTAAAAACATCATTTCTGAATCGGAGTCTTAACCACATTGTGCTTTTGGCAGATAAACCAGTTATGGAAATTTAAGTTCTTCTTTTTCAGTTTGATGAGCTAGTAGTGAGGAAGAAATAATCTTCTACTAGTTCTTCGTTTATTGGATGAATATTGAAACAAAGGAAATTGGAAAGAGTTTCCCATACCCTTTGCTATCGAACATGTCTTTCCTCTTTAAGTAATGTTAATCTGTGTATTAAATAGTTACAGGGAACGGAGACTTTGGACTTGCTTCTTTCAAAAATTAGTGGATGTTACGAGCTTCAAGATTTTACTCTAAGAGCGAATGAAAAGAGAACACTTAACTCATTAAATCGGGACAAACAGAAAGTAACAGTCCGATTTCCTCTACCTGGAAAGATTAAGACACCAGAGATGAAGGTCAATATGTAAGTAACTCACGACCAAATAATTAGCAATTAATGTATATTTTAGAGTGCTGTGAACATTTTGGGGAGTACCAACGGGGTCATAGCCTTTCCATATAAGACTTAACCTGAATCAAATTTAAACAAACATAAATTATCACAATTCAGGGTAATATCGTCGCCGCTTAAACCCCCTTCCCTTCAGAGGCTAGAAGTTCATCTCTGCTTCACCAAAATTAAATACGTTCCTTAAGTTGGATGTTTAGATCAAGCAATTTTTCTTTTATGTATTTGAAAGGATCTCTGGACCTTCTAGGGCTAAAGAAAATGCAGGTCGTCCTCAATTGGAGTGGGATGATGCCGTAGGGAAAGATTTAAGAGAAATGGGAACTTCCTGGGAGGGTGTGAAGAGGGAGATTTTGAAAAGATTGGGATGGAGAAAGAGCGCACGTAGCTGTGCTGGCCTCAGGCAGGTTGGTGCTGCAAAGTTGTGGTAGTTAAAAGGATCGGGTCTAAAAGAAAGAAAGCAGTGACAAAAATAAGGTCTTTAAAAAGAAGTAAAACTAAAAATGGACTGTGATGAATCTGCTATGTTGATAATTGTTTCCACATTTCATAGTGGGGTTACCACCTTCCAATCTTCTCACCTCATTCAAAAGGTTAGAATGTTATTTATAAAAAAAAGAATACGGCATTGGACTTTACAGTTCCTACCGGCGGTGCTGATCTCCGTTTCTTGGCCCTTCAGACAGGAAGTGCAATGGGGGGGCTGGGGGCCAACCATCCTGTGCTTTCACACACCCTTCCTGTTTACCTTCCCCGTATTTCTCCAGGCACCATTTAGAGCTGGGTCGACTCTGGCTGAGCTTACAGAGTCACGCCACTGACCCCGTCCCAAACCAAATAATTAGATACACAAATAATTGGCGTTATTTATGCTTTACTGAAATCTGTATAACGGCTTAAAGGGTCGAAAGTATTTGTGAATATCCATTGCATGTTAGACTAATAGAATTTTATTGACTTTTATAACTGCGGTAATAGCGGTTAGCAAAATTTCAAGATGTTTTATCAGCATTAAATTTGCTTTTAGTGAAGTGGAACGATACTCTAGCCGGCCATTTGGGAGGCGGCAAAACTACATTTATTTCTGGAGATTTTTGTGTGTTTTTAGTTTCGTTTTGCTATTAATTTTACTTCCCGTTCGTTTTTAGTTCAATTTCATCATTCGTAATGCTCGTTGCTTGTTTAAAGTTCTATTCACCCTTTACTTTCCGTAAAAATTAATTGTTTTTGTTGTTGATTTTTGTTTGATTTTAGTTTGGTTTTTAATTAACATAGTTTTACATATAATAGCATTTTAATGTTCGGCTAATGAGCTGGTTTTGATTTTAATTAACAATAGAAATTTGGTAGTCTAAGTCATAATGGGAGTAGTCAAAAAATGACTATGGACTTATTTATTGCATGATTTGCCTCAAGTTTACAATCAAAAGCCTCTTAAATCTCAAAGTTTGACTTAAGAGAAATAAAACGTGTACCTTTTTATCTGGAAATTTAAAATTCAATATTGCAATGTTATCAACAACTTTGAGATAAAAATATCATAAATCCTCAAATATCAATTGTGGTGAGAATCCATCAATATTTTCAATATATGTACTTATTTTGTTTTGATTTTGAACTTCTACCTTCTAATCAAGGCCGTATCCAGGGGGGGGGGGGGGTGGGGTTACCCGGTTTGAACCCCCCCCCCCCCCCCGAAATTTTTGACCGAGTCGGAAATAAGTCGAAAATTAGTAAAACCTAGGTAAAAATCAGTAAAATTAGTCGAAAACTGAGTCAAAAATTAGTAAAACCCCCCCCCCCCCCCCCGAAAGAGTCAAAAATTAGTAACCCCCCCCCCCGAAAAAAAATCCTGGATCCGCTCCTGCTTCTAATGGTAGCCTCCGATTTGTAACAACAGTTTTGTCACCTTTAAATGCCGACAGTATTATAGGAGCTCCAACACGATGGATATTTGTAACCTAAAATCTGGCCCAGCGCATGTACTTCCTTTTTGAAGTCACCTCTTTTTCTTGCAAGTTTTAGGCCTGTATTTATTGGTATGGTTTTAATTTTGTACATTTATTGGCAAGCATCTGGCACGACGCAATTGACAGTTGACTCCTGTAAATTAAGCATTTCGGCAACTAATATAGATTTTTAAATTGATGAATTATCGACATATAACAAGTCAAACTCAAGACGTAAAAAATTGCTACGAACCAATGAATGATAGCTTGAGGAAGTTGAAATTAAAATAAAGAGCAAATTTAAACTTAAAATGAATAGAAATGTGTCTAAAAGTTGCCCTTCACTTTTTCCGTTAATTGTAAAGTATGATATTATTTCAATATTGAATTGCAGAGAAGAATGAAAATTAAGCTTACAATTTTCAATTATGTATTCTGCGAGGTGGTTGTGTGTTCCATATCTATCGTTATAGTTAATAGTTTCATTCATTTTAATGGTGGAGGTGCAATACTGGTTGCTTCCTAAAGGGGAAGGAAAACGTTAGTTTGAATATATGTGTGTAAGTTGGTATTTTTGAGGATAACTAAACACATTTCTTGTTTTAAGTCAGTTTTTGTTTAAAAAAAAAGGGTGTTGAGAAAAAAAGGGATGACGCTGAGAGGGAAGATGGTGCGATATACTTATATCGCACCGTATATGCGATGAACCATGTTATATTATAGAAATAAGTTTAGCAGGGATGAGTTGATCTCAGGAGTATATTATTATTTATATCATTTTATGTATTATTATCTTATATATATATATCATTACATAATTTTATCATGCTAGATTGTATAATTAAGTATCAAAAATATAGAACATACCTTACGTAGCTTGTCAGATAACTCTTCAGGTAGGTTTGTTTCATACCTGTATCCTGCATTACTATTCAAGCTCCATTTATTTCCATAACTAACAATAACAAAAACAATATCCCAAAGGGGTCAATGGCCCGTTATTTGGGAAACGACACAGAATAAATGACTAATATTAAAACTTGGCATAAAAAATACTAAACAATGTCTAATTTATAAATCTATCAGGAAAAGAAGTCAACTCACTGACAGTCCACACGAAATAGCGACCCTCCTATCACCCGACAATAAATAACAAATTAAAATTCTCTACATCATCGAGGATCCAACGCCAAAAAAACAACCAAACAACCATCCCCCCCCCCCCCAAAAAAAAATGAAACCATAAAACAACTAAAAAAAAACTAAAAATTATTTAAAATAAAATAAAACAACTAAAAAAATTCTTTTGGGTTACAACATCTTCTGGAAATTCATTTATAATCTAGCTTGTTTTCACATCAAGTAGTATTTGTACTGAATAATTCTGTCTTGGTCTGAATTCCATTGGTTGATACTAGCACATTGTTGACTTTTCAACCTATAACTCATGGAATAGTGTAATTAGCACATGATAGGTTCCCTGGAACCACTTATTATTCTTCTTTTTTTATGTTTTTGACTTTAGTTCTTTATTTCAGACCCACTTACTAGCTTTTACTTTAAGCTGCACAGCCTAGAATATTCTGTACGGGACAAGTGTGTTATAGAAGCTTCAGAGATTTTCTTGAGCTTTCAAGAGTATTCTCCATGTTTATAATTGATAAAGTATTTGTGGTAAGATGTCTCAGAATTAGTCTCTGGGGTCTGATTAGACAATTGTTTACAAAATTTTATATGTTTTAACCTCCAGTATTTGAAACAGTTCGGTGTCTAAACTGAACTGCTGAATAAACATCCGCTCGGATTTTTCTATTTAAAAAAATTTTAATACTCACAATTATACATTCCAAACCTCACATTGGGGGGGGGGGGGTACTACTTCCATATGTAAATTTCAACTTAATCATCTATATTTCATTAATGCAATCTCCAACTGAAAATTGGACCTCCAAACGTGCAAACCTAATTTGCATGAAAAAAAAGAACAAAATACAAAATTATTCGGGAAAGATTTCGATCGATTTCTATCTTCAAAGAACAATGCCAAGTGTTGTTTTTTTGCTCTGATTGGTCAAGGCCGAGCAGTCTCCTCTCCTTCCGTTTCACTTTGGCCACAAATATTTATTAATGTAGTGTTTGGTTAATTTCTAGCAACTTTCGTTTTGTCTCCCAAATATAATGGTATGTTACAGGTAATTATTTGGTTAAATAAAAAAAAAAAAAGAAGAGAGAACTGTATTCCTAATTTAGTAACTGAGATAAATGAGCACTTGAACAAGGTCTAGACCTTATTCATCCGTCCAATCACCTAGGACAAAACGGTATATCCCGCCCAATAGTCAAAAAATGTCCAAAATCGAGCAAATTCTTTCAGTCCTACAAATCTACATATTGAGATTTTGTGCACAACTCGAATTTCAACAAGGTGTAGCATGCCCACCATTTGTAAAATATGGGCTTAATATGTTTTGAGTTAGGACTTTTTTAATTTATTTTGAGTTTGGAGTAATATTTGCCTTTGATCTGTACTAATTAAAAAAACTTTTTCCACAAAATAAGTTTTTCAAAGAAAAGGAAAGAACTCCATTAAACAAAAAATGAGCAAAAATAAAATCAAATAATCTACCAAGCGGGAAACTACCACAAATCAGCATCGATTAATAAATTAAACCCAAAACGAACAGAAATTACAATAAATAACCGAGTCAAACTCAAAACGAGCAGAAATTAACATAAGTTGAGTGCAAAACCCCTATGCCTTCCCAAGGCCAGAACAATATTTGCACTTTACTGAAAAAATATAAAATATTTTTACTTTTATAACTTTAATAAATCAAATAATATTAACATTTTGATTACTAAATGTCAGTATGTGTATATTAAACTGACAATGCACATTCATTGTATTTTTTCAGTAAAGTTCAAATTTTGTTCTGGCCTTGGGCATAGGGGTTTTGCACCCAACTTATGTTAATTTCTGCTCGTTTTGAGTTTGAATCGGCTATTTATTGTAATTTCTGTTTGTTTTGGGTTATTATTGGTAGATTATTTCGTTGGTAGATTATTTGATTTTATTTTTGCTCATTTTTTGTTTAATGAAGTTCTTTACTTTTCTTTGAAAAACTTATTTTGTGGAAAAAGTTTTTGTAATTAATTTCGGTTCGTTTTATATTGACATAGTCTTTTTAGGGAAAAAGAATATAATACTTTAAATCTTTTCGTTTTTTAAGACTTTATAGTTTGGCCTGCTATTTATATGCTGGAGAAATATTTTCAGCAATTTTTAACTACATACACCCTTTTAAAAATCTGGACACAAATAGTACTGTTTAATTTAGTTTCATACCTCCTCTAGTTGACCTGAAATGGAAAACTTGATACCATTCGCAAAAAAATCTGTTTACTTTCTTTGATAGCTTGGATACACCTACGCTATTTTGATTTGGTTAAATTTTAAGAGCAGAATTAGCCCCGAAAGTTTAAACATAATACCCTCAGTCGTTCTTGGGATACTGCTGAGATGCCTTATTGGGAATTAGCATTATCACAGTTCATTTTGATTTAATCTTAAGGCAACATTTAGTTTTTAAATATAATGGGCAAATGGGAGGGTGGGATTGGGAGGGTGGGCGTTGGATCAAGAAGCCTTTACGTAAGTAGGCTTAGGCGCAGTAGCAGTCACAAGTAGTTGCAGTCGCTAGTAGTCACAGTAACAAGTAGTCATAAGCGCGAGTATTCGCAGTCAAAAGTAGTCGCAGTCACAGATGTAAGAAGTCAAAGTCACAAGTAAATTCAAAGGCTGTCACAAGCAGTCCCAGTAGCCGTTGCAGGTAGTCACAGTCGCAAGTAGTCACAGTCGATAGTAGTCGAAGTCGAAAGCAGTCACTGTTGCAAGTAGTTGCAGTCACAAGTAGTTGCAGGTGTAAGTAATCGCAGTTGTAGTAGCAGTAGTTGTGGCCCTGGAAGTGTCTGTATGTAAATATTGAGCAAATTTTATAATTTACAACCCTGGCCCCGGGGGCATGGCATCCCCGGAGGCATAGTTTTTTGGCCTTTTGACTATTTTGAACAAAATGGCTGTTTCAAGGTTTCAATCAGCGTTTTAGGGAAGGGGTATATAAAGAGCAAGAGGATGGTTGTCCTCCGATTACTTTTTAACGTCCACTTAACATGTACTAAAAGTTTTAACTTAATACCTTCAGCCTTTCATGAGATATCGCTGATAAGCCCTTTTGGCAACTAGCATGCATATAGTGTTGCTTTGGTTTTACTCAACGTCCTAAAGATTTCGTCCCAGCATTTCCTAAAAGTTTTTTCTTGATATCCTAAGCTGTTTTGGAAACCCGGGGTCAAACATGCTCCCCTCTCCCAGCAACGAACCCTATACGCAAACAGCGGGCAATTTACATAACTTACAGCCCTTGCTTCTGGGGCTTTGTGGGACCATGTCATCATTGGAGGTATAATTGTTTGACTTTAGACCCTCGTGAACAAAATGGCTACATCAAAATTTTGATCGGATGTCTTTGGGAGAAGGGGAATTAAAAGGGACGTTGCCCTCCGATCAATTTTGAATCTTAAAGAGGGCACTACAAAATTCATTTTTCAATTGAATGAGTTACCTCTGAAGTTTATACGATCCAGAACCAGAATGACCCCTGTGAAGCTTTTGAGCAATTTAGTAGCATCATAACTACTGCATATGACAAAACTTGTCCACTGAAGACACTCAGACAGAGACCAAATATGCCGAGAAAACCATGGGCCGATGAAGAGCTAGTTAACTTATTTGAACAGCGTGACAGTGCGTTTCAGGATTATCTGAGATCTTCAAAGGAGGAAGATAATGCTCATCTTAAACAGCTTCGGAATATGGCAAACTCACTGAAAAAGAAAAAAAAGAAACAATATTACTCGGCACTTTTTGAGGAAAATAAAGCAGATCTGAAAAGAACTTAGAAAGTTATTAATGAACTGGTTAGCGGGCCTCGGAGAACTCAATACCCTCGAATTGAAATCGAAGGAGTGGTTGTAGAGGATAGACAAGAGTTGTGTGACAAGTTTTGTGATTATTTTAGTAACGTTGGAACGAAGATACAAGCGGAAACTAGAAATTCCCAAGCTCTTGTTGGTGGCAACTCGTGTGCTGATGGGAGGGGCGAGGGAACGGAAATGGAATCTCGTCCCTGTGATTCATATGAATTAACAAAGATCGGCAGCTTGATTGGATCCAACAGTGCCGGGTTAGATGGTGTTAACCTGAAGACTATTCGATCAATTCTGGTGTACATTCTTCCTGTGCTAGTGCACCTAATAAATTTATCAATGGAGAAGGGAGTATTTCCAAAATTATTGAAAACAGCAAAGATTCTCCCTCTCTACAAAGGGGACACTCAAATGGATATATCAAACTGGATGCCCATTTTTATTTTGCCAGTATTTTCGAAAGTTTATGAAAAAGTTATCCATGGAAGACTTTATGATCACCTCACGAGCGTGCATGCATTGTATGATGGCCAGTTTGGATTCCGGAATGGCCATTCGACTTCGCATGCTGTACAACATTTTTTAGAAAATGTTGATAGATTAAGGGATTTGGGTGTAAAAGGGAGATGTTTGGATTGGTTTAGTTCGTATTTAAATGGTAGGTCAGTTAGGGTAAATCTAGGGGAGAAGTTTTCTAAGTTTTTCCCTGTTTCTTGTGGAGTTCCCCAGGGTTCCGTCTTACGACCCCTGTTGTATTTAGTGTATATTGACAGTATACGGTTTTATATTCCTGGTGCGTCTATGACATCTTTCGCCGACAATACAGCACTGCTTGTGGCGACGAAGACTCTTGAAGAATTGGTCCAGAAAGCAAACAGAGCTCTGCAAGGGTTGAGTGAATTTGTAGGCATTAGCTTACTTCGCATTAACGTGGCAAAGAGTAACTATATTTTTTTTAGTCGGACTGGTGTATCCCCAAATCTTCCCAGTGAAATAGCAATAAATGGTCATGTACTGAAGCGGGTTGAGGAAGTGCGTTACCTAGGATTCATTCTCGATCAAAACCTCAGCTGGAGAAGACACGGTGATGTGGTTGCGTGTAAGGTAGCCCGTGGCCTTGGGATTTTAAGACTTTTTCAACATTTTTTACCTTCTCATATTTTAGTTCTTTTATACCATTCTTTGATTGCGCCGTATATAAATTATGGATGTATGATTTGGGCTAGTAATTTTACGTGCAATTTTAAACGAGTGCAGAATCAGCAAAATAAAGCAGTGAGATTAATTGGTAAGTATGATACAGGAGTTTTAAGTACAGAATCGATTTTTCGGAAACTTAGGATTTTGAATGTAGGTCAGATTAGAGATTTTCAGATTGGTATTTTTGTGTTTCAGAGTTTGAATGGTTTAGCGCCTGATGTTTTTAGTAAATTTTTTCGTTTTAACTCATTTTATCATGGATGTGCTACGAGAAATGCTGGAGACCTGGTAAGCGAGCCAAGAAGTACGGTTCGTTCTAGCCATGTGGCAAGGCACTCGGGTCCGGTGGTCTGGAATACTTTTCCAGACTCATTTCGGGAAGCGGAAAGTGTCCCGCAATTTAAAAACCGGTTAAAGAAGCATCTCCTTGCGGGCGGTTGGTGAGTGTGGGGCTGGAAGACGAGAGAGGACAAATTAAGTAATTTTGTTTTTTGTTCTGTTATTAATATATTCTTTTTATTATATTATTTTTTTATTATTTATTTATTTATTTTTTCCATAATTTATTATTCAGTAATTATTATCGCTTTTTTTATTGGTCTTTATTTGTGTCTATTTCAGTGATGATTTGGTTAGTTTTATAATTTAGTAAATGTGTTCTGGTTGCGTTTTTCAAGCAAATATGTGCTTTATTTGTAACCGGTCATTTTTAGTAAAGTTGTTGAATCTTGAATCTTGAAATTCTTGAATCTTGATCATCTCTCCCAATTGAAGTGGCACTGGGGGACAAGGAAGCAAATAATACATTGATGCTTTGTGCCTCTTTTACTGTAGGTAACGCTAGAGAGTTGCCTCTGAAATAAATGTGTATATAGACTATTTGCATAATTTGGGTCAGAAGCCGTGGAGCTAAATGTCTTATGTTGTCTTGAGGGCATATTTTTACAATAATATTTTTTACTGTTGTAATTAAAACAGACATCTTGAAAAGTTCATTACGATGTATTGTGTGTGGGGAGGGGGTGGCATGGGGTACATTTTTTATATTTTTTTACTGTTCTAATTGAAACAGATATTATAAAATTTTCATTGTAATGCCCTATGCGTTTGTGTTTGTTTGGGAGGGGGGGGGGGGACTTAGAGCACATGGGATTTTGAAGGGGTTTGTGAAATGGAAGGAAGAATCAGCTTTTTTATTTAATTTGTTTGCGGTTTGCCCACTTTCTATTGGAAACTGTTTGACTCCTGAACCGAACTTCCTACCTTTTGGCTGATGCTGCCTTTGAGAACATCTTACCGATCAAGCTGGTCCAGAAAAATGAAGCGAGTAGGTAACTTGATGCTAACTTGTTGTATTAATTTGTACTTTCCACTAAAATCTACAACATAATAGTTTTGTATGTCTATTTTCTTCACCCTAACATACTTACTTTGCATTTGCGGCTCTTTGCTGTTTTTCATTTTGATCATTTTCTTTTTGATTATTTTCATCGATTCTCCCAAATTAAGTTGCCACCTATTCTCTTGCAGATTAATTCAAGCTGCCATTGGATGCCTAGTTTTACCTGATCCTAGTCTATCCCTGGAAGTTCCTAAAGTTCTACGACTATCATCACGTATTGCTAAGTGTAAGTTTTTTATTGTCTTTTATCAGTCTTATATCGACGGCTCTGCGTTTCTAGGCTCATTTATAAATTTCTAAATGGAATAGAGAGGCGTTGAAATACTACCAAAAGCAGATTTAATGAAAGTTTTTCCACAAGAGGGGTCTGCAACTCGAATATCAGATTCGTCCTTTTGAAGAGCATTTGTTTCTTTTTTACCATGTAAATTATTTTAAAAAGTTGAATAGAGATTAAAGCGCACACTAGGACAAACAAAATGAAGTGCATTGTTTTTAAGGTCTTTATGCTTAACATCTTTTTAGGTTCAGCATATTTTTTTTTACCACTTCGTGATAAATTTCTACGAAGGGCAAAGTCGGAAATATGTTCCTACTTTTGACTAATGTGTGGAGATGGGGAGGGTGACTTAATCCATTCTTTCAATTTTTTAAAGAATTAAATGGTCTAAGGAAGAAAATCTTTCCGGGGTGGAATTCTAGGGAGGAGTGGGTGGATATACTGTTAAGTGATATAGATTGTATGGAGATTAAGTGTAAGCTTTTGGGTAAAGGTATGATATATAGGGACCATTTTTTGTAATTTATTTATAATTAATTTGGACTTAAGGGTGTGATTTGTGTATGATTTGTATAGTGCTATATTTTGTATTAACCATGGCCCGTAAAGGCTTCTAGTGTTCATAAATATCATATCATATATATTCCACAGCCCAGGTCTCACTCACATTGGGTCTTCAATGCCCTGGCTGGTCCTGCATTGGATCTAAAATCGGGGTAGCGGTTTGTTAATTTTAGGACCTAAAGGCATCTGAAGTCAGGATAGCAGCATGATTTTTCGGGCTCCCCAGGAAATCCAACAAATTTGATTTCAATTCAATTGGATTCCGAGAACTGAGAAAATTTTTCCCTTCATTTTTCCTTGGTTAAAGTAACCGTCTGCACTTTGTATATACATATACTTGTATACTTTGTAGTGCATATTTTATTAATTTATTCTTGTGGCTCTAAATTTCTGGATCTTGGGAGGAGCGGGGCATGGAAAGCACTTGCTCCCTGTTTTCATCAGTCTGTACTACCGACTGATTCTTTCTACTCAAAATACTTTCTTAGCAAAACGGTTATTGCAGGTACTGATCACGCTGGCACCCATTGAATACACTATTACTTTATTTATATTGGTTTATTAATTTTCTTGAGCACCGAAATGAGCAATTGGCGTACTCGGTTTTGGATACTTCCAAATTTCTTTGGCACCAAGCTTAGCAAGTTGCTGCACCGACTTTTGACCCATAGGTGCCCATCCTGGGTACAAAAGCACCTACTTTAGTTTTATCGCCACAAGTCAGGCTTCATGAACCTGACAACCTGGCTTGAAAATGATTGGAGGAAATTTTGACTCTCCAAAATGCGTGTCTTCTTTTATCTACCGAATAATTTAAATATAAAATCAAACGAGATTGGTAAGTTTTTCAACGTGTTTTGCGTGAAAAGTTCTAAATTCTGGTAGATTAATTTAGGTCACGGGTGGCTTATAGAACTTGGGGTCGTCCATTTTCTGTGGGATATCTTTAATATATCTTTATATAAGCTCTGAGTCAGGCCAGTTGTTGAATATGGTGGCCCACTTTACACTTTGGCTCCTGAAAACTACTTGTCAGAAGGTCCAAAACAGGAACAAATAGGAAATGCTGTAGCATTCTCCATAATTATCTCCTAAAATTAAAGCCCACTCATCTCGTTCTGAGAAGATTTTTCAAGGTGAAAGGACAAACACCCAGCTACGCTACTAAATATAATAGATTGAAAAAAAACCGCCTTGGCAAGATTTTCTAAGGACAAGTGTATGTTTTCTGGCCAAAATGTTTTCTGACCAGTTTTCAGTTCAAATCCTTGTTTTTTAACAGTACTATTAGGAATACACAACATTCAAAGCCAATGTACAGCTTCGACACTAAAATATTTGAAATATAAAAGAGTGGACTTAATGCCTGATGGAAAGTGGACAAATTTGACGGTTAAGAGTAATCAGGTGCCGGGTCTAACCAGCAGAAATAAAAAAAAAAAACCATGATTGTAGTATCCTTATATCAGAAATTGTAAATACATTACAAAAAAACAATAAAGCTAGCAAATGGGGCATAGCTAGTGCACTGTAAATTTTTATCTTATATTTATTTTTATATTAAGCTTAACATAGAACTAAAGAACTGTATGTCTTACGAAGCTTTGAACCTGGTAGTTTTCAGCAAAGGTGATCGAATGTATCTCCAATTACTTCCATATGGAATCACTTGGTAATCGATGCTTTGTCATAGCTGTAACAGATGACCATCTAGAGAAACGCTATCAGGGGTAGGATGATTCTAAGATTTAAACAATCGCAACTACATTCTTTGACCATTGAACTTCAAACCAATTTCCCTATGCTCTACACAACATATCTCTAAATTTCTTCAATGCCCGAGACAGCTCTAGGCACGCGTAGATGAATGTCCTTCGAATTTTTCCTTAGCCTCCAGCACACTGTTGTTACATAATAGTGGGAATGATACACCATCCTTGCTAATACTGTTCCAAACACGTGTTAAATCGAAACAAGGAAACTCACCCGCCCCGTGATTTATTTTTACATATGAATGTTAAAGCCTTCGGTAATTATTTAATTTAGCTGGTTTCCCAAAAAATTGATAAAGTGACATAATTCTTCCTTTTTTATCTGCATAAACTCATTAAATGCTCTTGTATATGCGCCTGTAGTTTGATTTTCGTTTATTTTTGGCTAAATTATTAAGTCTTGGTTCTTTAGTTTAGTCCTTTTATTTTTTGTTCTTTGTTTTAGACACTCAGTAGCTTTTGTTTCAACTCAAACCTTGATTTAAATTTCAGTATTGACCTTTTTCGCTTTTACGTGCATTTTACCATTTTCTAATTTTTATTTTTATGTGACTGCATTATATTTTTGGTATTTTAGTGAAAAGATATATTTTTTTATATAAAGAGAGTGCTAATAAACTTATTAGTTTTAAACTATTAACAAGTGTCCTCAAAAAGATTTGGAACAATCCAAAGTTTGTACTGGAGTAAATTTGAAGAAAAAAAAAAAAAAAATTAAGAACGAAATAAAATACAGATGTAACATTCATATTTCTATATGGTGAAGTATTTGCCGCATTAAAACTAAGAAAATTGCTATAATATGAATATCCTTTTTGCCACTAATGAACGAATTATTTGCCACAATTAAGAACGAAATAAAATACAGATGTAACATTCATATTTCTATATGGTGAAATAAGAAAATTGCTATAATAATTGCTATAATATGAATATCCTTTTTGCCACTAATGTCGCATAAAAATATGCCACCTTAATGCTCCAACCACCTCTACAAAGCCTCCCAGTCAAGAAATGCCTTATCTTAATGTATGTGTATGTGATTTTTTTTTCTTTTTTTTTAGTAGACTAGTTAGTTTTGAATTTAGAATAATCCTTATCATATTCAGAAATGATTTTAGTGCATTACCTGGCCTGGCATAGCGCAAAAGAAACAAAAAAAAATCTATAATTATTCTTGAATGTATTTCTCGTTGCAGGTTTAGTTCGATATGTCTGGCATAAGACTCAGACAAATCAGAAGAATTGTTTTGAGCTTTTGTATTCAGCTGCTGTTTTGAGCAAATGCCTCAGCTGTAAACTGTGGGAAAACACAATCTATGTTACAAAACAGATTGACCGTGTTGGACCTGCTTTGTCGCGACTTCTTGCAGATTCTGGGATTACATCATTCGGAAGTTTAGAAGCGAAAAATGCTCGTGACATCGAACTCGTAATTTTTTTCTGTCCAACTTTTGCTAAATTTAGGGAGATAAATTAGAAGTATAAATAGCCTACAACGTAAAATGCGATTTTTTCAAGAAAACTCACATATATTTCATTTTGAAAATGTAAAATGGGTTGGATATGTTAACATTAGTTTTCAAAGCGAAAATGTTTAAACGTCAGTGTTCAAAAATTTCTCTCGTCATTTTGCAGCAGCATTGCCACTTAAGGACACTAAAAAACGACGGCAGAAAAAAAAAAATCAAAATGATATTCAGAAGGCCTCTATATTGAAACTATAGTATTGATTGTTACCTCAAAACAGATTTGCCACTAGCCCATCCGTAAGAAAATTGTCACAACACAGTTCAATTTAGGTATTGATTATGCAAAGAGGAACAGATTAGCAAGGATTTCTGAGACTGGGCTGAGCCTTTTCTGACACAAAGATTTTGCAACATGTCCGATTTAGTGTTATAAATACTAATCTTATTTGTCAACGAAAATCGCTGAGCGTCAAAAAAATGAAATTGAATCTTGGAGCCAATGAGCTTATGGAGCTACTGAGCTAATGGAGCTCATAGCTAATGAAAAAAAAACAAGTAATTTTCTGCATATTTAAATGAAGAATCTCGTTGAGCAATTTACACAAAATCAAAACATTAGAGACAAAATTATAAGATCAATTCCTACTGAAGTTGTGTCTTTGTCTAGCTGATTCTCAGCTCTTTGTATCATTGATTTTAACGTTTTTAATTGGGGTGTAGCGAAAACTTGCAAATTTTACTTTGAAAAGTGGGTTCAATCCCAGTTTCTAGGGCTATAATAAGAGAAAGGTCGCGCCAACTGTCTAGGGCCAAACAAAAAGTAGTTCGTCCATCAATGGGGTGGGAGGATGTCTTAAGGAAATATTTAAGGGAAATAGGAACTTCTTGGAAGGGTGTAAAGAGGGAAGCTTTGAATAGATTGGGATGGAGGAGGAGCGTGCGTAGCTCTGTTGGCATCAGAGATCTTGGTGCTGCAGTGAGTTGTTAGTAGTAGTAATAGTAGTAGTTGTAACATTAGTTAAATACCTAGTTTCTGAACCTCGCGAAATCTTTCTCAGGGCTAAATTTCTAAAAAACAGTCAAGTGAAGCAACTTTGGCATCAATCAAAAGTACATTCCTTTTTCTTCCAAATTATTTCTTCTGTTAATGTGTCTTGGCATATAGTTACTTCGCCCAGCAATGTCACTTTCGAAAGAACTCCCTTTATTAATGTGCTAGTTTTGTTGGGAATTGGGACCTATCGTGAGAATGATGATTTAGTACCTAGTTATATTTATACTTTTCTGAACGCTTCATAGATAAATGTTTGTTTTCCTACCTGAGTTTCCATACTAGGTTCTTTGAATTTTGAGAAAAAAAAAGAACATAAAATAAGCAAAAACCGTTTAGGGGAAATTGCTAGTAATCCCAATAAAAGTAAATAAATTTGTATATCACTTTCTTTAATTTGTCCTTTCATTCTTGTTTGCCCTCTGTTCTAGCGTTTTATTGTATCTGTTGGTGTTTGTCGCTTTTCTATTTTTTTTGTTCTTCTTTTTCTTATGATTCTTTTTCGTACTCAATTTTGGTTGTTCAAAACCACTTGAAAAAAAATTTCCTTGCTAATAAAACGGTTGCTTAACCTGGAAATAGTTTACTGTTTAACTGGTTTTCTTCTTTTTATTCTTAAATAAGAAGTCTAGGAAGAACGGGGGGGGGGGGGGTATACACTATAAAGTATTACAACCCACTCCTCCTTCAATATTAAAGACACCTGCTGATATTGCAAATCTTATTGTGATGCCAAATGTCCCACAAGTATAGGGTGAAAACAACGTTCTTTCAATATTAAGACACCCTTCTTTAAGCGTGTCTGAGGTTAGCATTATTACAGCATTATTTTCTATTTTAGTAGCGACTTTAAAGTATTATTCATTCATTCAGAACTATTATGGAAAATACTATAGTTTATGGTTATGATTGAAACTCGCTTTCTCACCATTTTGAATGCCAGAAATAAAAAAGGAGGGTTTTAAGCATTTGAAAATTTTGTTGGTTCATTAAAGATGTTATTATTCTTACTGTTCGTAAAGGCAGAGCATGAAAGTTACGTGATGTACATACTTTACCGTATAGTGATCCCTGTCACAGCTGAGTTGAACGTTTTGGCAAGCATTTTTTTCTTCATGACTTTCAAAGAAAGAGGAATTGACTGGAATAGAAGTAAACACTAAAACATTCTCTTTTTTTCATAGCATTAGTTAAATCTTTTAGACCGAATTAGTTATTTCTTTTAGAATGATTCTATTCCTTATGATGGTTAGACATGCAATATGTATTTGGTCTGGCGCAGTGGTGCCAATTGATGGGGGGAGGGGTGAGGAAGCATATGGCTCTTAGAATTCGAAAAATGCCTTGAGAGGGGGGGAATTTCTATTCAAAAATGCGTATTTCTTTTTCGAAAGATTGAAAAACGACCAATTCCTCCCCCCTCTCTAAATTTTTGTTAAGTAACACCAATGATCTGGATATTTATTTTTTTTATGCGTAATATCATGACAATTCAGAAAATGTACAAACTGATCTGTGCGGTTGCACGTTGTGACTACTTCCATGCGTCTCAGTGTCTCAATGCGCTTATTAATGCATTATTAAATATCTCGATTTTAGCAACTATCATTCGTACTGACTGGCCTTTGTTAATAATGTTGGAAGTAATCACTTCTTTGACAATGTGTGTATCTGTATGTATATGTATGAAACAATTAAAGCTTAATTTGACGAGACTGTTAAACAAACAAAGGAAAAAGTTCAGAAAGGAATTATATTACTGGTTTTAAATTGAGCCTGGCTGGTCAGGCAAAAAAGATGTTTGTGATTTGTGATGTTTGACGATGTACTTGGGTATGGACAGTTTGTTTGGATACGTTTTATTAGGAACAGTGTTGTACCGAAGAGGAACGTCCCCCCCCCGGGGCCTTTGATATGACCCTTGCATAAATACATCGAGTAAAAATAAATCTTCTTAATGTGAAAAAAATAGAATCCAACTAAAAGAAGCAATCAAAGTCTTAGGTGCCCCCTCTCTCTTTCCTAAAGTCTTGGATACATCACTAAGTATGAATATAGTCAAATTTTTGCATCTAAAAAATGGTTAGTTGACCGATGAGCTAAATGTATTTTTTTTATTGATTTTAGTGTTAATTCTTATTTTTAGGGATTGCTGCTTTGAAGATACAAAACGCTGATAAGCGTGTTTAAATCTAAAATGTAAAAAAAAAATCCTTAAAGGGCCGCTGAAAGTAATTTAGGTCTTATAATTGTCAGATGCCATTCGAAGCCACATTTATGCATATATCTCTTAAATTTTTGGCGAATTGAAAATAATGAAATTTCAAGCGGTAAAGGTCTTAATTAACCGCATCAAATAATTATTTCAAGCTCAATTAGCAATAATTAACTACAATAATACAAGTGTGCGTGACTACATGCACATAATACATAGTTCACTAAACCGCAGTAGACACCAATGAGCCACTATTGATTGGAGGATAAAGGATAAAAATATTCCAGATCCATTGCTGGCACATGGGCATTGATGGGTTATTGTCGATGTTTCAGTTGCTAGGTCTTTTACACGGACGGGTAGCAAACCTATCACCCAACCTTATGGCAGCTGCAATCAAACCGCAGGTCCTGTGTTATCAAGCACCAATCCACTGTGCTACCACAGGTTAGCCAATTAAATATTTTTAAAGTATTTAAGTGGAAGCCATTAAGGCCTAAACTCTGCTATGTGTCAGAAATATAACTCTTGTTGCTTACAGTTTCCCACTGTAGAGACTCAAGACGCCTTTAAATAGCCTTTAATCAACTTAGCTTTTGAATAAATAGCAACGTAATGTTTATATTCTATTTTTTTAGGTGATTAATAGACAACCACCGTTCGGAAATCGTTTAATTGAGTCTGCTAGGCGTCTACCAAAATATTCCTTGTCTTTAAAGCAACTTGAAGCATCAAATTTTACCGATGCAATGGTTAGTCAAGCTCCTACTTGTTAAGTTCCTTTTTTAGGTTTTTCCTAAAGACAACTAAAAAAGGGTATTGAAGCTTAAGGAGGTCAACTAAAGTTTTGCCTTATTTTTTTTTTTATTTTTAAGCTATCTTACCAGAAGCAAAAAAACAAAAGAAAGTTGTGGCTAAAAATGATAGGCCTATAGATAGAATTCAGTTGATAAACATTTAGTGTTGTTTCGTATGCTACCGCTGTAATATTCTTCGGTAGTG
This sequence comes from Artemia sinica, assembly GCA_027921565.1. NCBI lineage: Eukaryota > Metazoa > Arthropoda > Branchiopoda > Anostraca > Artemiidae > Artemia > Artemia sinica. Next base: position 22,588,845 of record CM051267.1, on the reverse strand, counting down.
TTACATCCTTTTTCGTTTTTTCTGTCTATATACATTAACTTTTATGACAAAAACTAATTTACTTTCTAGGTGCGCTTCTTTTGCTTTTTTGCCCTATTTTTTTTAGTATCAAAGCTGATTTTCTCTTTTATTCTTATCATATTTTAGAATTTAAGGACCCAAAGACCATTGCTCTTTGTGATGGAATTTTAATTATTGTTCGTTGGTTTAATTTCGATGATTAGAATTGTCTTATCTTTTATGCTCAGTAGATAATGTCCCATTAAACGTAGGCTGATTGGGGTATTGTATCCGATCATTTGACATTTTATATGCTTCGATCTAGAAAAGACACCTTTTTATTGGGTTCCAAAAAAGTAGGGCAGTTATATTCAATGTTCAGAAAATATATAGTTATTATTATAAATACTGACTGTTTTGACTTTTCATCCTATCAATCACATTCATGAGCATAGATAATTTTCTCGAACCCTTTATGGGCAATGTACTATAGGTAAAATACGTGTCAAATATATCAACACTATATTATTGCGTGTACGACCGTACATAAGTATTAAAAGCAGCAAGTAAGATAAACCTATAATATACTTCATACGTCAAAGAGACACTTTGAGATTGAGTCAAAACTTATAACTGAACCGAAAACCACAAAGCTTAAAAAAAGGAATATACTCTGCATTGAAGTCTTAGGTTATTCTCGTCAAGGTGTAAAAGTGGGCAAAAAAGCCCCTTTTTATTCTTACTAGCAAATAACACTCATCCTGCTCTTAAGTTACGGTAGTTCGCCCTTAATGGTGTCCATTGACGAAAATTCAAATGTCTTGAATTTAAATAAATCCAATGTCTCACGCCTTCAGCTAAAATATGGCAATATGATAATTCGAGAAAAATTTAATCTGAGTAACTATTTAGGTACATCCCTGTTTTTAGTTTGATCAAATAAAAAATAATGAACTCCAACTTCAAAACAATGAAAATTTCCACTCTTGTGTTATTCATCTGTATACCTCCTAGCCTGTCTGGGCTTATTGCTTACAACCCAAATTTATTTGACACTACTTTAAAATCTGTTTTTAAACTTTATGTTTTTAATTTTTTCTTGAAAGGATCTACTAGCATAATTTCAAGAAGTTCTAACTTTTAAAGGATAGTGGTAAGAATATTTGTTACAAGGATCGGGATTCAGAGGCCACAAAAGTAATTTAAGGACCAACTATTTCTGAGTTATAATCGCATGCACAGCTCCCTATATTCCCATTTCTATTAAATATCTTTGAAATTTATTTTATTTGCAGATCTGAATATTTAATTGTGGTGTTTTTTACTATGATTGCGTTCATAGGTCCCCACAGCCAAAACTTTTGAGGGTCTTGGAGAATCTTACCAGAGGGATCTGAAATCTACTGAAATTGCATCTTTAAGCCTATATTTTCAAAATATTTCCAGTTTGTTCTTCAGACTGATCCAAAGAATGTTCTACTTACTCCTCTCTCTCATATGAAACAGATGATTTGTACCCCAGTATCAGAATCGGGGTGGGTAAACTGTCTGGCGTGATGGTTGAATGAACTATATCACTTCAAGTAGAAAGATGCAATAAAATGATTAACATTGGAAATGGTTAACTTCCACCGATTTTTGCCTTACCGCGGCTTGCATAAGACTTTCTAAAATTACTTTTGTCTTTTCGGTCATCTCATAGCAATCATCTGTGAAAAAATTCAGTTCGATTTAAACTTACAAAGTTATGACTCTTTCATTGACTGCATATGTTGTTTAAAGATGTATCTTTCAACATGCTCACTCATTTAATTTTTCGCGCTCTAAGCAGACAGGTAAAGGTCATACGGCACTATAACTGTTAAATGTAGCATCTTGTTTTGAGAAATTATTGATGATCGAATTCCAAATGGTTTTTGGATTTTTGTTAAATATACATAAAGATGTGTGATCAGTTGGGGACATGAATGGAAGTGACAAGATATAACAATAAAAGTATTTCAATACTTAAAACTTTTGAGTCTGGTAGACCCTAAAGTTGAGTCCAAGGGAAATTCTTCCGTCTCAATGGGGCAGTCCACCGCTGGTTTTCCCATCTTAGCAGGAGGATTGAGTAGCTTGTCTTATCATCTCTTCTTCTTTTTAACATATTTTTTAATGTGAAGACGTTTTCATTGGTGTATGATTCAGATGTTTTTTTTTCTGAAGGGTTTCCTAAAGGGTAAGGGCATGGGTGTGTTTTTAATTTCCCTTCTTTAGAAGACTAAAACAATAGAAAAATATTAAACGTTTGAAAATTTCAACCGTTTTTCAGGAAAGCACTGATTTTAAAACCTTACATTTTTAAGTAAGTTTTTGCAGGCCTGGGGGAGAAATTATTTGTTTTAACTTAAGTATTTATGGGTGCTTCCAGAACTTTCGTCTTAAGGGTGAGAATAAAACCGTAAATATTGTTTTTCTTTCTTTTTTTTTGGAACGGGGGGGGGGGGGGGTCTTTACATATATTTATGTAGTTTGTGTTGACTGGATGTATCTATTAAGGACAATAGAAGAAATATGGGATTACCAGGGGATCTTAAATTTCTGACCCTTTTGTATCTTTTATGTCATTTTAGATTGAAATAAGGGTGATTCTCGAGAACTTTGAGCTGCTTCTGCAGGGAGCAACTGCTGGACTTGAACATTCGTCTATTTTACTGATTGGTAGTGATACCAATGACATTATTCTTCGCTGCAGAATCAAGTAAGTACTTTAACTACATTGTAATTAGTTTTATCTCTCTATATTATTCGTATCTGCTCAAAAGCTATAACCTTACCTTTGACGCCTAGCAAACCATACATCTGAATTTATGTATTATATCAGTAGATAGTTTTCTAATAAAAATTTTTCGAATTAAATTAAACTGAAACATTTCCTTTTCCCCTTTTTTATAGAAACATTTCCTTTTTTGTAGAAGGCGTTGTCGTAGAAACTTCAAAACAGGCTCATTTGATTGTACATTCAAAGGGCTAGTACCCTATTTAATAGTCGAAAGTTATTGGAGGGCACCTACACCCCCCCCCCCCTTCGCCCATCATTCCCCCAAACACATCCAATCAAAATTTTGAGATAGCCATTTTATTCAGCGTAGTTGTTTTCCAGATAGAAAATATGTTTTTTGAGGAGGACACTCCCTCACAACCCTCAGGGCAAGGGTTTTTAAGTTATGGCCTGGGGGCATATAAGGTTTTTATAGAAGGCTTTGTCGTAGAAACTTCAAAAAAGCTCATTCGATTGGAAATTCAAAGGGCTAGTACGCTTTTTAATAGTCGAAAGTGATTGGAGGGCAACTAGCCCCCCCCCCCACGCCCATCATTCCCCCGAACACATTGAATCAAAATTTTGAGACAGCCATTTTGTTCAACGTAGTTTTAAGTTCTGGAAATAAGTTCTTTGAGGATGACAACCTCCTCACAGCCCTCAGGACAAGGGTTGTAAGTTATTCCCTGGGGGCATATAAAGTTTTTATATTACGCATTGTCGTAGCAACTTCAAAAAGGGCTCATTTGATTAGAAATTAAAATGGCTTGTGCCCTTTTTAATAGTCGAAAGTAATTGGAAGGCAACTAACACCCCTTCCACGCCCACCATTTCCCCAAATACATCCAATCAAAATTTTGAGATAGCCATTTTGTTCCACGCAGTTAAAGTTCAGGAAATTATACCTTTGAGCAGAAAACTCCCCCCACAGTCTTCAGGACAAGGGTTGTAAGTTATGCCCTGGGGGCATATAAAGTTTTTATATTACGCACTGTCGTAGAAACTTCAAAAAGGGCTCATTTGATTAGAAATTAAAATGGCTTGTGCCCTTTTTAATAGTCGAAAGTGATTGGAAGGCAACTAACACCCCTTCCACGCCCACCATTTCCCCAAACATATCCAATAAAAATTTTGAGATAGCTATTTTGTTCCACGCAGTTAAAGTTCAGGAAATTATACCTTTGAGCAGAAAACTCCCCCCACAGTCTTCAGGACAAGGATTGTAAGTTATGCCCTGGGGGCATATAAAGTTTTTATAGAACGCGTTGTCGTAGAAACTTCAAAAAGGGCTCATTTGATTAGAAATTGAAATGGCTTGTGCCCTTTTTAATAGTCGAAAGTAATTGGAAGGCAACTAACACCCCTTCCACGCCCACCATTTCCCCAAATACATCCAATTAAAATTTTTAGATAGTCATTTTATTCAGTGTTTTGGATTTCCAGATAGAAATTATGTTTTTGAGGAGGACACTCCCCCACAGCCCTCAGGACAAGGGTTGTAATTTATGCCCTGGGGGCATATAAGGCTTTTACTGAACGCGTCGTCATAGAAACTTCAAAAATGACTCATTCGATTGGAAATTGAAATGGCTAGTGCCCTTTTTAATAGTCGAAAGTGATTGGAAGGCAACAAACACCCCTTCTACGCCCACCATTCCCCCAAACATATCCGATCAAAATTTCTTGATAGCCGTTTTGTTCCACGAAGTTTAAAGTTCAGGAAATTATACCTCTGAGCAGGACAATCCCATAGTCTTCAGGGCGAGGGTTATAAGTTATGCCCTGGGGGAATATAAGGTTTTTATTGAAATGGGCAACTAGCCCCCTCTCACGCCCACCATTTCCCCAAACACATCCAATCAAAAGTTTGAGATATCCATTTTGTTCAACGTAGTCGAAAGTTCTGGAAATTAGGTCTTTTAGGATAAAAACCCAATCAGAGCTTTCAGTGCAAGGGTTGTAATTTGTGCCCTGGGGGCATATAAGGTTTACATAGAAAGTTTTTGTAGCAATTTCAAAAGGGGCGAAATTGCCCTTTTTAATAGTTGAAAGTGAGGGGAGAGTGATTAACCCCTCTCTCACGCCATCCATTTCCCCAAACACATTCAATCAAAGCTTAGAGATAGCCATTTTGTTCAACGTAGTTGAAAGTTCTGGAAATAATGTATTTAAGGATGACAAACCCCCTATAGTCCCTAGGGCAAAGGTTGTAAGTTATGCCCAGGGGGCATATAAGATTTTTAATGATAGAGTTGTCGTAAAAACTTCAAAAGGGGCTCACTCAATTGGAAATTGAGAGGGATAGTGCCCTTTTTAATAGTTGAAAGTGATGGGACGGTAACTAACCCCTCTCTCACGCCCACCATTCCCCCAAACACATCCAATCAAAATTTTAAGATAGCCATTTTGTTCAGCGTAGTAGAAAGTTCTGGAAATTAGGTCTGTGAGGATGACAACCCCCCCCCCCCCCCCCACCCAGTCCTCAGGGCGAGGGTTGTAAGTTATCGCATATAAGGTTTTATTGAAAGCGT